>CM039609.1:12969252-13569252 GCA_022457205.1 Saccharum spontaneum | reverse complement strand
TGAAGTTGATCTTCGCAGCGCTGGCGTAGATGATAGCTCCCGAGGTGTTCAGGAATGACCTTCCTAGAATAACTGGTGACCTCTCATCAGACCCGGTCTCTATCACCATGAAATCAGCTGGAGCATACGAGGTACCAACTCGGACACACATGTTCTTTAATATTCCTTTAGGAAAGCTTAGTGTCAGATCTGCAAGCTGCAAACACATAGTTGTTTCTGATAAAGGATATGTAAAGAATTTTTCATAGAGTACCCTGGGCATAATGTTGACGCTGGAGCCAAAGTCACAGAGTGCTTCTAGGAAGTCCACCATGCCGATAGAGATCGGGATGACGGGGCGTCCTGGATCACCTCTCTTGACTGGCAGAAGGTCATTATGTACTCCGACAGCGGGATTACTCCAATAGTTACCTGCATCAAACATGTCTACAAGATTTGTAGATTATAATCCTTCCGGTTGTGATGGTATACCGGGGTTAGTAGCAGGAACAACAGCAGCTATTTGATTTAACTGAGATTCAATCATTTTATTAAAGCTAATTTTGTTTTTGATGGCAGTAGAGAAATTATCCATTCTATTATTTATGTTTTCTAGTATTTTATCATTGGATGCCAATTTCTTAGACAAGTTATCCATTAGCTTTCCTTGATTAGACACTAACTCTCTCAGGGGTGGAAAATTATTATTGTTGTTGTAAGAGTTATTACCTTGATAATTACCTGAGTAGTTACCTGAGTAGTTAGGCCTCTGTTGATTCCAACCTTGATTTTGTTAAGGACGGTTGTAGTTGTTGTTGTTGTTGATGTACCTTGCATCCTCAAGCATCTCAGGGCAGTGATTGCCTGAGTGTCCAGTATCTCCACATTCCTCACAAGTCATGTGAGAGTCGTAGACGTTCATGACTTCTCTTTTGTCTCCAGCTTTGTCATCGAGCTTTTTCATGAGTAGGTCTAACTTTGTAGACAGCATGTCTACCTCCTTGAGCTGGTGCATACCTCCACCCTTCTTGCGTGTTTGAGTCCTCTCTTCGTTCCAACCTTGGTTGGACGCCATCTTCTCCACAAGGGCTGTAGCTTGTGGTATGGTGAGTGATAGAAATGCGCCTCCAGCTGCAGCATCCATGGTCTCACGAGCACTAGTGATGAGCCCATGATAGAAAGTCTGCATAAGTAGCCAGCTTTCCATTCCATGATGGGGACATTCTAGGATGTAATCTTGAAAGCGCTCCCATGCTTCTGGAACGGATTCATCATGTTGTTGCTGAAAACTTGTAATCTTCCCACAGAGAGCATTGGTCTTGCCCATGGAAAAGAACTTAGCCAGAAAGTTCGTAGAGCAGAGTGCCCACGTAGTGTTCTTATCCTTCGTCGCGTAGAACCACTGCTTTGCTCTCCTCAATAGTGAGAATGGGAAAAGGCGAAGTAGTATGGCGTCTCTGGGAACATCTAATAAAGTGAATGTGCTGCAAATCTCTAGGAAGTATTGGAGATGAGCACTTGCATCTTCGTGCGGCTTCCCACAAAACTAGTTGGCTTGTACCATGTTAATGAGCCCTGGCTTGAGCTCAAAGTTCTTGTCGATGGCCGCGGCAGGTCCAGTGCGGATGTTGTCCGTAGTGGGAGCTGAGAACTCGCGGATCGTCTTGTTCGCCATGGCTGCGAACTCTGTTGACAAATTCCGGATGAAACTTCGGCGGTCTTCTAAATTGGATGAAGTGTTGCATCGAAGTGTTGACTTCTTGAGCTTGGCTCTTGCCCCTCTTATTAATGCTTCGGGGTTGTCAACAAAATTTTCTGGAAGATGTCCTCTATTCATACATCACCCTGCAAAACAATAAGAATGGAAAAATACAGGGGTAAATCTGTATGGGAGAATTGATGATCTCAATCACTTAATGATGCGAATGATGACTCAAATTCCGTATTCATTCCTTGTTAGTAAATCAACCTTCCCCGGCAACGGCGCCAAAAATGCTTGTTGGGCATTCTTAACGTCATCACCAAAAGTAGACTTAGTTTTCTAATTCTGATAACGGCGCCAAAAATGCCGAACCTATCCCTCATGCCACTTAAGCCAAGTTGTCATCCCTAGCATGACATGAGAGACGCGGTATTGAAATATGCAACTGCTCTTCTAAATAAATAATAAATAAGATCTGCAAGCGCACAGATTAATACCGATGTAGCATTTTAACCGGGAAGTATTCCAGGTATCGTTATTTATATTTTTACCACTGGGAAGGGATTACTAACATCAATGTTGATTATGGAATGGAATATAGGAATGAGTATCAATCATTGCATGTATAAGTGAGAGCATTCATCTATCTCTTGCATACAGGGGTAAGTGTCACATAAAATATAGATAAAGTATGAATGGTGACAAAGATAATTAATCTGATCAGCTAGCCACATATAATAATGATAAGCACCTCAACAGATATTCTAGCAAGTCATTAGCATGGTATTAGGACGAACTACAAGGATATTTCCTAAGTTATTCTTAACTATAAAGTCTAGCATATCATAGTTAGTGTAAGTACACTTGGCAATCATTGCGAGAAAGGACTACGCCCATGCATAGTGATATTATCAAGGAAGATGAGAAACATAGCAATCACTCCCCCATAATAATGTTGCTCTGCCTGCCTTACACACGGGAGGGGGACTATATAAGAACCAACGAAGCTGTCACCATCGCGGACCACCCCACGATCTGGCATATAAGGTGCAATCGCAGATAAATATGGTCTAAGCACCACGCCTACACAATATTTATCATTTACCCATGGATCCGATGGATAAACGCTATACGATCCTAAACATGTATATAATTCCAATCTAACTAAGACAAGTGTATAACTACGATAAACTAAGAACAATATAATCGCAAACATAAACAAGTAGAGCATAGTCATAATCAATATATTGAAATAGAATAAAGTTGTATTCATAATATTGAAGAACAAAGATGAACAATGAAGAACAATAAAGGAATTACCAAGAATCCTCTTGACAGATCCGGAAACCAATCGAAGATTGACTCCTAGTTCTAATCCTATGTAGCTATGCTATACTAGAGATCTAGTTGATGTGGTGGCTCTAGGGCTTGATCAGAGACTCTCCTCCTGAGATTAGGGTTTGAAGAATGAGAATGAGGGAGTGCCTCCTCCAGGGGCCAGGGGTCCTGCTTATATAGCCCCCTCAAGTGAACGTGGGCCGTCGGATCAAACCGACATTAATCGCACGGTTTTCCTTGATCCCTTAGGTCGGTGGAGCATAATCCGTGAGACAGAGCCTGATTGGCTCTCAGGCCAGGGCGGGCGCCCTAGGGAGCAGGGCGGGCGCCCTGCCTCCGGGCCCGTTCGGCCTCCCGTTCGATCTCGTGGCTTCTGGAGTCTTCTAGATGATAGAAAATCGGTGAACACGTTATTATCTCTATGTAAACTCGACGTGTGGGCCTTTCCTCCGTATTTTCTGATAACCCCCTACAGAAACAGACAAACACCAAAACTCGTGGAATTCTGTCAGATAAAACCCTAAGTCTAGGTGTTGGTTGCATTTGGATCCTTTTCTTTATTTATTTGATAACTATATTTGGTACTTAAGGACCGTCAACAGGCAGCCTGACGGCGTCGATTCGAAAAACTGGCCCGCCAAGACACTTAGAAAATTTCAGGGCTCTTGCACTTTCTTATATAGGGTGTGCATTTCTACAGGCGGTTGGTATTGACCACCGCCTATAGAAACATGTTTCTACAGGTGGGTGGCATTGACCACTGCCTGTAGTAATGTATTTCCAAATTTATTTCTTTTTTTAAAATGAATTTGTAGAAAATGTTTAAAAGCTTCAAAAATTCATATCTTGAGAAAAATTGGTTCAAATTAGTGAAAAAAATTTGTGGTGTTTCTCTTGAGATGATCTTCATGTTAAAAATATGAAATGTCATGTTTGAGAAACTTTTTTATTTGTGTTAGGTTTTAGCTAGGGTTTAGGGTTAATTAAGCTAGAGTTTAACTAAGGGTAGATTAGGGATTACAGATGAAGATGATACAAGCTAGATTATAGAAACATATTGCATCAAGGTGAAATAAGCATAGGGTCTCACATGTAGAAACATAGAAGGGTACGTAGCATAAGGTACACATTGTAACATAAATGGATTACATGACAAATGACAAATATAATCTAGGCAGCTACTGTTCTTCCTTGTCCATCGTGGCGCACCCAGGGAAACGAATTTTGTGGGATGCTTCGCTCAACATTCCTTATCTTTACTGGATGGTCATCTACAAAGAGAGACATGTCGCTGAACTCGTTAAATTCATCCAGGTCAGATACACCATCAACTCCTATATCTTGTTGCTTTCTAGGAAAAACTACATGCTTTGGCTTGTCAGTACTTTTCTTCTCATTAGGAGAAAGGATCTGTTCAGCATAGAAGACCTATGTAGCACGGTTACCATTATCCACGGATCATATTTGTAGCCTACCTTACTTAGATCAAGAACTCTGACCCCATAGTTGTCCACTGTGACATATTTGTCTTCAACCCATTGACATCGAAACATAGGGATTTGAAATGTACCACAGTCTAGTTCCCATATGTCCTCAACGAAGCCAAAGTATGTAGTTTCCTCACCAGTTTTAGAGTGTAAGGCGTCACATCGAACTCCACTGTTCTGTGACAAGTTCTTTTCGTCCTTGGACTTGGTATAGTATGTGAAGCCACCAATGTCATAGGTTTGCCATGTCGTGACCTGGCGTGATGGTCCAAAAGCCAACACCTTGATGCATTCCTCAATTGTTTCCCCATCTAGAATGTCATGCACCCTTAGCCATGAGGTGAACCAATTCTTGTGTTCCTTCATTAACCATTCATCTGTGTGCCCATGATTATGTTCGCGAAGCTCATCAATGTGTTCCTCGATCAAAGGCTCCATTATCGACAGCTGATATAGGATGCTGTGATGTGCCTCGAGGATTGTATTGTAATCTTGCGGGATGAATGATTTCCTTCCCATCTCCCTCTTCCATTCAGCCTACCCTTGTGTCGTGATGGAGACAAACCTATTGCAGCTTGGTCTTTTAGGACCCTGTTGCAAAATGGACCTCCGAACTCAATTGCCTCTTCGATTAAGTACCCCTCTACAATGGATGCCTCAGGACGAGCATGAGTTGATACATAGCCATTTAGTATTGACATGAAATGCTCATACGTCCACATCTCATGCAAGTACATGGGACCCAGTGCCTCTATTTGTGGAACCAAGTACACCACAAGGTGAACCATAATATCGAAGAATGCTGGGGGAAAACACATCTCAAACTGTGACACTATCTCCACTGCGAATTCCTTAAGAGACGCCAACTCATCACGGTCAATCACCTTCTGTGAGATCCTGTTGAAGAAGTAGCACAACCATGTGACCGCAACCTTTATCCACACTGGATTTATAGCTCTAATGGCAATAGGGAGGAAAGTAGTCAGCATGACATGACAATCATGTGAGTTGTAGTTGGTGAATGTAAGGTCTTTCATTGACACAATACTCCGTATGGTAGGGCAGAATCTAGATGGGACTTTTAAATTCTTCAACCACACACACATCGCATGTTTCTCATCATTGTTGAGGTTGTAGCTTGCTGCCGGGAGGTGGTACTTCCCATTTTCTTGAAGAACAGGGTGAAGTTCTTTTTTATGTCTAATTGTACCATGTCAATGCGTGAATTTAGTCCTTCCTTTATCTTGCCCTTCATGTCTAGCAAGGTTCCAATTAGGCTTTCAAACACGTTCTTCTGAACGTGCATACCATCGATCGCATGGCGGACATCTAACTCTGGCCAGTATGACAAATACTCAAAGAAAATAGACTTCTTCTTGAATGTTGCCCCTGGAGTTGGTTTGACATCCTTTCTTGGTTTTCCATCTTTTGTCTTCTTCCCGAAAACAAATTTGAGTTTGCGGACTATGTTGAAAACTCTTTTGCCTTTACTGTTACCCAATGGAGCAGTAGAGTGTAGTTCAATGTTATTATCGAAGTACTTATCTATCTTTTTCTGGCGGTACCTGTGTCCTTTTGATAAGAAGCGTTTGTGCCTCATGTACACTATCTTCTTAGATGCAGTAAGATACATGTAAGCATTTCCATCTATGCATACCACACAACCAACCTTTCCCTTGAACTACCCTGATAAAGTGAAAAGAGCAGGGTAATCGTTGATCGTAACGAAGATAATTGCTCTCGGCGTGAATGATTCTTTGCGGTACTCATCCAATATTTGAACACCTGTTTCCCACAATATTTTCATGTCCACCATTAAGGGCTCCAAGAAAACATCCATGTCAACTCCATGTTGTGTAGGTCTAGAGATAAGGATGGTTAGCAAAAGGTACTTTCGCTTATGCATCAACCATGGAGGAAGGTTGTAGATGGTGAGGATCACAGGCCATGTGTTGTGCTTGTTGGCCTCTCAGCAAATGGATTCATTCCATCAGTACTCAGTGCAAACCTAACATTTCTTGGTTCCTTTGCAAAGTCCTTGTGGTTTTCATTGAAATCTTTCCACTGCTGGCAATCAGCTGGGTGCCGAAGCTTCTCATCGTCTTTGTGCTCATCAGAAGCATGCCAGATCATAAGTTTGGCATCCTTTGGGTTAGCGAACAAACACCTCAATCGATCGACCACAGGCAGGTACCACATCACCATTTGATGTGAGATATTTATTAGCACCTTTTGATGTGAGGTAGGGTATAGCTATGGTTTATTAGCTAAGGTTTATGATTTATGTGAGGTTTTAGCTAGGGTTTAGCTAGGGTAGATAGGGATTAAAGTAAAAAACCTAATAAGTAGCATAATTACAAAACCTAAGTAGCATAATTAAAATAGATACATGTGGATAAAATAAATTGAGAAATAAAGAGAGAGATTAAAGTAAAAAAACCTAATGAGCATAATTAAAAAAATAACAAAAAACCTACATTTCCCTCTCTAGATAAATACACAAGAACACACCATTGATGGAATATATATCTTGCATAAACTAGCTAAATTGAGAAGCAAACATGAAAAGGGAGAGAGGAGAGACATTATGTAACCATTGTAAGTAACCTCATTAGAAGAAATAAAGACAAGAACCTAGATTTTCTTCTCTCTAACTCATGGTGAAACCCTAGATCCAAAAAGTAGCTCAAATTAAGCAAGAATGAACAAAATGATGATACAGGGACATAAACTAACCATTCTTATCAACCTCCTTCCAAAAAATCAAGATCAAACTCTCTCCCCTTATATTTTGAGAGATCTGGACCTCCAAAATGCCCTCTAATGGAAGGTGGCTGCGATGAACAGTTCTGCTCGGGGAGGAAGGAGGGGTATATATACCAGAAACATCACTGGCGGTTGCCTTTAGTAACTGCCTGTGAAAATCTATTTCCACAGGCGGTTGTCATAATCCAACCGCCAGTGCAAATGTTACATTTACACTGGCGGTTGCCTTATGACAATCGCCAGTGCAAATGGATTTCCACAGACGGTTGTCATAAGGCAACCGCCAGTGTAAATCTAACATTTGCACTGGCGGTCGGATTATGACAACCGCCTGTGGAAATGGATTTCCACATGCGGTTACAAAGTCGTGGCCCACCCATTTCTTTACAAAGCCGGCCCTAAAGTGAAACTGCCAATAAAAAAAGAGTACCGCTGGCTTAGAGCTCTTTTCTACTAGTGTGTTGTAACTTCACACTCTTCTCGATGCAAACCTTTTGCGTATGTTGCAAAACGGTGTCTATTCCCAACAGACACCTATTCGTTGATGATCTCATCCACAAGCATGCGATTAGTGAAACGATTAGTAGTTAGCCTAGTTGTTAGTGTGTCAGCAGTTAGCATGCCACCCGAAGGGACATATCCCTTAGTGGTAGCGAACAAACACCTCTTCACATGTATATAATCTCAAGAGATCAATGAAACAAACAGTTGTTCCCAAATCACTTGTTCATTACATTCACGTTTAACACGTTATCAGCACTACTCGTGAACAAGAGTAAAGGAGAACGACGTCGGATGTCTCAAAATCATCCGTAGTAAGCACTATGGTTTGAATCAATGTCAACTTACCTTCGTACCTCGTTCGTGGGTGTCTGTTCTTCGCCCTACGCCGCATCGGTGGAGTTTGTTATGGCCCGATCCGCCACCACGGCCACCATGGACAGCGCCGCAGCGTCTTCGAGTGCCTTGGGCCTCATGTTTGCCGCAACGTTGCCCATGGTTATGGCCATGGTCCTTTCGACTGCCTCTTTGACTCTGTTGTTCATGGCCTCTGTGCAGATGCAGTTCCTCGCCACCAATGGAGTCCAGTTCGTCGTGGCCTCCATGCTTCCTCGCGTGATCTTCGTCTGCAGAGCCAGCCACTGTCTCTCGCCTTGGCGTGGATGGTGCCGGCCCTAGCAACGCCGCACCGCACGCTGTGGAAGCCCTGGCGCCACCTGCTGTCGAAGCCCCGGTGCTGCCCGTGGATGAAGTGGTTGTCGAGCCGGTCTTTGTACCTACCTACGTCACCATGGAGCCGATGTCGCCAACACTGACACCGCCTCGCTACTGGTGCGACTCTTGCAAGGATACATGCTGATGCCGCACACGCTGGAGTACAACTACTCACTGCCATCACCCACACCGGTCCTAGAGACTCAGGGCTGGTAGGAGTATCCCCGGCGGTGCCCTCGATCCATGGTACTTCAACACTGTCGCCGTGCTGATGATTCAGGATGTGAAGGCCGAGGATGAGATGGACGTGGTTGCCCAGAGCATCGTCAACCTCTTCAATCCTGCAGGCACGCTCGCAGCTCGAACTGGCATCCCGTAGTACACTTCTTCGACGCGGCCAGCCCCTCGGCTCCTCCTTTGGCGGCGACCCCAAAACTGGCTTCTCCGCCCATGACACGCACGGAGGCCGCTGTTTGCATGAAGGCGAGGCCCTCCTGGGTCCTTCTCCGGCTGCAACTCCGGCCGAGGGCACCGCCACCATACCCCCGACGCTCTGGCGCCTCCTCGGCCGTAGGGTGGCCGTGGTTGACCGGCGCCCTGGCATCTGCGCTGGCCCCTAGAACCATGCGGACCTTGGTCTCCCGAGCGTGGAAGTCCTCAATATGGCGCTGGGTGGTGGCGGCTTCTACTCTCCTAACAAGGGGGAGCCTTCCTCGAACTGAAGATGGAGAGCACCAGTGGCGTAGTGGGAATTTTTTTATTTTTAACCCTTTTTTAAAACTATTTCCAGATTTGACATTGTTAAAGTTTTCTTTCCAAATCCATCACTTTTGGTCGTGCCTATTGCCCTAGCGCAGCCAAACCACACTGTTGTGCCATGCATGGCGGCACGGCGGAGGTGGTGACGTGGCAGCGACTCGGGCACTGACCAGTGATGTGGCTAGCTCTGTCGTGCCATAGATCTGGGCGCGACAATGTTGCACCACGCCGCATGGCGTGGCAAGGCCTAGGATGCGGCCTCCTCTTCCCTCTCTCTCCATTCATTTCCTCTCTATTTCCCGCGACGCTGCCGCGAGCCGCCCGTCGTGCCCGCTGCCGCTAGCCGTCCGTCACCCCCTCCCTTGGGTCCTCCACCATCGGCCGCACCTCCATCCCTGCCTCTCTCCCCATTCCCCTGCTTAGAGGGTGGGGGCCAGGTCAACCCCTTGGTCGCCCGCGCCACCTCCCTTGGTGGCCGGCCGGACGAGCACCGCTGTCACAGGCGAGGCCGCCAGCGGCCCTCTCTATCATCTGGGTTGAACCCCAGAAGGTCTCCCCGTCATTGCTAAGGTATTTCCTCCCTCCAAGACCCTCAATGTCATGATATTGGTGATTAATTTTTGAATCAATTGATTAGGGTTTGGGTTTTTGATAGTTAGGATTTTGGGTTTAGGTTTTGGTTAGGTAGTGAGGGTTTCGGTTATTATTAGTTAGGATTTTGGGTTTAGGGTTTGGTTAGGTAGTTTAGGGTTTAGGGTTTGGTTAGGTAGTTAGGGTTAGGTTTTTGTTAGTTAGGATTTTGGGTTTACTGTTTAACTAGGTAGTTAGTGTTTAGTTAGTTTCTAGTAGTAATGGTAATTATTATGGATACTAGTTTTGTAGTATTGGTACTTAGTTGTATGTGATACAACGATTTGGATGACTTGATGAAGTTTCCTCAAATGCTTTTGTAGATGGATTGTTGTGTCCGAGTTTTTTACAAAGGAAGTGTTAGCAAAGAAGATGGTATGTTTGAGGATATGGAAGAAGAATGGGAATGGTTTGATAAACCTCTTAGCTTCAATGACCTTTGTGTCCATTTGAATACAAAGTTTGGTGGTGATTTCACACTGAAGGGGAGGTTTAATAGTGGGAAGACTAGGGCACACTACGTCCTGATGCCCTTGGGCGACCATGGTCACCGGTCCTGCTACAATAAAGTGATCCAATGTTCCAATGTGCCCATGGCTGAGGTGGTGGTGGAGAACGGGTACAGGATGCAGGGTCTCCAGGAGGGGCCGTCCATTGATGGTGTTGGAGGCAATGAACAAGAAATGGATTTGGATTTGGATGGTCACTTGACGTAGAGCAACTTCATTCAACTCCAATGGCAGTCGATGATTCGAGGCGGTTCTTTATAGGCCTTATAAGCAATGACTTTGATGCAAACGAGTTTTGGTAGAAAGAGGAGGAGCAGGAGGAGGAGGACAGGATCGGTGATGTAGTTAGCAGTGATTCAGAGGATTCAAACGATGACCAAGGTGGCAGAGATGCTATGCGAACACCGGTTGATGCTATGCCAGTACCGGTTCATGCTATGCCATTACCAGTACCAACTGAGGTACTTCATGCTATGCCGGCTCAGGGAAGACTAGTTATAGATTTGCCACAGGATGATACCCCCTATGATTCATGGGCTAGAATTAGCAAAGCACAGCAGTACATTCCACCAGATCCTTATATAGCGATAGAGCTTATGCAACTGAGGTCGATGAACGTACCTTTTAGTGGCGTTCTGAACTATAGGGATGTCAACATGACAGATATGGTAGTTTGTGACATCGATTTGCAGATGTGCAGGAAATCATTGTATGACCATGAGAATGTAATCCTTAGCAAGGGGATGATATTCAATACAATGTCAGAGATGAAGCTGTTCCTTCAGGACTATGTTGTCTATCACCATAGGCCGACACTGTCACTCATTTGGACCAGGAGTTGAGGTACCACGTGATATGCAAAAAGGTTATATGTGGAGGTTAAATGCACGAAAGAGATAGAGTGATGGCAAGTGGAGGATAACTAAAGTGGTTCAACCCCACACTTGCTTATCAAATAAGGGGAAGGAAAATCATTAGCAGTTCCCTGCACGTTACCTTGCCCGTCGTATATTGGGGCTCGTTGATAACAATAACGACATTTCGATGTCTTCCTTACAAAAGTCCATTTCTAGATTCATCAAGTGTGATGTGAAGTACGGAAAGGCTTGGCACGCTAAGCAAATTGCCCTGACGATTTATTGGGGTAGCTGGGAGGAAGCGTACAGGAGGGTTCCACGAATATTGTGTGCAATGACTTACTACAACCCTGGCTAGAAATGGTTTATAGACACCAGAGGGGTGTATTTCCAGAACCCATTGAGGCACGTCCTGCATCGTGTGTTCTAGTCGTTCGCGCAGACGGAACATGCATTCTAGTATTATCGGCCAGTCATACTTATTGATGGCACTTTCCTGATCAGAAAGTACAGGGGCACCTTGATGATGGCTGCTGCTATTGATTCGGAGGACCAAATAGTACCCATGGCTTTTGCTTTGGCAGAGGGAGAGAACAATGAATCATGATCATGGTTCATGTGGCATCTACGTGTACACGTGCTTGGCCCATCTCGCACTATATCTTCAATCTCGGACTGTCACGTAGGGCTTCTTAATGCTGCAGATCAACATATCGAAGGGTTGCCGCATCTAGTGCACAAATGGTGCATGTGACATTTTGCCGCTAATTTCTGGCGGCATTAGAGAAAGAAGGAGGTTTGTGACAAGGTAAAGGCTCTATGTTGTGTACATACAGAGCACCAGTTCAAGGAGACAAAGAGAGAACTAGACAAGATGTTAAACCAAGCAGGCAAGGCCTGGTTAGAGGGGCAGATGGAATAGAAGGGTAAGTGGACGTTAGCATATGACGAGGGTGGTTTTAGGTATGGCATCATGACCACCAACACATCAGAGTCTTTCAATCGTGCATTCACCAGAGTTCGATCGTTGCTAATGTCTGGAATTGTCAAGTTCTCATTTCACAAGTGCAACGAATATTTTGTCCAGAGGTGGGAACTTGCATAGAGGAATCTAGTTGAGCTTGGGCGATTTGGAAAGGCCGGAACAGAACATTTGAAGGAGGCCGAGGAATTGGCCAAGCAGCATACCGTTGAGCCTTATGGACCTGCCCGGCATGTCTTTAGTGTATGGGAGAAGGGTGGCACAAGCTTGGGCAGTGAACGTTATGGTGGACGAAACTACCAAGTTGATCTTGACAAAGTAGAGTGCAGTTGCAACATACCTCAGATCATGATGCCCCTTGCTCTCACATGATCATGGCCTGCAGGGTCCGCGGATATGACTATGAGGGTCTACCATATATATCACCCTTGTATTTCTGTTCGAACACCGTTAGTATTTGGGAGAGGAGCTTTGAGCCATACCTTGACCTGACACAATGGCCCCTTATCATGGTTTTGACTATGTGTCACTTCCAGAGCTAATGAAGGTAGGGAAGGGTAGGAGGAAGAAGAAGCGACTCAAGGAGGACATGGACGCTATGAGAGGATACGGCGAAGACAAGTACGGAGGGGGACAATTCAACGAGAGCCGTGGCAGGAATCTTTGCTCCGTTTGCAAAGAACCTAGTCACAAGGCTAGCAGGAACAGAAGACAAGGGCAGCAGGTCCATAAATAGAACTTGCTTTTTGGCTATTAAAAAAGTTTGATATGCTTGTTAATGTTACTTTCAATATCTGTATGTTCTTTCATATTTTG
The DNA here is from genome assembly GCA_022457205.1 of Saccharum spontaneum. Classification (NCBI taxonomy): domain Eukaryota; kingdom Viridiplantae; phylum Streptophyta; class Magnoliopsida; order Poales; family Poaceae; genus Saccharum; species Saccharum spontaneum. Next base: position 13,556,212 of record CM039609.1, on the reverse strand, counting down.
TCCAAGTTGCATAGCATATAGTCTAAAATTTGCAATGGTACTTAATTTTAATTTCAATATTGTATTATTCATAATGTTTGTTCTAACCCTTTGATTAACAATTTGAAACAGGATGGCTCAACATCCGGTGGACCCCCTTCTTGAGGTGGACTACGACAAGGACCACCAGCTCACAAGTTGACCGACAACGACGTTGAGCTGGCCTTGACTCCTTTGAGGCCACGCACGCACAACAGGGTACATCAGTGGGATGAGCGGTACGCGCCGTACATACGGCGTGTCGGCTTCCTCAAGCTTGTCTGGGTTGTGAACTCCGGTCTTTTAGCCCTTGACCCCTCACTTCTCACTGCAGCTGTAGACAGGTGGGAGTCCCTTTATTCTCTGTAAACATTCTTCAAATGAATTTGAGCTAAGTAACACTCGTTCTATTTTTGTAATGCAACCTCACAAGTGGAGGCCTGAGACCCACACGTTCCACCTACCTTTCGGTGAGATGACCATCACCCTATAGGATGTGAAGGCTATCTTTGGCCTTCGATTGGGGGGACCTCCAGTGACTGGTATAGTTGACGCCAATAACTAGAAAGACTTGGTGGCTCAGTTCTGTGGCTTTGTTCCATCGGACGACGAGGTTGCTAGAAGAGCTAAGTAAGGAATTGAACCATATTTAATAGTTTCATTGTTTTCCTGAATCCATTCCATCTCATTGTTTTTTGTGAATTTTAGGAAACTTCTGGTGTTTTGTCATTGTGGATCACAGAGTGTTTCAGAACTTGCACCCACAAGCTGAAGATGCTGAGATCGAGAGGTTCTCTAGAGTCTAGCTATGGCACTTCCTTCGCGCTTTCCTATTCCCCGACGCGTCGGGCAACGCCATTAGCTAGATTTGACTTGACATGCTACGCTAGCCGTGGGAGAACATAGTGACGTACAACTGGGGCAGCGCTGTCCTAGCATGGACGTATCGACAGCTTTGCATTGCCTATCATCGCACCTCGCCGAATGCGAACCTAGGTGGTTCCTCCTACCTACTCTAGGTTTGGTGTTAGGAGAGATGGCCATTGGGAGACCCCTTCTTCAGGGTTTGCCCGTAAGTACTTCGGTTCCTTATTTACTTTGAAGCTATTACATATGATGAAATTATAATTGGCTAATACATTCTCCTGTTCAATGCAGCAATGGAACCACCAGGATACACTACCTACTGCTCTGTATCTCTGAAGGACGCAGAGTTAGTTAGAGGGAATCCGCAGCGCAAGTACAAGCAGTTCATGGACTTGCTCGACGTCCTGACATAGCACTAGGTTATGCTCTCTTTGGTTACATATGTGTACACTCTTGTTGCTTCTACACTATATCACAAGCTAACTCAATTACTAAATGTTCAGGTGACTTGGTGTCCTTGGGATGCTATGGAACTCCAGAACTATCTGAGTCCTATCACTAGGCAAGAGTCGGACGAGTATAGTTGCAATGTTCCTCTTATTTTCTTTCAGATCCACTTGCCCAACAGGGTTTGCAGGTAGTTCGAAAGAATTTTAGGCTGCCCACCGCCGCTTTACTCAACGAACCAAAAATTGCACGGGTGCATTATCGATTCATAACAAAGCTACAATTGTGATGTGTGTGTGTGCTAGAACTAACTATCGTTTTGCTACAGGTTTGAGTGCAAGAAGAGGTATAAGGAGAAGGATTGGTGCGTGACGCACTATGAGTACATCCAGCAGTGGGAGACCAGGGAGTAGTGACCAATCGATGTGGATCCACCAAACGACTAGCACACCTTTGACGAGTACCTCCGCTGGCTTCATAGGTCTATGAGGACACATATCAAGCCCCGCTACACTGATGGTGCAATTGACGACGACTCAGAGGAAGATGCCATTGAAGATGTCTACGACGCTGCCACTAGGGGGGAGACACAACTAGAGCGAGCCCGGCTACAGAGATACGTGGTAAGATACTCGGATGCTACAATTTGTTATCCATTTGGCATTTAGTAAGTGTACTAAAACAGTCATACCTCATTTCTGTATGTAGGCCACACAATTGTCAAGGTTGTCCAACGAAGCAGCATTTTGACTTCATGAGGCTAGAGGGCAGGGGCCAGGCATTCTACGTGCTTTTGTGGAGGTACACATAAAGTTGTCCATTATGAAAATGTTCGTTTAGTCTCAATGCGCTTGGGGAATAATTTTTCTTTGACGTCTGTTGATGCAGAAAATGAAGAAGAGCTGCAGGAAGCTAGCTCAGAAGTTGAGCTGCATGGATACTCCATGGGAGGAACCCAACTACCCAGAGTGGTCGCTAGCACGACTTCGGCCTCTTTGAGGACACTAGCTGGTTCTTCTGAGCCGATGATAGGTGAAACTTTCACTGTGCGTACACCACCCCACTATAGCACTGGGAAGGGCCCTGCAGACGAGGACGACGAAGACGATGACGAGGCCCCAGGCTTTCGCATATAGCACCACCACAGGGACCCTTGGCAAGTGGAGGAGATTCCAATGTCTCAGCTTGGTGGTGCCCCGCTTGGTACCCAAGGAGACGAGTAGGTACTACTTTTACATTTTGAGCAAACAATTGAACTAACAAAGCTTCAGTTTTTAAATACCTAGCCTATCTAAACTAACAATGGTAAAGATTGTAACTAATTTTGCCAGTCGTATACTTGCAGGGTACTAGTGACGCGCAAAAGTTTCGGCGTCAGCCCCGCCATCGCGACTGCACGGATGTTGGGTACACTCCTAATGTGTTGCCTACAAATACGAAGAGACAGAGGCATCCGAGGGACCCATACACTCCTGGGACATAGGGTCTAGGTAAGCGGTCCATGTTTTTTTCAAGTTTCCTGAATTGCAAAACTTGTTGTCTTGCCTCCTTACTTACCCTTTTAATGATAATGTGGATACACCTTGAACAAGGCCTTCAGATGCTCAAGATCTTGAAGGATCATGTCAGCAAGACGTCGATCCTTGATGACTTTGCCTTATTTTGGAGTTCATGTAGTACCCAAATTATGTACTTGTTTCACTTGTGGTTGAAGTCCTCCATACCAATTTGTAAACTTAATTAAGTGATGAACTTGTGCACTTGGTCTACTTATTTGCTTCATGTCAAACCTATGTTGAACAAATCTTATCATGTCAAACTTATATAGTCATGAACTTAATTCAGTCTTATGTAGCAATTTGTAAACTTGTGCACTTGGTAGACTTATTTGCTTCAAATTCGTTTAAACTATGCTGAGCCTGCATCCGTGGTTGTATTGACGCGCCATGGAGGCTGCTGCTCAGCTTCAGTGTGATGGAAATAGCGTCTAGGCGTTGCCGCGCCGTGGTGGATGGCGCGGCAGGCTTGCCGCGCCGTCAGCCGTGGCGCCTCAGCTTGTCGCGTTGTTTGCTCTGGCGCCTCAGGCTTGCCGCGCCACTAGTGGTGGCGCGGCAGACACTGGGCCAGACTGAGCGCAGCACATGCCTTACATGGTGAGGATCCAAGGGAGTTTCTCGTAGGTATTGCTAGCAATATAGGATTAGACAAGTTTTGTGTTGCCACTCTTGTATGTACATGGATTTATCTATACATAGCCACAGGGAACATAGATGTAGAGATTCCATGTTCTTGAAATGTTCACTGACATGGGCCTCCGAAGATCAGTAAATGGAAATAGTGTTCGTTACATGGTACAATACATCAATGTTCAAATGAAACACAAGACAACACAATGAAAAGTCTAGTACATAACAACGTTGTTCATTACTAAAGCATGGAACTACCAAACCTAAATCATGGAACTATCACATGGCGCAATCAGAAATCCTCAGTCAGAAACATAATCAGTCAGCAACTCGTCGTCCGAGTACCAATCCTCTACGACAACCTCATTCATGTGACTAGGCTCACCAGGATTGCCCTGATCTGCCTGTCGCCTTAGTAAGTGGCCTCCGCTTCATCTACGGCCTGAGACAAGAACACGTCCTTCTCCACCTCTTTCATGTGGCTAGGCTCACCCGCATTGCTCTGATCTGCCTGTCGCCTGTAGTAAGCGACCTCCATTTCATCTGCGGCCTGAGATAAGAACGCGTCCTCCTCCGTCTGCAAGCTCGCCTCTCCTAGAGCGAGGAGCTCGCTCAGTCTGCCAGTGTCATCCTCATCCTCCTCCGCCTGCAAGCCCGCCTCTACTAGAGCGATGAGCTCACTCAATCTGTCAGTGTCATCCTCATCCTGGTCCCCCTCATTGGCCTCCACAATCTAAGATAGCACGGGGCGTCCACCTCTCGTTCTGTGCTCATGTAACTTCTTTTCCTGAAACCTTGCACGGACCACCTCTGCGGCATGGTCCTCGCTGCATCCAATCTCTTCATGTATAAAATGCAACCAGTTAGCAACGCGATTATATTACATTTAAAGGTAGGCAACGAAAATAACAAGTCTTTCAATCACTCACTGGCACACAATGCAACAACATGGTCATTCAAGACCTGCATCTGTACTGTTGCCTCCTTCCTTGTCCTCTCCTCCTCTACCATCCTCTGTGTCTCCAACCCAATTTGTCAAACCTAACACCGACCGGGTTACGAAAACTGTGCTGTCTAGCAAACTCACGCATCTTTTTTATGTGCTGTTTAACGAAGAGGTCGACGAACTGAGGTCCATAACCAAACTTCCGTGCAATTACTTGCTTCACCTTGATTTCATCCAAGAACTTAGCTTGACCATCATAAGATTCCCACTTGGATTTCCTAGTGCTCTGTTCAAACAAAAAATTAGATTATAAGTCTTTACAAAAGAAAATTATGATTTCATGTTTTCCACAACAATAACCAACCTCATTATAGTCAACCATATGGCCGCACCAATGGCCTATTCCAAGCTCTAAAGGGACTAGGCCGTAGTTGGCTTTGACACCACATTCGCACATGACAAGAGGTGCTTCGATGATTATCCTTTCTTTCTTCTTTTTCTTTGCCTTTGGCTCCGGCCAATGATTCTTAGGACGATAGAGCCACTCCTTGAAATGGCACTTTGCAAATCCATACACCTAAAAGATGAGACATTAGTACATGCACACATAGAGCTAAACATTTAAACAAATACACTTTTCACTTACTTCGTGCTTGTTGGGACACACAAACTCCAACGTATTCTCAGGGTTTATCACAGCTCGATCTCCGCAATTGCACAGAGGAGGTTCCTCGAGTCGTCTAACTACGACTAGGTGCTTCTCCTTAGCCGTCATTGGTCTGGTGGAACCCACTGCTCGAAGTGCTCACGTGGATGTCTCCCTCTCCACCAATCGTCGAAAAGGAGGTATCTTGGGTCAAACTTGTCTGGACCGTCGATCCACTAAAAGAAAAGGCACCTCTCATGGTCCTACACAACAAGATTCTAACAAAATATTAGTAAACTACTAAGACAAATGAAGAAAAAAGATAAGGAAACAATTACCACATTAAAACGACTGCATGTGTAGAAGCAACGCGCAACTGTGTCTAGATGTCTCGATTGGAACACGTGGGCCGCGAAACCAGAGTCACAGTTAGGGTTAGGGAGGTTAGGAGGGATGGGGGCTGTTGATGCAAAAGTGGATCTGCAAACACAAAGGGCTAATACCCGAAGTCGATATCCAAAGCGTGCCAGTCGATTTGACCTGTTAGTCGACAAGGACGAAGATACGAGCACTTTGGTCCTGACAACAGCGATACGTCCGGAAGTCACGGCCAAGAGGTACTCACGCGGAACTCGAGGATCGTCGAATGTTGCACTGAAGCGATGCAACTCGCCGAATCGATGAGAACTCGTGAAAAAGGAAAAATATGCAAATTGACGAAGTCGCCGAAAAGTAAATAGATGCAAATAAGAGTAAAAGCTGGTTTTTGATATTGATTGATTGATTCTCATTACATTTCCCTTCAATCTATATTTATACCCTGATCTACAGAAACATAACCAAATACGACTAGGATACCAAGTCCAAATCTAAGGAAACACATGACTCTTATATAAATCAGACTCTAACAAACATAGAAAAGGAAATTAATTCCTATCTATTCCCTTGTCCGCCTTAATTACGATAGAATTTCCATCGACCTCCTTTCCATTGGTACACTCCATGTTTCATCGGCAGCAGTCTTCAAGCCTCCTTTCATCGGCATACTTCCTGTTTCATCAGCAGCAGTCTTCAAGCCTCCCTTCATCGGCATCGGCAATAACATCCTTAACCTTATCGGCAACGCCTCAACCCAGATTAACTTCTCCATACACTGCCACCATTCATCGGCAGCCTTCTTAACAAGCTGATTTTCATCGGTTATCAGCGTACACAGTAACTTTTCTTCTGCTGATTAGCCCACTCTGACCATCTTGACACGTGCAAAAAACAGTGTCAACAGGGGCATCTTTGCTAGACACGTAGGGGTATAATTCTCTACGACGACCCTGTTTTCGCGACAACTGTCCCGATACATGCCTTGCATCTAACAAAACGGTTGTAATTTAAAACCAATCACAACTTCACAAATTAATGTAAAATAAAAAATACTAAAGCAATGTAAAGGTGAACCATTTGCATTAAAACAAAGAAAATGTAACCTACACTTAGGAACCGAAATTTACCTTAAACTAAACATGGTACCCATAGTTCTAACTAACTAATTAGCCTTCACATAGAGAAAATGAACTAATCTTGTCCTCCAAACCCTAAGTACCCGTTGTTCATAAACATATTATTCCTCCAAACCCCAGCTACCAATCCTAATCTTTGAATCCACAGTTCAAACAACAAATACGAGCATCAATACCTTGATAGAGGCCGAGGAGAAGCTTGGGGGCAGGAGGGAGGTAGGCAGCTAGGAAGGGGCGAGCGGAGGCCGCCCTCGAGGGAAGTGGCCTGCGGCGGTGTGGCCTCCTGGAGGCCGCCTAGGAGGGAGGAAGGGAGGGCGGGGGAGGCTACCGACGGCGGCGCAGCCTTCTGGAGGCCGCCGGGAGCGAGGGACGGTGCTGGAGCCCCCCTGGTGAAGGGTGCGGCCGTGGGACGCAGGCGTCGAGCAGCTCTTGAGTGAATGACAGAGGGAGGGAGGGAGCCTGGGCACTCCGCTTGTACGCGGTTTCGCTGCGCCAGGTGGCTGGGCGTGACTGTGCCACGTCGTGGCGGGTGGCGCGGCAGAGCCCGCCCGTCACTGGTCAGCGCTCGGGTCCTTGCCACGTCACCACCTCCGCCGTGCCATGGCAATAGGCACGGCCGAAAGTGTTAGATTTGGAAATAAAACTTTAACAGTGTCAAATTTGGAAATAGTTTTAAAAAAGGGTTAGAAATAAAAAAATCCACAGTGGAGAGGAGTGACAAGATGGCTATGCGGCGACGGCGGCCTCAGGAGGTAGGAGCGGTTAGGGTTGAGAAACCCTAACTGTCACTCCACTGCCTTATTTAGTAAGTCCTTACCAACTTCTATGTTTCAAAATTTGTACATGGAATTGGTATGCGACGACTTCGAGATTTGCAAGAATCCGGGGAAGACATCTCCTGATGTTAACCTGTACCAGCATCATATCACACTCTTTTCTTTCACAAGTTTTACTCACAAGGTTTCTTGTTAAAGTTTTTAATGAGATAATATTAACATAAGCATATGTCGTATTTTCTATTTTTCCCACCGGGGTTTTTGTGGGAAATATCAAAGACATATATTGCCCTCACAACTCATCTATGGTTTTTCCCTGAAAAAGGTTTTTCATGTGAGTTATTAAAGAGGCAATACCAACAATATGTCGTCATATTTTCTCCTAATTTTTTCATTGGGTTTTTACAAGAGTTTTAGCGGCATATTACTTTATATTGCTCCTCATATTTTTCATAAAAGATTTTGGGGGGAGTTATCTATATGTCGTATCTCCAATATTTTTTCTCCAGGGGTGTTTTTAATGGGATACCAATGACACAATGATTTATGTAAATCACACACACATATATGCTATTTTCTCCTTATTTTTCTAATAAGATTTAAAGGAATTTTTATGACATATCTATGCATACATAATCTTTAGATTTTTCCCACAGGGTTTTTCGAGAAATCTCAGCTTACAGCTGTATTCATCTCAAGGAAGATTCAATCGAGGAAGAGTGTTGCGAAACGGTGTCTATTCCCAACAGACACCTAGTCGTTGATGATCTCATCCACAAGCATGTGATTAGTGAAAGGATTAGCAGTTAGTATAGTTGTTAGTGTGTTAGCAGTTAGCATGCCACCCGAAGGGACATGTCCCTTAGTGGTCGACTGTTCCAGCGAACCGTCACCTATTCACTGTAAACAAACACCTCTTCACATGTATATAATCTCAGGAGATCAAAGAAACAGGCAGTTGTTCCCAAATCACTTGTTCATTACATTCACTTTTTACGGCGTATTCAAGTCGATCATAATAGAATAATATGCAAACCTTTTGTGTATTCGAGAAAAAAAAACATAGAACCATAGAGATTTGGCTCTCATGGAAAAGCTCCGGTTATAATGAACAGAAAAAAAAAGAGTAATTATGGTCGTAGGTTCGCCTGCTGCAGCCTACGGGAAGGATCTTTGGTCCAGCACGGGTCGCCATCTAAAACCAGATCTTGCGTCATCCCACTCACACTCACTACCTAACAAACTTATCCAATACGAGATGAAATATGAATCCATCCACCCGTGTAGTTTATTCTTTCTTTTTTTTTCCACCAATATCATCCCACCGAGTCATCGACATAGCATCTTCCTTCGAAAAGAAACGAAAGCACTGTCTATACGGAATTGAGTGTAGAATTTCTTGACATTTTGTCTATAAAACCAACCTGCCTTTTGAGCTGTGACTTACAAAGATGCTACTCAAGCTGTGTTGGAGGGAAAAGTAGATGCTGCTATCATTATAACACAGGCAAGTTTGATGAGAAAGACTGACAACCTGATGTGGTTTCAACAGAAAACGGTAAATCAATTGTGGAAAAATCATCCAGATACTGCGCACCAGGCAAGGAAGATTGAAGCGTTGTTTAGGTTACACAGCAAATATGACTAGATCAAAACATGCATGTATTATTCGTTTCCATACAAATGAGCCTACAAAGTACAAGCTGATCTAAACATGCACCAACAATTAACACGTGTTATCTGACTTGCCGACTGCTCTAGCCACTCTTTCAAGGGTATGCACTGTCATTACAAAGGGTGCTACACACTCTGCAAGTGAGAGATGGTGCACGTAACATACCGACCGATCTTGAACACCCAGCTGTGGCCAGAGAACTACCCAGAACAGGCAAACTTCAAACTTTCAATGTCGATACAATCAGTCTATCTGACAATTGGAATTTTAAACAATCAGGACGTTTCTATCACATCATACTACCACAGCCCATAAAGTTCCAAAAATGGTTCCATGGAAAATTTCAATACAGCACATGATCGCATCTAATGCCCTTGAAGGCATTTGACTGAACCATGACAATGAAGATGTACATACATAATTAGGAAAAAGATGCAGTATGGCACAGAGAAGGTAAGTAAAAACATACAAATTCTTTCACTCCAAGGATTTGAGTAGCCGGAATAGACCAGCTGCTTCCCTTATCCGTGAAAATTCAATACAGAACGCTTGTACCTCAATGAAAAGATCTTGAACTGCACCCAAATAAAAATGCACAAAATTATCTGCCTTGTCCACTCGGAAAAGGGTGGGAAAACCCTAACTTGTGGACTAGCGTTTCAACAATTTACAAGCCTACAAGAAAACAAGGAAACTTGAAAAGAATACAATTAACTTCGTGAGATTCAAATTGCACCAGGGCAGCTATCAATGGTATTGCACACAAGACACTGATTGCTTTATGAATACATGCAACTATATTAGCTGGAAACTACAAGACCAGTTATAAATAAATACATAATGCGTTCGTGGTTATTGTCAAACAGCCCCTCCAGACCTGAGAGACTATATTCTCTCAGTTTTCAGACCATAGAAATAGACATTGCAATATATCCAAGCAAAAAGGGAGCAACAAGAACCAAAGAAGAAAATGGCTAAAGTGTTACACATGTATATGCATAGGATATCAAATCAAAGTAGAGATCAGAATGTTCTAACCAGATATGACAACAAGTAGCTTAAGAGCATTTGAATTTTACCTTAAAAATGCATCAGGGAATGAAATGCAAGATAAGTAATAAGCAACTAGCCTACAGAACTCAGCAAACCATACAATTGAGATGGCAGAAATCAAGAATGTGAAAGGTGCACGGGGTGTAAAGTACAAAAGTCAAGGTGTACAATTGGATATTATACTCAAGAGGCAGAAAGCAGGAATATGAAACTCTAATCTTTGAGAGCTGATTATTTTCGATTGAGATGGCAGAAGTTACGAAATTTCAGCAACGGTATGCAAAGCAGACCTTTGCTAAGCATGAGCAACTCACCGTTTATAATCTTGTTTCGGATAAGACTCTGCAGGAAAACACAAACTAATCTCACAAGTCTGTTTTGCATGTATTTATCCTGCACAAAAAAAAAGTATCATTCAGATAAACATATATCAGTATAGCGTAAATTAACACGAGAAGTCCCAAATTAACCGATAAGCAAAACACAAAGTGCAGAAATTAAAGGAGTAAAGCACAACGTTCAATAAACCATAGGGCATTTCTTTGGAATAATGCAAAACACGTAACAGCACCATAATCACCCACATCACTAGTGATCCCCAAGGCTAATGATAAAAGCACTTATCCCCAGATTCACCATTGGCCTTGTAATTTAAGCACATGCATTAGTGGTCTCACATTCCCATAGGGAATGCAGTCAAGATTAAGTTGCCCCTGCTAGAACATATCTGCTAATTACAAGATATTAAAACCCAAATTATTTAAGCATTAACTTCAACAAAGACGTGATATTACACAAAAATGGTGAAGAATACTTCTTGATCAACTTCAATCGAAATGAACTGAGCTAGTGCTCGGGTGGCTAGCGTTGCCGGTGTGCACGCTGCCAGCGCGAGTTCAATTCCCAGGAATCACACTCGCATCTCTCGCCGGGACTTGCTCCCAATAATGTCTGCAGCCTCTCTCGCTTGGAGACAAAAAGGGATTGCAACACGCCCGTCGCCTACGGAACCATGGCTGGTCCCGGTGATCTCTGGAAGGACACGGTCTACTGATCTGTGTGCAGTTGTAGGTCTACTTGTGCACGTGTGGTGTGAGTGTGATGTGTGTGGGTAGCGTGGGCGTGTGTTCGTGCATGAACAGTTGCTACAGCTGTACCTAGATGAGAGGCTTAAAAAAACTTCAATCAAAATGAATCAAACAAAGAACAAACCTTTATGTTTTGACATGATTGGATACAATTTGTGATGTACTCATGGACAAACTCTGTTGGAAGGTCAACAGCAGTAGTAAGTCTGTTCACAACTTCCATAGAATGCAAGCTCATTTCCATGTGCACAAGAACATCAAAGTAACTATAAAAAAAGGATCATCGGTCAAATAAAGGGCAGGAAGAAGGCTGCCTATATGATAATAGAACATACAACAAAGAAAAGAGACACACCCAGGAATGTCAGGAGAGTGAATTAGCTTCGAAAGAACCTCAACAGCAATGAGCGGGTTGTGTTCAACAAGATCCTGAAACCATGCATAGATTCAGAACTCCAAGATCAAATGGCGTTAAATATGTGAGACTCAGTTCATAGAGTACACGTACAGGAAGCTTCTGTGGGGTCATCCCACAGTAATAAACCAGTTTAGGATCCTTTGTCAGTTCTACTATGACTTGCTGCAAGAAACTGTGAACAAATTAGGCATGTACCATTGGAACCTTTTACGTACCAAAGAATGTCTGAGAAAAAAAGGGTGATAAAACCTAGGTGCCATAAATTTATCCAGCAATGAGGCTATAAAATTATAATAAGGAAACAGGAGGAAAAGAAATCCTAGTCATAGAACAAGCAATTTGATAAAAACAGTCATCATTATCTTGAAGAAATATTAGAATGTAGCAGTGAACCTCCTGTTGGGCAGGTGCAAGTGGACCTTTTAAGGCTCTTGCAATCAAATCTCGGATAGCAGCCCCTCGACTCGTGTCAGCACACATGCTATAATCCCATAATAGCTCGTGGTTATTGTCAGGGTTCAACCATTGTAGCTGTATGTTCATCACAATAGAAGTTATATTTAGAAACGGAACTGGTATTAAAATGAAACTTCTGACTGAGTAATTTTACCTCCCCATCAAGTACAGGAAGTCTTGGGGGTGTGGGCCGAATCCATTGCGGACCCAACCTTCCCCCCGATTTGTCTTGGAGTAAAACAGCAATAGTAGTATCTCTATCATCAGAAGCAGATTTCTGTTTGCTTCCAGGTGGTGATATCGAAGACCTTATAAGGTTACGAACGCAATAAATAAAGGAGAAGAAATTGGACAGATAAAATCCAAGGACCTCACAAGAAATATCAATTTAGATAAGGGAGTGTACATGAGCCTACATACTCTGATGAATTTGCACAACTTTGAGGCACGTCTGGATCTGGTATAGCACTTCTAACCATAGCAGTTCTGAAACTACTAATCTGAGGCCGGGAATGTACACTAGTACTGCAATATTGCTTCTCAAGTTGTTCCCGAGGCAAAAAATCCTATACAAATAAACGAACATATAAATAATCATACTCGACCAAAACATAAAAAGTTGTTTACCTAATCAAAAGCCCACCTGAGATGCTGAAACAGATCCATTTATGTAATCTACCGCAGACTGATTCAGAACCTGAAAAACAAAAAACACCACAGAAATTAACTAAATACACATTTTGCAGGTTCCTTTCTCAGAATCAATAAATGAAAAAACAATGTCCAAGCTGTTGATTGCATATTATATAAAATTTCACAGTAGCGATGTCTAATGACCCTTAATCAATAGATGCATGTCAGCATAGGAAAGGAGAACATAATCCCTATGATATTGTCATTCTATGCCACACTAAATGTTGACTCGTATTTAAAAGTCAAAGAAAGAGAAAAAACCTCGTTATTATTGTTTCCACTAGATGAAGTCAATAATAATTGGACAAATGCCCGTTCTGATTTCTCTGACGTTTCATCACAGGCTGCCTGTAGATATCAACATATGAAACTAAGGCATCAAGCATGAAAAATATTTAGTCCGTCCAAAAGACGTGGCAACAATTACATCTCAAGAACCATAGAAAAGTAGCAAAACATGTTGAATGTTCGATTTTTCAGCATGATGCTAAACGATTAAAGAAAGTAATCAGCTATGTTTCTGCGCCACTAAAACCACAATTGAAAGAGACAAGGACTCAGATGCTATAAATAAGTAGTAATCAAAGCTATAAACAGTAGCTCTCTAGCACAGAGCAGTAAATGAGGAATACATGATTGATTTGAACAGAAATGCATTCAAAATGTGAACTAACCTTAATTAATCTTTAAAAAATAATGGTGCTAAGAAATTGCTGTTACAATTCAAGAAATATAATAGAGGTAACATTGACAGATCCAATTGATTCAAAAATGGTTAGATATTAAGAAAACGGTTATTTATACTATTCATAAAGCTATAGAAACCTAATATACAAGGCTCCAAGGTTCAGCTGTTTGATTCAGCTAAAGCACAAATCAAACAAGACCCTAAGTTTACAATAACAAAAACAGATTCCAGTGATAGAGCTTGGAGGTCAACATAAAATAAGAAACCCATTGTGTGGACCCTAGATTGTGAAGTGGGTAGCACAGAATGCAAAGATCCAGCTTATACATGCTAGAATATAAAGGCAAGTCTTGGCCAAATGGGAGCTGAAGGTTTTGTAGAAGAAAGACGATGTACAATAAAAGGCAGAATTTTTCAAGAGACCAATTCCCCATCAGAATAATGTAGATGACTAAACTTTTGATCCACATAAGTATCTCCTGAAAGAAGAATGCCCTCACACGCAAACTTCGGTACTAGATCAGAATGTGTGTTTGGTACCAGTGCCATAGTCTAGATGTGGGAGTTGGGGAAATGTAAAATATAGTCCAGTCAAGTCAAGCATGAAACATATGGAATAATATTGCAATTTTGCACATTGATTTGTTTAAGTATGCTGATTAGAAAGATGTGAATTCTTCCATAATAAACCAAATCACAGAATTGAAACAAGGTTTACCACTTACATTTAACAATATAGGAATATATGGATTTGCCGTCTGCGGTGAATAGCTCTGATGAAGAATTGCAAATGCAATTAAACGGCCAGTAGGATGAAGCATCTTCTTGTCCTAATCGAAGAGCAACATAACATATCAGATTTCTAGCACTATTCCGGTGAAAGCAAATATGAATCTAGAATCTCATAGTGAACATAACAGACCCAACTTACAAAATGAACTAAAGGTAGGTGAATAGTATCCCTAAAAATTTGTTGTGAGGTGCAAATATGAAGTTATTAAGGAGAATGCATGTGAAAGCACCAACTACTACTGTCACAGCATAATTTGGTTCAGAAGTCACTAGTGCTGTGCATTGTCTCCTACAGGACAGCGTACCAGGCAGGGTGGAGTGTCAGTACATGAAAGGTTCTGCAGCACTAAACAGACCAAAACTTTCAGCGCTATTGTAACCCACTAAATCAGCTATAGCATGCAACCAATTAGTGGAACATCAATACAACTCTAACTGCAGTATTCTTCATTTCACCCCAAAATATTTTTTGTTGCAGTATGGTTAATGGAGAAATCTGACATGTCCTGTAAGGAAAATATGGTTCCTCTCAAAACTATTGAGCCTTAGAAGAGAAGAACAATCAAGTTACAAACCTATTTTTTTTGCAAAGGGGCATAAAAGAATGAAGATGATTGGTTAAATGTTTCTTCAAGGGTGAAAGGTCTTTTAAAAAAAACTCGGCCAGTGGGGTACAGACCGCCCCCACGGTATTAGGCGTCTGCCGGACCTGGGCTGATCGGCACTCAAGGCGCACACACACACGGTCCACAAGGCCGGACCAGACTTGACAGGAGAAGATTCCCAGTCCCCGACCGAGAAAACCCCCCGAATGGTACAATTAAAGAACAAAATCAAAGCCTAGTGTAAACTTCAAATTGCTTTTCATGTACTACCTAGGTTGCACATCGTTCTTAAAAAAATTGACACATGAACCAAATATGCTAGCCTTTCCTTAATTCTATAACCAGACAGTGGTAGATCAAACTGAAATAGGTCATACTTGCACCAGCAGTTTGGCATTATTTACTCCAACAAGAAATAAGAAAATTACATAGATTCTGCTTTCAGATTGCATGAACCAATAGAAGCACGTTCAATAGGGTGATGATCCATTTAATCAATACTAACAAACAAGTGAATCCTCAAAGCCAGAAGTGTTATGCGTCCTCTTGGTCACACTATTGATGTAACTAAAGCTAGGAATGCTCATTATGCTATATGGGTTATGGGACTATGGAAAAAGAGTTTAGACCAAGTTCTATACGTTTTTTTGATGTGATGATATTCTACAAGTGAAAAATCACGCAATACAAAAGTTTGGTTTGAGTTTACCATGAACTACAACCCTAAACCTCAGTGATAAAGAGCAGCTACAGCAAGAACTCAAGGTCAAGAATCCAATGGCTAATGAAATTCTCACCGAGCGCAAATCCAAACAAACATGATCGAGCTAACCCCACGAAGCCACACACAAACACAAAGAAATCTAGCCTCAAACTAAGAAATACTGGAGAAATAAACTAGGAAAGACAGAAGAAATGGCCCCAAATCTACATGTTCAGCGATCCATTCCAGGTCAAAAGATTCAAAATTCAGAAAGCATCCCAGGAAAACCGAAAGATGGTGAGTCAATGGTCTCCAAAACCCCCAGAAATGTCAGCTACATCGAACCATCCGACACTCCATCCGAAGCCTAAGCCGCAATCAGAAAGTGAAATCGCAAAAATGCAGTAGCCTAACTCATCCCGATTCGCGCGTCGACCCCAGCTAAAGCAGTGCCCCAAACCTGCGCGAGAAAGCAAAACCCACCAAATCTGAGTAGCCAGCACAAACCCTAACCCAACCAACTCAAGCTAGTCCCCGATCCGTTTCCCGCCGCCAGAGCCCCCCGCCCAATCTGACGAAAGGAAAGCAAGCAAGAGAAAAGCTGGAGGGAGGCTCAGGGAGCGGGGGGAGAGGCAAGGGCGCGGGCGGTGGCGTGGCTTGCCTCGAGGAGGAAGGAGAGGGCGCCGCCGACGCGGAGGCGGCGCTCGCGGGGGAACCGCGCGAGGAAGTCGGCGACGACGTCGGCGAGCGGGCGGGCGGCGGCGGCGAGCAGCGAGAGGAGGTCGGACCGCTCGTCGGGCCGCAGCGTGGGGACGGGGGAGCACGCCGACATGGTGGGCGCCGTCGGCAACGTCGGGGCCGAGGTCGCGGTGGCCGTCGCCGTGGTGAGGGACGGCGGCGAGGATTTTTCTTTTTCGGCTTCGGGGGTTTTTTTTTTTGGGGCCCTCTAGGGGAGAATCCGCGGGGTCAGTGGGAGGAGTAGGCGGCTGGCTCGGGATGTGGATCGGACGGGTGCGGCTGTGGGTTTGCGTTTCTTTCACTTTCCCTTTCCTTTTCTTCAGTGTCGGATGTTGCATAGGTTTATGCCGTAGGTTTGTGAATCATTCAGTTTAACTTTTATCATATCAATGTTGCAGTAAATATATAGAATACTAAATATAGACTAATTGTATGTATGTCGGCACAGATTAGGAGTAATTTACGAGACGAATCTATTAAGCCTAATTAGTCTAAAATTGAAAATTTTTTGTCAAATAAGACGAAAGTGCTACAGTATTTGTTAAACTTTAACACCTCTAACCAAACAGGCCCTTAGCTACTGCACCGATGGATTTCATTTTCATTTTCGTATCCACAACCATTACCATCGTCCACAGGTAATAGTTAGGATAATTTTAATCATTTATATAAGACTGAGTGATATCAACGAATTGGGTTATAGATTTATCTTTCTTTTCACTTTCTCTTTACTTTTCCTTCGGTGAGCTCTACCGCACTAAGGTTGTTGTTTAGGTTTAGGATTCGTTTCACGTCCACCACCATCATCAGTTGTCCACAGGTAATAATAGTCTAGATGATTTCAGTTATTTTTATAAGACAACGTGATATTTACAGATATGGATATCTTTCCACTTTTGCTTTCTTTTTTTTCTTGGATAGTTATCGTGGACGTGGACATGCAACTCTATTAGGCCCACTTTACTAGGGTTATCTTGCTACTCTCATTTACCTAGCTAGCTGACGGATCTCATTTCACATCCACCACCATTATCATTATCCACAAATAATAGTCGCGATGATTTCAATCGTATGTATAAGACATGTCCTATGTAGTGCTTATAATGTCCTCTTTAGTAGAGCTAAAAGAGCTATAGTTCTGTCTTCTCAATAAGATTTGAGCACAACGACCTTGCCATTGCCATCAGGAAGATAATGACATTTGAAATGTCAAGGAAGATGGGTAAAAAAATCTTCATCAAGCAAGCAAAACATCACCCTCTCGTGCGATGAAGATAAAAATATTAAGAGGTTGAATCAAGCTCAAGTCCAAGTGAGGGAGAAGATGAGAAGGAGGAAGATAATCCTCCGATGATGATGAATAAGTGATGAGAGGAGTGAAGAAAATGATTAGCAAGATCTAGTCTAAGGGCGTGCCCATCACAATTTGAAGACATCATGTTCACCAACCAAAGAAAAACACAAATAGGTTATGGTGAGATTTAGCACTTTGTGGAGGATTGTCCAAACAAAACCAAACTAAAGAAGAATAAGAATGGAAGGAAAGGAAAAGGTGGTCAATGCCTTACAAATGTGAATGCATGGGATGACTCTTCAAGTGAGGAAGAAGCCCATCACAGGAGGCTCCACCACAAGTTATCATCAAGCTCTTCGCACACGTCTCATGGCAAGAAATATACTTGAAAGTGAAAACGATGAAGTCATAATTGTAACAAAACCGTCCAAATTATAAAAGCACAAGTACAAAAACAAGTGTCGTAACGTCTAAATTTTTGAACTTGAGCCCATATAATCCCGGTAGTCAATCGAAATCACGAAGGATTTCAAACCAACTCGATTACAACTAAGATCATATCATTCAACATAACACATCGCACGTTTACATTTCACAAGTACTTAATAGAAGCTTACAACACAACAGAGTCGCAATTATTACAAACCAGATTTAGAAAGTAGCGGAAGCATAAGTTGTACACACACTTAGTTCAAGTACGACTACCAGTCTTACAGATCACATTCCCACAAGAGCATTAAGAAAAGTTGACTACTAGATGATCACGTCCAAATGATCTAGTCCTCGTCACCCACCGGGTGGAGGCAGTGGTTTGCAGAAGCCCTGGTAAAACATGTCATCTGCAATATGAGGGAATAAACCCTGAGTACAAGAATGTACTCAGCTAGACTTATCCGTCGAAACAGAAATAAAAAACACCAAGAATCATGCAAGTCTTTCTTTAAGTGGAGTTGGCTGACATTTCATTTGCAGAAAAGCATAAGAAGTAGTAACCATTTTTAACATGTGCTAGCAGTGATTTTTAGCATTAACCTGTAATCTATCTTAACACCTGTGCTCAACAATTACTTGATTATTAAAAAAATATTATTAACCATAGCAGGTATAAATTGAGGCAACATTTAAATCATCATCTGATCAACCATCCGTTCAATTAAATTGAATCTACGTTGTCGCTGCTCAAGTCAAGTGCTCAATAACCGGGAGCGACGGCGATTCAAATCAAATTCCTATCCAGCTGGAGGGGTATTTCTAACACAAACCGCGCAGATCCCACGCTAGGGTCGCACAAGTCACATTTGGTATAATTCAGGAATCGCGGGTTCCACTGATGCCGCATCCCTAAGGACAACACTCTGCTAGGTGATAGGGACTTTAACCCCTTCTTAGTCTTACACCAATGTCTCCAAGCACATCCTTACTTCCTCCAGAATGCGCACTTGACCTCCTCCAATTTCTGTCTGGACTGTATTACTCGGCTTCGTAGTCGAAATGGCTTATCCAGCCAACTAAGTGTTAGACTGCGTTTAACATAACTCAAGGACATACAACGAATCGGTCCTTAAACGAGTCAGACGGGCATAGCTTCGCACCTAAGACGTGAAGTATCTTGCGGCTGCACTATCGAACTTCCACCCGGTCTCAAATTTATTTTTAAGTATGGTTCCTTCCACGATAGCAAATATAGCTAACCGTGACCCACTTTCTCCTAAAGCTCGCAGATGACAGTAAATCACCCGACTTCTATCGTACTAAGCATTGTTAAGCATATACCATGTTTCCGAACTGTAAATAGGATTTACAGGATAATTTCTAGACAAGGAAGGATATGTGCATCAAGTGTCTCTAAACAATTCATACCACTTAATGCATCAAACATGTAAAAGTACTCAAATGCTATTTATAAATGTACTGGGTTAGCATGCACCAGGGCTTGCCTTTCAGAAAGAATGAGGGACGATGATCAGGGCACTCGGGCAGCTCTTGTTCGAGAACTCCTTCGCCAGCCACCACCTCGGGCTTCTCCGGCTGCTCCTGCTCCTCCTCCAAATGCGCTCCTTCGAACTCCAGAAGCGTCACCCCCTCCGGAACACTTATTGCATGGATACACAAGATAAATTTCATAGATGCATAAGAATGAATGCACATGCTCGGTAAATGCGTATGCGGACTGCAGTAACAACTTAACACTCTATTCAAATCACTTTAACAAAACGTGCATATCTCTTCTTCGGTAGAGAAGTACTTACCAAGTCTACGCAATCTAATGTATAATTGCTCGACCTAACACCTAGACAACCAACAAGAGCAATATTATTTAGGCTCTCACAAACACATACACATTTCAGCAAAACTAAAATCTGAATAGCAGCTCAGTCTTTTAACCATAACTGGAGATCTACAAATCCAAATTACATGACATGAGACAATTTGGAAAGCTCCTAAAATTCTCTACAAATCATTTTCAGACGTCAAGACCTGATTCTCAAGTTTACCTAATCGAAATCTTAAAGTTCCAGAAATCTATCCTCTCCAAACAGAGAGCAGCCATTTCTGGACAATAATTTCAAACTACTAGAACTCCTAAACTACTAGGCCAGATATCACCAAATTTTGACACAAGCTAGTTTAAGAAGTTTACTATACTTTGATATTCACAAGCTTTCCAGCAAACACTTTTATCAAAGCCTAATCCTAGAAATGCTACCAACTGTCCAAAAGGCCTAATATTGCTAAAATCAAATATTTACTTATGTGTCAAACCAACTTTTTGGCCAAACTAATGGCACTACTAGTTCATATATCACACAAAACCACCAGAAAGTAAGGTGTACTAACCCAAATCATTTGTTTTAATCCCTTTCTTAATTTAATTAGTTAATTAAGTGAGAAAATAAACCTTGATACAAATTATTCAGAAAATTCTACAAAAATTACAGTGAATACTATACACTTCCAGGAGATTACTGTAAAAATTTGAGCCAAGGTTACCAACAGAAACTCCCTATACAAAATTATCAAGCTAGCAGAGCTGATTCTAGCATATTTAAGAAATCCTATTGAAAGTATCAAACAACAGAAATAATATTTTTTTTAGCAATCCTAAAGTACCAGGACACTCTCCACAAAATTTTATGATCATTGGACATATAGAAAAATTATAAAAATTTATTCAAGTATCACCAATTATAAAATGACAAAGGCATAACTTGAAAACTACTCAAGCACTAACATTCAAATTTTTACCAGAGCTAACATATACCTAGAATAGCGCACTCACCAAATTTCATAATTTTTGGAGCACTAGAACTCAAGTTATAAAATTAACAAGTTTGAATCCATTTTAAAACACCTTTCAAGTTTCTATTTAGGCTTCCCAATTTTTATACATAAAGTGTGCATATTATATTTTTTCTAAATACTACATTTTATACTAAACTTAATAAAATTAGAATCACCTCATTTGGATCTAAGATTCTTGAGATATGGATTTTACAATCTAGCATTCAAAACTGTGAAAATAATAAAAGAAAAACCAAAACCAAAACCAAAACCAAAATCAAAGCATAAACCGACTACTGGGCCGACCCGTTTAACCGCGCGGCCCACGGACGCTCCCGCCCGTGCCTGCGCGGACACAGGGGCCCAACGTCCAGAGGGACAGCGAGCAGGGGAGGAGAAGGCGATGGCGAAGCTCGCCGCCGCCGCCGAGTCGGCTGATGAAGCCGAGGCCACCCTCGTGCTCTCCGCGCTATTCCGCACCAAGTGAGGTACTACGGTGACCCTAGGTGTGGCTGGGGATGCTCATTGCTGGCCAAGGTGGACGGCGGGGCTCCGGTGGCGGTGCGCCGGCGACGGCGAGCCTCCACCGCCTCGACTGAGCCCGGTAAGAGCTTCACGAGGTCACCATGGGGCTAAATGAGAGGAAAGGGGAGGATGGGAACGATCCTAGCTACCCTGACCACGGCGGCCTCAAACTCCGACGAGGTCCCGCACATGGCAACGGCGGTGGAATCGGTGAATACTCCCTCACCTTGCGACGATAGGCTCAACGGAGGGATGGAGAAGCTAGAGGAGGTGATGGTGGAGCTTTGTGCGGTGAGATTCGAGCAATGGTGTGGTGACGGCAGCGCGTGAGCAGGGAGGAGCTATGGCGACAATGGCGGTTTGCTCCTCCGCCTCGGCGAGCACAACAGAGGGAGAAGAGGAGGTGAAATGGAGGAAGGGGCGAGCGGTGGATGTTGTGGCGGCCTTGAGGCTCTCGCGACCTAACCGGTGGGCCCGCAGCTGGTGTACAAATGCCA
Organism: Saccharum spontaneum; assembly: GCA_022457205.1. Classification (NCBI taxonomy): domain Eukaryota; kingdom Viridiplantae; phylum Streptophyta; class Magnoliopsida; order Poales; family Poaceae; genus Saccharum; species Saccharum spontaneum. Next base: position 13,534,305 of record CM039609.1, on the reverse strand, counting down.
CGGTGCGCCCACGCGGCGGCCATGGCCTGAGGCCAGTCGGCCATCCCCTCTTTGTTTTTAGTTTGAACTGAAACACGCGCAACAGTGTATTGAAACATTGCAACATTACAAAGCTAGAAACAGCAACAACTTCCTTATCCTATATCTCCTGATCCAGGCTGAATCTTGAGGTGAACCAATTGATAAAGTTGGAGTTTGAGAAATTCTCTACAACTTTGTTTTAATGAATCAAGTCTAGATCAGCACAGTTGGAGAGATACAAGGCAAAGAACAGGAACTGGTTTGAGGAGATAACAAGAATCCAGCAAAGCAGAAAAGCTAAATTTTTGGGAGGGTTAGATGGAGATTCAAGAGATGACCCAAAAATAAAGTTTGTAGCTGATAAAATTTTCCACAACTTTGCTATAGATAACTTTGGCAGATTTGGAGTATACGATGGACATTTTTGGCCATTTCAACAGATGTACATCTCAATTTACTAGGGAAACAATACTCCAACTGACTAGGGGGCCACTTTTGAGGGTGTTTTGGTCATTTTCATGAGATGGCCCTAAAACAAATTTTATTCCCAAACAAAAGTACTACAACTTTGTTTAAAATTGCACATCCATACAAGATCTCTAAGTTGGACTTTTTAAATAGTCAAACAAAAGTACTCTAGAGGTCAACATCTAGTCAACATCACTTAGAAGGGCAATTTGGCCATTTTGGTTAACATGAACATTGTTCCACTAATTACCCTAAGTGTAGTTAAGGTGTTATAGGACCTAGCTAACCCCTCTACACATTGGCTACACACATTTCTAAGTGTCACATAGGTTGAAACAAACAAAACAAGCAATTCACTTCATTTGTTTCATTACCATGTTGCATATGTTTCAAGCCCTTTGTTGCAACAATTAAGCTTATCAAGCTATACTAGCAACATTGCCATGTTTCAATGTAGGAGAAGCTCATGTTGCATCTACATGTTACACTAACCACATTTCATAAGCAACCAATTATAAAACAAGTACATTTGAGTATGTTGCATACTCATGTTGCAGTTCAACAAATGCATAAATGAGATGAATGATGCTCGTGCTTATGAAATGCAAGTGCAATTGTGGAAGCCAAACACCTGGGGTGTTACAATAATGACTCCCCTCCTACTTCCTATGAAGATCTTGCTAACTTAGTTGAACAATTTCAAGAAACTTGCACTGAGCACCGAGCAAAAATCAAAACTTGGAACAAAAGTTAGTTAGCTCAATTAAAAGTTATGATGAACTTGCAAGAAAATTTGATGCATTTGCGGATTATAATGTTGAGCTAGCTAACAAACTTTAAAAATGAACTAGAAGCTAGTACAAGTACCTAAAAAATAACCTAAAAAGGCTTCTTTCTGACATAATTCAAAAGGATGTCTCTACTCCTTGCATTGATTTAATTGATCTAAACTCACCATCTTGCACCAAGACTTTTGCTGAGCATGTTGTTGTAGATTCATGCACCGATGAAGCAAACTTATATTTTTCATATTTTTGTAGGTATATTATGATCTTTGATGATATATGGACTATATCATATGTGCACTACCTGACAATATGAAGGGTATTAGTGATGATAGCAGGGAATTCCCTATCAGGGGACGGCTTCCCATCCCCGTCTTTAGGGGAGGATTCCCTGTCCATGGCAATGTTTGTGGGGACACTTTTTTCCCAATCCCAGTCCCTCGGTGGGGAATTAACCCCCCCACCGAGATCCCCATCCCGTAATAAAATTATAGTTAGAAGAGGATATGACACAAGAAGCAAAGATTTTAGTGCCGATTTCTCAAAAACAAATGTTGTTCTCATATAAAAAATCCAAAGGACAAGGAACATTTAGTAGTTCTCATATGTCGAAATCCACAGAAAAGGAAACATTAGTTTTGTTCTCACAAATCTAAAGAAAACATGCATCACAATGATGAAAAGGCATACGACTATGAGATAGTGAATGGAATTGATACGTAGTGTTTAACATCTTAACCACATCATCTTCTGCCCATGGTTGCATGCTCTGCCTCTTTTGGCTTTGGTGAATGATGTGGAGCCGTGCGGGAGGTTCAATAGTGGTGACCAGTGGATGGCGTTGCAGCTTGGGGATTAAGTCTATGACTTTGCAAGAAGCAAGCCATATGCCGATGACACCACGCACACTCCGTGACAGACTCCTCATCTTAACCTCTGGTGATGCAGTAGTGGTGCGCGTGCTGCTCTAGAGCTCTGATGGGCGGCGGCTGGTGTGGACTAAAGAGTTGGCCACCTAGGACTTAGGGTTAGTGGTGGTGTATATAGTCAGCAATAAATAATGGGCCTTTAGATGGGCCTGGAGCTCTACCCTCTGGTTCATCTCGCTCATGAGTCACGCTATAGCGGGGCATGGAGTAGGGATCGAGGATGGGGATTAGGGAACTATCGTCATCCTTGGCATCCTTGATGGGGATCAAATTCTTACCAAATCGATCCTCATGGGGGATAAATTGACCCCATCCCTGTCTCTTTGAGGGATCGAGGATCAGGGCCCATTGCCATGTCTAGGTAGCATGGTGCACTAATGATCATAGAGATCTCCTTTGGGACCTAATGGTACGTTAAGATCTGATTGGTCAATAATTATCACAAGGAATGAAGATGTGGCCAAAACTTCTCATCCCTAGGATTGGATTTTACGTATCGAGCATTTTTTAGATTCTACATTAATATCTTTTTCCTCAAGATGAGCTTTGGCTCTGCAGATAAATTACCACTTGATGAGTTAAAAGAAGTATCAAATTTCATTTTTTGAAGAAATGTGGGGTTTGCTTTTAGCAAGATTTAGTATCAACAACCTTCTCTCAAACAAGAAAAATAGGACAACACAGGAATCATAGAAGTTTTGTAACAACTTCGGCTTTGGACTTGAAAGTATTCCTAGTATGTGACAACTTAAGCGGGACTGGATAATGTTTGGGATGATGTAACATCCAGTCCCGGCATACACGGCCTAGGACCACTCTGCCAAGGAGTGATCCCACCTGCGTAGCAACCCGCTTGAGCTTTCGTCCTCGCTTCGCTCAAAACGGTTAACCGAAGTTACTACGCATCCCTGGCCCTGGTATTTAAGTCAGCTGAACACTCAGGATTCACGATATGATACTAAACCATCGGTTGCATGTGGTTCGCGATGCTACAGTATCCGGTGAATAGTACCCGATGAACAGCACCCCGAATTCGGCCCATCCCAATTCAGTGAATAGTAACATGTTGCTACAGTATCCGATGAATAGTATCATGTCGCTGCAGTACCGGAGTCCAGATGTACAGTAACCTCGGTCTATAGTACCGCCCCACTGCCCCAGCTACAGTACCCCCCGACCCATTTCGTGAATTTGGCCCACTGGGCCCATTTTGGGCTGTTACAGATGATCATGTGATGACATGTTCTTTGCTTTTGAGATCTAATTAGGGCCCCATTGCGTAGTGTCCAGTTTGCATGCGGCTATCCGCACTCATGGACCTCTATATTCATCATCTATACGTCCTAGTCAGCAAGATTCTTTCCTCTATACTCAATTCTCCCGCACTCATCCATCCTCTATATCATCCTCTATCCACTCTATCCACTGTGGGACCCACTTGTCACTTTATCTAATATATTCATGTGTAATCTAGTTTTGAAGGATTTATTTAGACGAATTTAATGGTGCAATCGAAATTTAATTTGGATTTTTGGTTTGTGAGTTATAGCATTTTTTCCCTTTGTTTAGTTAGTGGGGCCGCCACTGTCCATTATAGAGTAAGCACTGTACCACTCTAAATATAGAGTAAGAGAAAGGATAGAGTATCATTTTAGAGTACCCAGTGCAACAGTTTTTACTCTATATTCATACTCTAAAGCTTTAGAGCATCGCTTTAGAGTACCCACTGCGGTTAGTCTTAGCTCACAAGGCCTGGAGCAGCAACTTTGTTCTTGGGTAACAGAGAATCAATGTTTGTTGTACGTCCATGGTAGTTTGCTTCTTGCCTTTTTCAAACATCAAAATGAATGTTTTGCATGCAGAAGAAATCCATCTATAACAGATGTCATTGGTATCAATCTGGGCACAACAAATTGTAGGAGCTAGATGAAATTGATGTTGGCTTATGGCAATGAAGTTTGTTCCAATTGCTACACATGCGTATAATCTTAGTAAAAAAAATAAAAGGAAAGTAGGGCTCTATTTGGATTCATTATCTGCTAATAGTTAGCTAGCTAATAGCTCATATCTGATATTAGCTAGCTAACTATTAGCTATATATTAGCTGGAGGGTGTTTGGAAGCACAACTAATAAAAAGCTACTAAAATAACTATTAGCTACTATTATTTGATTTTGTCCGACTAGTGAGGTAGTTATTATTGAGAGGTCTAATTAAAATTAGCTATTTTATTAGCTACACCTATTTGGATCCAAAATAGATAACTATTAGCAGATAGCTATCATCTACAGGAATCCAAACAGGGCCTAGGTACATGCATACAACTGATAACAATCTTAAGTATATCATTAGTTGTATCACCAAGAAACCAAATTATATAAAAATGTTTATTGGAATAATAAAAGATGAAATCATAAAAGGAAGAGGAGCTGGTTCATGAATCCACTTTTGCTCACAAAGAATGATGAGAAGAAACCATTTAAGCCATGCTGCAACTCTCACAAAGGGGTTGTAAACCAAATCTGTACTATTTGTTAAATCATAGTAAAAAAATCAAGGAGCAATTACCATGATATTTTTACTATCATGTACTTTCTTCAAGTAAATATTCCCCACACAATTCCAAGAAATATAGAAAAAGATAGAACAAAACTAGTACATTGATCTAATCCGATACAATAACATGTAGCAACACAAAGACACGCACCCGATCTTGATGTTAGATTGTTCTAGTTTGTAGCACAATCATTTTTTACTCCCTCCATCCCCGAATATAAGGCGCGATTTGACTTGGTGCGGTCTTCGAGAACATATATTACCTATAATTTCTCTTATAATACATAATTTATAGGAACAAAAGTTTGATCATTAGAAAGTATTTCGAAATACAAATCTAATGTAATTACTTATGTAATACAAACTTTTGATATAATTAGGCTAATTGTTAGTCAAAGATAACAAAGTTTGAATTTTGAAATACGTGCATGTCTTATATTCGGGGACGGAGGGAGTAACATTTTACACAGTGATTCATTTGAATTACTTTACATACATATTTTGTGACTCATCAAACCCACACAATATCGAGAAATTCATTAGCAACAATTGATCAATTATTCAGAACCAGATTCTGTATGCATAATGTGTAGGTCATCTTACATAGTTTTGGCACCATCAGCGAGGTATCATCTTATAAATTACATGTAGTTTCTTAAGCAATAAACTATCATTTATCTAAAATACAGAAGCCAATAGTCTTAAGATTGGGATATGAGGGGCGCAATTTTGTAGATGAAAGATGCTCGCTTTTCATCACTTAGGCCTGTTTGGAACGCAGGAATTTCACAGAAACTGCGCAGGAATCAATTCATTTTCATAAGAAAAACACAGGAATAGAAAAAAATTCCCGTATTCCAAATAGTGCACTATTGTTGAACACTCATCCTTTCCTATAACCTATATTCCCCTCAACATCCACTGAGTCGAAGAAGAGGGGACCAAAACTTAGCAAACATGGGGAGAAGTACATGTGCTCCACTAAAGAAAAGAAACACTTATGGCATGAGATTCTCTGCTCCCTGATCCTCATCAAATGCCACCGTTCAGATCGTCACCGATTAGCCGTATCAAACCTTCCAAACCATGAATGATCCAAATCCACTCAATAAAAGCCTGAGCCAACTTTAACCACGCTGACATGCAGGCCCGTCCCCATTTCCTCGGCGATTCTGCAGTTGACTCGTTGACCCTCACGTTCACAAGGAACTGGCGACAGTCCGGGTCCACTGGCAGCGCCACTCATTATTGATCGCGCATGAATGAATGCATGCATGATATCGGGGCTGTTTAGTTGAGGAAAATTTTTAGGTTCGGCTAATGTAGCATTTTTTGTTTTATTTGGTAATTTGTGTTTAATCATAGATTAATTAGGTTTAAAAGATTTGTCTCGTGATTTACAACTAAACTGTGTAATTAGTTTTTTCTTTCGTTTACATTTAGTACTCTATACATGTGACGCAAGATTTGATGTGACAGGTACTGTAGCACTTTTGGGTTTAGTTTTTGAGAACTAAGAGCCTGTTTAGTTCCTCCTCCAACCCAAAAAAGTTTGCACAGTACCCGTCACATCGAATCTTTGGACGCATGCATGGAATATTAAATGTAGGTAAAAAAATAACTAATTGCACAGTTTGTCTGTAAATGTCGAAACGAATCTTTTGAGCCTAGTTAGTCCATAATTAAATAAATTTTATCAAATAAAACGAAAAATACTACAGTAGCCGAACCTAAACTTTTTCACCAACTAAACAACCCCTAAACAGGCTCATCCTCTCTCGAAGGTGGCCACGTGGACCTCATCATTCGTCACCTTCGACGGATGCTACCCTACCGACTGCACCTCGGGACCCACTATCCTGGCCCACGCCGTCAGTGAGTTGTGTCGTCTGGGAAGAGGCGGATCGGGCGGCGAGCGAAAAGCACTCCCGCGCGCACCTCTCGAGGGGTGGTGGTGCCGTCCATATGACCCGCCCCGGCGGCCTCCGTTCCGCAGTTCCGCTCACTGCCAAGGCATCTCCATTCTCCACTGCAAACGTAAAACCCCCACCACGCCGTAGGGGCGGAGAGATAAGAGGAGCGCGCGGTAGATGTCGGGCTCCGGCGATCGTCGCGGCGGCGGGCCTCCGGGTTCCGGTGACCACCTCCCGCCTCTCCCCCCCCTCCTCCTCCTCCCTGTGGTTCGTCGGTGGACGGATCGCGCAATGCCGGATCGTTTGAGTGGGGTCGGGTAGGGTTTAGGGTGGATTTGCGGGGAGTTTTGTTTCGCGGATCTGTTTCGTCTCGTGCGTGCGGGCTGGTCGCGTCTGTCGCTCCATTTTGGGCGGGTTGTTTCGGAGCGACGGGGGTTTTGGGGGAGGACGGACGAGGGGCGAATGCTGGTTCGCGTGGGTGCGGAATCGGTGGGGGTTTGTTTGGGCGTTCCAGTGGTTCATCCGCGCTTTGCTCGGATCCATGGTGCTGCTTGTAGTTTTTTTTTTCCAATCGTTTGATGAGTTTCATCTCCTTGGATGGACTTGGGGGTTGGCGGATTGCTCTTGAATATTATTGCGTTTATTTTCGGTGGGATTTAGCCATTTTTTTTATGGAGGTACGGATTTAGCCATTTACTTGGGGATCGTGTGCTTCGTGCGAAGCAGATTTTGTTAGCCCCGCCCTTTCTTTTTTTTGTCCTTTTATTATAAGAAGAAAATCGGTGATCTACGAGTTAATAATTTGTTGCTTATTTGTTAGAAACTACTGTAATATTAAATTTAAGAAATCGGTGATCTATCTATGAGTTAATAGATCCTTGCATTTTTTTTTCTACAATTTCATATTATCCTACAATAACTAAGGGATAAAAGTTCTCATCCTTGGTAGTTGTTTTTTTTTTAATTAACATGTTAGTTGATTTTAATTGTCTTAGTAATTGCATGATATTTTGGTGGCTCTTTTAGTTTGCTGTCCTTATGTAATCGGTATCGGTATGTACTCTTAGTTTTCATTCTGTGTGGTTGGTTTGTGACATTTTTACAATCGTTCCGATTTCTATCCGCGAGTTCAGATTACGTCTTGAATAGGGGTTCAAGTTATGTTGTGAAATTTATAAAGGGTTTTTAGTTGTTCTTAGTCAAGTCTGATACTCATTCAGCTGTCTCATAAGGTTACTTGCATGGTTGCTGGTAGTCATTTTTTTTCATTGCTGTTGCTTGTCTTTTTAGCTTGTGTTCCACTTTGTTTCATTCTTTCATGGATCCTGATAACATACTGAATAACTGAATGATTCTTGGGAAAATTATGTTACTGCACAGTGCACATTGGTTTGACATTGTCGATCTGGTAAACTCTGGCTATGTTCATTTTAACAAGTGAAAGGCTTGATGTATGTGATTTACTTATGGGATGGCAACATGTTATCCCTACTGCAGGATTGATTTTATATGCATTTTTGTGATTGTTGTGTAGTGAAATTAGCACCAGTGTGCACCAATTGTTATCTTAATGTGTATTGGTCCTATAATGACTTGCATGTATCTCTTGACAATTAGATCTGCAGCTAGCTTTTGGTCAGTATATTAGCTACTGATAGAACTTTGAAGTTGTGAAATTACTATGCTGAATAGGTAAAAGTATTTTATTTCTATATTTTATAACCTAATTCCTGCAACTCTCCACACTGATTAATTAGTATCATTGTATTTCGTAGTGGAGTATGATGTTCTTTGCCATTACTGACAGATACTTGTTGAGATTAATTTATCTGACACCGCATAATCCTACCCTGCATACAGATGGTGGCTGGGAAACCATGGGGAAGAAGTCCAAGAAACAAGGGCAAGTAGGTGGGAGACAGTGGGCACCATGGAGTTCCACAAATGCGACACCTAACACAGCAAGGCCAGCATGGGGTGGCAATGGTTCCTCGCACCCTTCTGGAACAAGTTGGGCTCAAGCTTCAGATCGTGGTGCTGCTAACCGATGCAATCCTAGACCGCCACCACAAACACTGCGCCCTGTTGTGACTCCACCTCTGGCAAATGGTTGGCAGTGGCAATCCAGGCCTCGCCCATCTGGTTCTGAAGTAGAGAAGGATGATGCTCCTCCATCTGGTTCTGACCCTGAGGTGGAGAATGTTGATGGCAACAATGCATCAGATGACGATGATGATTTGAGTGATATCAGTGATGACTATGATTCTGATGCAAGTGAGAAAAGTTTTGAGACTCGAAAAACTAACAAGTGGTTCAAAGGGTTCTTTGAAGTCTTGAATACATTGAGTGTGGAACAGATTAATGAACAAACTAGGCAATGGCACTGCCCGGCATGCAAAAATGGACCTGGGGCAATTGACTGGTACAAAGGTCTGCAACCTTTAATGACTCATGCTAGAACAAAGGGTTCTACAAGGGTTAGGCTTCACAGAGAATTGGCTGCATTGCTGGAAGAGGAGCTCTCTCTCAGGGGAACTTCAGTGATACCAGCGGGCGAACAATTTGGGAAATGGAAAGGGCTGCGAGAAAGCACTGATCGGGAGATAGTGTGGCCACCAATGGTTATTGTTATGAACACCTTCTTGGAAAAAGATGACGATGATAAGGTGACTGATTTTTTTGTATATAATTTCATTTTAGCAGTATTTTTCCCCCTGTGAAATGCTAAGTACATATTTTGCATTTGGATTCTCTCTATCCCTTTTACTCATAACTTGACACTTATGCATCTTCTTTGAGCATTTGATCTGACTGTACAAAGGTGCAATATGCTCCCTAAGTGGATCAGTTACCATGAATAATGTGTTGTGTTTATTTACCTAGATATTATATTCTTGTGCATTCTAAGTTGACCACATTGATCCTCTTTATTATTTATAGCTAATTGTGTTCAATACATTGTGTGCCCACAATTTTTTTGAGCTGAGTGTGGATCATAATGCTGCTTAGATCTTATAGAAGAAGTCCTTTATAGCTCTTCAAGGGCTATACAATTAAGTTGTATTGTATTCTGATTTCTGTTTATTCTTTGACCTAATCTAGTGGAAGGGCATGGGGAACCAAGAGCTCCTTGATTATTTCGGAGAATATGCAGCAACTAAAGCACGTCATGCTTATGGTCCCTCTGGGCACCGTGGTATGAGTGTGTTAATATTTGAAAGCTCAGCTGTGGGCTACATGGAAGCTGAACGTCTGCATAAGCACTTTGTTAATCAAGGTAAAGACAGGAATGCATGGCAGCTCAACAACAAGGTTCGATTCGTACCTGGTGGGAAAAGGCTGCTATTTGGTTTCTTAGCGAGCAAAGAGGATATGGAGGCGTTTAATAAGCATTGCCATGGTACTGTTTCTTACAAAATTACTGCTTTCTATTCTGTGTATGCTTTTATTTTTATCTGGTAAACAACATGATTTAGTGGACTTCTCCCTGAATTCTTTATGCCTTGAATTATTACTGCTTTCTATTCTGTTGTTTTCCTTTAATTTTTACATCCTGTTTAATCTATGAACGCTAAGCGGGGTTTTTATGGTGGCTGGAACATAACATCAGTTTATTTCATTTAAGTTTTAAAGTGCATTACTAGATGCTCTGTTTGGATTTGTTCCTTTTCAAGAGCAGTTCATATTTCTAAATCTGGATGCAGCACTTAGATTAAAGCATCTTGTTTGGAGAGCAATAACAGCAAAATCTTGCTAATATTTCACAACGCTTCCACCAACTAACTTAATGCACAGTGGAGCACAACTTAAAATGACGCCTATTTTTAGGAAGAATGATACTCGAGCTGTAGATTTCCTTCTTTTTATAGGCCAATCAATTCTGGTTTAGTGCAGCTCCCTTCTTCACGGGCCTGCTTGGGAAGGCAGGATTTCTCTATGAACTTATGGAATGTGGCCTTTTGAACTAAATCATATGGCCATTAGACCGCTTCCTGATAACTTACGAATCATCGAAGCAAAATGCTTCTTTGTGTGCCATTGTTGTCTTGTTTGTGAAAATGAAAATACATCACCTCTCTTGACTGATAAACCATTGCTCATTATGAATGGGTGAAGAAATTGTGACCACAGGGACTATGACTTTTCAAACAGTACAACAGATAAATCAAAGAATTGAAATCTGTGTAAGATGATCTGCTGCTCCGCTTGATTGTTTTGCTGCAGCAGGGATTAGGCAATAGGTCATCTATTGCTGTCCATCTACCTATCTAGTCTACTCTAGCGGTATGGCAATAGGCCAACCCTGTAATGGCTTACCTCAGCCATGTCTAAGTAGTTGGGGGCTGATCTCAGCCAGGTACTAGTGTACCTTGCAGTTGGTATGCATCTACTGCTACATGTATATATATTTCAATCGAAATCAATAGAGGAGCCAGTTCAGTTGCTGCATTTGTGCTTGTGCTGTGTCTGTGCTCAACCTCTTCTACCTCCAGCCAAGTGCGTGTTGTGTGTTTGAGGTGGTGCTCACCTGTGCAGGCTGACCCGATCCCAACAATCTGTAACCTGTTTATTGAAATATGAAGCCTCCAAGCAAGTAGTTGAGTGTTTTTGAAATACATACATCTTATCTTGCATCTACCAAACAAGACATCGAGCATTTTACTAACTTAACTGGAGAATTGCTAACTATATTTTTATCTTCACTGTAATTTCAGGTAAAAGCCGTCTGAAGTATGAGATGAAGTCTTACAATGAGATGGTGGTGATGCAAATGAAACAGATGAGTGAAGACAACCAACAACTGAATTACCTGAAGAACAAGGTGGTTAAGACAGAGCAGCGCTCTAAAGCAGTAGAAGAAACATTGGGTGTTATTACCCAGAAGCTACGTGAGACTATGGAAGAGAATATATTTGTCAGGAGTAAAGCAAAAGAGAAGCACTTGGAGTATGAGCAAGAGGTAATAAGGTTACCCAAGTGGTTATATTTTCTACCAATGAACATGCGAGAATCAACAATTTTCTTTTCATCTAAGTCTGTGTCAATGGCTTTAGTAACAAATGATAAAGAGTTTGCTGTTGTTGTGAGGGTCACACTTATATCTTGCACTTCAATACTTTTGTGATAAGATTGATGCTGCCATCTTTTTATTTCACCACCTGTTGACTTTGTTTCCATGGTTTGCAGATGAAGTACCAGGAGGAATTTTTTCATAGTCAAATTGAGGATATTCACAAGGCCACAGAGGATAAAGAAAAGCTGTTTGAGAAGTTGCTGCAGGAGGAGCGCTCAAAGGCTAGACGCTTTGATGTAGATTCTGGAACTACCGAAGATCGTAAGCTAAGGTGTGTCATTAATTCATAGTTGGATGTTACCATGCCTTACCTGCAACTGGAACTAAAAATAATGTAAATGCTCCATCTCAATGCATGAGTTGTCAAGAACTCAGGATTGCTTTTGTTTCCTGCTTCAATCATCTCATGCTCACATTGTAATTTCAAAGCACATGTCAGTTGCTGTTTCCCATTCTCAATCCATCCATCTTGTGCAGGAAGGATCATGTACAGAAGTTCATTGATTGCCAGGTCAAGGATGTGGCAGAGTTTGAAGCTGAGCGGGATGAGCTGATCAAAGTCCACGAGGAGAAGAAGATGAAGCTCAAGAAAGAGTACATGGAGAAGGAGCTGGAGCTGGAGAAGGAGCTCGACGCAGCCCTGACAGGCCTGATGGAGAAGCATAAGCCAGATACCTTTGAGGCCTCCAGCTCGTAAAGAGGCTTCAGCAGCTACCTTAGGTCCTGAGCAATCTCGTAGATGCTCCTGCTTATCCATAAAAGAATGCCTAGACATTCTGTAGATGTTGCTAAAACATGGTGTCCCTGTGGTGGCAGCGCCTGTGATACGGAGACATGACCAGCATCGCGTTATATGGTCGCTGTATCTCTCAGTCGTAGTGTGTGTGGTTCGAGCATCTGAACACAGCGTTTTACCTGTGATGGCATATGGGTCAAACTACAACTGGAGTGTTATGTCTAGTTTATACCCTCTATGATGGGCGTGCGATTGTCGAAGTGTCTGATTCAGCTAGTAGGATTGACCATTTGACCTTCATACGTTGATGGTTGTTTCTATATATTTTTTTCCGCATTGAGGTTTTTTTTTCGCATTGAGTTATTGGTGTTTTATATGCATTCCTGTTTTTTTCCTTTGTGCATTGATTTGTTGTGTAACTGTCGATTTACCTGTGGGGATTATACATCTTGTATTCCACTAGGTAGCGTACCCGTGCGTTGCCACAGGATAGCAAAACTTTTGTACCAAAAACACACGGATCGCACGATAAGATAACGATATTGTGAAATTAAATATCAACATTAAAGTAACATTTGTTTATTGTTTCCTCACTTCATAATACAAAGATAACTGTGTTGTTAGCACCGTACAATTTCACGATAGAATATGCAAACTCAATCACTGCAATCTGCATGCCCAAGCAAATGCTAAGATATGGAATTCTCGCGCATATTTTACAGCAAGAATTTTCCCTTGGACTCCTCTGTCTCCAAAACCTCCTGGCACCAACACACCATCTGCGCCTTGAGGTGCAAAAATTTGTTCAGATTTCTATATAGTGGGCTAGTGGCATGTCATAAGAAGACATTCTATGCTTACCTTTAGCGACTCCCATGCTTTTTCATAGGCATCAGGAGTATGCAAATGCGACGGTATCCCAATTAGTCAGTTAATTCTCTAAGATATAGAAATGAAGAATTGGTAAGGCATAAATAAAACTGACCTCTTCTACCGTAAAATCTTCAAGATCACAGGAAGGAACCCAGTCCACCACAAGTTTCCTGTCCAAAGCAACCGACTCATGCAAAAGAGCCTGACAGAAGATGAAGAAGCAAATAAGGTCCACCAATTTAGTTCAAAATTGTATCTGTGTTATGAGATATAAAATAGTAATGGCACCTTGATTATAGATAGATAGGAATCTGACAGGCCAATATATACTTTCCAACCATAGCAATCCTAACCTGAAAAGGATTTTCATGCCATAATATCAAGCACTGGTTGTTATATATAAGCTAAGAGAGTCGATTCGGTATTGGAAACTGTAGCTAAAATGATCAACAAACCAACCGAAGATTTCAATCTGTCACATCTGCCGGCTCTTTTAGTCCATTCAGACAATTGGGGTTCTCGAACAACTTTAACCACACTGCACGCATGAAGAAATAATACACGGAAGAGAAATGAAGCCAACTGAAAGAGCTTATGATACTTTGGTCCAGTGGCATACCACTGAAGTTCTAACACTTCCAAATATAGCTTCATGGCCCTTCTTGTCCTATAAAGAGAGAAAAGATTTCAGGTTAACCATGTCAAATGAGAATTTGGCAATCATGCATACAATTAATGTCATATGACATACTCTGAGCAACAAAGGTATGTGCCTATGCATTGCAATAGGAAAGCATAATAACACGATAACATATGTATGAGTGTGTTATACTGTTACCTTAAAAGATATTGCAATCGTGATGTTTGGAACATCAATATTCCTAAGTCTTCATGAAGGATAGATAATTAAAATATAACTCTAGATATTGATGCGAGACTGAGCATTAAGTCATATTATAGGAACCTAGTTCATCATGACCTATTGTATCACTTCATGTCTACAATACGGCAAAGATAAGCTTGCACTTGTTTAGGAATTAAATTTTTTCTATAATTTTCTTTATATGCCAATAGTTGAATCACGAAGCATTTGGTATTCTTTGGCCATCCTGTTAAAATCAATATTGCAAGGATCACTGATTTGGAATACAGTGAAAAAAAATCTAAGCTCAACAATGAGATCTAAGCATGAGAAGCTCAGTAAATCCACATTAAGTATTTTCCAATGACACTAATTAAACACTGTCCATCACTGATTTCACCCCCTTCTCATTTCGAGGCACATGCTGTCATTTCTATCATAACAAACCAACTTCTTGAACCGACTGTGGCACCACTTACTGATGGAAGTGTAGGTCCACTCCCAGCTCCATAGCAAGGACATTTTTCATTTGATTATAGCTCCATAGGACATGCACAGGCAACTTTGGCAGCCATAGGCCATAGCCCATTATGCTCTGCCAACGGGGAGCCCAACAACCCCATCCATGCAAGGAGGCAAATTTGGAGGTGGCTATGTCGCTGCTGTACACACGTCATAACAGCCACAGGTATTGCTTCGCAAGTAGTTGCCCTAAATCTCCATTTACTCAGTCTCTGCATTGATCTCTGTAAACATGGTGCCAAAATGAGTCTGATGAGGGTTAACATATTCTTTTTATCTTGGTACTGCACCAATAGAGATCAGATCACCCAAACATTAGTATGAACTTATTTAAGCAAACGAAAGATTAGTTTTGTCTGTTGGAGTTGAGAAGTGAAACACAGCTAACTCCAGAAGCAAATTACTAAGCAGCATCAATGCATGAAAAGAAATACATCTGTAGCAGCATATTGCCATCTTTGTTTTGACATGGCACATTCATTTGTTCCTCTTTTCTGGTTTGAAATCCATGGTACTTCTTTTTTGTTTTGCTGAAAAACAGAGACTGAGGCAGCAGCCTACAGGCAGATTCAAAGAAAGATACAGCTGCCATTTATCATATTAAAAAGTAAAATTGACACATAAATCTTAGGCCACAATCATGAAAAGCTAAGCAAGATGTGATACAATAGGCCACCAAACAGCAAACACTAAGCCAACTGATCCTATTGGAAATCAAGCTCATGCTGATCCAAAGTCAAGCAAGACATGGAGTCCATCATGCTTGGTAATATAGTTCTGGTATACTAATATTGTCAAGTATATGAACTGTATAATTCTTATAAAGTACCTATATGATTTTCAATTGGCAGGTGTGCATCTAACAGTATTTGGTTCTCACTCTCTCTGAATGCATCCCTGTCAAAGGCAGCATCAGACTGCATAAACCCATTTCAGTTAGAAGGTCACACACACATTCAGTTAGTAGGAACAATCAGTGAAAAGGCATCAGGATTAAAAGAGCTAAGCCTATTACTGATTGTTGAGCTTTTCATAGGACTCAATTTGGGTGCCTAGTTTCTTCTTAACATAAAACCACATAGTTCCAAGTTTGGTCCCTTTTTTAAAAAAAACTATAGACCAAAATGATTACATATAGAACTGCATGTGCCATGCATCAAAAGAGATGTTCAGGAAATAGTGTCATTATATCAGTAGTTCAGTACCAAAAGCACAATGATATTGAGCTATAAGAGCATCCACAAATATAGCAATGCTCGGTGCTTTAACTCTGATACTGAATTATATGAACTATCAGTTACAAATTCCAAACAGAATTTGCCAAAGCAAATACAAATTTGAGCTTTCCTATCTGTTTGGAGAAACATGCACTGTAGCAAGGTCTAGGCATGTGCTCACTGCATTCCAGTCACTGACATGTCTTGTATTTTCAGCAAACATAGGCATACGAAAACCTAGTACAAGTAGGGTAATAATGCAACTGGACCCATGTTTAAATTTTGAGATGAATAAAAACATGCAACAAGAATTATAAGGCTTAAGTATTTCATCCAATAGAGTTCGAACCTTTTAGGGCCTTGTTATGTGAGTATATCAGTTGCTATTTTAGACACATATTGCTCCCAATCAAGAGGAGGCACCACTTGATGTGATGTGAATGGGTATCTGAAAGCCAAAGAAAAAAAAGAATATGACAGTAATCAGTGTTGGCAGGAGGTAAAGATTAACGTAACTGTAAAATTAGAGGTGTGGGAAGATGCAGGTTTTCTTCCTTCCCAATGAACTCTGAGTAACTGAAAATTTAGCAAATCATCTATCCTATATTGTGGGATGCAGAGAGGAAGATAATGCTGGGGAGAGAACAACACACTTCTATTGAGATAAGTGCACATACCAGCCCGATTTCTCCAATTTGGTTGTGGTTCAATGCAACACTTTGCAGAGCTTGAATTTGTCACCTCTAAACCTGCATGCAGGTGCCAAGAATGTGCAAGATATTCATGTGGTCACCTTGATCATTTCTTTCATTCTGGGGAGCCATAACGAGCAACCAAAGTAAAAGGAACCACTTTTGATGCAGTTGGACGAAACCCAAAAACTATGCCCATCCAATTTGACTAAAAGGAACCGTGCACTGAACATTCAATGTTTACAACTGCCATTCACTTCCCCAAGAGGCCATATTTCGTTTTAGGTACAGGATCGTCATGGAATGTACCCGTTTCAGAGAAGGATCGTTCACAGCGCAACAGGTCACAACCAAATAGTTTCTTATAGGATCCTAACATGGTAGGACAACAAGTTAGCATGCATACATGATATCATCTTCTGCAACTAAATTTGGCAAAAAACTATGACTGTTTCAGAATATGAGTGTAACCAGTTAGAGGTTAAAGCGGCACAGGATACATACACATGATATCATCTTCTACAACTAAATTTGACAAAAAAAAATATGACTGCTTCAGACTATGAGTGTATCCAGTTAAGAGGTTAAAATGGTACAGGACTCAGGACACAAAGCAGAACTGAATGACGATTGATCAGTTGGTCAGAAAAGAAAAGTAAAGTAGCAATGGACTTCTTCACGAAGGCCAAGTGGACACGGAGCCCCCATGAAGCGAGGAGCACAGACAGGTGCAACATCTAGTTCAGGTGTCCCTAGGCCGGGAATGGTACCATGACGGCGCCCACGGCGGATTCCATCGTTGCGGTGTGGAGAACAGAGGAAGTCTGTGGTGCTGTGAATGGCTGTAATGAGACAAAGACTGAGCACAAACCTTGCAGAGTAGCTGACCAGCATCAACCGGGTTGTGAGGGGGCTGCACAGCGTCGGTTATACAGGCCACGTCCTTCCTCGTGGCCGGCACGAACGTCGCGGTTACTCCGCGACTGACCAGCAACAGCGACGTCCCGCCTCGCGTCTGTCACGAACGCTGTGGCTCCTTCGCAACCGGCCAACGGCGACGGCGGCCCGTGACTCGGTGCGGGCAGCCTTGTCTCGTCGGGGCCGCGTGCCCACCCCAGCCACGCTTCCTTTACGGATGCCATGGATCCTCCGCAACCGGCCAGTAGCGGCGACGCGGTCAATGATGGCGGCGCTAGAACGATGGGCGTGGGCGCGAACCTCGGCGGCCCTTCTCCTTCTCAGCGATCCGTCGGCCGTGGATCGGGGCAGGGCAAGGACAACAGAGCTCCGTCGTCGGGCCTTCTTCTCGGCACGGCGTTGCAGCGGCGGTGCAGGCGAGGGTGGACGCGGTGCGTGACGACGACGAGGGCGGAGAACGGCGGCGCGGCCCGTTTTAGGTTTAGAAAGGATTCCACGGATCTTTGTACGTGGAGGTGCTTCTTTGTACGTGATTTGAATTGGATAGGATCATAGGAAGAGGAGATCGTGGGATTGGAGGAGGAGATCGCGCACGGGAAGGGCAGAGCGTGGAGGCCGCGAGTTTCCTTTTCGCAAGGGCTGGCAGAGCGTTGAGGTGGAGACCTTTTTCGCACCGGGGAAGCGAAGGGGAAGCGAAGGTCGATTGTCGCGCAAAAAAAAAAAAGTCTTATCTTCAGTCTTTTTAGTTGTGGGAGATAAGGCTGGCCGATGTGGTCGAAAAGCATCGGCTGAGTCACATTGAAAGTTTGGAAACCGAGCTGCCAAAAATGTTCGCCTTGGCAAGGCCCAGTTATAAGAGTGCCAACTTGTTTTAAAAAGGTTTTCACTGGATTTTTTTTTTGCATGAAAAGTTAGAATCTGAGACGATAATAATAATAATAAAGAGGTAAAATTTCTTTCATTTTTTTAATGGTCTTCCCTAACTATCTTTCTATCTTTTTTATGGTGTTCCCTAACTACCTATGTGAATGTGAAAATTGTTTCTATTCATCTATCTATCTATCTATCTATCACTTGAATAGGAGTTGGGATAGTTTGAATCCTAATCAAATAGATCTATCTGATGAGTATCCGAATAGAAGTTCTAATCTAAATACAAAAGGCTAAAAGTTTTATTTTTCTATTTTTTATTTTTTTCTAAATAGAGCTAATTCAAATAGAAAAAAATAGAGCTTTAAGAATCCTAAGAAACATGAATAGAAATTCTAATCTAATCCAAATAGAAAAAAAAGGATAATAAGAATAGGAATTAGACAATCCCGTAGGTCCCGTTTGAGTGTGGTTCAGAAATGAAAAAAAAATAGTGGCTAGGAAATTACTTGTATTGATCCAAGTTCGAGTCCGATTTGCAGGCAAATTCCGAGCTGTATCGGAAATGCCCATAATCCAGATGCTGTTGGCGGCCGCCTTGTTCGTTTCGATCTAGAGAAGAACGACGACAAGTAGGCCTGTATAAATAGAGGCGGCCGATCGATCAAAAGCATTGTATCAATTTTCACTCGTCGTGAATCGTGAATTCTTGAACCTATATCCATCGACCGATCTCATCCAAAGCTCTGAGTGATTCGAAGGCAGCCGGCCCATCTAGACTTTGAGCGCGTTCCCTGCTTCCCCGCTGTTATGTTTCCATGTAGTTCCAGCGAGGCGAGACAAAAAATGCGGATGCCCAAGGCGCGCAACCTGTCCTTTTGGAACAACACAAGCATACTGCGCCACGGCGAGGGGGACGGCCGAGCTCTGCGTGCTCCGCCCCGGCCACGACTGGGTGCTCAAGCGGGTGCCCATGAGGGAGATGGTGAGCTGTGGCGCTGGACGGAGAACGACGTGGTCGTGCCCGTCGGCAGCCGCTTCATCTGTGCTGGGGTTGACTACCTCAGCGGTTTCCTCGTGTGCGACATGGCGGAGGAGAACCCCAAGCTCCAGTACGTACCGTTGCCTGGGTCGCCTAGCAAACACCACCATAGCAGCGATATGCAGTATTGTCGCACCTTGGCCGCCACCGAGTCCGGTGCGGTGAGCAGGGTTAAAAAAACCGGCCGGTTTACCGCGGTAACCGCCCTAACCGGGCCGGTCCGGTTCCGGTCCGGTCCGGTTAGGGTTTCCCCAAATTCAAATTTAAAATTTGAAAAAAAAATGCTGAAAAAATTCCTAAAAATAGTCCATGATTTATAGAAGCCAATGGTGTAAAATTTTTTCAAATTTGAGTTCGTTTAGTATTTATTTATACGAATAGAAGTTTAAAAAAAAAGAAAAAAAACAGTGCCGGCCCGTTAAGGCCCGTGAGGCCCATTAGGCCGTCACGGGCACAAAACCAGCCGGCAGTGAGCGCGCGGGGGGGGGGGGGGGGGTCAAACGCGCCGACACTTCATTTCCACTCCCCCAACGCGAGCGTCCGAGCGAAACCCTAGGCGTCCGCCCGCCGCCGCCGGCTTACCGCGCGAACTCCTCGGTTTACCGACCGGGTCGGGCGGCTTATCGAGGCCGCGGCGCGCGTTCGGTTTACCGCTCGGTTAGCTCGGTTAGCTCGGTTTACCGACCGGTTCGGCGGCTAACCGCGCAGGTAAGTTTTTTTTTGTTTTTTTTATTTAGAGTAGTTTTAGGATTTAGGTAGAATTTGTGTTAGGATTTAGGATAGTTTGTTGGTTAGGTTTTAGGTAGGATTTATTTTAGGATGTTTTTTTAGATTTAGGATTAGAGGTAGGATTTGTGGTAGGATTTAGGATTTTAGGTATATATTGTGTGACTTTGTGTATATATTGTAACTTTGTGTATGTGAGGTATAGATTTTAGGTATATTTTAGGTATATATTATGGAGGATTTGTGGTAGGATTTAGGAAACATTTTATTTAGGTGTGACTTTGTGTTGTCCGTTTATGCAGGTAGAGTAGACAATGTCAGGCAGAAACAGAGACGTTGTATGGGAGCATGGTGAAAATCTTGCTCCTGGATGGAGATGCAAATATTGTCATGTGACGAGAGCAGGCGGTGGTTGCACTAGATTTAAACAGCATTTGGCTGGGTACGGGGCGGACACCTTGCATTGCGCCCGTGTGCCACCAGATGTGCGTGCGTACTTTCGGCGAGATCTTGACAGAGCTAAGAAGACGACTGCTGACCGGGCTCGACAAAGGTTGGCAGAAGAAAAAGCTGCAGCTGAGGGAAACCATCCCCTCGGTGATGATGAATATGAGGCTCAGATGAGGGAAGCACTCAACCAGTCAAGAGCAGAATATGAGTACGAGCAGAGGGTGCAACATAGAGGAGGTAATTACCACCGTGGAGGGGGTAGTGGTGGTGGTGGTGGTTCGCAAGGTGGGAATCCTATTGACAGGTTGTTTAGAAGAGCGGGATCACGGAGGGAGACTCCAGTGGAGGTGGAGGACTATCATGTGGCAGCGGGTGGGAGGAGAGGAATGCAGCAACAAAGGATTGATACAGGCTCTTGGACGCAGAAGGGGAAAAATGCAAAGGAAGCTATTGGTAAAGCTTGGGGAAAGTTTTTCCATTATGTAGGAATCCCCGGAAGAAATGCCGATAATCCGTACTTTGTCAGTGCGGTGCGAGAGACACAGAAGTGGGGTAAGTACCTATACGTGGAGACCTATGGCCTTATGTATGTTTCCATATTCTCATTGTTTGCTTATGGTTTCAGGTGAAGGCATCGCGTCACCCACTGGAAGAGATATTGATGGCAAGTACCTAGAACAGAATGAGAAAGACTTGAAGGATAGATATGCGAAGTTTCAGAAGGAGTGGCCCAACTTTGGTGTCACGTTGATGTGTGATTCATGGACTGGCCCCACAAAAATGAGTGTCATAAACTTTCTGATTTATTGCAATGGGGTCACATGGTTTCACAAATCCATTGATGCATCTGGAAAAAGTCAAGATGCTAACTATTTGTACAGGGTACGTCCTAAACATAGTTGTCATGTGTTTCTTTTTTTATATATATATGTGTGTATATATAATATGTTATGCGTTTTTCAGGAGATTCGGAAGGTGGTGGAGGAGATTGGTGCCGAGCATATTGTACATGTGGTCACCGACAATGCATCTCCTCCAGTGGATGCGAGCGGAACTGGAGTACTTTTGCGTTGCTGCATACTAAGGTTCGCAATCGGTTGTCGCACAAGAAACTAAACAGGCTTGTTTATGTCAATTACAACCTTCGGCTGCGACTAGCGGATGTGAACCCACGAAGGTATGATGAAGAAGATTTTATCGACCGGTTCGCCGAAGTCTCATTCTATGACCGGAGCAATCCGGTTAGGGAATGGATGGAGTACGGTAGATCTAATCTGCCTCCTGTTCTTGATGAGGATTCTGACGAAATGGACGTCCCTCTGCCATCACACCTTGTTAGGTACAATATATTTATATATATACAAATGTATGTGTATGTCTCACCTGTATTATGTGATTCATTTGTTTGTGTTGGCAGTGACCAAATAGACCCCGATGATCTACGTCAGGCTACGGGGCATGATTGCATCAGTGATTGGGCCCGAAGAAATGTGGGTGCAACTCACCTCGGGAAGAGAAAGATGCAGATGGTGCCTCCGAAGGGTCACGACAAGCGTCACCGAGAAAAAGGAAAAGCTGTGACCAGCGACACAGAGACTGAGGATGAGCAATACCAGTCCCAGGATAGTGGTGACGATGACAGTGGTGACGATGACAGTGCCAATGACGGTGCTAGTGGGAGTGATGGTGGCGGTGCTGGTGGGACAGACGGTGGTGGTGGGAGTGGGGATGCTACTATTGGTGCTGGTGGTAGTAGTTATGTAGGTCTTCATTTCACAGGTATCCATTGCACCTACATACACATAATTGTTTCTGTCTATGCCTACTAATTATGGTTGATTGCAGGCGAGACCCAATTCACACATGCTACTCAAGACCGTGACCATGGACAACCGACATCGCAGAGGAGAGCATATGCACCGACGGACTACGACACTCCACAATACTCTTCTTCCTCCTACAACGATACCTCACAGCCTACTTATAGGTATCCCATTCCTGACATGACCATGCAGACTCAGACTAGATGGGTCTATGAATGGGAAGACCCCAGTTTTTATAATATGTTAGTTCAAGAATGGGAGACAACAGCAGCATGGACAGGACAAACTTGACAAGATTACAAGACTGACCTGCTTAGACAGCAAGGTATCTCTCTTATGTCCACCACCGAATATGAAATATCGTGCCAACAAGGGGTCTTCCCATACATCCTACGTAGTTGACCATGCGAGCGGAAACTATATCTTTGTTTGTGTAAGCGACTATATATTGTATTTGTATGCTACTATATATTGTTGTTTTAGTGACTATATATTTAAGCGAATATGTATTTGTACGCGACTATATATTGTTGCTTTACTGACTTATGTTATTTTTTACCACATTGTGTGGTCTTTTTACATTAATTTGTGCAAAGGAAGTACCAAAATTTCTTTTTTATTCATAAAAAAAACAAATCCGGTTTGGAGCGGTAAACCGGTCAAACCGGCCGGTTACCGCTCCAAACCGGCCGGTTTACCGGCCGGTTACCGAACCGAAGAACGTTTGAATTCAAATTTGAATTCGTCCGGTTACCGACCGGTTACCGGTCAAACCGGCCGGTAAACCGCTACCGGCGGCCGGCGGTTACCGGAAACCGGTCGGTAAAAAAAACCCTGGCGGTGAGGTTCGTCAGTGTTGGCCCCCGCTGCTGCTGTGCGGCCCAGTGGCACCACCACGTGGTGCGGTGAGGTTCGTTAGTGTTGGCCCCCGCTGCTGCTGTGCGGCCCAGTGGCACCACCACGTGCGAGCGCTCCAGCTTCGCCTTCAACGTGACGACGTGGACGTCCCAGGCACGATCTGTCATCCGTACCGTGCCGTCCTGATCCGCGTTCTGGAACAAAAGTTCTAGGGACGCGAAACGCCCCTACGATCCGCGTTCTGAGTAACACTGGGTATAATCCTAGTAAAAAATAAAAGGAAAGTAGGTACAAACTTACAACTGATAACAATCTTAAGTAATATTATTAGCTGTATCACATAAAACCACTTTATATGGAAATATTAATTGGAATAATAAAAGAAAATTATAGAAGGGGAAAAAGAGGTGGTTCATGAATCCACTTTTGTTCACAAAGAACGACAAGACAAGAAAAAACGTCGTGGTCATTGCTCCTTGACTTTATTGTATGACTTGTCAAATGTAGATTTGATTTACAACACCTTCTATAATTTTCACCGTGCTATGGATTGCCCTCGTTCCACACCTCCTTGTGGCGACTGGCGAGTCGGGGAGGAAGCGGAGGCCCCGCAGCGGGTGGTGGTGCCCGTGGCATTCCTAGGTCACGCCCACGGAGGCTGGAGCAACTCGGGAGGCCAGGAAAGAGTACGACTTCGTGCACCAGGTCGTCGTCGTTGTCCCGTGCGCACGCCGTGGAGCGATTCGATCATGCGGGCAGTGCAGGCCTCGGCATCGGTGGGGAACAGGCACGACCATCACTTTCGCGTGCCTGTCACATGCTAATTTGCACCTCCTTTCTTGCCCAAATTTACAATCCATCTCACCTTTGTTCTCAACGTAGCGGTCTAGGTCGTTGCATGATCTTCACCGTCACAGCTCGCCATAGAAGCTGTCGTACGTAACTGAGGCAGCCTTGGTGAAGTTGTTACTTCCGTGGACGTACGTCGTCGGCACCGGCGTCCGCGTGTTCCCAAAAATCGCCTGTGGAGGGAAACGTGAAAAGAACTTGTTCTTCGGCACACCCCACGGAGGCCATGGTGTCAGCGTCAGCATCGGCAATGGCGGCGACGGCGGCTGAGCCAGAAGGTTTGCCAATCGCCATGGATGCAGATTGGAGTGCAGGTGTAGTAGGATGCCGGCGGCGCCGCTGGCTCATTCGTGCTCATCTCCACGAGGCACGGGTAGAGAGGCAGTTGCCCAGGTGAGCACGACTGACGCGATGACTAGCTTCGGCGGTGAGCCTGATGGGCCGCGACGATGGCGAAGGACCTGTTGTCCAACGCTCGCGGGAGCTATGGCACCAGCATGCACAACCGCCGCCGAAGAGTTCGTCGAAATCGTCAGAGCTCTAGGCGGGTGAGCTCGACGGCCTCGCCCCCCTCCCTGTCCATGCAATAGAACTCAAACCCGCAGCCAAATAGCGTGTGGAACCCGTGGAGACTAACAGGGTGGGCCTGGATGCCAACGTGGATCACCAAATCAGCAAAACCACCTCCTAATACCACTCCAGGGGGTATTTTGCCTGGTTTCACAAAGTTTAGTGTGCACAATACCTGACTTCATAAATTTAGGGGTTATGTAGACTACCTTGGGGGTTATGTGGACTTTTTTCTTTTCTTTTTCCACTCGTGATATGAAATATATATATCTTGTGTGTACTATTTTAATGAAAGTTTTAATGATTTTCATAATTGATTCAAGAATTCGATGAAAAAGGTACTATAGTAAATGCTTAAAAATTGCATTGTATAGCTGTAGAAGTGTCTTCGTGCCATTTTCATACCGTACCGGCCCCAACCCAGCCCAAAATACGGGCCGAGCCATATAGCCCACCGTGCCAAGATCCTAGGCACAACACGACCCTCGTGCTCATATCGTGTCGGCACGGTCCAAAATATTTCGTGTCATGCTATGCTTTGGATCATGCTAAAAGAACGTATGATGACTCGTCCTCAAATGGCATGGCTCAAGCCCCGCTCTAGTATCAAACCCCCTGTCCAAACCATGAATAATCCAAATAAAAAAAACCGAGCCAAAGTTTAACCACGCTGACACGTGGGCCTGTCCCTATTTGCTCGGTGCACCCGCAGTTGACTCGTTGACCCCACGTTCACGAGGAACCGGCAGTCAGGGACCGGAGGAGGCGGACGGCGGGCCCCACTGGCAGTGCCACTCATTGATCGCGCATGAGAATGCTGAATGCATGATATCCTCTCGCGAAGGTGGCCACGTGGACCTCATCATTCGTCACCTTTGCCGGAGGCTACCCTACCAACGGCATCTCAGGACCCACTGTCCTGGCTCATGCCGTCAGTGAGTTGTGTCCTCTGGCGAGAGTTCGTGAAACCATGTGTCGAAGGACGTCAGGAGAGCTTTTCAAATACTAATAAAAAAATAAATTATAAAATCCTAAAACTACGAGACGAATCTAACGATACTAATTAATCTGTCATTAACACATGTTGGTTACCGTAGCACTTAAGGTTTTTCGGGGACTAATTAGGTTTAAAAGATTCGTCTCACGATTCCTCCGAGAACTGTACAATTAGTTTTTTTCGTCTACAGGAGGGGCTTTTAGATACTAATAAAAAAAAAATTATAGAACCCTAAAACTGCGAGACGAATCTAACGATACTAATTAATCAGTCATTAGCACATGTTGGTTACGGTAGCATTTAAGGCTTTTCGTGGACTAATTAGGCTTAAAAGATTCGTCTCATGATTTCTCTAAGAACTGTACAATTAGTTTTTTTTGTCTAGTACTTCATGCATGTGTCAAACATTCGATGTGATGGGTGTAGACAAATTTTTTTAAAACTAAGGCCTTGTTTAGATTAAAGATGTTAGAAAAATTTGGAACGGTAGCATTTCGTTTGTATTTGATAATTATTGTTCAATCATGAACTAACTAGGCTCAAAAAATTCGTCTTGTGATTTATAACTAAACTATGCAATTAGTTATTTTTTTATCTATATTTACTGTTTCATACATACGTACAAAAATTGATGTGACAGAGAGTGAAAAAATTCTAACTTTCTAAACAAGGCCTAAACAAGGTTGGCCTCCCTGTGGTTCATAAACCCCACACCACAGTTAAAAAAAAACCACCACGCCGTAGCGCGGTAGCGGAGAGAAGAGAGGAGCGCGCGATCGATGTCGGGCTCCGGCGATCGTCGCGACGGCGGGCCTCCTGGACCAGGTGAGAACCTCCCGCCTCTCCCCCTCTTCCTCCCTGTGGTTCGTGGGTGGACGGATCAAGCAATGCCGGATCGTTTGAGGGGGTCGATCGGGTAGGGTTTAGGGTGGATTTGCGGGGAATTTTGTTTCGAGTATGTGATTCGTCTCGTGCGTGCGGGTTGGTTGCGTGAGTCGCTCGGTTTTGGGCGGTTTGTTTCGGAATGACTGGGGTTTTGGAGGACGAGGGGAGAATGCTGCTTGGCGTCATCGCGTGGGTGCGGAATCGGTGGGTTTGTTTGGGCGTTCCAGTTGTTCATCCACGCTTTGTGCGGATCCATGGTGCTGCTTGTGTAGCTTTTTTTTATCGTTGATTTGAGTTCATCTCCTTGGATGGACTTGGGGGTTGGCGGATTGCTCTTGAATTTTATTGCGTTTGTGTTTTGGTGGGATGTAGCCATTTCTTTTACGGTGGTAAGGATTTAGCCATTTACTTCGGGATCGTGTGCTCCGTGCGAAGCAGATTTTGTCAGGCCTGCGCTCTTTTTTTTTTTGGTCCTTTTACGAGTAAGAAATCAGTGATCTATGAGTTAATAATCTGCTGCTTATTTGCTAGAAACTATTGTAATATTAAATTTAAAAAATCAGTGATCTATGAGTTAATAAACCCTTGCATTTCTACAGTTTCATATTACACAACAACAACAAAGCATTTCTACAATTTCATATATTATCCTAAAATAAATAAGGGATTAATGTTCTCAGCCGTGGTAGTTGTGTTTTTTTTAAATTAAAAAAAATGTTACGTGATTTTATTGTCTTAGTAATTGGATGATATTTTGACAGCTCTTTTAGTTCGCTGTCCTTGTGTAATTGGTATGTAGTCTTTGTTTTCATTCTGTGTGGTTGGTTTGTGACATTTTTACAATTATTCCAATTTCTATCCGCGAGTTTGGATTACGTCTTGAATAGGGGTTCAAGTTATGTTGTGAATTTTATAAAGGTTTTTTCGTTGTTCTTAGTCAAGTCTGATACTCATTCAGTTGTCTCCTCGTAAGGTTACTTGCATGGTTGCTGGTAGTCAATTATTTTTGTTTTTTCATTGTTGCTGCTTGTCTTTTTACCTTGTGTTACACTTTGTTTCATTCTTTCATGGAGCCTGATAACACCAAATAACTTAATGATTCCTGGGAAAATTATGTTACTGCAGATTGGTTTGCCAATGTCGATCTGGTACTCTGGCTATGTTCATTTTAACAAGTGAAAGGCTTGATGTATGTGATTTACTTATGTGATGGCAACATGTTATCCCTACGGCAGGATTGATTTTGTATGTATTTTTGTGATTGTTATGCATACTTTGAGCCTAGTGAAATTAGAACTAGTGGCCACCAATTGTTGTCTTAATGTGTATTGGTCCTATAATGACTTGCATGTATCTCTGGACAATTAGATCTGCATCTAGCTTTTGGTCAGTATATTAGCTACTGATAGAACTTTGATAGTTGTGAAATTACTATGTTGAATAGGTAAATGTATTTTTATTTAATTCTTTAAGTATTTTATATCCTAATTCCTGCAACTTTCCTCACTGATTAATTAGCATCATTATGTTTCGTGTGGAGTATGATGTTCTTTGCCATTACTGACAGATACTTGTTGAGATTAATTTATCTGACTCTGCATAATCCTACCCTGCATACAGATGGTGGCTGGAAAACCATGGGGAAGAAGTCTAAGAAACCAGGGCAAGTAGGTGGGAGACAGTGGGCACCGGGGAGTTCCACAAATGCGGCACCTAACACGGCAAGGCCAGCATGGGGTGGCAATGGTTCCTCGCACCCTTCTGGAACGAGTCGGGCTCAAGCTTCAGATCGTGGTGCTGCCAACAGATGCAATCCTAGACCGCCACCACAAACACTGCGCCCTGTTGTGACTGCACCTCTGGCAAATGGTTGGCAGTGGCAATCCAGGCCTCGCCCATCTGGTTCTGAAGTCGAGAAGGATGATGATCCTCCATCTGGTTCTGATCCTGAGGTGGAGAATTTTGATGGCAACAATACATCAGATGATGATGATGATTTGAGTGATGATATCAGTGATGACTATGATTCTGATGCAAGTGAGAAAAGTTTTGAGACTCGGAAAACAAACAAGTGGTTCAAAGAATTCTTTGAAAAATTGAATACATTGAGTATTGAACAGATAAATGAACTGGCTAGGGAATGGCATTGCCCAGCATGCAAAAATGGACCTGGGGCAATTGACTGGTACAAAGGGCTGCAACCTTTAATGACTCATGCTAGAACAAAGGGTTCTAAAAGGGTTAGGCTTCACAGAGAATTTGCTGCATTGCTGGAAGAGGAGCTCTCTCGCAGGGGAACTTCAGTGGTACCAGCGGGTGAACAATTTGGGAAATGGAAAGGACTGCGAGAAAGCACTGATCGGGAGATAGTGTGGCCACCAATGGTTATTGTTATGAACACCTTCTTGGAAAAAGACGACGATGATAAGGTGACTGATTTTTTATATAACTTTTTATTTATGTCCTTGTCCCTTGTCTACTGGTGGTTATGATTTTTTTTTTATATTGACTAGGTAACTTGGTAGTAATATTCTTTTCCTGTGATGCTAGGTACAGATTTTGCATTTGGGTTCCCTCTATCCCTTTTAAGCATAACTTGACACTTGTGCATCTTCTTAGAGCATTTGATCTGACTGTACAAAGTGGATCAGTTACTATGAATAATGTGTTATATTTATTTACCTAGATGTTATATTCTTGTCTTGTGCATTCTAAGTTGACCACATTGATCCTCTGTATTATTTTAATAGCTAATTGCGTTCAATACATGGTGTCCCCACAATTTTTTGAGCTGAGTGTGGATCATAAATGCTTCTTTCTTCTTTCTTAGATCTTATAGAAGTCCTTTATAGCTCTTCAAGGGCTATACAATTAAGTTGTATTGTATTCTGATTTCTGTTTATTCTTTGACCTGATCTAGTGGAAGGGCATGGGGAACCAAGAGCTCCTTGATTATTTTGGAGAATATGCGGCAACCAAAGCACGCCATGCCTATGGCCCCTCTGGGCACCGTGGTATGAGCGTGTTAATATTTGAAAGCTCAGCTGTGGGCTACATGGAAGCTGAACGTCTGCATAGGCACTTTGTTAATCAAGGTACAGACAGGAATGCATGGCAGCTCCGCAAGGTTCGATTCGTACCTGGTGGTAAAAGGCAGCTATTTGGTTTCTTAGCAAGCAAAGAGGATATGGGTGTGTTCAACAAGCATTGCCATGGTACTGTTTCTTGCAAAATTAATGCCTTCTATTCTGTGTGTATGCTTTTTTTATGTGGTATAAACAACATGATTTAGTGGACTTCTCCCTGAATTTGTTATGCATTGAATAATGAAGTCTGTCAAGTCTATGAAAACTTGTACACGTGAAATATATTTTTGTTCTTCTAAAATATATATATTTTTGTTACAGTAATCATAACGAATTAACGACACATGAAGTTCGATATTTCTATCCTTCCACTTCATTGACATGTTATATGGTTGTTAGTTCTAGTAATCATTTTGTTCGCCCACTGGTAATGCATGTTTGAACAGTATTCTAGTACTTTAATTTGCGCTTGGTCCTCTGTGGTCTTTCCTTTCCTTTTACATCCTGCTTATAATCGTTTCTATGGTGGCTGAAGCACAATGTTAGTTTTATATCAATTTAATTTTCAGAAGTGCATCACTCTATGCCCTTTCTAGAATTGTAGTGCTTTTCAATAGCACTTGCTTATGCTTATTTCATTTAAATTTGAAAAGGGCATCACTATGCTTATGCTTGGTACTTCTAGTAATCATTTTGTTCACCCACTGATAATTGGTCCTCTGTTGTTTTCCTTTCCCTTTTACACCCTGTTTAATCTATGAAGGCTAAGCAGAGTTTTTATGGTGGCTGGAACATAACCTCAGTTTTATTTCATTTAACTTTTAAAGTGCATCGCTATATGCTCTGTTTGGATTTGTTCCTTTTCAAGATCAGTTTCATATTTCTAAATCTGGATGCAGCACTTAGATTAAAGCTTCTTGTTTGGAGAGCAATAACAGCAAAATCTTGCTAATATTTCGCAACACTTCCACCAACTAACTTAATCCACAGTGAAGCACAACTTAAAATGGCGCTTATTTTTAGGAAGAATGATACTCAAGTCAGACTTCCTTCTTTTTATAGGTCAATCAATTCTGGACATTTGGTTTAGTGCAGCTCCCTTCTTCGAGGGCCTGCAGGGAAGGGAGGATTTCTCTATGAACTTTAGGAATGTGGCCTTTTGAACTAAATCATATGGCCATTAGATCGCTTACTGATAACTTAGGAATCATTGAAGCAAAATGCTTCTTTGTGTGCCATTGTTGTCTTGTTTGTGAAATACATCACCCACTCTTGACTGATAAACCATTGCTCATTATGAATGGTGAAGAAATTGTGACCGCAGGTAGTATGACTTTTCAAACAGTACAACAGATAAATCAAAGAATTGGAATGTGTAACCTGTTTATTGAAATATGAAGCATCCAAGTTCAACAAGTAGTGGAGTGTTTTTGAAATACATACATCAGGCTGTTCTAGTTATGTTGCATCTACCAAACAGGACATTGAGCGTTTTACTAACTTAACTGGAGAATTGCTAACTATATTTTTACCTTCACTATAATTTCAGGTAAAAGCCGTCTGAAGTATGAGATGGAGTCTTACAATAAGATGGTGGTGATGCAAATGAAACAGATGAGTGAAGACAACCAACAACTGAATTACCTGAAGAACAAAATGGTTAAGACAGAACAGCACTCTAAAGCAGTAGAAGAATCATTGGGTGTTGTTAGCCAGAAGCTACGTGAGACTACGGAAGAGAATATATTTATCAGGAGTAAAGCAAAAGAGAAGCACTTGGAGTATGAGCAAGAGGTAATAAGGTTACCCAAGTTATTATATATATATTCTACCAATGAACATGTGAGAATCAACAATTTTCTTTTCATCTAAGTCCTGTGTCAATGGCTTTAGTAACAAATGATAAAGAGTTTGCTGTTGCTGTGAGAGTCACACTTATGTTTTGCACTTCAATACTTCTGTGATAAGATTGATGCTGCCATCTTTTGATTTCACCACCTGTTGTTGACCTTGTTTTCATGCTTTGCAGATGAAGTACCAGGAGGAATTTTTTCATAGTCAAATTGAGGATATTCACAAGGCCACAGAGGATAAAGAAAAGCTGTTTGAGAAGTTGCTGCAGGAGGAGCGCTCAAAGGCTAGACGCTTTGATGTAGATTCTGGAACTACCGAAGATCGTAAGCTAAGGTGTGTCACTAATTCATAGTAGTGTATTACCATCCCTGAAAATAATGTAAATGCTCCATCTCAATGCATGAGTTGTCAAGAACTCAGGGTTGCTTTTGCTTCCTGCTTCCATCATCTCAAGCAGCATTGTAATTTCAATGCGCATGTCAGTTGCTGTTTCCCATTCTCAATCCATCCGTCTTGTGCAGGAAGGATCATGTACAGAAGTTCATTGATTGCCAGGTCAAGGATGTGGCAGAGTTTGAAGCTGAGCGGGATGAGCTGATCAAAGTCCACGAGGAGAAGAAGATGAAGCTCAAGAAAGAGTACATGGAGAAGGAGCTGGAGCTGGAGAAGGAGCTCGACGTAGCCCTGACGGGCCTGATGGAGAAGCATAAGCCAGATACCTTTGAGGCCTCTAGCTCGTAAAGGGGCATCAGTGGCTACCTTCCTGCTTATCCATAAAAGAATGCCTAGACATTCTGTAGATGTTGCTAAAACATGGTGTCCCTGTGGTGGCAGCGCGCGTGATGCGGAGACATGACCAGCATCACGTTATATGGTCGCTGTAGTAGTATCTCTCAGTCGTAGTGTGTGTGATTCGAGCATCTGAACACAGCGATTTACCTGTGATGGCATATGGGTCAAACTACAACCGGAGTGTTATGTCTAGTTTATACCCTTATGGGCGTGCGATTGTCGAAGTGTCTGCATACGTGGATGGTTGTTTCTACGGGGATTATACTATCTTGTATTCCATAGTTTGAAAGGCTGGCCGATGTGGTAAAAAAGCATCGGCTGAGTCACATTGAAAGTTTGGAAACCAAGCTGCCAAAATGTTTGCCTCGGCAAGGCCTAGTTATAAGAGTGCCAAATTTTTCTAAGTTTTCAGTGGTTTTTTTTTGCATGAAAAGTTTGAATCCGAGACGACACAAGTAATAATCAAAGTAAATAATCAGCTGTGGGAGATGAAGTATGGTCATGCTTATGGCAATTGGCAGTTCCCGGCAAAATTAAGATCTTTGGTTGGAGGGTGTTGCATGGACTCATACCATGCCGGGGAGTTCTTGCAAATCACCACATTGAGAATTCAAGTAGCTGTCCAGCATGTCATGGGGGATGTGAAGATATTAAACACCTCTTGTTTACTTGTAACAGAGCAAAAGATATTTGGTTGAAGCTGGGTGTTTGGCAGGAGATAGAAAGGATTTTGGAAGTAGATAGATCAGGATCGATCTTGGTGCCTGAGTTGATCAATAGATCAAAACCTGTAGAGAAGCTGAATCAAGTTGGGCTGGCCAAACTCATTTTAACAGGTGGGAGGTTCATCTGGTGGGAGCGGAGGAAGTTTGTCCATGGAGAAACTATCCAACATCCAACACATTTGGCCTTATCTATTGCCACCTTGACGACGAATTATAAGAGAACTATGAAGAAGTCGCCTATTCGGAAAGAAGTGTGGAAGAAACCTCCAGAAGGTAAGCTACTGATCAATGTTGATGTAAGTTTCAGACCAGAGAATGGAAGTGAAAGCACCGATGCTGTAATCAGAGATTCTAGTGGCTCATTCATAGCAGCTTCACACTCTTATTTTGAGCATGTGGTTGATGCTCCATCGGCTGAGCTAATGGCAGTAAAAGATGGTCTGCTATTGGCACGGCACATCGGGTGCAACAGAATTATAATCCAATCAGATTGTTTGGAAATGGTTGAAACAATGCAACAAGGGGGTTCTTTGGCGGCAGCTGGGGCACCTATATACGTCGAATGTAATCATCTTTGGTAGGAGTTCCAGTCCATCTCTATTGAACATTGTGACCGGGAATCAAACCAGATGGTGCATGTACTAGCTAGAGAAGCTATTTCTTTGAAACTCTCTTGTATTTGGGTCGATGAACCCCCTAGTTTCATTTTAGAGAGTCTGGTAAATGATGTAACCATGTTTGCAAATCAATAAAGTGCGCCACATGACATTCCCTCAAAAAAAATGTAAATAAGCTTATGTGGTTCGATCAGGTGGTCTTCAAAGAATCAAATGCCTTTTCCCCCCTCAAAAGCGTGCTCTTCATGGTTTTCGCATCTTGCAAGCAAACAAAGCATCAACTAAGGTCTGGTTTAGTTCCCAAAATTTTTTGTTTTCTACAGTAAAAGAACATGTTTGATACATGCATAGAGTACTAAACGTAGACGAAAAAAAACTAATTGCACAGTTTTCAAGGAAATCGCGAGACGAATCTTTTAAGCCTAATTAGTCCGTGAAAAGCCTTAAGTGCTACAGTAACCCATATGTGCTAATAACGGATTAATTGGTATCATTAGATTCGTCTCGCAGTTTCTTGACAGGTTCTATAATTTATTTTTTTATTAGTATCCGAAACCCCTTCCGACATCGCACGGAACATCCGATGTCACCTTTTTAAAGAAACTTTTCGGCAACTAAACGCAGCCTAAATTATATGTCAACAAAAGCCATGTGATGTTACGATTTCCTTGTTATACAGATAAAGGTTGTGCCTTTGTCTTTAGCAGTGAAATCTCATATCAGTGAGATCTTTAAAATTGGGAAACAGAAGCTAGGTAAATAAATAAACATTCCTATGCAAGTGGTAAATATGATGTCAAAACTCAAAATCGCTTTTGATTACATACTTAAAACCTAGAAAAACCTATAAAAAGCATAAGCCAGACACCTTTGAGGCCTCCAGCTCATAAAGGGGCTTCAGCGGCTACCTCAGGTCCTCATCACTTTGGAGGAGCAATCTCGTTGATGCTCCTGCTTATCCATAAAAGAATGCCTAGACATTCTGTAGATCAGTAGATGTTGCTAAACCATGGTGTCCCAAATATCCGAGTTATATGGTCGCCATAGTAGTATCTCAATCGTAGTGTGTGGTTCGAGCATCTACACTGAGCGTTTTGCCTGTGATGGCTTATGGGTCAAACTACAACTGGAGTGTTATATCTAGTTATATATCCTGGCCCTACACTTTGGTTTGAATGCAGGTGATGGTTTACCTTTCTTATGCCCCGGATAATTACTGATTATGTTTGCTCCGATCGTCAGTGTTTGATTCAGCTAGTTGTAGGATTGACCTGCATCCGAGGATGGTCGGTTCTATGTTTTGCTCTTTTTTCTTTGCGCACTGAGATACTTGTGTTCTATGCATTCCTTTTCTATAGATTTTCATGCAGCTGTCGATATACCAGTGGGAATTAAACTATCTTAATGTATTCCAAATAGTTTGAAATGCCGATGTGGTTGGCCGAGTCACACTGAAAGTTTGGTACGCCTCGGCAAGCCCAGTTATAAGATTGCCAAATTGTTTTCCAAAAAGTTTTCGAAGGATTTTTGTTTGACAAGCCAACGAAGTAAATAAGCCTCTGTTGTTCGATCAGGTTGTTTTGCCTCATATACGCGTGCTCTTCATAGTTTTCACATCTTGTAAACAAACCAAGCACCAACTATGTGATATTTCTATTTGAAAACAAAAACCATGTGATGTTTCAGTTTCCTCCTTATACAGATAAAGGTTGTATCTTTGTCCCTGAGCAGTGAAATCTCTTATCAGTGAGATCTTTTAAAATTGGGTAACAGAAACTAGGTATATAAGTAAATAAACATTCCAATGCAAGTAATAAAGTAAATCAACTTTATGTGACGTCAAAACTCAACTGCATCTGTTTACATCCTTAAAACCTAGAAAAATCGCCTATAGGCAGCAGGACCTCTCTTCATGGAAAATGCTGCCTTCATACGTTATACTCATAATAACTCGTATACAAGAAGTCTGTACAAGTTGGAACCCTAGATTTGAGATCAACATAATTGCAGCAAATCCTGATGATGAAGAACATCTAAAGCATGCAATCATTGTCTTTTCCTTCTACTTGTTATTTAGTCATCCAAATAGGTGTCATCAATCTCTTGCTCACCTTTATCAGCTGCTGCTGATCTTCTCCTAAGAATGAACTGGATCAATGAGACAACTGCTATCAGAGCTATCTCAGAGTGGTCTGATGTGCTAGTCCTGATGCTGAGCTTGCCTAAATTTCTGCTATTTAGGTTAGCGCTGACTGATATTTTTGATCCACGGCCCACTCGGAAGTCTGACTGAAGGTTGGCCCCAATTACAGTTTCCTTTTCAAACGACAAAGCGGAGACCGCTGCAGTGACACTCTCTTCCCTCACAGGGTAATCTTTCCCCCTTGCTGTTATCTCCACACCACCTCCATGTGCCACTTGTCCACAGCCAGCCATTCTACCGGCGTTGGCTACCAGTTTAACCCGTTTCCCAATGGTAACAGAGTCTTCTAACTTGGCGCCAGCAAAGTACTTGTTGCCAAACTTAGTAACAGAAATGCCACCTCCAGTAGTGTTCCAAGGCAGATTGCGGAACTTGGCATCCCCGTGAACGGTACAGACCAAATCTCTGCTTGCCGTTTGCATATCCATACCCCCCATCAAGGAGCAGCCTCTCTGAGCATTGTAACTTACTGAACATTCTGAATGGATATACATGTCTTCCTTGTCCTTTCTCATCTGTCCTGTAATTGCTCCAGAGACATTCTTTTTCAACTCTTGAGATGCTTCAAAATTGATGGCATCGAACCCAATATCATGGTCCCATCCTTGGGGATCCAAAACTGGTCTAAACAACTGATCATCAGTTATAATGTGACGGTAACGATGCACAGGATAATCAGAGTCAAAACTTAGTGGAATTTCCATATCTGACATGTGCACAATCTCTGGGGATGCACTCTCTTCATAATCATCACCAACTTCGTCATTCTGAGCTTCAGTAAGCCTTTGTCTTCTGATTCCCTCCTTCCACTGTTTCTTTAGGTACAAAGTCTCACGGTAGTCCAGTTCATCAAGATATGCAGACTTCTGTTCATTTGTCAAATTTTCATATTCAGATTTCTTTAGAATGCGGAAGGGTGGTAGTTGATCATATTCATCCTCCTCATCTGACATTTCTGTCAATTCACTGTCAATGGCATCTGAACTTGATGAAGAATGAAGCTTAAGGAGTGAAGAAAGAAGATGAGGCAGCGAAGGCAGCCTGGTGTTTGCTTGTGACAGTAGGAAGCTATCTTGAAACTTAAGCAAGGAATTTGCTTCTGTCAGCAACTTGGTTGCCCCACACAGCAGCAGCAGTTCTGATACCCATACCTGTCCATTTGGCAAGACCCTTTCACCCTTGGTGTTTCGTCTGCACATTGGATGATTGTCTATCAGCACAAAAGGATTATCCAACTGTGTGTTGGAAACTGCAGCCTGTATATGACGCTGCACCACATTCTTGCAGTAACGCGTGTAAGTGTCATATTCCAAAGGGTAACCATCTGGTCCTTCAGGAGGAGATGAGGAACAGTGAGTCATTACAAGGACAGTGTTGAACCACATCGAAGAGCCCAATATGTCAGTCATAAGCTTCAGCAGTGGGTAATCACTGTATCTGCTGTTAATATGGTCCAACCGCTCAAAGTATAACACGATATCAGGTGGGGATCGCTTAATGAAGCGCTTGACAGAATTCAGAATCTTCCTGTTCCTCCTTTGGCCATGATAATGAGGCATCAGGCCAGGTGTGTCGATAACTGTGACTCTTATTCCTTTGATTGTTCCTTCAATCTTCTTTATCCTATGAGTAGCAGGAACCAGAGCATCAGTAGCAACCTTCCTCTCATCAAAAATTGAATTTATCGTGGCACTCTTTCCCACACCAGTCTTTCCCAGAAGAAGGATTCGCAACGAGACGTCCAAATCAGGCCCACCCGGTGCTTCTTGCTGTGCTGCAATAACCCTAGCTTTGTTGATAGCAAGGTTTGGTCTCCTGGCATCTGATTCACCCGCTTTAATCAAGTTTGCAAGCTGCAACCTGTACAGAACCTGTGCAACTACATCGGCACTGGGAGACACTCCAGTCCTGTATACTAACCGCAGAAACTTGATTTGAAGCGCCTCGACTTTCATCAGTGGATCTGACTCCTTGTTATCATCATCTTGTTGAACAGTACCAGAATAAATCGCACCAGTATTAGAGTTGGTGGTGACCTCTGACGCAAGCGTATCATTAGAAGAGAATGTACTGGCAGTAACAGTATCTACAAAGTCATTGTGTGTTGTACCTGAACGATAACACTCGGTGAGCAAGCCACAATTAAATTATTATGAACAGGAGGATAAAAAATGTTATCATAGAATTTGAAATATGCCCACATGCAATGAAATTGAAAATGATAAGTAGCAAGGTCTTTGAGGACAGTAAAGGAAGTTAGAATGTAGCTGACAGAATAAGAAGCGACATTTTTTTGGGTTATTAAGAGCAAGTCATGGGGTTGCAGTAACATATACAACAACCGAAGCTGAAACATCAACGCATTCCAATGGGGATAATGATAAGGCTTAGTCTGTTAGCCCTAATTATTATTCCTATAACATGGTAAAAGCCTAATAGCAGTGACCAAAAGGTTAAGCCAAGTACATATGCCAGAACGGTGAAAACTCTCATAGTATCATTGCAAGCACACTAGCCTCTCCTGCACTCATAATTGGACGGCCCGCTAATTAGACCCAGGTGATGTGAATGACTTGCACTAGGCCATCTGATTAATTTATCAGATTCCGTATCGTATATTATTTTCAGCTGCAGCAGACTAGACTACAAGATGCCATTTCAGAGAAAACGAAGATTCCAAGTTTATAACCGTGGGCGACGCCGTTGTTGAAAACAAAAACAACAATCACCAGGGAGAAGGGAGCGCACCATGAGCATCACCCTCGGAGGCGGCGTCCTCGGCCCCGGGGCAAAGCGCGAACGGCCTGGCGGACAGCAGCGAGGACCCTAGGCGGTACGAGATCCAGTCCCTGAAGTTCATCAGCATCCTTCTCCTCCACCACCTGCAGAGAGGGGGGTCGGTCGGGTAGACCGAAATCAGAGAACGAATCTGCCCCCAAGTTAAAGAGCGAGTACAAACAGCTTACGAATCTCCCCCCGGGACCGGACCGCCCAATCTCCCGTGCAATAAAACCAGGAAGGGAGATCGCAGCTGGCCGGAGCTCGACGACGTACCTGGCCGGAGCCCGAGAAGGAGGGTGCGGCGGCGGCGGCGGCCGTGTTGGAAGCCGAGGAGGGGGGGATGTTGGAGATGCCGTGGGTATTTTGGTTTATCTGTTTTGTGTGGCTGGCTCAACCGGACAGACAGAGCGAGTCAGCGACGGCGACAGAGCTTGTTTTTTTGTGACACAAAAATTTAGTGCGAGACCAGCGCCTCGTTCGGCTGGCTGGTGGCCGGTGCTGAATTGGTGTGAGAGAAAAGCACTATTAGCACCCAGCCGAACAAGGCTAAGGGCGGCCGGCGGTCGAGTCCATGGCAGTGGGCCCTCGCAGTATGAATTTCTTGAGTTTGGAGAAAATTTAGCCATATCAAAGCTTTGTTATGTCATAAAAAAAACTAGAGCACCGCTGCCGCTAGGACATCTGGATGGACATCCACGTTCGGACAGCCGTGGTTGTAGTCTGTTTCTGTGCTTGACGTTGCTCCTCCCATGAAATTTCGCCCTCACTTCATGTCTCTGTCCAGATTGCCCGCGCCCCCTACACTTGCCGCCCACGTATGCTGCGTGGGGACGCCTGCACCCCTGCCACCATCGTCCTCCGCTGAGCATGCACGACGCCAAAGCAGCTGCAGCAGGCAGTTGTGGCAGGGTTGTCACATTGCAACATATGTAACATCTCGATTTATTTTTAAAATATCTAGATGAAACACTTGCAACATACATATGAAACAGATGAAACGTTTGCAATATACATCTGAAACACTTGTAAAACACTCGGAAACTCTTGAAAAACCATTACAAACATACGTAACATCCAGATAAAACACTTGCAACATACGTGTGAAACATATGTAACATCCAAATGAAACACTTACGACGAACGTCTTAAAAATAGATGAAACATTTAGAACGGACACTTGAAATATACATGTATAGCCATTGCAACATGTGTCACGATCTACTTTTGCAATATCAAAATGCAACACTTGCAACATCCAGATGAAACATTTAAAACACTTGAAATGTCAGCTTGCAACGTGCGTCTAAAACACTTGCAAAACACTTAGAAACTATTGAAAAAACCATTGCAAACATATGTAACATCCAGATAAAACACTTGTAATATGCGTGTGAAACATATGCAACGTCCAGATAAAAACACTTACAACGAACGTCTTAAAAATAGATGAAATATTTGGAACAGACACTTGAAACATATATGTATAGCCATTGCAATATGTATAACATCACGATCTACTTTTACAACATCAAAATGCAACACTTGCAACATCTAGATGAAACATCTAAAACACTTGAAATGCCAGCTTGCAACATGCGTCTGAAACACCTACAAAACACTTAGAAACTCTTGAAAAAACCATTGTAAACATATGTAACATCCAAATAAAATACTTACAACATACGTGTGAAACATATCCAACATCTAGATGAAAACACTTACAAAGAACGTCTGGAAAAACAGATGAAACATTTGGAACAAACACTTAAAACATACATGTATAACCATTGCAACATGTGCAACATCATGATTTATTTTTGCAACATCAAAATGAAACACTTGCAATATCCAGATAAAACATGTGAAACACTTGAAATTAAAGATGGCAACGGGTACCCGAAACCCGAGTACCCGACGGGTTTTACCCGACAAAAAACACGGGTATGGGATGAAATTTGTACCCGTGGGTACATTATTGGGTGAAAACATATACCCATCGGGTATGGCGGGTACGGGTGTGGGCGTACACTACCCATACCCACGTACCCGTGGGTAAAAAAACCGCAGAAATAATGAGCTACACTTGAAGTCCGGAACTTATTTGCTACGTGCTACTATTTATATTAGCTTTGCTGAAACTGGAATGAGGCAATGATGCATTTTAGCTATATTTCTATGCTACTGTCAGGTTGTTGCAATGATTTTTAATATGAATGTCAGTATGTGATCTGCTGGATTTGCATGTGAATGTATGATAAATTTATGTAATCTCGGGTCAATTGTCGGGTGCGGGTTACCCGATGGGTAGAATTACCCACGTGGGTGCGGATATGGAAGCATTTTTCTACCCGCGTGTGTTTGCGGGTAACCCGACAGGTAAAAAATCATCTCGCGGGTGCGGGTGTGGGTTGCTATTGCCCGTCGGGTACGTACCCGTTGCCATCTTTACTTGAAATGCAAGCTTAGAAATTATCTGAAACACTTAAAACATATGAAAAAAAAAGTCTATGAATGATACGTGGAACATACCCGTACAT
Source organism: Saccharum spontaneum (assembly GCA_022457205.1). Taxonomy (NCBI): domain Eukaryota; kingdom Viridiplantae; phylum Streptophyta; class Magnoliopsida; order Poales; family Poaceae; genus Saccharum; species Saccharum spontaneum. Next base: position 13,493,075 of record CM039609.1, on the reverse strand, counting down.
TAGCAAATGTTTTTAAATAAAAATATAATCGACGGGATCTTGTTTTGTACATTTTAATTGAAAAAAAGGTACAAACAGCTTAGGAATTCAGTACACCGTTTTCGAGTTATCTAGATTAACACGTATAGAGTCTTCAAATCTGGAAGTACATGTATATGTATCCACAGAATAGAACAGTTGACATGTACAGGACCGAGCCAAAATCAGGACGGGCGGTTTGCTCGGCCGCGCCCTGTCGGCCTCCCTCGACGGTCTGTCCTGACCCAGTTTGTCTTTGAACAATGTGTGGTCACGGCCAAACAAATCATTGTTTTTGCTCCATGTTCCGTTGTTCGTTCGTGCAACCGCAACCGTGCCACAGCTCTTTATTCTTGATTCCTGTGTCGTCCGTTCCGCCGTCTTTTTTTTGTTTTTTTTTCTCTTTTTTCGAAAGATTCTCTCAAATATACCTCTGGCGGAAAGATTTCAAAAAATAAACCCTTTGCTTGGCGCCATCATCATTGGCGCCAAAATATAACGGCATGGCGCCATCTTCCCTGGCGCCAAGACGGCGTCGACGTGGACACCGTGGCAACCGACGTGGCAGTGCTTGGCACCATGGATCTTGGCGCCAAGGCTTGGCACCAATTACGATGACGCCATGCCTTGGCGCCAAGATCCATGGCGCCAAGAGCCCACGTTTTAGCCAGCCCCCTCTTCCTCCCGGAGTCATTCATGTTTTCTGACTCCTTCTTTTCGGGTTTTTCATTTGGAGACTCGGCCAACCTCTTCAATCGACCTATTGGACCGTGAAAAGTTGGATTTTATCCGTGGATCTTCGAGAGCTAGGTATCTTGTCACCCTTCCTTATTTCTTTCGAATCGATTTGGTAAAATAAAGGCATATTCTTAACCTATGAACTTCACATTTTAAAATTCGTATGTATTATACAACCGTAGGATGCCTAGGCGTAGAAAAGCTAGAAAACAAAGATATGCATATATTCTTTTCATCATATAATAAACCCTTAGTTTTAAGGTTTATTGTTATTTGTTTTGTTATATTAGAACGGAATTTATTGAATTGTAGCTATGAACGGATGACCGAAAGTCCATACGTCCCAAAGCCGCTCCCTAGCGGTGTACCAATACCCATGTGTTTTTGTGGTGATCCTTGCAAGGTAGATATTTCCGAAGATGAGGCAACATATAAGCAGAGATATTGGATGTGTTCTAATTTTGCATGGGAACCTACAGAGCGTCATCGCCGCAGTACATTTATTGTGAGAAATTGCTTTTGTTTATTAATTAATTTGTGTCATATGAAGTTTTGCATAATAATTAGATTTGAAACAATTGAATTTGCTGCAGACCCCTCCACCGCTATGTGATTTTGAGCAGTGGATCGACACTGAGATCAAGGAGGCTAACATGCGGCTTCTACAAGGCTTGAAGGAGTGGAATGCGGAGCGCCTGGAGATATTAGAGAAGAGACGCAGAGAGGAGGCAGCAGCAAAGGAGCACAAGGAAGAGGAGGAAAGGAGGTGTGTTGCTGCTTGTATGGAGGAGAGGGAGAGGAAGCTTGAGCGCGTGCGCCGAGCGAAGGCAGCGATGGAGGAGAATCCCGATGCCCAGAACAAGAGAAAGTGGCCTCGTTGTACTCAGTAGTATGCTAGTTGTATGCCCAGAACATGGTCGATGTAGTTTGCAAGGTGTTTAATCTAATGTACTTTAGATAAATCATGTACCTAGGGCATGTTCTGTGTTATTTATTTCGTCGTCATGTACTTCATATGCACTTTAAGTTTTTGGACCTTGCTTAGTGTTGTCATATATCAGGTTTAATGTTACTGAGTTACTGAAACTAGTTCTCGAGGTGCACATAAAACATAAGGAAGTACTGGATTTCACAATTCAACACGCATAACATATGACGCGGACGGGGGCAGCCGGCGGCGCGGGCGGCGGAGTGGGCGGCGGCGTCGTGCGGGAAGAAGAAGAGAAGAGAAAGAAAGAGAAAGGAAGAAAAAAAGAAGGGGCCGACCTTTTTGTAGCCTGCTTGGCGCTAAGATCCATGGCGTCAAGATCCATGGCGCCAAACACTGCCACGTCGGTTGCCGCGGTATCCACGTCGACGCCGTCTTGGCGCCAGGGAAGATGACGCCATGCCGTTATATCTTGGCGCTAAGAACGATGACGCCAAGCAGATGGTCCATTTTTTAAAATCTTTCCGCCAGAGGCATATTTGAGAGAATCTTTCGAAAAAAAATAAAAAAAAACAAAAAAGACGGTCCGTTCCGGTCTTCCTGATGAGTACGTACGTACGTACCTCACCTTCTTGCACGTCCGTGCACCGTGCTAATCAACGAAACCAGCAAATTAAACCTAAACCAGATAACAATGATGATTATATGTTATATAAGCGCGCGGCAGCGGCGCCCATTGCCTGTCAGGCTGTGACCACGACGAGCCACAGCCGGTCGAGCGCCTGCAGGCAGCAGGACTAGGAAGGATGGAAGCAGAGCGCCTTCACACGTGATTCCCATGGCCATGCATGGGTGGTAGTACCGTGGCAGCTGGTTGCAGCAAAATGCTAGGACTAGGAAGGATGAATGGAGGAGAAGCAAAGAGAGGTGCAACGCTTGTGGTCCAAGAGGGCATAGATGTCTTTTTATAATACCAAGTAATACTTTCTCCTTCTCTAAATAAATTAATTTCTAGAGTTTGCTTGAATCAAACGTTTTTTGACCAAATCTATATATAAATAAATGTTTATGACACCAAAATATATTTTATGGTGTATCCAATGATACTAATTGGGTTTAAAAATCTTATCGCTCTTTTCCTATAAATTCGGCCAAATGTAAAAATAATTTTGACTTAAACCAATTTTACAAATTGATTTGTTCACATACGCAGGTAGTAGATTTTTTTTCTGGTAGTGACATATTTAAAAATGATGTTTTCAATGTCATAAAGGAAAGAGTGCAGTTTTGATGGCATATACGGAATTTTCTCCATGAAATCTAGTCTCATCATCCAAGGGGTATATTACACTTTCTGTTTTAAAAAAAATCTCTCATTTCTGGAGCTTGGAGCTAGCTAGCCTGCATTCTAAACTGGCTACATGATTCTTTCGTTGTTTTTGTTTCGCGCAATCGTGACAGGGCCCGTCGAGCGCCAGGATGAGGCACGACGACGACGGCACGGGTGGCCGGTCACTCACACGATTGCGGACAAGTGGGGTGTCCACCGCTAATGTGGTGGAAGCAGAGCGCCTTCACACACGGGATTGTCATGGGTGCTACTGTGGCATCTGGTTGGCAGTCAACAAAACGATAGTAGGAAGGATGAAGGAGAAGTAAAGAGAGGGGAGAAAATATAAAAGGAACGCCTGACATATAAAGCCCAGAGGGCATAGATGTCAACTAATAGCTATTTTTCTATTGATGGCATATAAGGGGAGCTAAATTTAAAACGATGTTTTCAATGGCATAAAGGAATTTTCTCTATGAAGCTGAGTCTCGAGTGGCTCGTCTCCATCGTGGGATGGCATCGGCCGGGTTCGAACCTTGGCTGCCGCACCTGCCTCCGTGAGGCTGCGCCAGGGTGGCGTCTTTATAAAAAAAGAGCACGTTAGATTTTTCATAGGAAAATCTCCTATTCCTAGAGATAGAAGCTAGCTCATATGTCAAACAGGTCTACTTGCTTTAGGATAGAGCTGCTCTATCCTGGACTTGATAGAGTAGATCAGTTCCAAACAAACTCTATTTACAAAAGATGCCGCAGGAACCAACCATTTGGTTAGTGATAGCAAAAGCAGGACGCAGAAGCTAAAACAAACATGCGGCTTAGGTACGAAATCCAACTTTTGAAAACCGTGCACTAGCATTGCGATAGAGTTGTTTCTTATGACACTGCCACTTTCCAATTTAAGCGAAAGCAGTTCCGTATTCGGCTCAGCTTCACAATGATTGTTAACAAGGCACAGGGGCAGATTATCTCTAACGTCGGTGTATACTTACCGGAACCAGTGTTCTCGCACGACCAATTGTATGTGACGTTATCAAGAGCTACGGCAAGATCGAATATTAGGATCCTGACCGTGCCGGCTGCTGAGAAGGACATAAACAAAGAGAAAGGAAAGGGAATAAGAAACCAACAAAGGATATATTTACAAAGAATATCATATATAAAGAGGTCCTAACTGTATAAAAGAGATTAATATCTCACGAGTCGATACATATTTTTTTCAGGATAGTAACAACTATGTAGCTTTAAAAAATTAACAAACAAGTTATATGCAAGATACATCGAACTACGACTTTACTTCAGCTGCAAGAAGTCAGACACCGCATCTAAGACTTGAAAAATCTTCTAGACCATTTTTTATTAGTGACCAGTTGCAGCTTGGTGTCCGTACAAAGCATGTTCTCCTGGTTGTACTATTTAATTATCTTTTTCTTGAAGATTTATGTAATATTGATGTTTCAAACATCATGATTGTAGTATCTTTTGTATGTAACAGTATAACACACACACTTATCTATCTTATCGTGGTATTATGTTTTCCCGTTGTAATGTACGGCATCTACCAGTTAAACAAGAACATCGTTCCACCGTGTATCTAAACATTTAATTGCTTTGTACACGATCGATGCCCTAAGAAACGACAACGAGACCTTCGCGAATCAGGAGAGTGGTGTGTGTTACATTATCATTCTTGCATCCATAAGAATAAGATGATATATATTTTTTATTAAGAATAACCCTGTCCCTTTAATTAATAATGCAACGGGAGCGTTCTGTTGAAATGGGTTGTGCAAGCTGATGGAGGTAAGCTCAAACGCCACCAAACGCCAACGGTAAGCTCGAATACGAGGATGAGTCAATGTAACGTCAAGTCGCCGTTGGTGTGTGACTTAGATGCCTATATAGATGATGGAGATGATGAGATGAAAAAGAAGATAAGGATGGCCAGCAATTCATATGCGGATGGATTGGCGGTGGCTGCTTGGCAGCCCCGCCGGGAGCCATGAATCTCTTAAGCTGGAACCGCCGAGGCTTGGGACGGGACTCGGCAGTTGGTGAGCTTCGCTGGTTAGTGAAGCAATACCGTCCCTCCCTCCTGTTCTTATCGGAAACCAAAATGAGGGAAGAAAGAGTTAAACCTTTTATGTGGTCGTTGGGATATAATGGATGCTTAGCTGTTAATTGTCAAGGAAGGAGTGGGGGCCTTGTTCTTTTCTGGTCCACAGAACATTGTGTAAGCTTGCAATCCTTGTGCCCAAATTTTATTGATGTGCATGTTACAAAAACGTCAGGGGTGACCTGTGAAAGGTCTTGATGGCTAGAGGGGGGGTGAATAGCCTTTTAAAATGTCTACAAAGACAAGCTAAACAAGTTTATCAATACAACAAATAGCGAGATGCGAGTTTTGCTTAACCTACGGGGTGTTTGCAAGCCACCTATCCAATTCACAATTCTAGTATATTGGCACTCAACCGCACAAGTCAAACCGAGAAGGTAACTACAACTACAACTAACAAGCTACACAAAAGAGCTACTCTAGCAAAGCTAACTAGCTAGCAAAGATAACTAAGAAAGTAATGCAGAGTTGAGTTAGGAGGGTTTCACCGAGGGGCGAAATATTGAGCCAACCAATATGATCAACAATGAATACCAAGACAACCGAACACCGGGATCAATCAATCACAATATGAAGGTAATGACACAAGATTTATCCCGAGGTTCACGTGCTTGCCGGCACGCTAGTCCCCGTTGTGTCCCTCTTCACCACGTGGTTCGGTGGCTAATTGGTCTCACACCGAGCCTCTCAAAAGGCGCCACAAGAACCTACCAAATGGCAAAAGGTTGCAATGACACGAGTAATTTACTAATGTTGTCTTTGGCGCTTCACCGAGGTAGGCACAAACCCCTCACAATCACCGGAGGTGGCCAAGAACAATCACCAACTCTTGCCAACGCCTCCAAGCTGCTCCAAGCCGTCTAGGTGGCGGCAACCAACAAGAGAAACAAGAATCCCGCAGCAAATCAACCACCAAGTGCCAACTAGATGCACTCTCACGATGCAAATACACTTGGATCACTCAATCTCACTTCGAATATGCAAAGAAGCAAGAGAGATGAGTGGGAGGGGAGTTGCTTAGCTCAAAGTGCTCCCAAGTATGTCAAATGTCCAAGAGATGGAGCCTTGAGCCGACCAACGAGTATTTATAGACGTACCCCTTCGAATATAGCTGTTACGTACTTGAAACAGCCGAAGTCGCGCTGACCGGACGCGCTGGTCAAACTGACCGGACGCGCCGATCGCACAACGGCAACTTTTGCGAACCACCGACCGGACGCGCTGCACGCAACGACCGGACGCGCGAAGCTCGACCGGATGCGCTGGTCCCGTGACGGACCGGACGCGCTGGTCAAGCCTGAGCAGCACACAACGAAACAGTGACCGAACGTGCTGGAGAACTGACCGGACGCCACAGTGCCAGCGTCCGGTTGGAGTCCAGTAAGCTCCCTGATCGACCGGACGCGTCCGGTCGACTGTGACCGGACGCGCCACTGCGTCCGATCAAAAAACCGAAACACGTGCAGACGCTGAACACTGACCGGACGTGTCCGATCAAACAGAGACCGCGTCCGGTCCAGCGTCAGGTCACCACTGTGACCTCCATTCACTTCCGTTTGATTTCCGACTTCTGACGTAGTGGAAAATAGACGTTTCAATTCTTCGAAAACGCCTGAATCCCGCCGAGCTTGCGAGGCGGGAGGAAGAGAGGACCCAAACCCTCTCTACCGCTCAAACTCCACCGCCTTCGCAAATGTGCTAACACCACCAAGTGATCACGTCATGTGTGAGTGTGTTAGCATTTTCATAATCATTTTTCGAGGCGTTATTAGTTCTATCCAAATGCATATGATTATGAAATACACACCTAGAGGCACTTAGGAGTTCAATAGCCGCGTCATTCCCCTCTTTATAGTACGGCTATCTATCCTATAATGTAACCACACCCACTAGGTGTCTTGGTTACTAAAACACAACCCTTAAGCATATACCTTTGCCTTGATCACGTAGGGTTGCGTCCAAATCCAAGTGTGGCCATCATGATCACCATGTCCATCTTGCCACCAACCTTGGAATGTACTAATCCTCATATGCTACATACAACTTAGGCATAGGATTAGTACTTAGGCATTGTCACTAATTACCAACACCAAACATAGAGCTTTCAACCTGGTGTGCAACTTTTGTTTATGGGGAACCAAAAACAGCTCAGCGACATGTTTTCTGGGACCGCCTACGCTTTCTCAAGGCACAATGGCAGGGATCGTGGGTATGCATTGGGGATTTTAATGAAGCTTTGAGTAATGATGAGCATTTGGGGCCAACTGTTAGAGATGAAAATCAGATGAGGCTATTTCGTGAATGCTTGGAAGATTGCCAACTAGTTGATTTGGGTTTCTGTGGGCCAAAATTTACATGGAACAATAGACAGCAGGGAGCCAGCAATATCCGAGTCAGGCTGGATAGAGATGTTGCTAATGGTCAATTTACACAACTCTATGATGATGTTCAAGTTGAAAATATTATCACCACTTCCTTAGACCATTTCGCTGTGCATTTAGCTATCTCAAAGCATGGGGAGAGAAGGCAAAGGGAAACTACAGCCCATCGTTTCAGATATGAAGCAGCATGGTGTAGGGCACCTGATTACTTAGAAAGAGTGGAGAAAAGTTGGGCAGATGGGTCAGCTGGCCCAAGAAATTTAAAAACAACCTGGACTAAACTATCTGAGATGGCGAAATCACTATCTGAATGGAGCAAAAACTCATTTGGGTCTCCCCGCAAGGAGATAAATAAACTTGAAAAACGTCTGTTGAGGCTGAGAATTGATGGCGCCACAAGGTCGTATTCCCAAGAAGAAAGTGATATCGAACACAGATTATGTGAGCTGTTCTAGAGAGAAGAAATAATGGCCCGGCAGCGTTCTAGAGTGGATTGGCTTCAGGCGGGGGATCGAAATACATCTTTTTTCCAAGCAAGGGCCACATCTCGGAGGAGGACTAATAAAATAAAATATCTCATGAGGCATGATGGAACTAAATGTGAGGATCAATCGGAGATCAGAGAGATGGCTCGGTTGTTTTATATGGAGTTGTTTACAACCGAACCACAGGTTGAAATAGACAAAGTTCTGGAGGCTATTCCTTTGTGAATTGATCAAGCAATTAATGAAGATTTATGCAAGCCTTATTCCAATGAGGAGATTAAGGAGGCGCTCTTTCAGATGGGACCAACAAAAGCCCCTGGTCCTGATGGCTTTCCGGCCTTATTTTATCAAAAACACTGGACCATGCTACAGGATGATATATGTGAAGCTGTGAGAAATTTTCTACATGGGGATGACATACCAGTGGGTCTGTGTGATACAACAATTGTCCTTATCCCTAAGATGTCAAAGCCGGAGCATCTAACAAATTATCGTCCAATCAGTCTATGCAATGTGCTATATAAAATTGCATCAAAAGTTTTAGCAAACCGGCTAAAGGGGCTACTGCCGAGTATAATTGCAGAAGAGCAAAGTGCTTTTGTTCCTAGAAGGCTGATCACTGATAATGTGCTTATAGCTTATGAATGTATGCATACAATTAGATGTCAGCAGGCTAAAACCCTGTTTTCTGCACTTAAAATTGACATGATGAAAGCATATGACCACGTGGAGTGGACCTACCTGCATGGTGTCCTTCAAAGGCTGGGATTTGCACAGGGTTGGATTAACAGTGTTATGCGCTGTGTCTCCTCAGTCCATTATTCTGTGAGAGTAAATGGTAATCTCTCTGAACCTTTTACACCAACAAGAGGATTGAGGCAGGGGGATCCTATCAGTCCTTACCTATTTTTGCTCTGTGCAGAGGGACTATCTTGCTTATTGAAGAAGGAGGAACAAGCAGGTCGTCTAAAAGGGGTGAGGAATGGTGTTTCGGGACCATCTATATCACATCTTTTATTTGCTGATGATAGCATTTTCTTTACACGTGCTGATGAAAAAAGTGTTAACACCTTGAAATATGTACTGCAGACATATTGCAGGGGGTCAGGCCAAAAGATCAACTTGCACAAATCATCCCTGTACTTTGGTCAACACTGTCCTGCTGATATTAAACAAAAGGTAATGGATTCTCTGAATGTGCATAATGAAGCCCTCCAGACTACTTATCTTGGCATGCCAACCTACATTGGCCGCTCAACAAAAAGCGCTTTCAACTTTATTGCAGAGAATATATGGAAACGTGTCTAGGGATGGAGTGATAGGCCTTTGTCTAGAGCAGGAAAGGAAATTATGCTTAAATCTGTGGCACAGGCCATACCCATATATGTCATGAGCTGTTTTCATCTTCCTGATTGTATCTGTGATAGAATGAGAGTAACAATTTCAAACCATTGGTGGGGCTTTGAAGGAGGCAAAAGGAAAATGCATTGGCGTTCGTGGGATTGGTTGACAACTCCAAAATTTATGGAAGGAATGGGATTTAGAGATATGAAGATCTTTAATCAACCAATGCTTGGACGTCAATGTTGGCGGCTGATGACAGAACCTGATTCTTTGTGTGCAAAGGTTCTCAAAGGGAGATATTATCTAAACTGTTCCTTCTTAGATTCTGCTCCCACAAGGTCGTGTTCTTATACATGGCGTAGCTTGATGTTTGGGAAAAGTCTCCTGCAACGTGGCATCCTCTGGCGAGTGGGTAATGGAGAAGAAATTAGAATCACAAAGGATAAATGGATTCCCAATTCCTCCTATTATCCTGTTCACCCTACTGTGCAAATACCTGATGACCTTAAAGTGAGTGCTCTAATGGATGCGTCATCCAGACTGTGGAATGAGGAATTGGTACGCATATGTTTTAATCCTGCAGATGCTGAGAGCATTCTAAATATCACTCTGAGCCATAACCGGGTCCCAGATTATGTATCCTGGCCATTCACTAAGACGGGCATATATACAGTGAAATCAGCATATATCATGGCTAAGAGTGAGGCAGTACACCTAAAAGCTAGCATTAACGGTAAGGGAGAATCATCAAATCAGGTATGTACTGCAAAAGAATGGAAGAGTCTATGGAGTATCAAAGTTCCACCCAAGATGAAAATTGTATTGTGGCGATTTGCACATAATTGTCTCCCAACTGGACAACAACTCAAACTGAGAAACATCTCAGCTGATGATCTTTGTTGTCATTGTGGGCGAATTGAAACTGTGGAACATGCATTTCTTAATTGTCAATATGTTGTTCAAATATGGAAAGAAGTGAAGAAAAGAAGCAGTTTCAGGAGTTTGATCAAACACTTTGTGTCTCCCAGCCAATGGATTTTTGAAACCTTGGCTATTTGCACTGAGGTAGAGGCCACTATACTGGTGATTTCTTTTGGCATATCTGGGAAGCTAGAAATGCTGTTCGAAATGGTGAAAATGAAGTGCATCCTCACAGTATAGTTGAAAAAACGCTTGCATATGTGGATATGGTGCTGCTGCACATGTATGAACCTGTCATTTCCAACATGTGTGGCTCCTTTAAGCTGAAGCAATGGAATCCACCGCCGGAAGGATGGGTTATGGTAAATGTTGATGCAGCGGTGTTTCAGAAAGCTAATCGTATGGGATGGGGCATCGTGATCAGAAACCATAGAGGAGATTTCTTAGCTGCTAGCAGGCAAGGTATGGACAAGATCACAAATCCTGAATTAGCGGAGGCTATCGCTTTCAGGCAGGCATTGCTATTTGTTTCGGGGCTTCCTTATAGTCATGTCATCATTGCATCTGATTGTCTTTCTTTGGTTCAAAAGCTCCGATTGGGATACAAGGATCGCTCCCATATAGGAATCATTGTTGAAGATATCAAGAAAGCGACTTGTGTTTCTTCTGTTGTTTTCTCTTTTATTCATGTAAGCAGATGGTGTAATGAGGTAGCTCATGTTCTTGCTAGGTCTGCCCACCAGCTCTCTCAGTCGTGCTAGTTTCATGTAGCCCCCCGAGTTTCTATGGTCTTCCCTTTGTAAGGATCAGTTTAAATAATGAAATGTTGCCTGTTTCCTAAAAAAAAACAGATAACATCACCATCCATCTCAAAGAAAAGTGTCGAAGCTGAATCTGAAACCGTGGTCAGCACACAGCAGGCTGGAAATAAAAGGAAAGGAGATGAAAACCGAGAGTACGGTCCTGGAAAGAAAAGGACAGGTAGCTGGGTGCAGGGGCACGGTCGGTGACAATCAGCGGACCGCCGCCGGTGTTTGCCTCCTGGATTCGCTGCACGTTTTCGGTTTTCCTCAACCAGCGGCGCCTCCCACAATATCGCAGCCGCCCCCTGCTTGGACACGCCAGATTTCCGAATTGGCCCTCGCCTTTCTCCACAATCATGTGGCGGGTGACGTGTTTGGCTCCGATCCGATCCATGTCCACCCATCCGAGCCCAGCGAACCATCAATAATCTACGCTTGCCATCAAATACAATCTCCCTTTTGTTTGTCATTTTATATCACTACTAATTGGCACACGACATACGACTCGTTTACACGTATTTATAGCCTGAGCATACAACTAACTTCTGATCAAGATACGTAAAAAGTTACCTTTTATAAAAAGCCAATCCATGCATTTTTCATGTCGCTTGTGTCATTGTTACAGTATACTATAAGTATCCTACGAAATCCCATGTGAGCTCCCCTCTGCCAATAATCACAGCCCCAACATCAATCAAATCAATTCTAAAAAAACATCAATCAAATCAAAACAAATTAAGGTCTTGTTTAGATGCCTTCTAAGTTCCAAATTTTTATACTCTCTCCATCACATCGAATCTTTGGACACATACATGGAGCATTAAATATAGATAAAAAAATAACTAATTACACAGTTTGGTTATAAATCACGAGACGAATTTTTTAAGCCAAATTAGTTCATGATTGGACATTAATTGTCAAATACAAACGAAAGTGCTACGGTAGCCAAATTCTAATTTTTTTATCTAAACACCCCCTAAGTGTATGCAAAGCGAACTCGCAGACCAGACCAGGGACCAGAATGCAAAATTCACCCCTCCAGCGGCGCCTGGGCGGCATCTGTGTGCACTACAAAACGCGGCGCGCCACCGCGGCGAACACAGCCGCCACGGATTCCGCTCCTCTTCTTCCCCTTCTCCAATCTCCGCTACGGCGAGCTGCTGCACACTCTTTGGCAGGTGAGTACTGTTGAGCGAGCCACGTATCACGGCCGCAGCACAGCAGGTAGCTAGTTCATCTCCTCCTGCTATCCCGATCTCTCGCGGGGGAAGGGAAGGGAAGGGAAGCCGCGCGCCAACTTTTGGCTGCTTTGCCCGTGTCTTGGTTTCTCCTCGTCTCCTCCTCCTTAGTTTGATTCGTGCGCGCGCAACTCCTCAATGGCGGAGTGGGATGGCATGCTGGCAGTAGTTCTTCCTGTGACACACACCGGGCGGCGGCCCAGTCACGGCTCACGGGAGAGCAGGGGCTGTGTAGTCGTTCCGTCGAACACTTGGCGCGCGACCCCCGAGGCTGCTTCGGAGGGGGTTTGCCTCGATTCCGTGCTTTCTTGTTCACGAAACTGCTACCTGACATGAGTTTCGATCTTAGAAGCAAATCAAGCAATACATGAACTTTTCGCTGATTTTATTTCGGAATCCATCTACTGGGTTCGTGTTTCTGCCTACTCCAGCGAACTAAACCCTCTGCTTGTTTCTTGCCGTTTTGGCTACAGAGCAATGGCATGCTTTTCTTCAAGCACCACCAAGGCATGCTTTTCTTCAAGCACCACCAAGGCTTCGCTCAAGTTCGGAGCTAAGGCGTTCGCGAGGAATTGCTTGCCTGGCTACTTGCATTCTGTGGTATCTTTTCCTGTTTCTCGGACATTGGATGGTGGTCTTTGTTCTCCCATCAGGGTGGAGAATGAGAATCGCGCCTATGGTTCAAACCTGACTTTTGGGGCTCTCAAGGGCAGACACCTCAACACAACACTCTCTTCGACTAATGGCCACGTCAAGGTTCCTGGTAAGATACGCTTTGGAGCTGTTCTTGGTTATACGGAATTTTATCTGTTGTCTCTGATCAAGCAGAGAGGTAACTTCATTAAACTGTTTACACATGATGCATCACAAAAAAATTTTCTTGGATTTTAAATACTGGGCATATATGTTTTTTTTAGGAAACCCTTAAGCTTGATGCACTCTGAGGTAAATGGTTGTGGTAAACTAGTAAAAATAAGGGCTCTCATTTAACTGATCACACGAGAAAATTCAAGAAATCATTATCTATTGCTTGGATCCAGAAATTGAATTAAATTCATTGTGTCATTTATGGATTATGCTTCTGGAAATATTTTGCTTCGACCTAAAGAACCGTGGACATGATGGTTTCTGAGGAAAACCTCAAGCTTGATGCACTATATACTATTGAAAATCAGAGTTGCCTTCTAACTAACCAGCATAATAAACCCAAGACAAAAATTCTATTAAATTTGATGTGTTTGTTTTGAAACAGAAGAGCGGGTAACTGTATTGGTCATTGGTGGAGAAGGAAGGGAACATGCTCTTTGTTATGCCTTGGAACGCTCTCCGTCTTGTGATGCAGTTTTCTGTGCTCCTGGTAATTCTGGCATTGCTCAGTCTGGAGATGCCACATGTATACCGGACCTGGACATAACTAATAGTGAAAATGTCATCTCATTCTGTCGTAATTGGGGTGTCGGATTAGTCGTAGTTGGACCTGAAGCACCTCTTGTTGCTGGTCTTGCAAATGACCTTGTCAAAGCTGGAATTCCTACTTTTGGTCCTTCATCAGAGGCTGCAGCTTTAGAAGGATCAAAAGATTTCATGAAGAAACTATGTGATAAGTACAACATTCCCACAGCAAAGGTACTTTCTTTTAATTTGTGAAGCTACTTAACAGTTATTATGCTTGGTACATAATGTAGGTTGATGCACTATTTGAATATATCTAGAGCTGGCAATATTATTTTCAGCATGGGAATTGTATCTTTGTGATATGCTTTGTTACTGGATACTGGTTCTCAACAAGTCCCAAACTATGTTTTATATTTTAGCACAGAGTGCTTATAAACCCCATTTTACTTTTTTACAATTTTCAATTGCTGTAAATCTTGCCTGTTAAGGATCAAGGAGCCCCGTAGCTATTTCCAACTGTTTATTTAAATAGTAAACTTAAATCTTTTGAGGATCTAGGAGCCATGTTAAATATTTACGTCTATTAAGCATGTTATTGGTTGAAAGTTGAAAATTTACTACTTGTGTTCTGCATGTGCAGTATCAAACATTCACAAATCCTGCTGATGCTAAACAATATGTAAAGGATCAAGGAGCCCCAATAGTTGTTAAAGCCGATGGATTGGCTGCTGGGAAGGGTGTAGTTGTTGCTATGACTTTAGATGAGGCGTTTGAAGCCATAGACACTATGCTTATTGAAGGCTCTTTTGGTTCTGCTGGATCACTTGTCATCATTGAAGAATTTTTAGAGGGAGAAGAAGCTTCTTTCTTTGCATTAGTAGATGGAGAAACTGCTTTGCCTCTTGAATCGGCCCAGGACCATAAAAGAGTTGGTGATGGTGATGTTGGTCCAAATACAGGTGGTATGGGTGCATACTCCCCAGCTCCAATTGTGACAGAAGAGCTGAAGAAAAAAGTAATGGAAAGTATAATCCTCCCTACTGTTAAAGGTATGGCAGCTGAAGGATGTAAATTTGTTGGTGTGTTATATGCTGGGCTTATGATTGAGAAGAAGTCCGGGCTTCCTAAGCTTATTGAATATAATGTACGATTTGGAGATCCAGAATGCCAGGTTTGTGGTCTTCTTTATTAATTATCATTATTGGCTTAACATAGCATATATTTACAAAATATAATACCCAAACCATTATTTGGTCCTCTATATATCTACAGGATTTATATTACCCAATTTATATCTGCTTATTTGGATATCTCGACGTTCCTAATAATATGCTAAACTACCTACATGGTTATTTGGTCGTTTCATATGGTTCATGTAGAAAAAAAACCAGAATCTCAAGCTAATATTTGAATTTACATTTGGGAAACAACATGCACAAAGTTTTATCTGATCTTCAAGTAACATTTTGCTGAATGCTAGTAGTTCTGGCCTTCTGGGTGGTAAAAGTCTTTTGGGAATATTAATGACATATTCATTGCAGTATCAAAACTCCATTTGTTCATCTCTTTAAAGAAATAAATATGAAAGGCCAACTATCTTTGTATGAACTCATTAAGTTTTATAGTTGTCATGTTCACAAACTAAAATTTTGGTCAATTCATCTCTACTAACTTATCTTGTTTGGCTCAGGTTCTGATGATGAGGTTAGAGTCCGACTTGGCGCAGGTTCTGCTTGCTGCTTGTCGGGGAGAACTAGGCAAGGTTTCGCTAACCTGGTCGCCTGAGTTGGCAACAGTTGTTGTGATGGCAAGTGAAGGCTATCCTGGGCCTTACAAGAAGGGGACCGTAATAAAAAATATTGATGAAGCCGAGCAGGTTTCTCCTGCAGTAAAGATATTCCATGCAGGAACAGCCTTTGATACATATGGAAACTTTGTAGCAGCTGGAGGCCGTGTGCTTGGTGTTACTGCAAAGGGCAAGGACATTGAGGAAGCAAGGGCTAAAGCGTATGATGCGCTTGACGTTATTGACTGGCCAGAAGGATTCTACAGGCATGACATTGGTTGGAGGGCACTCAAAAATCGGCATTTGGCTACACACTGATGACAAGAGTCCCCTGAATCTCTGTAATTATGTTGGGTTTGAAACATAAGAATTTGCCGCAATAGATGTTGTTAGCCTTGTGGGTGCATGAAGATTGAGTATGGAAGTATAACTTGCGTGGAGCAGTTCCTTGACCGGGGAACAACTGATGTTTGAAGACTAGTTTTTGTTTTTTAACTTTATACTTATATATATGAGTACCACTTCTGGTATTCATCACTTGTTAGTAAGGAACAAATCCTTATATGCAGCATTCTCATGTGCATTTAGTTCTACAGTCTATTTGAGTCAAACATAAAAATACTTTATTGGCACCCACTCATTATCATAATAAAAGTATAATTAACCCTTACTATTTGCATGGGACCTGATTATTAAACAAGTGCCTTTTGGTTCTTTGGGTCTGCTGCATTTAACTCCATGGAGCATGTATGCCGGTGCTTTACCTTTTGGATAACTCGAAACATAGGGCTCAACCGCTCGGTTGAATTAGTTGCATTTAGCAGTATAAAAGCGATCCATTTTTTTCGATTATAAAAGATATACTTTATTAACTAGACATAAACGTTCATACAATCGACGTTAAGAAGGTCCTAGTCACACGCAAGTGCTTGTCCTAGCCAAGTCACAGAATATTTACTATGTCTAGCTAAACTAGCTAAAGCATTTACATCTTGATTACAATCTCTCTTCGCTTGGGATATCTTCCATTCAACAGCCGAGCGAGTCCTTTTGCATCTGTTGCAACAAAGCCAATCTCTGATTGGTCCATGGATGGATTGCACATTGTTGAGACGACCTGTGCGCAATTGGACTCGATGATAATCGGTGGTAGACCCACTGAATGGCCAAAGCAGGTTAGCGCTTCCGCTTCCGATGCGCTTCCACATCGCTCTAGGAACGTCCATACTGAGAATACGACAGTCCCTCGCAATTGCTCTAACCCCTCACAGTAGCTGTCTAGGAGTAACAGTAGCCAATCTTTACCTGTGTACTGGAACTGTTCATTATCCGGCGATAGCTGGTGCGGGCCCATGGCTTGTCGCAGGTCCCTCGCTCACGGACATTGGATTACCGCGAGATGACTAGACTCGCTGATGATGCGTGTGAAGCCATAGACACCATGCTGATTGAAGGCTCTTTTGGTTCTGCTAGATCACATGTCATCATTGAAGAGTTTTTAGAGGGAGAAGAAGCATCTTTCTTTGCATTAGTAGATGGAGAAACTACTTTGCCTCTTGAATCGGCCCAGGACCATAAAAGACTTGGTGATGGTGATGTTGGTCCAAATACAGGTGGTATGGGTGCAGTCCCCAGCTCCAATATTGACAGAAGAACTGAAGAAAAAAGTAATTGAAAGTATAATTCTCCCTACTGTTAAAGGTATGGCAGCTAAAGGATGTAAATTTGTTGGGCTTATTATTGAGAAGAAGTCTGGGCATCCTAAGCTTATTGAATATAATGTACGATTTGGAGATCCAGAATGCCAGGTTTGTGGTCTTCTTTATTAATGATCATTATTGGCTTAACTTAGCATATGTTTACAGGATATAATACCGAGACCATTATTTGGTACTCTGTATATCTACATGATTTATATGTACCCAATTTATATCTGCTTATTTGGATATCTTGACGTTGGTAATAATGTGCTAAACTACCTGCATGGTTATTTGGTCGTTTCATATGGTTCATGTAGAAAAATTCAGAATCTCAAGCCAATATTTGAATTTACATTTGGGAAACAATATGCACAAAGTTTTATCTGATCTTCAAGTAACAATTTGCAGAATGCTAGTAGTTCTGGTCTTGTGGGTGGTAAAAGTCTTTTGGAAATACTAATGGCATATAAATTGCAGTATCAAAACTCCATTTGTTAGTCTCTTTAAAGAAATAAATATGAAAGGCCAACTATCTTTTTATGAACTCATTAAGTTTTATAGTTGTCATGTTCACAAACTAAAATTTTGGTCAATTCATCTCTACTAACTTATCTTGTTTGGCTCAGGTTCTGATGATGAGGTTAGAGTCCGACTTGGCGCAGGTTCTGCTTGCTGCTTGTCGGGGAGAACTAGGCAAGGTTTCGCTAACCTGGTCGCCTGAGTTGGCAACAGTTGTTGTGATGGCAAGTGAAGGCTATCCTGGGCCTTACAAGAAGGGGACCGTAATAAAAAATATTGATGAAGCCGAGCAGGTTTCTCCTGCAGTAAAGATATTCCATGCAGGAACAACCTTTGATACAGATGGAAACTTTGTAGCAGCTGGAGGCCGTGTGCTTGGTGTTACTGCAAAGGGCAAGGACATTGAGGAAGCAAGGGCTAAAGCGTATGATGCGCTTGACGTTATTGACTGGCCAGAAGGATTCTACAGGCATGACATTGGTTGGAGGGCACTCAAAAATCGGCATTTGGCTACACACTGATGACAAGAGTCCCCTGAATCTCTGTAATTATGTTGGGTTGGAAACATAAGAATTTGCCGCAATAGATGTTGTTAGCCTTGTGGGTGCATGAAGATTGAGTATGGAAGTATAACTTGCGTGGAGCAGTTCCTTGACCGGGGAACAACTGATGTTTGAAGACTAGTTTTTGTTCTCCTACAGTAAAGATATTCCATGCAGGGACAGTCTTTGATACAGATGGAAATTTTGTAGCAGATGGAAACTTTGTAGCAGATGGAGAAACTTTGTAGCAGATGGAAACTTTGTAGCAGCTAAAGCGTATGATGCGCTTGACGTTGTTGACTGGCCAGAAGGATTCTACAGGCATGACATTGGTTGGAGGGCACTCAAACATCGGCATTTGGCTACACACCGATGACAAGAGTCCCCTGAATCTCTGTAATTATGTTGGGTTTGCAATGGTAAGGCAAACATAAGAAGAATTTGCCGCAATAGATGCTATTAGCCTTGACCGGGGTGCATGAAGATTGAGCATGGAAGTATAACTTGCGTGGAGCTCTGGTAAGTAGTAGGGGGCATGAGCCCCCATAGCCCCCACATTGGATCCACCCCTGGTTACCATCTCACAGTGCATGGATGAAGAGGTTCGATCGAAGCATATCATCTGGTGGTGGGTACCAGCACTCCATACTCCCATCCAATATCAGAGGAATTTCTCTTGAGGCTATTCTTATTGTTATTGGAAGAAGTTGAAGTAGCTGACAACATCCTGTATTTTCATCAAAGTGATTGTACATTTTCTTCTTATTTAATGTCCCCTCCTATTTCCTCAAAAAATAATAAATAGTATTCAAAGCATCACCATACTTGTAACTAGAGGAGCATTTATGATGCCGCTACGTTCTATTTTAAAGGTATATGAGGTTCGTCCACCAGTGACCTAGAACAAGGGAAATGTTGTATGTTATCTTCTTGCTAAGCTTAGGCTAAATAATAATACAACACTTTTTTCGTATATACATTGGGGACGGTTTAACCGACGAGGATGTTTTCAAGGTAACTCTTCTAAATAACATCCACCATGACATGATTTTTTGACATAATTTGTTAATATCACTTATTTCAGGTTATTTTTGACAAAAACAAAGCTATTGGAATTCTTGTCTCCAAAACCAGTAGGGACACTAGCGCGTTTTACTAATTAAAAGACCCACCAGAGGTAAATTTAAAATCCGCATCTACCTATTTATAACCCTATGTAGTCTAAACACTCACAATTGCAATTTATTAGGTGATGGAGTTTTTTGAAACTGCTGGTGAAATGGAAACTAGAAAATATAAAATAAGTCAGGTATTCATCTTAAACATTTTTGAGTTTGTCTCTCCAAATTTACTCATTATTACTAGCCTTCTAGTTTAGCTTCACTAGGTCCATTTACAACATTTCCTATCAAGTATTAGGGGGCATAAGCCCCCTATAGCCTCCACGCCGGATCCACCCCTGGTTACCACTATTGATGGTCACTAACACCCCATTTTAGACCATCAACTATGCCTAAATTGGTGATGTAAATACATAAAATCAATCAAAAAACAATATTTTATGTTTAGATTTCACTTGGTTCCATTTGTACTTGGAGAATTGTGCTTGCAGGGTAAAACATGGCAAGATTAAGCAAAAGGAGGCCTTCTCAAAGCAATCTAAGTGGCTAGGAGGACCAAGGGCCACCAAGTGGCGTCACCCGATGCTACATGGAGTTGGCCGACGGCCAACCTAGCCCTTCCACATTACTGATCCGATGGAGAGCCAGGTGGCACCCCTAGGAGTGCCCATCCACCGTTGGTTTGAGTCGGTTTGATCCAAAGGTGGAGGTGGAGCTCCCTTAGATCCCTAGGTCCACTGTCATCCACTTGAAGGTCTCCACCGACTTACTTACCGCCTTCTCAACCAATGAAACCCATGTGCCACTCCTACAATCGCCTTGGGAAGCCAACCAAGGCCCTACGATCAAGAAATGGTGAAATCTAACATGGCCCGACGTCGTCCACGGTCGCTCGACGGTCCAAGTGCACCAAACCGCCTGTACATGCAAACTATCATAGTTTGGAGCACATCCATGCCTTGGTTGTGGTGGTTCAAGGTCGGTTGCATCCAAGGGTGTAGAAGGATGGTCACGCAGATCGCTAATGTGGCACTAGAGTAGCCCCTACTCCACCTCAAGCTACAAATAAGACCCTTCTTCCTCATTTGTAAGGCACCATCTTATTCCATCTCACTCTAAGTGAGAGTAGTAGCTATGCTCTGTAGTTCTACTACTTAGAAGTAGAAGATAGGGAGAGAGTGAGGAGAAGCTTGGAGAAGGGCTAGGGTTATTGGCATCCTTTCCCCTTGTGCTTCGGTGGATGAAGCTGTTCTTCGAGTGAAGTCAGGCATCTTTTGTGGTAACTCTATTCTTTTGTATTACTTAAGTATTATTTATATTATTGTGTTTACTGGTTTCACCGCTTTGTTAGAGTTCTCTAGTCTCATTTCATCATGTACATGATTAGAGTAGTAAGTTTATAGATTAAGTGTGGTGATTAGGCTATATCTTACCTGTGTTTACGGCTAGGCCCTGGATAGATTGTGGTAGTTGGCAGGAGGTGACAGCCCTATCCATCCTTTGTATTCCAACACGTTAAGCCTAGTTATTAAAACATAGGGCTCATTGTCTTTTGTGCCTAATCAACCCTTTGGGTGAGGTTAGGGTAGGTATGCCCCGTAGTAAACAATTGTGATATAGTATTCTTTAGTCTTGCCTTAGTTCATAGGAACCACAGATATCCTCTCTACCCATTATTATCTTTACCATTGCTCTATCCTTGGACAACTTAGTTCTTACCCTAGTTCACTTTGCATTCCCCGTGGAAATTCGATACCCTGGAATACTCCCGGGAGAAAGCTACATTGACATCCGTGCGCTTATGGATTTATATGTTTGCCATATCTAGTGTCAACAAGCTTTCTAGCGCTGTTGCTGGGGAATGGTAGCTGTTCTAGTTTAGAACCGAGTTATCCAAATATTTTTTATCCTTTAGCTTTTATCCCATAAATCACATTCCTATCATTCAATTCGCTGCTCCAAAGGGTGCTAGCTTGGAGCCACCTCTATCATCAAAGCCTATCCTTACCAATAGTTATGAAATTCATCCTTATTTCATAACTAAAGTTCAGGAGCTATCTTCTGTTGGGGAAAGATGAAAATCCATATGCTCATCTATGAGAGTTCGAGCAAGTGTGTTCATGCCTTCATATTTCGGGCATGTCACACGAGACCCTTAAGTGGAAGCTATTTCCGTTCTCTTTGACGAGATTAGCTAAACTGTGGTATACTTGAACCATAGAGAGTGTACAAGGAGAGTGGGAAACTCTTCAAGCCAAGTTCTGCTTAACTTTCTTCCCTATCTCCTGAGTAACTCATCTTCGAATAGAGGTCCTAAGCTTCAAGCAAAGAGAGAAGGAATCTCTAGGTGCTGCCTGGGCCCACTTAGTAGATCTTTATTCATCTGGCCCTAATCTTGCTATACCCGAACCTATACTTTTGCAACACTTCTATTTGGGTCTTAGTGAGAAATCTGCACAACTTCTTGACATCGCTTTAGGAGGAGCCTTCTTACATCTTCCAATTAGTGAGGGAAGAGCTATTCTTGAGACAATCCTTGAAAACTCTCCCTACACCGATGGCCATCATGACTCCCTTGAAGAAAGGACATTCTGATTCCCAAGCAAGAAGAAGTTTCAATAGTAGATCCTTGCCAATTCCATCTAGATCTTTAGCTATCTACCCAATTCCTAAACCTTTCCTAGGGACACCAAAGGAAGAAGAAATTCATCATTTGGAGTTTTCTTTTGAATTCGAGGAGGATCTCTCTCCTTATGTTGGAAACACCTTCAACCATCCAATCCAAGAGAGATCTTTGGCATCCTTGACCCCAAATCATCATCTTCCCTATTCATCTCAAGATTTGGTTGCCCAGGAGCCCCTCGAATCAGCATCATTTTCCACCTCAGACTTTGATCTCCACAATGTCTGTTCCTTTGTTGATAATTCAAACCAAGGAGGCACTTCACCCCTTTTGGTTGACACCAAATGGGAGCATAAATCATCTAAGGCAAAGATTCCCATCCTAATGGAGGATGAGGATGGAAATCCACTCATAGAATGTCATAGACAAGAGATGATGGACAAATATGTTTGGTGTATGGACATTCTCGAGGGAGTAGCTTTGGAGCCCAAAAAGGAGGATCATGTGGATAAACATCAAAGTTACATTCTAGAAGAGCAACAAGATCCACGCTTTCGTGAGAAATCTCTAGAGTCAATCATTTCTTCTATCGCTAGCACTTACGAGAGTTACACCCATCCTATGCTTCTCTTTTATCAAATCCTCAAGAGGATGGTTGTGGATGCTTTTGTTTACCATAAGTATTCCAAAGCTCACAGTTGTCTTGGCACAAGTTCTTGTAGTTGAAACTGCAAAGGTTGAGCTTATGACTTAAAACAAAGTACTGCCGGGAGATAACCTGTTTGCTTGCTATTTTCAATCATTTAGTTTCTATCATCATAAAATAAACTAGTAGTAGTAAATAAAAATAGTTTATCTTTCCAAAATTATGCATTTCCTTTCAAATAAAATAGAGTGAATCCAATGAAGATTGAGCTTGATTGTTGCATCGGCCAATGTACTCACACATTGGTCGGGTTTGTAGTATCACCTTGCACTAGTCTTTGTTGTAGATATCAAAATCATGAATCCAGACTTTTTGAGCAAGCATAATAAGTGACATCAAGAAGAAGGAATTCAAGTCAAGGACAAGATACAATTGTGCAATTCAAGAGCGAAGCTAATCGGGCATGAAGAGTTTGGAAGCAAATGTGATGGTCCACTCAAAGTCATCATCACATCATCATGAGCCGCCACGCTTCAAAGGTAACTTCTCTAAGGTATGTGGTTAATGTTTATATCATTATCTTTGACCCGATAAGCATAAAAATGAAGAAATTGATATTGAACTTGTTTAGTTTTGCTAAATGGTGAAGCTTAGCTTTTCAATCATGTCTTCTTTCTGTTCATAATGATAGCCAACTCTTTTGAATTCATGTTAACCTGATATATGGAAGTCTACATAAAAGCTTGTTCCATGTTTTGACACCTATGGGGGTCGGTCGACCTAGCCCTTGGTCGCCCGACCTACACAAGCATGTTTCAGCTCAAATTCTTGTGCACATGTTCTTCTATCTTATCTTATCTTAATCCAACATAGGAAGAGTAGAGTTTGAGATGTTAAAATTGAATGATCTTGTTTTTTCTTTACAACCTCATCTCTAGAACAAATGCTTAAACATGAAACCTCTTCTTATGCAATCTATTGTCATGTTAAATTTTGTTAAATTTTGTGAGATTGTGAACTAGTGGCACTTCAAAGATCTGATCTATCTCCTTCACTTTTATCCTTGATTGCTAGCCTTCTATCATGTCTGGTAGTGTTGAATTTCTCTTTGAATTCAAGCATTTCTTTTATCAGACATTCGTCCACTAAACCAAACCCATATTCTCAACACTTATCCTATCCACCAATATGGTCTCCCAAAATAAATACCCTTTTTGCCTTTTTGTGAAGAGAAACATGGAGCTAAAAAAAGTTGGACACATGACAGTCCAAGTAAAAAATGGACACATGAAGGTCCAAGTATATTATAATAAATATTTATATAAAAAATAATAGCTCCATGATATCAAATGTTATCTTGTGGGGGATAATCATAAGGAGATCCACTCACCACATTGCTTTGGTACGATAAATTACACATATCACATACTATTCAATATGAGTTTATTTACTCCTTTTCCATATCATTTCTTCCAATGATTAGCTTGAGAAGTGTCACAACTTTCACTACGACCACTTGTTTAACTTAACAATATACACGGCATAGGTATGTTTCTCCTTCAACTTGATTTCTCCTTTGGCATGATAAATGTTTAGGCGCTCTTCTTTCATTTCTAATCATGCTATGCATCTCTGTTGCTTTTCAATAAGAGGAGTGGAGTTTTTGGTTCACTAGTTCATTTGTACTAGTAGAACCCTATTGCTTTCACCCTTTGTGTCTTTGAATAAGCATAGATGCCGAAGGAACATGTATGGGGGTTGGGCAACCCAACCCTAACTTAAGCAACTTCTCCTCCGATGAAAAAACACTAAGGCTACACACAGAAGCACTACACACATCAACATTAACTCACTGGACTTCATCTCAATATGAGACACTAGTTTGAATCTCGATACCCCTCTCCTACATTTGTCTCCCTTAAAATGAATGCTTAAAAAGGCCAATTCTTTCATGTTATTAAAACTTGATCAACTCTAAAACATGACCCCAAGATTTGATCATGACTTATCTTGTGAGATTGGTTTGCATAATCTTTATTCCTTGTCTTTCACTTAATGTTTGTGGGAACCTTACTCATTTAGGATAATTTTACCTAAGTTGTTGTGAAGTGTGATATAGTGATGACAAGACTAGTCCTTTCTAATCAAGTGTTTTGGAGACTTTTGTTTTGAACAAAATCTAAAACCATGGCTTCATAATTCCTCTATGGTATAACTATCCTACTAGAGCCATATACAATATCTTTACAAACCATAGATTCTTGCTGCTTAGATTTTGTTTTGAGTTTTGTCAAATCATGTGACCCTAGTGAGTGATGCACCATGCTTACATGATCAAGATCACATACACTCCACCATATATGCTTTACTCTTACACTGAGAGTAAGCAAAAACATGCTTTCCATGCTTAGCTATGCTCTTACACTGAGAGCTAGCATAGATATGGCTTTTTACCTCTCCACATACATGTTTTTCCACCTCTCCACAAAATAAAGACTCCATGTATCCAAGATCTCTCTCCATTCTCCATACAAGTCTGAAAAAGAGACATGGGCTATATGTTATGAAAGAGAGAGAGAGAGTTGAAAAGAGAGTTGGAAAAGATGATGAAAAAGTGTTGAGCAAAAAAAAGAGGATGAGTCTCAAAGATAGCCCATGATCTCAGTCATCTGGATTTGGAGAGAGAATATTTAAGGAGTCAACCTTCCACTCATATCCACACACTTGCTCTCTTGATCATGTTTGTATGTTGTTTTCCTTCATGGATCCATGCTTTGACTTTACAATATAAACATTCTAAGTATGCCTTTCAAGTTCTCCTACCCAAAACTCCACATATTTCATAGTTGTAGGGCCTTGAGGCAATGGCAAAAGATCTTGGTGAGATCATATACACAAATACCACTGAGTGATTTGAGAGAACCATATGAGGAGTAACATGAGCTATGATTTGTTTTGAAAAATATTATCAAAAACTCCAATCTTACTTGAGAAGGAGAAGTGATCTATGTCTTCAAGTTAGAACTGTTCCATTTCTCAACCATCCAAGGTGATGTTCTAGCCACTTCAAAACCCATAGGTATGAGTATGTGACTTGGAATAACTTTTATGCTTGCATCATATCCTAAGAAAGTTGTGTATCAAATCCTCCTGAATCTTTGCTTGGTACTCTTTCTTGTTTGAATCCTTTACTCGGGATGAGCAAAGGTTCGGTGTGGGGAAGCTTATTGATGGTCACTAACACCACATTTTAGACCATCAACTATGCCTACATTAATGATGTAAATACATCAAATAAATAAAAACCAACATTTTATGTTTATATTTTACTTGGTTCCACTTGCACTTGGAGAATTGTGCTGGCAGGGTAAAACATGGCAAGATTAAGCAAAAGGAGGCCTTCTAGAAGCAATCCAAGTGGGTAGGAGGGCTAAGGGCCACCAAATGGCATCTCCTGACGCCACATGGCATCGGCCGACGGCCAACCTGGCCCTTCCACATCACTGATCCGTGGGAGAGCCACGTGGCACCCCCAGGAGTGCCCATCCACCGTTAGTTTAAGTCGGTTTGATCCAAAGGTGGAGGTGGAGCTCCCTTAGATCTTTGGGTCCACTGTCATCCACTTGGAGGCCTCCACCGACTTAATTACCGCCTTCCCGACCAATGAAACCCACGTGCCACTCCTACAACCGCTTTGGGAAGCCAACCAAGACCCTACGATCAAGAAATGGTGAAATCTAACGTCGCCCGATGGCATCCATGGTCACCCGACGGTCCAAGTGTACCAAACCGCCTCAAACTTTTGTACATGCAAACAAGCACAGTTTGGAGCACATCCATGCATTGGTTGTGGTGGTTCAAGGTCGGTTGCATCCAAGGGTGGAGAAGGATGGTCACGCGGATCGCTGACATGGCGCTAGAGTATCCCCTACTCCACCTTAAGCTATAAATAAACCCCCTCTCCCTCATTTGTAAGGCACCATCTCATTCCATCTCACTCCAAGTGAGA
This sequence comes from Saccharum spontaneum, assembly GCA_022457205.1. NCBI lineage: Eukaryota > Viridiplantae > Streptophyta > Magnoliopsida > Poales > Poaceae > Saccharum > Saccharum spontaneum. The sequence continues at coordinate 13,466,435 of CM039609.1, read as the reverse complement.
GTAGTAGCTATGCTATGTAGTTCTACTATTAGAAGTAGAAGATAGGGAGAGAGTGAGGAGAAGCTTGGAGAAGGACTGGGGTTGTCGGCATCCTCTCCCCTTGTGCTTGGTAGATGAAGCTCTTCGTCGAGTGAAGTCCGACATCTTGCATTACTTAAGTATTATTTATATTATTGTGTTTACTGGTTTCACTGCTCGGTTAGAGTGCTCTAGTATCATTTCATCTGTACAGGATTTGACTAGAGCACTCTAACCAAGCGGTGAAACCAGTAAGCACAAGTTTTATAGATTAAATATGGTTCTTAGGCTATATCTTACCTGTGTTTAGGGCTAAGCCCCGGATAGATTGTGGTAGTTTGTAGGAGATGATAGCCCTATCTATTCTCTATATTCCAACACGTTAGGCCTAATTATTAAAACGTAGGGCTTATTGTGCTTTGTGCCTAATCAACCCTTTGGGTGAGGTTAGGGCAGGTACGTCCCATAGTAAACAACCATGATATAGTATTCTTTAGTCTTGCCTTAGTTCATAGGAACGACAGATATCCTCTCTACCCATTATTATATGTACCCTTGCTCTATCCTTGGACAACTTAGTTCTTACCCTAGTTCACTTCGTATTCCCCGTAGAAATTAGATACCCTAGAATACTCCTGAGTGAAAGCTACATTACCATTCGTGTTCTTGTGGATTTATCTATTTGCCATATCTGGTGTCAACAACCACCTCATAGTGCAGGGGCGGAGAGGTTTGATCAAAGCATACCATGCTCCATGGACAATGTCTCACTTCAAAATTTCTATTTTGGGCTGCAAATAGAAAACACTAAATAAAATAAAATGATTAATAATTTTCTTAAAATTTGCCATGATTTGGATAGGTTGTTGATAATTTCAAATGTGATTTTCTCAAATTTTGAAACTTACTTCCTCCGTCCCATTGAAAGTGTCATTTTTGACTCCAGCCATCTTGTTTGACCATTCGTCTTATTAAAAATTTGTACAAATATTATTTATTTTATTATGACTTATTTAATCATTAGAGATACTTTAATAATGATTTAATTATTTTATTATTCACAAGTTTTTTTTGAATAAAACGAACGGTCAAACAAGAAGTTCAAAAGTAAAAAATGACACTTTCAGTGGGACGGAGGAAGTAAATTGATAGGGTGTTGCATTCATGCCTTTGCATAAATTTTATTGTGTGAAAAATAATTTATCGAAATTCGATTTAGATGTGAATCGTTTTTTGCTCTATTTATAAAATGACGTATTTAAATGTTTGTCTAAAAATAAGTTCAAAAGTTTTATCTTCAAAATTTATGTCAATTTTCAAAACTCAAAACATTCAAAAAGAATTTCAAAATGAGTTTGATTTAAGAAAGTTTTGATTTAAACTTCAAAAATCATTTACAAAACAAAAATGAAAAGGGCTCAAACCTCTCTCCCTCCCTGTCGGGCCGATCTGGCTGGCCCCCCTCCCCCCTCCTGCGCTCTCTCTTTCCCTGGGCCGCAGCGCATCTCCACATGCCAAGCAGGCCAAGCAGCCAGCCCACCACCCGCCTGCTTCCCTCTCTCTCTCTCAGTCACCGACAGGTGGGCCATCCCTGTCATCTCCCACCTCTGTTCATCCCCAACCTCCGGCTCTCATCTCCGCCAAAGCCGGGCGCCGCGCCAGTGCGCGACCTAGCCGTCCGCGTGTGACCAGGCCCCGCCCGTGCGGACCGAGACCTCCCCTCCACCACACCCCGCGCACCCCGCAGCATCCCGGCTGGAGCTCGTCGATTTCCCTCACTGCAGCATCCCCGCTGACGAGAGCCTCGTGACAGGCATCGCAAGTGAGGCACCTGCCAGTACTGGTCTCACCTCCTCTCTCGTTCTCTTCCGTTTGTGCGAGTTCGCTGTAGGAGCGCCGCCATATCCGAGCCGCCCCACCACGCCTAGTGCCGTCTCCGGCCAGCTGTCGCCGCCGTGAAGTCCCTGTAAGGCTGGGCATTCGGGTTACCCAAAAATTTCGGATCGGGTAATTTGGGTAGTTAGAAATTCGGATACTGAAAATTGCTACCTGATTTTTGCCCCAAAAAAGCATTACCCGAAATTTCATGTACCCGATAATTCGGGTTCGGGTTTTACCCGATATACCCGAAATTGACAAAACCAACCATTTTGGAAGAATTCAAGTACCATTTTAAAGCAATAAACAATAGTCCTTTAAATCGCATCATGTCTTCATATCAATTATCAACAAATCACTTATCAAGTTAGTATAAATCTACATTAATTCATGTCAAATAATATATTTATATGGCATTGAACTACCTCATGTCTTCATGTTAGGAATAGAAGAGCAAATATTTGAAATATTTTGGGTAATTCGGGTAGTTCGGGTACCAAAAAACTTTACCCGAATTACCCAAACTAATTTCGGGTTTTTACGATCACTATCCGAAATTATGATCGGGTAATTCGGGTTCGGGTACTTTGGGTCCGGGTTCAGGTAATTCGGGTTCGGGAATTGGGTATCGGGTATTTTGTCCACCCTTAAGTCCCTCAGCGGGTTCGGCAGGCTGCGCTCTGCACCCCTGTACAATCCCCTTTCGCTAGCCGAGCCCTAGTTCGAGCTCCGCCGCTTCACCGGCGAGCTCCAAGCCAGCGTCCTTGGGGCGCCGCCGTGCAAAGCACGCTGACCACCACCGGTCTTGGTCAACCCCGCCGAGCGCCTCTCCTGGCCGTCCGATCCACCACCGAGGATCCAGATCCAATCCAGGTTCCGGTCAACCAATGTCGACCGCCACCTCAGCCACCGCGTCAGCAGCGGCCAGGTCAACCTGGTCAACACCTGGTCAGCCCTAGACTTTTTTTTTGTAAAAGAGCTCCTCTAGTTTCTAAAAATAAACCTGCAGTCCAGCAGCACTAGGAAGTAATTAGTTTCAGGCCCCCAGTTTTGCCGTTTTGGGTGTTAGCACCCAGAAGCTACGTGAGACTTCGGAAGAGAATATATTTGTCAGGAGTAAAGCAAAAGAGAAGCACTTGGAATATGAGCAAGAGGTAATAAGGTTACCTAAGTGGTTATATTTTCTACCAATGAACATGCGAGAATGAACAATTTTCTTTTCATCTAAGTCTGTGTCGATGGCTTTAGTAACAAATGATAAAGAGTTTGCTGCTGCTGTGACGGTCACACTTATAGTTTGCACTTCAGTACTTTTGTGATAGGATTGATGCTTCCATCTTTTGATTTCACCACCATTTGTTGACCTTGTTTTCCATGCTTTGCAGATGAAGTACCAGGAGGAATTTTTTCATAGTCAAATTGTGGATATTCACAAGGCCACAGAGGATAAAGAAAAGTTTTGTTTTAAAAGTTACTGCAGGAGGAGCGCTCAAAGGCTAGACGCTTTGGTGTAGACTCTGGAACTACCAAAGATCATAAGCATTTACATCTTGATTACAATCTCCCTTCGCTTGGGATATCTTCCACTCAACAGCCGAGCAAGTCCTTTTGCATCTGCTGTAACAAAGCCAATCTCTGATTGGTCCACGGATGGATTGCACATTGTTGAGACGATCCGTACGCAATCGGACTCAATGATAGTCGGTGGTAGATCCACTGAATGGCCCAACGAAGACCCTCAACACAGGTTAGCGCTTCCGCTTCCAATGTGCTTGCACATCGCTCTAGGAACGTCCATAATGAGAATACAACAATCCCCTTACTGTCCCTCGTGAATGCTCCAACCCCTGCCTCCTGTAAAAGATCCGTCCACGTTGACTTTAATCCACCCAAACGCTGGGGGGGGGGGGTGCGGAGAGGGTTCCAAGCTGAATTTGGGTGTTATAGAGGACCCATCGCTGATCCAGGGCCCTTTTCTGCCAAGATAGATTGTTTCCCCTTGCTATTTTCGCATAGGATGGGTTCCTTGCTCTTGATCAAACTTTCTCGAAAGTTTAGCACAAACGATTCCATCGTGGGCGTAGGGCCTGTGCCATGTGTGGTGATGTTGTGGACATATCACGCTCTCCAGTAGGAGTAGGATGAGGTCCCATTGCTCCTTCGAGTAGCTGTCTAGGAGTAACACTAGCCAATCTTTACCTGTGTACTGGAACTGTTCATCATCCGACAATAGCCAGTGCTGGCCCATGGCTTGTTGCAGGTCCGGATTTGGATTATCGTGTGATGAGACTAGACTCGTTTTTTTGCGAACTGACTAGACTCGTTTTCATCCTTGTGATCTTCATCCAATTTTGAAATGAGTATTTAGGACCTTAAATGAATTCAAATTCAAAAGTTGTCAACTACGTAGTACAATTTTGGTTTTGGTCGTTTTTCCATCCAAGGCCATTTGAAAAATTCAAATTTCAAACGTAATTTTCCTTTAATAGATGATTTCAAATAAAAAAGTTGCCAACTATAAAGTTGTATAACTCTTCGACTTTAGTTTTGGTCATTTTCTCCATCCGAGGTCATTTGAAAACTCAAATTTTAAGGTGTAGCTCATATTTTTGAAGACGTCTCTATTTGCATGTCTCTAGAAATTGATTTTTAGGGACAGTTGAAAATAGAACCGCCTCTAAAGATTGAGGATTTGCAGAGACAGCTGAAAATAACAGCCGTCTCTACAAATGTATTTTTAGAGATGGCTCGGTTCATACCGATTTGTAGATTGAGCCGCCTCTAAAAAAGCCTTCATTGCTGAAAATCAGTATTGTAATAGTAAATGTTGATCTTTTTTTTATAAACTTATTCAAATTTAAGAAAATTTAATTCATCATGTATATTTTTCTGACAGAAGGAGTATTTCGAAGGGTTCAAAACATAATATCTAATATATTTTATTTCGACACTCGAACTTTGAGCTGTTGCACTCCGGCTTTTGTTGATAGGATGTGTGTGGCTCAGTCGCTGAGAAACAAACTAGAAACGAATATTTTTTAGAGACCAGATTGCCAATGGTGAGTGCACACAAGTATACAGCGACGAGTGACGAGGATCTTGTGGGCACGAGTCAAATCAACGTGAGTGTTTGCACATTTGCACGAGCAGTCTACTTCCCCTGTCATACGATAGAAGTCGTTCTCACTTCCCGCGAAATTAGCTTTTTTTTTACTTTGACCAATTATATATAAAAGAATATTAATATTTATAATACATAATTAGTATTATTAGATAGAACGTTGAATATACTTTCATATAATAAACTTATTTGGAGATATAAATATTGCACACGTTTTCTATAAACCTAATCAAAGTTGAGAAAGTTTGACCTGCACACATATCATAACGACTTCTATTTTAGGACGGAGGGACTAGGCGTCTAGCATGCGTTCTCTTTCCGCGTCGGAAACCGAGCCTTTTGTGTTTTGTCCAAACCCAGGAACCAGTCTCTTATGCAAAATATCCTAAGTCAATACCCGAACCTGAATTGTATTCAAATCTAGACCCGAAGTATTTGAACCCAAAATACCCAATGATAATTTCCAATAGTAACTATAAAAATTCAAATTTAGTCTGGATAATATTCCCTAGTTCCAAAACTACCTGAATTATTCAAAATATCTCAAATATTTGCTCTTCTCACTAGTAGACAGACGAGTTTCAATCCCGGTTGGAAAACCCCTTTAGTCCCGGTTTTCCCAACCGGGATTGCCAATTTAGGACTACCTGGGTCACGCAACTGGGACTAAAGCCCATCCTCAAGACAAAAATATTTGAACCCAGGAAATCTCCATTGCGCTGCATGAGATTCGAACCCAGGGCCTCTCGCCTCACGCGTAGCTTGCTTACCAACTCAACTACCAAACACACGTGACACAGTCCTGGGCGCTCTGCTTTTGAATTCACTCATGAGGGACCTTTAGTCCCGAGTGAGAGACCTTTAGTCCGGGTTAGTGACACCAACCGGGACTAAAAGGTCACCCTTTAGTCTGGGTTAAATTTATCAACCGGGACTAAAGGGTCAAGGCTCTTTAGTCCGGGTTGAAAACACCAACTGGGATTAATATAGACCCTTTAGTTCGGGATGGTAATACCAATCAGGATTAAAGGTCGTGTGACATACAAGAATTTTGGATTTGGGATTAATGCTCACATTAGTCCCGGGTCTAATTCTAACTGAGACTAATATGCTGAACCGAAAGTCCTTTCTCTACTAGTGTCTATATTATTCCTTGTGAAGATATGAAGTGGTTCAGTGCAATGTAAATATATTATTTGGTATGGCTCAATATAGATCTATAGTAGCTTGATAATTGATTTATTGTTAATTGACATGGACATTGATTTGTGGTTAATTAATTGAAGGACCAGTCGCGCGTTAACGCGCTCCTACAAGGAGATAGAGCAAATCATTGAAGAAAACAGCCGGCCGGATCTGGACACTACAATGCACGTGTTGTTTATTTTATTTGAAAAGAACCTGGCAGAAAATCCATCGGAATAGGAACACGTGCTGTTTAAGGTTTGGCACTACAAACGAAGTCTTTCGAAATGGATCGAGATCCCAAAAATAAAAGGAAAACAAATGAAAAAAGAGAGACAAGTTGAAATCAAGAGGACTATACCATTTTGCGTTTGGCGATCGACCAGACGCCAGACCGGATTGGAGACTCCACTCCCGTCCAAAATGTGAGGCCAAATTGCCAAAAGTAATGGGCGGGCGGGGGATCTTGCTTGGGCTAGGCACTCAGCTAACGAGTCAAATCAAATCAACGAGCTAGCTAGCACGCGTCCTTCTTTCCGCTTCGGGAAACCCGAGGCTTTTGAGCTGCATGCAGATGCAGCCAGCAATAGCATCACGTTTTAGTGTCTAGTACAATAAGCACTCACTTTGGAGGCCGGTTCCCTGGTCATTTAACTTGGAGGCCGGGGACACCAGTGAATTTGCTTTCTTTCCATTATTGGACGAGACAGGGTTGAGGGCACTGCAATGGACAATATAATACCGCCGTGCATTTTATTGTAATTACGAATGCAGTGTTTAATGTGTATATACTGTTAAGTTTCGTAGTTCATCGATTCATTAGATCGGGTACTATACCAGTAGAAATACAAGATCTTGATTTACAGCACATACAACAAAACCCTAGTACATTTCCTACTGCAAGTCAGAGAGGGGAAAGGGAAGAGGTGGAGCATATAATGACAAACCATCAGTAGGAGCAGGAGTAGCCGATCCGGAGGAGGCGCCGGTGTTGGGGTCGTTCGCCAGCGCCATGGACTCGGTGGAGACTCGGGTGGCGTTGCCGGTGTCGGTGGGACTTCCCGTCGCTGGCAGCGCCCCTTTCTTTGATCGGTTAGGGTTAGGATGTTGGTGGGGTGACTGGCGGCGCGGCTAACCTCGTTCCTCGAGCCCCGGCCCCCACCTTCCTTTTATAGCGCTGTGCGACGGGGGCCCACCAACCATATCGGGTTGGGCGCCCCCGATCAGGGAACGAGAACAAGGCCCAAAGGCCGTTGGGCCTAATGGAGGGAGATCAGTCCTAACATTCTCCCCCTCGATCTCTCATCACTTTCTTTGTTCTTTAATTTCATACTCAAAACCTTCGATTCATATTTTTCTTGCTTCTATCCTATTCCATTGCAGATTAGTGCATTGAACTGTTTCATCGTCACAACAATTAGTGCCGTTAGACTAACAGCCACAACATATTTCTTTGTTTTGGAATGAAACTTTCTTCTGAGCCCTTCGTATTTCGGGAATCATAGGCTTTCCCTTAAACCCATGCCGGCTACGTGTTCTCTGAACACGTTGGGTGGTAAGCCCTTTGTGAGCGGATCCGCGAGCATTTTCTCTGTACTTATATGCTCAAGATTTATAATATGATCCCGAACTTTATCTTTCACAACATAGTACTTTATGTCAATGTGTTTGGCAGCACCACTTGACCTATTGTTGTAAGCATATTGTACCGCTGGGTTGTTATCACAATACAACCTCATCGGTTCATTTATATTATCAATCACTTTCAATCCGGGTATGAATTTCTTTAGCCAATTCACCTGCCCCGTTGCCTCATAGCATGCTACAAACTCGGCATACATTGTCGAGGATGTAGTTACGGTTTGTTTGGAGCTTTTCCACGATATAGCCCCTCCTGCGAGAGTAAATATATATCCTGACGTGGATTTTCTTTCTTCTCCCGCATAATCGGAATCTGAATACCCCTCTATCTATAGGGAATCAGATCTTCTATACGTTAGCATGAGGCCTTTCGTACCCTGCAAATAACGCAGGACTTTCTTCACCAATTTCCAATGTTCTATTCCTGAATTCTTCTGATATCTGCCAAGCAACCCGGTAACAAAAGCTAAGTCAGGGCGTGTACACACTTGAGCATATTACAAACTTCCAACTGCTGAAGCATACGGTACCGCTTTCATTCGATTAATCTCATATTCATTCTTGGGACATTGATGTTCCCCAAATCTATCGCCCTTGACAATAGGAGCAGGTGAAGGACTGCACGCATGCATACTAAATTTCTTCAGAACATTTTCTATGTATGCCTTTTGTGATAATCCTAAAACCCCTTTCTTCTGTCTCGGTGAATCTCTATTCCCAAAACGAACGAGGCCTCACCGAGATCTTTCATATCGAAGTTTGAGGACAAGAATTTCTTCGTTTCCATTAGTAGATTGTCATCACTGCTAGCAAGCAGGATATCATCCACATTTAAGATTAGGAATATGTACTTTCCATTCTTGAATTTTGCGTAAACGCAATTGTCCTCAACATTTTCCTTAAACCCAAAACCTTTTATTGTTCTATCAAATTTCAAATACTACTGTCTCGAGGCTTGCTTCAATCCGTAGATTGATTTCTTTAGGCGACATCCCATATTTTCTTTTCCTTTTACAACAAAACCTTTCGGTTGTGCCATATAAACATTTTCTTCCAAATCCCCATTAAGGAACGTCGTCCTTACATCCATTTGATGTAACTCCAAATCATAGTGGGCTACAAGTGCCATTATAATTCTGAAGGAATCTTTACATGAGACTGGAGAAAACGTCTCATTGTAATCAATCCCTTCTCTTTGCGTAAAGCCTTTCGCCACAAGTCGCGCTTTAAATCTTTCTATATTCTCTTGGGAGTCATATTTTATTTTGTAGATCCATTTACAGCCTACTGTTTTGGCTCCCTTAGGAATAATTTCCAAGTCCCAAACTTTGTTGGTACTCATTGATTTCATTTCATCTTCCATGGCCTTAAGCCACTTTGATGAGTGATCGCTTCTCATGGCTTCTTCAAATGAGGTAGGATCATCCCCCATCTGAAATTCTTCTGTTTCATAAACTTTATAGTCATTAGAAATAGCTGACTTTCTTGTTCTTTGAGACCTTCTAGGGGCCTCTGGCACTTGTTCCACATTGGGATGTTGTTGTTCTTCCTCATGTGTGACATTTGGTTCTATAGGTTCCTCAAGGACAGGCTCCTCAAAGACAGGTTCCTCATGTTCATTTATTGTCACCACGGGAGAACTTGCAATAGGTGTTGGCACTATAGTGTCCTGCACTATCGGCTCAATAGCAACAAGTAGCGTAAAGAATGGTTGTTCAACCATCGGAGTGGGTACATGTACCCGCTTCTCCTGTAGGCTTATTTCTCGTGCTACCATGCTCCCCCTGATCATGTTATCCTCCAAGAACACAACGTGTCTTGTTTCTACAATCTTCGTATGTCTGTCAGGACAATAAAATCGATATCCTTTCGATCTTTTAGGATAGCCAATAAAATGGCAGCTGACTGTCTTGGAGTCTAACTTTTCTATGTTTGGGTTAAACACTTTTGCCTCAGCCGGACAACCCGACACACGCAAATGGTTAAGTGAGGGTTCCCTTTCTGTCCATAATTCATACAGTGTTTTAGGCACCAATTTGCTTGGTACTCGATTAAGTATGTAAATGATGGTTTTCAGTGCCTCCATCCATAAACTAATCGGTAAAGTGGAGTAACTTATCATGCTTCTTACCATATCCATTAAGGTATGGTTACGTCTTTCAGCCACTCCATTCTGCTGAGGCTCCCCTGGTGTGGAGTACTGAGCGACTATGTCGTTTTCCTGTAGAAACTTTGCAAACGGTCCAGGAATTTGGCCATATGGGGTATGTCGCCCATAGTACTCTCCACCTCGGTCTGATCGTACTATCTTTATTTTCTTATCGTGCTGATTTTCAACTTCAGCTTTAAATATTTTGAATTTATCCAATGCTTCTGATCTTTCTTTAATTGGATAAATATAGCCATAACGAGAGTAGTCGTCTGTGAATGTTATAAACGAATCATAACCATCCACACTTTTCACAGGAAATGGACCACATATATCAGTGTGGATTATTTCTAAAGTTCCTGTGCTTCGTTTGACATTTTTCTTAATTTTCTTGACATACTTTCCTTTGATGCAATCAACGCATTGTTCTAAATCTGAAAATTCTAAGTACGGAAGAATTGATTCTTTAACTAGTCATTCCATTCTCCCCCTCGAAATATGGCCCAAGCGACAGTGCCATAATTTCGAAGAGGCATCATCAATTCGCTTCCGCTTCTTAGTTACATTCACAGATGGGGAATCATTCATATTCTCATCGCATACATTGTTCGCACTTTCATCGAGAGATAACAAATAAAGCTTGTCTTATCGGAAGGCAAGACCAACATATTCATTGTTAACAAGTATCTTACATTTGCCATTACTAAAATGGCAATCAATTCTGTCATCATCAAGTTTCGAAACACTTATCAAATTTCTACGCAAAGAGGGAACATAAAGTACTTCTTTAAGTCTAAGTACAAAGCCATTATCCAATTCTAAAAATAAATCTCTAATTGCTTCAACATTGGCTTGCACTCCATTTGCAACTTTAATCGTTCTTTCTCCTCTTTGCAAGGTTCTCATCCCACTTAACCCCTATAAAGAATTTGCAACATGAGTAGTTGCTCCTGAATCAACCCACCAAGTGGATTTAGCATAACATAAATACACATCTATAAATGTAATAAATTCATCACCTCTCTTTAGTAGAGATTTCAGGAAGTCTGGACAATCCCTCTTGTAGTGTCCCTTCTTGAAGCAGTGCTTGCATTGATGTTTTTCAGCTCCACCATAGGAGTTGCTCTGCTGATTTTGAGAGTCCTGGGGTTTCTTTCCCTATGAATTCGAGGAAGAGGCTTTATCCCACTTGGGTTTCCCTTGTGGTTTAAAATTCTTGCCATTAAAGTTCTTTCTTTTGTTATCCTTCACAAAGTGAACGGATTCACCCTGTGAGGACTTTATCCTCTCCTCTTCTTGAGCACACATTGAAATAAATCTTTCTATGCCCCCATCTTTCAGACTGCATATTGTAGTTCACAATGAAAGTGTCATATTCTTTTGGCTATGAAGCAAAAATCAAATGAATCAGGAAATTATCTTCCTTTAAATTCATTTCCTTTAGCTTAGATGCCGTAGTGTTCATCTTCAAAATGTGCTCTCTTATGCTACCACCAGTGTATTTCTCATTCACAAGCTTCTTAATCAGTGAATTTGCTGTGGCCTTGGTAGACCCAGTAAACTGACTCTTGATCTTATCAAGATATTCTGTGGCAGTAGCACATTCAGGGATTGAGCCCCTTATCTGTTCTTCTATAGTGGCCTTAGCTACCAATAAGCACTTACGGTTGGAGAGGGTCCATTGCCTATGTTCGAGGTCATATTTCATTCTTATCTCAGCATGATCACGTTTTCGAGTAGCGAAATCAGCGTCAGATTCATTTTCATCTCTCACCGGATCTACTGGTTCAGTGGGACACGGTGAGATGAAGGCAAAATTGACCTCTCCCAATGCAAGTTCTAGTTCATATTTCTCCTGCCACACACGGTAATTGGTCCCGTTGAGTGTCGGGATGTTCGCGATGTTCACAATGCATTTGCCTCCTGAAACCACACCAGAGTAAGTGAGAAAACATTTATATACAAAATCGTATGCTTTAACTCAACGTTGGTCAAATTAAAACATATAATTCATACATGCAAAATTTTACATCACCGTTGGGTAGAAATAAAATTAATGCACAATTTTTCATGGATCAAAATTATAATATTGTTATTAACAACGTTGGTCAGAAAATAACAATACTATAATTCATCTTCAATAATTATTCATTTTTTAAAATCAAATTCTCCCGTTGGTTCGAATTTAATAATGAAAACAACAATATCAAGTACGCAGCGGAAACAATAATAAAATTCTCATATTATTATTTTCTAGAAGCACTAAATTTTTTTTCACTATTTTATGAGCAAAATGTCGTTGGACAAAATTGCACGGAAAATTCCTATTAAAATTCTATTCAAATGCATCAAATATTCATCAAAAACATGTCAAAGGTATTGCTTCTGGAAAACATAAAACGAAATTTCGTTTTCTTCAGATTTTGGCCCGAAGGCCCATCTGAGACGCGTGACCCTTCTAAGACGCGCGGCCCAGCCCGTGGCGCGTGGCCCATCACGGCCTAGCTCGGTCAGAGGGGACGCCGGCCCAGCGCGGCCTGGCTCGGTCAGAGGGGACGCCGCGCCCAGGCCGCAACCTAGGCCTGGGCCGGCAATCCGGCCCCCGCACTCGCCCCGCCTGGGCCTAAACTGGCCCAGCTCATCACCGGCCGATCTCAACCATTCAATTTGATCCGACGGCCAGGAGTGAAACTCGCGAGATCAAAACCTCCTCCGCCGGTGACCGGCCTCCCAAACCCTAAACGCCATTTTTCATTTCCCCTTCCCCCGGTCTCTCTGTGGCACATCGGTGGCGGCGCCCATGGCGACCGACCACCACCGTTTAGGAGGAGGAGACCCGCCGGAGCAGGGTACCCGGCCACCCCGCCACTTCTTCCTGCCCGCCATTTCTTCTTCTTCCTCCCTCTCTTGCGCCGCTTGGTAGAGCAGCTGCCATCCAAGGTGAGTGGCAGAGGGAGGCGCCGGCGCCACTGCCTAACCCCTCGCCGGTGTGCGAGCTCGCCCTAGGCTGAGCTCGCCGCCGTCGAGCGGTTTGGACAGTGTCACCCTGAGCGACGGTTCCAGTTCATGGCGGTGAGGACGACAGGTCCGGGTAAGAGTTGTTCTTCGGTTGCTCTTTCTTGTTACCCAGTTAGGGTTAGGGTTCATCATGAGCCTTTTCTTTGCCCGATCTGAAATCGGGTTGTTTTTATTTCTTTATTTCTTTCCCCAATTTGGAATCAGTTTACCCGATCTAGGTTTCTTGTCAATACACCGTGGCTCCGGTACCATTGTTAAGTTTCGTAGTTCATCGATTCATTAGATCGGGTACTATACCAGTAGAAATACAAGATCTCGATTTACAGCACATACAACAAAACCCTAGTACATTTCCTACTGCAAGTCAGAGAGGGGAAAGGGAAGAGGTGGAGCATAGAATGGCAAACCATCAGTAGGAGCGGGAGTAGTCGATCCGGAGGAGGCATCGGTGTTGGGGTCGTTCGCCGGTGCCATGGACTCGGTGGAGACTGAGATGGCCGGTGCAGTGGTGTTGGGTGGCGTTGCCGGCGTCGGTGGGACTTCCCGTCGCTGGCAGCGCCCCTTTCTTTGATCGGTTAGGGTTAGGATGTTTGTGGGGTGACTGGTGGCGCGGCTAACCTCGTTCCTCGAGCCCCGGCCCCCACCTTCCTTTTATAGCGCTGTGCGACGGGGGCCCACCAACCATATCGGGTTGGGCGCCCCCGATCAGGGCACGAGAACAAGGCCCAAAGGCCGTTGGGCCTAATGGAGGGAGATCAGTCCTAACATACTACAAGGACAAAAACTACATTTTAATATATGTTTACACTAATGATCGATCAACATGCATTAATCATATGGAGAGGTTTATTAGGGTCTCCGGTGAAGCGTCCGGTGGGTGAAATCTAGGAGTCCGTGGTGACATGCATGCCGACCCATCGACTATGGTGGCGGGCATGCATGAGCACAAGGCAAGGCATGGGAGAGCGCGGTCTCAGGGCACCATCGGAGCTAGCGGAAGGCGGTGGCAACAAGGAAGCTGGCTAGGCTAGAGATGGAGACGATAGTGGGAAGTAGTCACATGGGATTGATTTTAGCTACAGACGTGGAGGACGGCGGATCCGACAGGAAGGGCACGTGAGTCGATCGGGGAGGTAGGCCAGGGATGAGTGGTGTTTCCGATAGTCAAGTACGGGCAGGACACTAGGAAAAAGAGAAGGTACATATATACAGAGAGAAGTGATCTAGATATTTGATAAAAAAAGTTGAGTGCTAATTGGCCCAAAAGCACACAAACTTTCGATAATAGACCACTTCTAATGATATTTACTCCGATTACCACTATGTCAAAAAAAGTACTACAGAGGGGTTGGGATGCCTCTACAGAGAGGGGTGGCCCAACCGTCTCTGATTTTCCGTCTCTACAACAGCTGTCCTGCTGTCTCTAAAAAATATTGACTAGAAATCACAAATTTGGGCCAAAAATAGCATTTTTTTAAATCGTGGAGATCCCATTGGGCAGTCACAAGTCACACAATTTGTCGAGCGAAAAACGCGCTCTTCATGGCCGTGGGGCTCGAATCCACAAACTCATGCCTTGTTTGTATCTTCCCTAACTACTCCACTCGTAAATCACTTATGTCCATATGAGATATTCGTCCTCCTCATTTTATCTTCGTCCAATTTTAAAATGAGTATTTGAAACCCTAAACGAGTTCAAATGAAAAAGTTGTCATACTACAAAGTTGTATAACTTTTTGAGATCTGCAACTTTGGTTCCGGTCGTTTATCTATCCGAGGTCATTTGAAAATTTTAAATTTCAAATGTGAGAAATTCAAATGTAATTTTTCTTACACAGATGATTTCAAATAAAAAAGTTGTCAATTATAAAGTTGTATAACCTTTTGAGATCTACAACTTTGGTTTTCGTCGTTTTTTCATCTGAGGCTATCTGCAAATTTTGAATTTCAAATATGAGAAATTCAAACATAACTTTCTTTGCATAGATGATTTCAAATGAAAAAATGGTCAATTATAAAGTTGTACAACTTTTTGAGATTTACAACTTTTGTTTTCATCGTTTCTCCATTTGAGGTAGTTTGAAAATTTTGGATTTCAATATGAGAAATTCAAACATAATTTTCCTTACATACATGATTTCGAATTAAAAGACTATCAACTACAAAGTTGCATAACTTTTCGAGATCTACAACTTTGGTTTTAGTCATTTCTCGATCCGAGATGATTTGAAAAATTCAAATTTTATTGTGCATCTCCTATTTTTAGAGGCAGCTTTTTTCTAGCTACCACTAAAAATCAATTTCTAAAGGGGCTAGAAATAGAACCGTCTCTAAAAATCGGGGAATTTTTAAGAACTGCCTCTACAAGTACATTTCTAGAGATGGCTCGGTTAGGACACCACTGTAGATGTGCGGCTGTAAATTGAGCCACCTCTATAAAAAAGCTCCCGTTGCTAAAAATCAATTTAGTAGTAATGTACGCATCATAATAATGTTAGTACTTTTTTGTATGCACTTGATCAAACTTAAGATTAATTGACTCCTAAAAAAAAGAATGATACTCTTTTTGAGACAGAAGGAGTACGTACTAGAGTACACATGTCATGGATACAAGTATGCAACAGAATAAAAGTCATGATCATCCTAACTTTGGATATGTGCAACTGTGCATACAGGCATGCTAAAGGATATATAAACAAAAAGTATTAATAGAATGGTGTATATGCTGCGACGGTGTTTAGCTAGTTTTCTGTGTGTATGTTTCATGATGCATCAGCGCTAATAACACTGGAATCACCATGCATGGCATGACCAAAACCCAAATATATAAACACATATTTTATCAAGGAAATGACACCCCTGCGGCGATTAATTAAGCTGGATTTTGCTTACAACGGCAGAACGGAAACGGGTTTCTTATGCAGTTTTATACACTGCACTCCACATTTTTTTTTGAAACTAGCACTCCACATTATTACGACCACCAAGTTCCTGCAGACACAAAACAACACGGCGACAAAAAGGAGATCAACCATAGCCTCCGGTAGTCACTCAATTGGTCTCATACCTCTCCTCTTTCTCTCTCGTGGTGCTATAGCATCACGCTAGTCCAGTTGCTACTCCCTACTTGCTAGTAAGCACGCACAGGGGTGGATCTGGCGGTGAGCCGGGTGGGGGGCTTGAGCGCCCCCTCCCCCCTACTGTCTCCCACACAATGGAGCCCTCCTTGAGCCCCTTCTCTATTTTTTGGAAGAAGAAGAGGGATGAGAAAGAAAGTAAGGAGGAAGAAGAGAGGAGAAGAAATAGGAGAAAGAAGCAAGCCCTTCCTTATATTCTATGTCACTGCTACAAACATGATTTTACGAGGCACTACCCAAACATTAACCGTGGCATGCAGTCACAAAATCCAACCACCTCGTATAATGTTTGAGGATTTTCGGAGGCAGACGTTTTCATTTACGGAGGTGGTTACAACTAACCATCTCACAAAATGTATTTACGGAGGTGGACATTCCATTACAGAGGCAGTCAGGAATGCCCGCCTCATAAAATCGATTTACGGAGGCGGTCAAAAAAACAACCGCCTCCTAAAATCAATTTACAGAGGCCTCCATTTTTGGAGGCGGACCTCTTATCCCATTAATCGTGGCCGAGGCCTAGCCAAAATCCCAAATTGGACTCCTACCAGTCTCATATAAATATAAGGACTTAGGGTTTCACTTCAAACTAATGCTCTCCCAAATTGGACGCGGCGCCCCTCTCACCTCCCCGATGGTGCGGCACACCTCCCTCTCTCTGGAGCAGATGACCGGCCGGCGCTCGGTCCTCTCCCTGCGTGGCGCGCCTACATTTCTATGGAGTAGTGGGCTGCCGGCCGGCGCACCTCCCCGAGCAGTGGCGCAGCCACGAAGAGGCGGCGGCACAGGCCCACAGCGGTGCCGCGGCCTCCAGTGGTAGCTTGGATCTGGCGACGGCGGCACCTGTGAAGGCTGGATCCGGTGCACCTCCCCGAGTGGCGTTGCAGCCACGAAGAGGTAGCGGCGCAGGCTCGCAGCAATGCCGCGGCCACCAGCGGCGGTGCAGATCCGACGACGGCGACACCTGTGAAGGTTGGATTCAGCTTCCCCAGTGGTGGATCCGGTGGCTTGGGAGTGTGCAGGCGCAGATCCGGCGGCCGGAGGCCAGATCCTGGCGGTGCACACATGGATGGGTTTAGTGGGCCCGTGGACCGTGGATGGGCTCGCTTGGCTTGTCCATAGTATTTTTTTGTTTTTTATTTGATTTACCGAGGCAGGCATTTAAACCGCCTTAGTAAAGATCCATTTAACGAGACCTTTTAATCTGAGGCGATTATGAGGCCCACCTCGGTTAACCTACTTCACTTGTCTCTAAAAAAGTTTCTATAATAGTGTGTTGCATCCGCCAGGTTCCTGGCCTGATCTTTTAATCTGGAGGCAACACTCACGTGCAATTGTGTAACAACCGAACAGGGAAAACAACGATTGCTACATGTGGATTACGAACAAAATGTGGTAGATAAGTGCTTACAGATAAGTGGAATTGGTCACCGCCGGTGAACTCGAGCCGCAGCTCGCCACCATCAGAGCCGGCGTGTACCAAGACTTGTGGACGCCAGCGATCGAAATCAGCCTTAGCCGCCTTGAGCTCGTCGATGGAGCCCTGGACATCGGAGATCTTGTGATTGCAGTCGTTGATGCCCCTGGACTGCTTGTCGAGCTTGGCGATGATGAGGGAGAGTTGGTCTTCAACCTTCATGGTGACTTGAAGGCGGGTACGATGGTCGTGAGCCAGTGCGACGATTTGGGATTCGATTGCCGACCCAACCAACCTCGGATCGGACCTATAAAGCTCGCGCAATCAACACCGAAGTGGATCACGGAGATCTGCCGACGGGGATTACAGTTGCAGATCGAAGCAACAAACCAAAATCAGGCACTCAGAGCAGATCGAAGAGACAGCCGATACCAAATGTAACAACTGAACAGGGAAAACAGGGATTGCTACGAACTGTATGTGGATTACGAACAAAACGTGGCAGATAAGTGCTTACAGATAAGTGGAATTGGTCACCGCCGGTGAACTCAAGCCACAGCTCGCCACCATCAGAGCCGGCGTGTACCAAGACAAATTTGATTTGTCCTCCCCTCTCTCTTTTAAGCGAAACGGTTACAGCTGCCTGCGCAGCGACCAGCGAGTTGCCCAGACGCAGCTGGGTTGGGCCATCTTTACTTCTTCCAGTGTGGGCCGAAGAACTTCGTATTGGACTTCCTTGTACGCTTGATCTTCTGGGCCTTCGTCTTGGTTCGTACCGTGACAAGTTGCTAGAATGGAAGATATGGACCCTAATATTAGGGTAAATGGTAAGATAATAAGATAAGAAAAAAGATCGAAACAAGAAAACCTTTTTGTGGTTTAATACGAAGAAAATAGAAAAGGGCCAAAACTAAGAAACTTTTCCTGATTTAATTAGAAAAAAATAAAAAAGACTGAAATAAAAAAATTACGTAACTATTCAAGGTTTGATACTAGGATAAGATAGGAACTATCTCAATTCAAAAAAAACCTGACCGGAACATAGAGGTCGTGGTGGGTCCCAGTGATATCGAATGCTATATGCCACGCCCACGTCCTCTTCCCGCTTCGGGAAAGAGGGGGTTCTCCCCGTCGGGCTACTTAGGGCATGCAAGATATGGACGCAGACAAGGAGCAGAGAGCTGGAGCTCAGCTTACAGCTTCACAAGCTCGGTCCACCGTCCACTCATTCGTACGACAGGCAGCTAGCTCCAACGGCGGATACCGGCCGCGCCGGGACTTCCCCTCAAACCCAAACTTTTCCTCGATCAGTCTAGCTCGTCTTTATTTTCCGGCCTCCGATCGATCCCATCCGGTCCGATCCACGCACTCGCCATAGGGCTTCCGGCTGGCGCCGTGATCGATCATAGCGCGCCTCGGGTTCTCAAGAATATATGTATGTAAATATAAAGATGCCTAGTAGCTATTTTTGGGTAAGCAGCATATATACTGCAGCTCGATCTGGTCGTCCGCCGTTAGTGGGGTTTTGCCCCTGGCCTCTAGATCCTCTCACTCGCTCCTCTCCTCTTTTGCTCTCCTGCTCGCTGTCGCTGCCTGCTGCTGTATACGTATACCCCTTCCCAGCTTCTTTGCATTGCCTGGCCTGCTCTGCTATTAAACCACTTTGGCCCGCTCACGCTGCAAGGAGGGAGCTGAGGAACCACAAGGAGCACGTACAGCTCCTTCTAGCTAGCTAGCTTGCTTGCAAATCTAGGTCCAAGAACACACTGCTAGAGGGGAACAAGCAAGGTAGAGCGATGCATCAACACCTTTATTTCTACCACCAACAAGGAAACTCCAAATCTGCCTGTTAAACACAGCAAGTTCCCATCATCATATTAATTTAATTAAATTTGACAATATATATGCATCTGATTATATATATATACCGTACCACTGTTAGTTAGCTAGTTATAATTATTGTTGATTTTCCTTTTACAATAATATTGTGGAACTGCTGTAAGCGTTTAGAGTGGGTGTATTTGCTTAATTTGGACTGATGACTCTTCTTTAAAGAGGAGTGAAGCCGAAATTTTCCATTATATTATGCTGAAAACATGCATGTTTATATGTAACAGCGCGTACATGTGATAACAACGGGAATAACCAGCATCCATCCCATCTAAATTTGATTCACATGCACATTTGTTACGAGTAGTAGTCCTTATCACGTACGGCTAGCGTACTAACCCTGGAATCACCATGCATGGCATGACCAAACCGCAAATAATATAAACCACAGATGTTGGCAAGAAAAATGATACGGCAAATTAAGCCGGATTTTATTTGCTGCGCTCAATATATACATACAGCGGACGGAACGGAACATGTTTATTCAGTTTATATATATACTGCAGTTACACACTGCACATTACCAGTTCTTGGATAATGGAGACACAAAACACACGGAGAGAAAAAGGAGAGGCCATAAACCAAAAGGCTTTAAGAGTATAGGTAAAGATGTCTAAAATGTCTATATATGGTTAAGCAAGATAGCAGAGGCTCTCTGGTCATCACTCATCAGTGGTAGCGTGGCCTTTTGCCCCTGTGCAGTCCCATCTCTCTCGCTCCTCTCCTGATCTTTTTCTCTCCTGCTGCAGCCTTGCTTGCTTCCGATCCCAACCCACTCCCACCCTTTCTTTCCCTTGTGCGCATTCAGCCTCCCCGGACGGCTATTAAACCACCACCATACCCCTCTCACGCTGGACGCAGCAGGCCGGGAGGGATCGGAGGAACCAAAGTAGAGTAGAGTAGCTCCCTTTCCTAGTTCGCTTGCAGAGGGCCGGCCGGGAACAAAGGTAGAGTAGTTCGCTTTTCCATCTAGGTTATCTCTTTACATATGCTAAAAATTTTCAGCCGTGTATTTCTTTCTGCATCAGTTCTGTGATACATCTTGTGATCCGGTATGTAGTTTCAGCTAGCTGATCGAGATCGATCTCGTCTGTACTTTTTCTCCCTCTGAGGAAAGAACTCCCCTTTTCTGTGATTCGAGTTCCTGCATCAAGGTAATAAACCATGCCAGCTTCCCCTGACTACTTGTTGGATGATGCTTCTTTGTTTACACTTGATTTCCGTTTTTCCTGCTTTCTATATGTACGTATAGTATCTGGGTTGTCTTTCCCTGCGTTACTAAGCTTTGCAAGGTTTCAACTTTTTGCTTCTGTGATGAGATTTCTCCCTCCTAGCTAATAGCACGACGCAGCACCTCGATGACTAGATCTTTAATGTTTCATACATGTGGGAGGGAAACAAAAAGGAAAGACGCTATATATATCAGTCACACATATATTCAACCGCTTTTAAAACTTTCTAAAGTTTGCTTATTTTCGCACATATATATATTTAGTTGCTTATTTTATCATCTGATCTCATCAATACGCAAATTAATTATTCTAGCTGAAGGAGCTAAAGTAAGAAGCTGGGGTTTTCTCTTCAAGTCGATCAAGGAAAAAAGATGCTGCTTATTATGAATCCATCTGATTGCTGGTAAGTCGCTGTTTCATGTTTTTTTGTAGC
Organism: Saccharum spontaneum; assembly: GCA_022457205.1. NCBI lineage: Eukaryota > Viridiplantae > Streptophyta > Magnoliopsida > Poales > Poaceae > Saccharum > Saccharum spontaneum. The sequence goes on along the minus strand of CM039609.1, from coordinate 13,445,316 downwards.
TTGTTTTCCCCATCTATTTCGCGCCAAGCGAACGAACTCGTAGATCTTGTGTTCTTGTGCGTGGCTGGTTTAGTTGGATCTCTCAGTTACGCTTACATGATCATCTTGCCGAGCATCTGTTTTCCTTTCCCGGCCGAGAGAAACTTTAAATGATCGGTGATCGCGTCTACCAGGCATATCGATCTACTGTCTAATCGTGACATTCGCTTTTTCGTATACATATCTTAAGATTTTGTCCAACGTACGTATCTGTCAGATCATGGAAAATGTGTCATCTTTTCTTGTATATATTCGCTGCAGTCATTTCTGCTGCGCCTCCAGCAGTCCAGCGCGATTATAGTAGTGGAATCATCAATAATCCGTGTTCCTTCCTTTTACCTTACCTTTTTGTTAGATCTGCTTGCTTGCTCGATCTTAGTGTGTGGCTACATCTTTGAAGCAGTTCCTCGATCAGTCGGCCTTGATCTTTTTCAGGTAATAATAAAACTTAAATTCTTGCTCTAGCTCTCATGAGAAAATTAAACTTGTTTTGTCTGCTTTTAATTTCAGCTGAGGGATCTTCTCCAGCATGGGGAGGGGGAGGACTGAGAACAAAACGAGCCGGCAGGTCACCTTCTGCAACGCCCTCCTCATCAAGAAGGCGTATGAGCTCTCTGCTGCTGTCCTCTTCAACGCTGTGGTGGCGCTGATCACCGTCGTCTTCTCCAACCGCGGCCGCCTCCACGAGTGCGCCAACAACAGGTGTGTACGTGAGCCGTGAACGTGAGATGCATGGATATTCTTGCATCTCTTGTTGGTAGCCTGTGTGGTGAATGATTGATTCTTTTAGCCTGTCATTAATATTTCATGCTCAAGTGATCTGTTGCCTCACAAATAATTAAGGAAACTTCAAATCTGCCTGATATATAGACGGCTGTTTAATTATGGCACTGTGTTAGGAGTAGTTATACTACAGTTGTTGCTAGCTTCTATATATGCGAAGAACATGCATGTCTATACATGTAAAGCACGTATAGACATATTTCTGAAAGTTTTTGGAAAAAAAACTACCAAAATCATAGCCATGGCAAGCGAGGCCTACTAGAGTTTTGATAATGTGTTCAGCATCAGTTGCCATTTTTGCACAACGCTTATATAGTTATATGTTTGTACAAACATAAATCTGTTTCTATTTTTTTGCGAAGTTAAATCCATTTTTGTTTCAAAATATAAGGTGGACATTGGTTTGCTACAGATTTATTTACATACTTGTATTGAACACAAACAACAAACTGGGCCTAGTTTCCAATTGTCGGGGAATGGGATGGTATATATGGCTGGAGCGGGGCGCTGGGGGACGATGGATGGATCTTGTTGGGTCGGGCTCCGGCCCAACGTACCAATTCGCCACCAGGCCGGCCGCGTTGTGTCTGTTGATGGTAGGGACGATCGATTACGATATTGTCAGAAACGAATACGGCGCCGATATTCCGGTAATTTCGAAAACGATAGTAGTCAATCGGAAAATACATCGATAACGATGGGAATCCATGAGAACGATATCCTCAAAAACGATATACACGCTAGACCGTAGAACATGAAACAATCCATATAACTCGATCTATCTCACATGATAATGATAAATAAAGCCACAATTGATAAGATCACAAGCTGAAACCACACAGTTCACACCATCTTAGTCTCAAATAGTGACAAACCACACAACAGTACGACAATTCTTGATAGAGACACAAATAAATGATCATGTTCTAATAAGTTGACTCGACATAGCATAGTGATCAAAACATGAATTATTGGAGTTACAGGTGCAGCAAGTGATTGGGTGATAGGCTGATTGCCTTCTTGTTATACAGATAAAATACTTCCGTATAGATAATTCCTTTCAAAAAAAATATTTGCCTTATATACTTGCGTGTGCAGATGGGTTCCTTTCAAAAAGAATATTTGCTTTATGTGCTTGCATGTGCAGATCATAATGCATTGTATAGTCTATAAATAAATTATGATTCATTAATTAAAGGTCTTTGAATCGGTAATTACCTACGGTAAATTACCATTTAAATACGGGAATCTTCGAAAACGATCGAAAGAGGGCAAAATTATTTTCGCTTTCATTTCCGATTATTTTTACCGTTATCGTTTTCGTTTTTTCGATTATCGCTACCGTTTTCGTTTAGGCCTAAAAATCGGAAAAAACTCGAAAACGATTATCGAAAATCGGAGATTATCATTTTCGTTTTCATCCCTAGTTGATTGTGCATGTTTTCTCAAAAAAAATGAAGATTGATTCTGCATGCAACTGCACGTCTGCACCCCACCCACTCTCCACTCTTTGGTCTTTGCTCGGACTGGATCGAGTCCGTGTCCGTCCACGGAAAGATTGCAACTGCGAATTTTTGTTTGGCAACGGTTTCCTTTTGAATGAATTTAAAAACACCCTCGAACTTGAATACACGAGACAACTTTAACATTCAAAATCTGATACCTGAGACAACTTTCCCCATTGACCATTTCAAAGTAGTTTCTTTGGTGGTTTTACTGACATGGATGTAGGGCCCACATGTACAATGGTTTCTCTTTTTGTTATATGAAAAATCATAAATTTTTTCATATGAAGTTAGATAAATACAAACTTTATATAAATTTTTGTGCAAACATAAACCTGTTTTTGTTTTTTTTGCGAAGATAAATCCATTTTTGTTTCAAAATATAAGGTGGACATTAGTTTGCTATATATTTATTTATAATATATACTTGTACTCCGGCCCAACGTACCAATTCGTCACCAGCCCGGCCGCGTTGCGTCGATTGACTGCACCCCACCCACTCTTTGCTTTGGCGTGGAGTAGTAGTGGCCTGAATCGAGTCCGTGTCCGTCCGCGGAAGGATGGCAACTGCGAATTTTTTTTTGTCTAGCATCAGTTTTCTTCTGAATTTAAATTAAAAAAAAACACCCTCCAACTTAATACAGGAGACAACTTATACCCCTTTAACATTCGAAATCTGATACCTGTGACAATTAACTTACCTCATCGACCATTTCAATGTAGTTTCATTGGTGGAATGGTGGCTTTGCTGAAATGGCTGTAGTAGGGCCCACATGTACAATGGTCTTTGCCTTTTTGCTATTATATATAAAAGTTCATGATTTTTTTCATATGAAGTTGGATAAATACAAATTGTATATAAAAATAATACAGCTTTTATTTTCCAGGTTTTCTCAGCCCATAAAAGCGCTGAGTTTGCTGAGTGTCGTTGTTGTTCTGGGTCTGGCACCGACGGTCAGTTGCACTACGACCTCCTGGGCTTCGTACTGTGTAGGTGGCCATTTTACACGAGGTAGTTCATATAGCAGTAACCTGGAGGCAGTGGCAGCAACCCTGCCCACAAGGGTGGGGTCTTCCCCACTCTTGTTTGCGAGTGAGCCCGCTACTTCACGCGGGCGCGGGGAGGTCTATGCACTCGCGCAGTGCTGGCGACTCTCCAGTAGCTCAGTGTGTGAGAGATGTGTTGCCGCCGCTTTTAGAGACGCACGGGTCTTCTGTCAGTCCAGGGAGGGTGCATTTATCTTCCGTGATAAGTGCACCGTAGGCTATTATACGAAGAAGATAGACATGTACCCAGATGACCCTTCAATCGGTGTAGTCGCGAGGAGTCTTGAGAGCCCTGAGTTAGTAATTCACGACAGCACGTTTGAGGGTGCAGCTAAGAAGCTACGGGAGGCCGTGGTACATGGGACAGCAACGTCCCCTTCCTACTTTGCCACTGGGCAGACAGAGATCAACACAACTGACCTTCAAGCCACAGTCTACGCAGCCGCACAATGTTTGCCATCCATGACACCTCAGGATTGCGACATTTGTCAAAGCAAACTACTAGATGCGTTGGTGGTTTCTGCTCTTGAGGTGACTCCAGGGAGGGTAGCTTCAGTTTGGTGTAGCTACAGGCATTCCTTCTACCGTTTCTTCAGCCAACAGCCGACACTGACGCTTCCCGCAGCAGAGCCACCCATGGGTGAGCATACATTGCAATCTCTTGTTAGTTAGCCATTTGTTAATTTAACGACTTACATTTATATGGTTGCATGCATTTGCAGGAATTGATTGCCCCCCTGCTTCGAAACACAGCAATCAAGGTGTACCTTCTTGGGTTTGGGTGGCAGTAGGAGTGGGTGCAGCTGTAATCATAGTGGTGGCGGCGGTCGAATTTTGGTACAAGAAAAAAAGGCTATCAAGGGAAAACCTTCCCTCAGGTAAGTTTCAGTAAACAGTTATGTAAATGAGTTGATTTAATCCTTAAATTTCAACTAACAACAATTATAAATGGTTAGGTGAGAGAGAAAGGACAGTTCAGTTAGAGGACAGAACTGGGGAAGAAGAGGCACCTCGTGTCTATTCAGGACAGGTCAGTCAGTTTTGAAATTTCTGTTTAAAACCGTACTCCATTCGTTCTAAATAAGTCAATTCCTAAAATCACCCTAAGTCAAACTATCATAAATTTTTAACTTTATATGAAAGGGTAACAACCTATATGACACCAAATAAGTACATAATGAAAATGTATTTAATGATGCATCTAGTGATTCTAATTTGATGTTATAAACATTGATATTCTTTTCTATAAATTTGATCAAACTTAAAATAATTTGACCTGCTTAAATCACCTATAAAAATACCAAGTACATCAGAAAGCTTAAATTGGAGATAGATATGAAATAAAGTGCGTATACAGAGTTACATGTAGAAAATTGTTAAGCACATCTGGTTCAGTAGATGTAATTTCAGCTTCCATAACTTCCTCAACTCTGAAATACTATTACTTGTTTGCACCCTCTGATACCCATTTTCACATGGAACTTGCGTACTAGGTATCACTAAATGTGTCTGGCTCAGCTAAATACTATTACTTGCTTACACCCGTGTGTGGCTCAGCTAAATAAACGACACTAATGATTTCTGTTGTTTCCTTGAAAAATACTGGAACAGGTACCGGAGTCCTCTGCGCCGCCAAAGCCAGTGGAAGAACCACAGCACCCTCTTCCTTCCATGGCAGAAGCCTGTTCCATAATGGACCTAACTGCCATCCATCAGATCCTATTTACAACAGATTACAGAGATGATGAAGGGAGCAAGGAGGTAAAATAAATGAGTACATGCATTCTGGTTCCAATCTTTCTGCTGTCTTATAGGATTTGTGAAACCGGCATTGTTCTCTATTCTGCAGCTATCTTTTGAAGGATGGACACCGCAAACGAGGGATGTGTTGGATATAAGGAAATGTGGAGACTCTGCTTTCGAAAACAAAGATTTCAGGACAGCGATCAATTGTTACAGTCAGGTAAATGTAGCTGCAGCTGAGACCTGGATAGTTTATTTTGGTTTATTCCATCTACCTAAAAGAAAAAGTAGCTGATTCTTCTTTCCCTGCGTTTGTTTCACAGTTTGTCGATGTTGGGACAATGGTGTCACCGACTGTATACGCCAGACGAAGCTTGTGCTACCTTATGTGTGACGTACCTGATGCTGCCCTCCGTGATGCAATGCAAGCACAGATCATCTACCCTGATTGGCCGACAGCATTCTACATGCAGGCAATTGCGCTATGGAAGCTAAACATGCAGAGTGACGCCGTGGACATGCTGAACGAGGCAACACAGCTAGAAGAGATGAGGCGGCAAAGGAACACAGAAGTTCATTGAATGGCATCAATTGTCAGCAGGTAAGTAAAAGGAGACCTAAAGCATACTCCATTGCTTAGTATATGTTTTCTTAGTATATGTGACTTATGGGTTAACAAGCAATGGAGACCTAAAGCATACTCCGTTGCTTTGTATATATCATTATCGATCAAAACAATAGAGCTCCACATATATTTTTCATTAAATACACTGATCAACAAGCAAATAATCCAGAGCATTCTCAACAAGAGACTATGTATATCTTTAAACTTGTAATCATGTATCCAGAGTATTATGGTAACCAACCGTGTGCCGAAGCATATATTGTGTGAGCAAAAATATGTAGAGTAGTTTCTAGAAGAACTTCATGCGATCAGTCTTCTCACGACCAAAGCCTATCCAAACGTTGGATCATGTTTTTTCCTACAAGAAACAATAGTGCCCACATGTTGCAATTGATCCGAAAACAAGATTTGTGAGTGAGCTCTTGCACGTGATTCAACTGTGGGCTGATGAACAGCCTTTGTCAGGACGGTGCTGTAGAGCCTCCAGGGCTGTGTGAATTATGATTGTTGATGGACATGCAAGATCATGTCAATTTTCTGAAATAGGCATCTGATGTGAATCTTAAAGGTTTGGGGAGGAAACTTGAAGAGTTGAGAATAGTGAGCTGCTAAAACCACGCTGGGCATGGGGATGGATCAAATGGGCAAGAGGCAAATGAATCAAATAACCAGTTTGCAGGTTGCATATCTCTACTGGTACAAGCTGCAGCCCATGTATTTGAATGTAAATGTTTATAAGAACCTAATGATAAATGTCTTGCAATATCGACCTAGAAAACCTACTTATAGCCTATGTTAATAACATAAGGGTGGCCAGAAATGATGAGCTACACAAATTACCTTGTTTACCTTATCATATAGTAGAGGCCAGTAAGTGAAGTACGATAGTTTTCTTTAGAGTTTACCCCAAAAAAAAAATTTACAGGCATGGAAAATGGATCATACAAAATTATTTCATTTTATATTGTCCCATATGATTCATCACTCCCTGCTGTCTCAATAGATCCTAAAGTGTGTAATGCGATGTAGGTAACAGATTGTGAACACCTTCCAAATGTCCCATAGACTCCAGAACAGAACATTTATATTGTCAAAGGCATATTTCATTCCATAAAACTAATCAACCTAGCAGCTTCTGTATGGGAGGAAACATAATTTTAAAAGGGAAATGCAGGTCCATGAGAGTTTAAATTCAACGCATTCTGTGTTAATTATTATTATAATCTCAGTATGTGTACCTACCAAGTACATTTGTATCAAGTGAACCATAACCAACGAAATGCAGGCCACCAGCATATTTGAAATGTTTCCACCAATGTGGCAACTAACTTTTACTCCCAACTCCCAAGTCAAGTGGCATAATAAACCTATCGAAATAAACAAATTTAACCAACAATTTTCAGTATGTATGCACCATAGGAAGTTAATAAAGGTTTTAGGTTGTCCTCTTGGGTAGAGAAAAAGGATCTTACAAGGACAGAACTAAAACAAATGTCAAATGTTCAGGAACATGTCACAATCATTAGTGATTCCAAAAGAAAAAAACAAATGGGTATGAGAACTGTATTGTTGACTCGAAGCCTAACACACTATCCATGGATAACGCATAGTAGCGTATCCAGCACAATGGCCATAATGCCATATCAAGCAAAACTTTGTTTTCTTAAAGCTATGAGCTGTAGTATATTGTGCATTCAGTTAGTGAAGCAATCTAAAAAAAGTGTGGGCATATACTGAAATTAACTGAATGCACATATACATCTTTGTTTCATACAGAACATGATCTATTTCTTAAAACCAAATGTTTGTTTTACAGGATGGGCAAAATGCGCGAGGTACATCAGATTCCAGATTGCAGAAATAGCAAATGGAAGACTTTATATGAGGATAAGCTAATCATATGTAGGATCTAAAAAGGCCAAGATACAGGAATGAGAAGAGATGCCTACCTGCGGTCTGCAATTAATAAATTGTCCTCTGAATTTGTATAAGAAATCTTGAATAGCTGCAGTGACTTCTTTTCTCAGACCAAACTTATCAATAATCCAGCTCCAGATGCCATTCCTAGTTATCTGTTGCTACACATGGAGTAGCTTGCATGGACGATGAAGCAAGGCTGTGTATGTGCCACATGCTGGTAGATGCTACTGCAGTTTCTGATGCTTGGTGTCTACTTTCATAACAGTAATATAATGCTTGTGTGACTTGTACTATAGAAAATGCTGTAAAATCCTTGAACTTTCCATTGGGCCAATTTGGGACGTCAATGGAATCAGGTGGGCGATTCTATCCCCTCCATTGACCCCTCACAGCTCTCACAGGAACAAAAATTTCCACGCTCCTATTATTGCCTTGAAATTTTGATGCGGATCATGGTACATGTTATCCCGTAACATTCCTTTCACTCCCGGTGAGATCAAACTCATATACATATCTTTGTGTCTTGGCTGAGAGGCAATCAGCCGGCCTCCTGAAATTTGACTGTCAAATCAGCAGATGCAAAATTTTCCCACCAACATCAAGGAACGATGCATTAGGTAAATGAGAGACAAGGAATAGCAAAATTTACTATTTTTTAGCATCCATATTACAAATGTATATTCTCCTAATACATTTAATCTTTCCATAGCAATGGCACTTTCATTTTGCCATAACTGTATTTTCCCAACGAAAATACCACTTAGGAAAAAAAAAATCTTACTCTAGTCCAAGTTGTAATTTTGATCAATAAATGGTAAAATCCTCATCACATTGGGCATCATGGTTTCTATCCCTTGTGCTATCAATTTCCCATGCCTAGTAACAAAACCAGCATTGTGACATGTGGTTATTACTTGTTAGATGAAGATCTAAGAGCAACTCCAAGAGCTTAAGAAAATTCACTTGCTAAATCAATCACTTTAGCAAGTTAATAAAATATGTAGAGAGCTCAATTTAATCTCTCTCCAAAAGTTCCTATAGTATAGTTCCCTAAAAAATGAAAAAGCCCACAGCTTGTTTCTTTTCTTGTCAACCTCTCCACTACACGTGCCGCCCCTAGCCTCTGGCCAGACAGCTCCTCCCAGGAGCAATCCAAACATGCCCTTAGCCTCTGGCCAGTCGCAGCCAAGATGCGGCTGCCTTGCCAGAGGCCAAGGCTGGCCGCAGCCAGATGGGAGTGGCCAGCGGCTGGATGGCGTGGCTGGGCAGACCTTGGGAAGGGACCAGCCAGGAGCGGTCTGCAGCCTCTTAGAGCGTAGCCACAACCAGCCAATCAGTGGTCAACGGCAGGCTGATGGTGGCTGTGTGCAGCCTGAATGGGTTAGGGGGCGGCCATGATAGAAGAAATAGAGGAGATGTGCACATGATGGAAAAACCAAAGAGAGGGGGATACGTGCTTGCTATTGTTAGAAATGATCTCAGGCCCATGGACAGGGATAGGCCAATACATTGAACCGAAGAGGAATCTTCCCCTTTGTATGGGGAATCTTACCCTCCGTTCATGGGCACCCTATCGAAGGGGAATCTTCCCATCTGTACGTACCGTAATCGGGGGCACCCTAACGTTAAGAGGTACCCCTCCGTACGTGGGCACCCTAGCCCTCCGTACGTGGGCACCCTAGCGTTACGAGTCAATCGAAGGGCGAACCTTCCCCACCGTACATGCCATAGTCGGGGGCACCTCGTCACACAATGTCTATTTGAGAACGGCTCCACTCCCGATGAACCAACGTTATGTGAGTCTTAGTCAATACCCTCCTGAAGGATACTAAAGTCACAGGAAGGCCACCGCTGTTCACCGCCGTTCCTCTTCCCCATCGAAGACTAGTAGGACATCGGCGTCTTCCTCCCGGCACCTAGAAGAGGGAAGGAAGAGTTCCATCGACAACCACCAATGGTTGACTTCCCTAACGACTACGGTTAGTCTCCTATCTACTAATGTGTTCATACAACTAGATTAGAGATCCTGTGGTTAACTCCTTTAATTTTCTCTAATATTGTGGTATCAAAGCCTGTTAATCTAGTTCGTGAAACCCTGAGATGTGGATTAGGCCTCAGATTAAGTAAAAAAAACTCGGCCGGTGGGGGAAAGACCGCCCCCACGGTTTTCATCTAAGAAGAAACTTCTCAGTTCCCCGACCGAGAAAACCCCCGAACCCTGGCCCCGCCCCGACACTGGGAACAGGTCACCGTGGCGAAGGCCGGTCCACAGGTCAGGACGCCGTAGCCCGTAGGCCGGGTCTCTGTAGCCTGGGTTACCGTTGCCACAGGCCGGAAACGGGCTGCTACCGCCAGTGCTTTGGCACACGGGGCCAGCGAGGGGTTTTTTTACCTCTAGCTTGAAATTTGCTCCCACAGGGAGTCGAACCCAGGACCTGGAGGGTGCCACCGGAGTGCTAGACCAACTGATCTAGCATCCTTTGACCAGATTAAGTTAATATAAGAGGTTGTTTTAATGCAATTAGCGCCCTAATTACTCACTGTTATGCCTAATTACGCTGTGTTGATCAAATTTTAGGCTCTAAATCAGTCATGCCTTAGTTGTCTATGCCTCTGTGTGTGCATATATCTTTGGATTAGATTGGATCTGAGCATGACTAGGGCCTAGATTAAATGATCAGTCATGGGTTCATCACGGATTGACGTTGTTGTGTTTAACTTAATGGCTATTCACTCTGGCCTTAATCTCGTTTATGGCCAATTTGCCTCTGGCCATAATGAATCTCACCGAATCCGTGCGCATTAAGTTGATAGGGTTCGGATTAGCACAGAGAAGGAGAATTTGCAAATCTCAGACATTTATGAGCCTCCCCCCATTCCAAAAACCCTAAGTCATGTTTTTTTACCCAAACTTAGAACTCGAAACCCAAATTACTGCTAACTTGGGACAAGGGCTCAGGATGATGTTACCTGGCCCAGTCGCCGCCACCGCCATTAGCTCTGCCGCGGTGTTAGCGCTCGGCCGCGGCGCGGCGTTCCTCGCTGCCGTCAGGGCGGTCACGGGTCGACGCCTTCATGGCCGCACAACAGGATCGCGCCGGCGCCACCACGTCCCGTGCCGCGTTGCCACGGATCAGGACATCGCGCCGCCGCTGCTGTTGCGAATGATTGGGCCGCCGCTGCCGTTGCGGATGGGGGCGCTGCCGCTGCAGACGCAGATGGGGGCTCCGCCTCTGCAGACGCGGATCAGGGCGCCAACGCGACCATCCGTAAGCGCGCCGCCGCGGCATCCTGCGTGTGCCGCTGCCACCTCCCGTGCGTGCGCCCTTACCGCAAAAAGGTGCTGATGTGGAGCCACTCGACGGAGCGCCGCGCAATCTTGTCCACGCGAGCGCTCCGGCGAGGGGGCCCACACCAGCGCCGTCGATCTCGTTACCGGCGGCGTGGCTGCCCTCACGCCCTGGTAGCTGCCGCTCGAGAAAAGCGGAATGGAGAGGATAGAATGAAGCTAGGATTTCGGCTGCTCACGGGTTTTGTTCAGCCCTCGTGCGTCCGTGGCCGTCGGATCAAGTTCAAGGGCCAAGATCGCCAGGCCGTTAGCAGGCCGGTAGGGGCTCGGCTGAAGGCTGCTTTCGCAGCCCAGGCCCACGTTGTCGGCCTGAGCCCATGCGGGAGAGCGCGGGGGCGTGATGGGCTGGGTCGGTTGCGGCCTGGCATGGTCCGCCATTCAACACGGCGGCCTGTTTGGATGTTTTGAAATTTTATTTATGCAACTGTAAATGCAATACGACCGTAATATGTTGTGCACAAGACCGCAGCGTCATATGCAGGCATTCAGTAATGCTTTGGTGGATTGTAACCACTTGGATATGGCCTATGTGGGCCATATCTTCACATGGCAGCGAGGTAAAATTCGAGAAAGATTAGATCAGGGTTTAGCGGATGCTAGCTGGAATGATCTGTTCCCAACAGCTGGTTTAAAGAATGGGGAGATGACCAAATCAGACCACCGTCTATTGATTGTTGATACAGTGGTTCAGGCCACCAATGACGATCATGAACAGAGGGGTTTCAAGAGATTTGAGGCTAGATGGTAAAGGAGGAAACAGTAGAGGAGATGGTGAAAGCGGCATGGGCGCGTGCGGTGGCCAGAGGAGAGGGGCCGACGCTTATGCAGAAGACCATGCAGGTACATGATGAACTGCATGTTTGGGATAGAATAAGTGAGAGAATCAATGGATGGAGGGAGAAGCTATTAAGCTTAGGAGGCAAGGAGGTCCTAATCAAATCTATTGCTCAAGCTGTGCCAAAATATGCGATGATGGTCTTCAAAATCCCGAAGAAAATTTATAAAGGGATGACAAACACAATCTCGCAGTTTTGGTGGGGTGATGTGGATGGACAGAAAATGATCCATTGGCAAGCTTGGTGGAAATTGTGCTTACCAAAGTTCAAAGGGGGTATGGGTTTCAGGGATTTTCATAGTTTTAACTTAGCTATGCTTGCAAAACAAGTTTGGAGGCTTCTTTGTGATCCCGATTCCCTGTGTGGACAAGTGTTGAGGGCAAAGTATTACCCGGATGGTAAACTTTCCAGGCAAAGCTGAAGAGTGGCAGTTCCTACACTTGGCAAAGGGTGTTAGCGGGTTTGGAATGCTTTAAATGTGGTTATATCTGGCGAGTGGGGGATGGCTCACAGATCAATATTTGGAATGACAATTGGATTCCAAGTAGCCACAATATGAAGATCCTTACACCTAGAGGTAACATCCTTGTGTCCACAGTAAATGACTTGATCAGTCCAATTGATGTGAGATGGGACGAGCAGCTGATTCGCTCCCTGTTCTGGCCGGTTGATGTCCACTGGGCGCAAGGATGTGGTGGCTTGGCACCATAACAGGAACGGTTTGTTCTAAGTGAGATCAGCTTATCACTGTCAATGGAATCATAAATATGGTGGAGGCAATAACAATGCAATAGCATGGTGAGTTCTCCACGGTTGTATACCGTGCTTGGTAATTTTGGCTAATAAGCATATATCTAACACAGGTAATTGTCCAATTTGCCATAAGGGAGCAGAAGATATTAAACACGCATTGTTCTCATGTGATCGCGCAAGGGAAGTGTGGCGTGCCCTTGGTGTTTGGGAACCATTGGAGAAGCTGCTGGTGGTGGACAGATCAGGTTAGGTACTAATCCAGGAAATCATCGGCAGACGGGGGATGGCTTTGGGTTTAGCCAATGTTGGCATGGCTGAACTTATTCTTACGGGCTGCTGGTATATTTGGTGGCAACGGAAGCAACTAGTTCATGGTGAGGATATTCAGAATCCATCAAGATCGGCTACCTCAATTGCAGCAATCACAAAAAACTATGCTTTGGCGGGAAAGAAACATATTGTGCTTAACAATAATTGGAAGAAACCATCAGAGGGCTTTCTAATGATTGATGTTGATGCTTCTTATAATGCGGCTATGGGGGCTGGAAGCACGGGAGCAATTATCAGAGATGCAACAGGTGGGTTCATCGCAGCGGCACACAGCTATATTCCGCACGTGGTGGACGCAGCTATGCCAGAAGCTTTTGCTCTTAGGGACGGACTTTTGTTGGCTCAACAAATTGGCTGTAGTCGCGTTGAGATTCTGGCCAACTGCCTGGAAGTCGTCACAAGATGAAGGAAGGAGAGTTCTTAGCCACGGTGGCAGCGGCAATTTACGATGAGTGTTGCCAGTATTGGGAAGACTTTGCTGCTATTTCTATTAGCCATTGTAATAGAGAATGTAATTCAGTTTCCCATGAATTAGCGTGGCAAGCCTTGGTAGAGGTTCTTCTGTTTGGATAGATGATCCCCTAGTTCTGTCCTCCAATTACTTGTAAACGATGCATCCATATTATTGAATCAATAAAGTTTATCCGGAAGGCTTTCAAATAAAAGAAGAAAACCCTTGGAATACAAATGGCTTTTACAACCTTGGAAAATGCTGTTTGGGTAAAGAATGATCGGCGGAGCAAAGCATCACATTAAGGACGACGGACTGAGCAAATTTGGACTACAGCATGATTACTTGGCAGGCAAGGACTGGAGACGTGGATTCGATGCCAGCAGCGCGTCGTCTGGCTTCTTCCGCACTAGTGGACGAGACCACGCTGGTGGACATGTCGTCGGACGAGATTGCGCTGGTGGACGTGCTCCCTAACAAGCCGCGGGGAGATGCTGGAGCTACAGCACGCCGCTGTTTCTCAAGATCATGCCGCTGCCCCATCATGGTCATGGCCACTGCCTCCCTCCTCGAGGCCACTCGCCTCCTCTCTACCCCGTGGCCGCTCCCTCTCCCGCCCCGCCGTGGTCTTCACCCCAACCTCCTCAGGACCCCACGCCTCTCTGCTGTCCGCACCCACTTTCACCGTCTGCTCCTCCTGACGTGCAGGAGCCGTCGAGGCCCGCGTGATCCTGGTCCTCGACGCGCTCAGGAGGTCTGTGCTCGATTCCCTCACAATGTCGGCGAGCAGCGCGCCGGCTAGCAGAAGCGTGAGCACGGGCGGTCTCGTCGACGACCAGCGACTCACGGGCGGAGGACTGCCCGATATCTGTCGTTTTTGTTTCCAGGCGTTGGCAGGCGATTATTATTTTCCGGTTGTTTTGCCCCAGAACAGATGTAATATTACTGGCTTCACCGGTCATCCAAACAGAAAAATTCAGTTTGAGATGAAAAATATCCGGGCTTGTAATTTACCAGGGTTTTGGACTGATTACTGGTCTTCCAAACAGACCCAAGGCGTTGTTTGGACGTCTAGAAAAAATATACATTTGTAAGATATTTACTGGTGTAAATTATTGTGCACAAGAAACCCAGTCCGTAATTATACACTTGTAAAATGGTGTTTGGATGTAGGTTATTCGGATCAGCTAGCTGTAGCACATTTGGGCTGTGGCTGCAGCTACTTTGTGTCTGTGGCCGGCTACAGAGATGTTGCAGCACATAAAAAAAAGAGCTGAAACGAACATTACAAAACCATGCACATGCTTTGTACAAAACCTTACACATGCACATACTCTGTTTGGTTCAAAACGACATGCTCACAAATGGGATTATAGTCATCATGCACATGTTGCTTTCAGACCAAATAGCATCTCACTAGGTTGCAGCTGCTTCAAGTCTTTTTTTTTTTGAAACTGTGCTGCTTCAAGTCTGAACCAACAAGTTCAGATCTTGCCAACAATTAAACACAGCTCAAAAGATGAGCAATACATCAATCCAGTAGAAGACAAGAACAAAAAACATGGATATATGCTCTTCAGTAACCTAATATGCCATAAGCAACTTCATAACAAGATTATCAGTGTTGATCACCATCCAACTTGCAGTATGAATAGAACGGTAAACATGGTACTCAAATAAAAAAAGAGGTTTGAATTATCATATGGTCCTAGCAAATTAACATCAGAGAACAACAGTGCATAAATAATACTTCTATGATGAATTATAAGATGGCCATAGTCAAACTCCGTAAACAATGCTGTTATGTGGGCTATTGGGATCGAGAGGAGAGAGTCGAGGGAGCGGCGGCGGAGCTACAGTACCCGCGCGCTACAGTACCTGCGCGGGTACTGTTCACGTGAGAGAGAGAGACGGAACGGCGGCTAGGGCTATGAGGGGCGATGAGAACGCCGGCCGCGGGGCTTCGCCCACGGCCGGCAAGAGAGAAGGTTTTTCCTTCTAATCTCTTGCTTGATTAGATTGATACATCTGCTCTCCTTATATAGAGATGATTTCTTAACTTACAAGCAAGGCTTACTTGACCCCTAAGCAAGCGACTAATTAACCCTAACGGGCTAAGGCCCAATAGGCCCTTGACTCTTCTAACACTACACCCCACCTGGACATGCAGCTCGTCCTCGAGCTGCAACTTAACGATGACACTAACGATGACTCTGCTAGACACAAATCTAACACCTAAAAACAAGCCTTTTATATCTCGGCTTATTTTATTGACCTGAAATAGACTACGACTCTTTATTTTTGACTCCTGAATATACGACGGACACCCTCCGTGTGATGGACCTGCACGTGTGTAGCCACCTGGATCCCATGGAGCCCACCGGAACGAGAGGGGTGCATGGGTACAACCACCTGGAATTAGTTGCGATAGCGACCAGCGGAGACGTCCTCGTGGCGGCCGGCGGTGGAATGCGGTGGCGCTAGGTAGTGCGTCCCCGCCGGTGACAAGGAGGCCGCAGAGTTGGAGGTCGTTGCGCGCGGGAAAAACACCATGCTCGCGCCTGAAGACAGCAGTAGGTCGGCGCGGTTGCTGGTGGCCGTCCCACGAGCGAGGTCGCGCTTCGCTGAGCTGAGGTCGACCGTCGCCAAGGTCGCCTCGTGCATAGGCTGACGCATCTCCTGCAGCCGCCGGCGCGCTAGGAGGCCGCGCGCCGCAGCCTGTAGCCGCACCACCGCAGAGCGGGCGAGCGCCCACTCGGGGATGGGGGACGGCGAGGTCGGCCACTGGATCATGTGGAGGGGAAGACCCGAGCTCAGCGGCGGACTAGCACCCGCGGCCGGCGCGACGATGGAGGGCGCGGGCAGCGCTGAGTGCGGCGGGGGTGGTGGGGGCAGCGACGAAACCGGCGGAGGCGGCTGCTGCGTGAGCCCCATCCACGCAGCCTGCAGGGCGATGATGCTGCGGCTCATCTGCGCCATGTTGGTGGACATCTCGGCAACCACTGCGGCGAGGGACTCCAGGGTCAGGGGAACGGCAATAGAGGACCCCGCGGCGGCATCCGCCGGCGCGCCCACGACAGCGGACAGGGTGATGGACGAGGACAACATGAGCAGTGGCAGGGTGGTGGCGCGCCCACGGTAGCGGCGGCAGCAGTGGTGGAAGCCATGATCGGCGAGGCTCCAATACCAGATTGTTATGTGGGCTATTGGGATCGAGAGGAGAGAGTCGAGGGAGCGGCGGCGGAGCTACAGTACCCGCGCGCTACAGTACTGCGCGGGTACTGTTCACATGAGAGAGAGACGGAACGGCGGCTAGGGCTGTGAGGGACGATGAGAACGCCGGCCGCGGGGCTTCGCCCACGGCCGGCAAGAGAGAAGGTTTTTCCTTCTAATCTCTTGCTTGATTAGATTGATACATCTGCTCTCCTTATATAGAGATGATTTCTTAACTTACAAGCAAGGCTTACTTGACCCCTAAGCAAGCGACTAATTAACCCTAACGGGCTAAGGCCCAATAGGCCCTTGACTCTTCTAACAAATGCAATTGTGCTCCTCTGCCAAAAAAATGCTCCAGTTTTGCAACGTCTTGACATGCTTGCCTCCGCTAACCTGCAACATGGAGTTATCATTATTAAGTACAGACAAGGATCGTAAAGTTGAAAGTTTATAGCTATGCACTATGTACAGACAAGACTGGTGCACAAGCAAATGCTCTCAGCTCGGCTCAGTCAAACGAGTCCAACATTTGTTTATGTTGATCATGCTCAAGTAAATACAACAAAAATTAACTGCATAACTAGATGCAGTTTAGTTCCACTATGTTGACAGTTTAATTTCTACTCCAACATTTGTTAACTGCAACATTTCTACTTAAATACAACAAAATTAACCTGCAACATGTTTATGTCTCTATCTAAGTAGAAATGTTGCAGTGGCTGGAAGCTCAAGTGGCATTCATATATGGGGTCCCTTCATATATATGTTGTTTTCGTTTCAAAGGCACACCGTCAATCAGTTAAGGCAATGCCAAGTCTTATTTTTACAAAAGTGCAAGAAGGTAACTGCACATCGTCAATGTGTGCTATTTGTTTGCAAGACTACAGTGCCAGAAAAAAAAGCTTTCAGCTGTCAGTTCCATACTCTATATTGGACGATAGAAGTCCTACTTGTTAAATAACTAATTAGGTGCATCAATTTTGTTAATTTGTGACACGATGTCCCGTTGAAAGGTCCTTGTTTGGTTTTGATAATTGAGTGACAACCTAGATGGACTAATGTATGTTTATGTAAGTTACATAGGTGATTAGTCCACAGGTACACTAATGTGATCAATACATGCTATGGAGGTGAAAATGGCTTGGAGATGTTGCAAAGCTCACACATATGATGAAGGAGCCCATTGCATATGAGACATGACATGGAGTCATGTAACTAGTTGGAGAAGATCAAGATGAGGCTTGGCTTGATGGACGGTTGCAAGCGTGAAGGGCAAGTCGGAGGCTTTGAAGTGATAAACTGTATGGTGGGAAAGCTTGAGCAAAGACTTGGCGCCGATGGACTGAAGCAACGGTGAAGAGTAAGTGAGGTCAAGATCGATGAACCAATAAGGTCACGTGATGATATGAAGTGGATCATATCATTTGTTAATCAAGGTTGGTGTAAATGTTGCATCAGCATCGGATGAGATGAATGGAATGTGGAAGGCAAAGGTATATTTGTAGGGCATTTCATTTCACCGGTCAAAGGTTGTGTAGAAAAGTGCATGACCAGGTTTAGGATAGATGACCATACTATCAAAAGGGGTAAACTTGTTTGCATATCGGTCACCTAGTGCCACTTGAGCGATCTAAATTTACATATGTGTTAGGATCGAGTGACATGGTGAAAGGAGTGAAATCCTTTGAAAAAATATTTATGAAAAGCTAACACACGTGCACAAGTTGGTGGAACACTTGGTGGTATTGGCACATTTGAAAAGGAGAAGAAGAAGAACATGGCCCCGTTCGGCTGAAATTATAAGCCGGCTGAAAAACACTGTTGGCTGATTTTTTTGAGAGAAAAATATTGTTTCGGCTAAAAAAACAAGCTGAATAAGACGAATTATAAGCCAGATGAACAGGGCCATGTTAGGCTGCTGTGTGGGGAGTGGTGGACTGTCCGCGCCTGTGTGGCGGACTGTCCGCTGGCTCCAGACCCAGTTGCGCTTGCGGTCCGGACTCTGTTGGAGTGCTCGGTCTGGACCAAGTCTGGCCGGTACGGCTGTAGGCTACAGCAGCGCAGGCTGCTCTAGACCTTGACTGGCCAGCCAGTCCGGACTCTGGACGCGGGTCCGGTAGGGCGACCCTAAGTTGGTGAAGCTCGGACGTGAGCTCTAGACTCTGCGTGGCATTGGTCTGGACCGAAGCTCGCAGGTCCGGTTGGGACCCCTGGTGACTCGCGGAAAGTCCACGCCTAGGTGGCAGACTGTCCGCCGTTCAGTTTCGGCTAGGAGCAGTGCTGCTAAACTTCGGACCTTGCCGTTGGAGATCAACGGCGGACAGTCCGGACTCAGGTCATGGACAGTCCGCCAGCTAAAACCAGTGGCAAGCAGAGTTTCTAGAAACTCTGTCCAGGCTGTTGGGAATCAATGGTGGACAGTCCGGGAAGAGCGGACTCTTCGGGAATTGACCTCGGACTGTCCGGGGTAGCCGTTACAGCTCAGGAAAAAATGAAAAATGTCTAGTTTCTTCCCCTCTATCTATAAATAGAGGGGTGGCCGACCTTTGGAGCTGGTTGAGCACCTTGGGGATGTGTTTTCCTTGAGTTATGCTTTGACTTTGGGCTTCCAACTTACATACGCTTGATAGTGATCATCGGATTTAGTGTGAGAGCGATTCCTAGTGCGTTGCTTTGTGAGATTGCATCGAGTGGCACTAGGTGATCGAGTTACAAGCCGGTGGTGCTTGTTACTATTGGAGGTTGCCACCTCCTAGATGGCTTGGTGGTGTGATCTCCGTCGAAGCACGCAAGAAGATTGTGCGGTGCTCCGGAGAAGTAATTGTGAGAGGGTATTGTGCTCACCTCACGGGACCGTGAAGAACAACTCTAGTAGAGCGAGACACAAAGGGTGACAAGTGCTCCGACCAAGTCAAAGTGCTAGAACTTGTGGTAAGCACTCCACGTGGGATAGAGTGACTTGTGGCTCACCACTAGCAAGATGACCAGCGGCAAGTTTAGAGCTTGTTTCAACGGGAACTAGCTTATTAGCAAACAAGTGAACCTCGGGATAAAAAATCAACGTGTCATTCATCTCATTGGTTTGCAATCCTCTTACACAAGCTTATATTTACATTCATACATATTATGCTTATGTAGTTGCTCTTGTAATTAGTTAGCTTTGTGTAGCTTGCTAGTTACCTTCCTTGCTTATGTAGCATAGAAGTAGCTCCCTTGCGTAACTAATTTGGTTTGAGTACACTTGTTAGTTACATTGTTTACTTTGTGTAGCTAAGTAATTTGAGCTCTCTAATTTGACTTGAGTAGTGTTGTTGTTGAGCATTGCTAGTGAGCTTAGGCTTTATGCTTTTGGATACTAGTTTGTGTAGGAGCTCCTCCAATTGCTTGAGTACTAGTTACATAGGTTTGTGCGACCTTGCTTCTAGAATTGTTTAGGCGAGTGTTGACGGTCCTTAAGTACCAAATATAGTTATCAAATAAATAAAGAAAAGGATCCAAATGCAACCAACACCTAGACTTAGGGTTTTATCTGACAGAATTCCACGAGTTTTGGTGTTTGTCTGTTTCTGCAGGGGGTTATCAGAAAATACGGAGGAAAGGCCCACACGTCGGGTTTACATAGAGATAATAACGTGTTCACCGATTTTCTATCATCTAGAAGACTCCAGAAGCCACGAGATCGAACGGGAGGCCGAACGGGCCCGGAGGCAGGGCGCCCGCCCTGCTCCCTAGGGCGCCCGCCCTGGACCGAGAGCCAATCAGGCTCCGTCTCGCGGATTATGTTCCACCGACCTAAGGGATCAAGGAAAACCGTGCGATTAATGTCGGTTTGATCTGACGGCCCACGTTCACTTGAGGGGGCTATATAAGTAGGACCCCTGGCCCCTGGAGGAGGCACTCCCTCATTCTCAATTCCTCAAACCCTAATCTCAGGAGGAGAGTCTCTGATCAAGCCCTAGAGCCACCACATCAACTAGTTCTCTAGTATAGCATAGCTACATAGGATTAGAACTAGAAGGAGTCAATCTTCGATTGGTTTCCGGATCTGTCAAGAGGATTCTTGGTAATTCCTTTATTGTTCTTCATTGTTCATCTTTGTTCTTCAATATTATGAATACAACTTTGTTCTATTTCAATATATTGATTATGACTATGCTCTACTTGTTTATGTTTGCGATTATATTGTTCTTAGTTTATCGTAGTTATACGCTTAGCTTAGTTAGATTGGAATTATATACATGTTTAGGATCGTATAGCGTTTATCCATCGGATCCATGGGTAAATGATAAATATTGTGTAGGCGTGGTGCTTAGACCATATTTATCTGCGATTGCACCTTATATGCCGGATCGTGGGGTGGTCCGCGATGGTGACAGCTTCGTTGGTTCTTATATAGTCCCCCTCCCGTGTGTAAGGCAGGCAGAGCAACATTATTACGGGGGAGTGATTGCTATGTTTCTCATCTTCCTTGATAATATCACTATGCATGGGCGTAGTCCTTTCTCGCAATGATTGCCAAGTGTACTTGCACTAACTATGATATGCTAGACTTTATAGTTAAGAATAACTTAGGAAATATCCTTGTAGTTCGTCCTAATACCATGCTAATGACTTGCTAGAATATCTGTTGAGGTGCTTATCATTATTATATGTGGCTGGCTGATCAGATTAATTATCTTTGTCACCATTCATACTTTATCTATATTTTATGTGACACTTACCCCTGTATGCAAGAGATAGATGAATGCTCTCACTTATACATGCAATGATTGATACTCATTCCTATATTCCATTCCATAATCAACATTGATGTTAGTAATCCCCTCCTAGTGGTAAAAATATAAATAACGATACCTGGAATACTTCCCGGTTAAAATGCTACATCGGTATTAATCTGTGCGCTTGCAGATCTTATTTAATATTTATTTAGAAGAGCAGTTGCATATTTCAATACCGCGTCTCTCATGTCATGCTGGGGATGACAACTTGGCTTAAGTGGCATGAGGGATAGGTTCGGCATTTTTGGCGCCGTTATCAGAATTAGAAAACTAAGTCTACTTTTGGTAATGACGTTAAGAATGCCCAACAAGCATTTTTGGCGCCGTTGCCGGGGAAGGTTGATTTACTAACAAGGAATGAATATGGAATTTGAGTCATCATTCGCATCATTAAGTGATTGAGATCATCAATTCTCCCATATAGATTTACCCCTGTATTTTTCCATTCTTATTGTTTTGCAGGGTGATCTTCTAGAAAATTTTGTTGATAACCCCGAAGCATTAATCAGAGGGGCAAGAGCCAAGCTCAAGAAGTCAACACTTCGACGCAACACTTCATCCAATTCAGAAGACCGCCGAAGTTTCATCCGGAATTTGTCAACAGAGTTCGCAGCCATGGCGAACAAGACGATCCGCGAGTTCTCAGCTCCCACTACGGACAACATCCGCACTGGACCTGCCGCGGCCATCGACAAGAACTTTGAGCTCAAGCCAGGGCTCATCAATATGGTACAAGCCAACCAGTTTTGTGGGAAGCCGCACGAAGATGCAAGTGCTCATCTCCAATACTTCCTAGAGATTTACAGCACATTCACTTTATTAGATGTTCCCAGAGACGCCATACTACTTCGCCTTTTCCCATTCTCACTATTGGGGAGAGCGAAGCAGTGGTTCTATGCGACGAAGGATAAGAACACTATGTGGGCACTCTGCTCTACGAACTTTCTGGCTAAGTTCTTTCCCATGGGCAAGACCAATGCTCTCCGTAGGAAGATTACAAGTTTTCAGCAACAACATGATGAATCCGTTCCAGAAGCATGGGATCGCTTTCAAGATTACATCCTAGAATGTCCCCATCATGGAATGGAAAGCTGGCTACTTATGCAGACTTTCTATCATGGGCTCGTGAGACCATGGACGCTGCAGCTGGAGGCGCATTTCTATCACTCACCATACCACAAGCTACAGCCCTTGTGGAGAAGATGGCGTCCAACCAAGGTTGGAACGAAGAGAGGACTCAAACACGCAAGAAGGGTGGAGGTATGCACCAGCTCAAGGAGGTAGACATGTTGTCTGCAAAGTTAGACCTACTCATGAAAAAGCTCGATGACAAAGCTGAAGACAAAAGAGAAGTCATGAACGTCTACGACTCTCACATGACTTGTGAGGAATGTGGAGACACTGGACACTCAAGCAATCACTGCCCTGAGATGCTTGAGGATGCAAGGTACATCAACAACAACAACTACTACAACCGTCCTCAACAAAATCAAGGTTGGAATCAACAGAGGCCTAACTACTCAGATAACTACTCAGGTAATTATCAAGGTAATAACTCTTACAACAACAATAATAATTTTCCACCCCTGAGAGAGTTAGTGTCTAATCAAGGAAAGCTAATGGATAACTTGTCTAAGAAATTGGCATCCAATGATAAAATACTAGAAAACATAAATAATAGAATGGATAATTTCTCTACTGCCATCAAAAACCAAATTAGCTTTAATAAAATGATTGAATCTCAGTTAAATCAAATAGCTGCTGCTGTTTCTGCTACTAACCTCGGTATACCATCACAACCAGAAGGATTAGAATCTACAAATCTTGTAGACATGTTTGATGCAGGTAACTATTGGAGTAATCCCACTGTCGGAGTACATAATGACCTTCTGCCAGTCAAGAGAGGCGATCCAGGACGCCCCGTCATCCCGATCTCCATTGGCATGGTGGACTTCCCAGAAGCACTCTGCGACTTTGGCTCCAGCGTCAACATTATGCCCAGGGTACTCTATGAAAAATTCTTTACATATCCTTTATCAGAAACAACTATGTGTTTGCAGCTTGCAGATCGGACACTAAGCTTTCCTAAAGGAATATTAAAGAACATGTGTGTCCGAGTTGGTACCTCGTATGCTCCAGCTGATTTCGTGGTGATAGAGACCGGGTCCGATGAGAGGTCACCAGTTATTCTGGGAAGGCCATTCCTAAATACCTCGGGAGCTGTCATCTACGCCAGCGCTGCGAAGATCAACTTCAACATCAAGGGGAGGAAGGAGACGTTTTCCTTCAAGAACAAGATTACACAAATTCCAGAGCAACCCCAACATGAACCAAGAAAGAGGACCAACAGGAGGAACAAGCAGAACAAGAACAACCAAGGATGGACCGAATCAGCTAAGATGATCACTGCAGTTCAAGGAGGTCAAGATGGTCGACTCAAGTCGCCCTTCCTGAACAAGAAGGACGACCCAGGTATGCCAAGCATTGAGTGCTCAATCAATGGATACTCCTTTCAGAAGGCGCTCTGCGACACTGGATCAAGCGTCAACATAATGGCCACAGTCACCTATCAGCTCTTGTATGGGACCATGCCCTTAAAACCAATATACACTCAGCTCCAGATGGCAGATCAGACATCCCGAAAGGTCGAAGGTATAGTAACCGATGTCCCTGTTAAAATTAACGATCATTTTGTCCATACAGACTGGTATAGTAACCGATGTCCCTGTTAAAATTAACGATCATTTTGTCCATACAGACTTTCATGTCATTGACATGGGAGACGACGAGTACGATCCACCCATCATCCTAGGAAGACCGTTCCTAGGCACCGTCAAAGCAATCATCTACATTGGAACCGGAGAAGTCCATATGCATTTCTCCTCTGAGAAGGTACGCCGCTACTTTAATGACCCTAACTATATAGTTGAAGATTCTAAGCAGGTCAGGACAAGAAGAAGGCAACGTAACCGTAACCAAAGGAGGCAACCCATCAAGGACGTATGGGCAGACTATGAAGGAGAGGTCATAAGGCCCGAGGATACCCAACAGGAGACCGAAGCACCAAGTCGGATATGGAAAGCGAAGACAGTTACACAAGAAGAGGAGGCGCTGCCGGAACCACCATCTACGCCACCCAAATCCCAGGACAACTAAGAAGAAAAGAAGTCCTGTTCGGAGGACTTAAAAACACCGAACGCCGTGCCAAGAGGTAAACTTGGTAGTTATCATTTTCCATTTAATTATTGCTCAGTTAATCATGTTCATTCTGTCTAAAAAAATGTTGAAAACAGTAAGCCCCATGTGAGTATACGAGTGGCATAAAACCCATAAGTACATTCACTGTGGTGGCATAAAAAAAATAATAATATATATTTTTTCTGTTCTATAAAAATGAAAATAAAAATAGAGAGTGACATTTATCAAGGAAGCTCAAACATGATAAAGGCTAGATATTTATGCTAACGCTTAATCAAGTTCCACGAAGCTTTGTTGTCTATTTGAGCTCCACAGAATTCAGGAAGACTAGCAGATGGAGAACATCCTAATCGTTGTCAGGGTGCTGCCGACATTCAAATACACCTCTGCACCTGCTAGCTACATTAGAAGAAATTACGTCAAGATCCAGCTTGGGGGAGAGCACCCCCATTTATCCCGATAAGTATTTTTATCTACATTTATACCTATGCTTTATTAAAATAAAAAGATGCATAATCATGAAAACCCAAATAAATATTTTGTGTTTATATATATTTGCTTAGTTTAATAAATAAATAAAGTAGCTATGCTAAACTGAATCTTGAAAATAAAACTCTAGCATGGATATGATAAATAGTTGCTCTGCCTAATTTTCAAATTTGTTCTCTCTCTAGTTTAGACATAACTGTTATAATTTAAAACTGGCTCTAAACCCGAACTAGTGGGAAGAGAACTTGATCTGAAGTCTAAGTTGTTAGCGGATATGATATGGGAAGGTTGAGCTGCTGTTTATCTGTTCCTAGAGATACTAGAATTCTGGAGAATTTTATCTTTGAAAATCTTTAAAATGTTGCATGATGAGTTCCTGTATGATGAGAGTTTAAATTCCTACCACAACCATATATACATACTTGTTAGATTAGGAGCCGCACTTTTACTACTTACTGCTTATGGGCATTGAGTGTGGTCAAGCTGTGTAGACCCTTAGAAACTTGTCATGTGGTTAAAATCAAGATTCACTTGCATGTTCACTCATACATGCTGCTTCTACTCCGGAAGTACGCATCCACATATATCCACTCATTTCCATCTCCAGATTCACCCAAAATTATTCTACTCCTGACCCGGGAGAGAATAGCCAAAAACATTATCCCATTCCTGTTATTCCCTGTGAAGTTAATGCTCAAGTCATTTCTACTACCACTTGCTATATTTTCAAAAGAGGGAGATTGCTCTAAAAAAACGAGAAAATAAAAAGGAGCAAGTGCTCGGAACCTCGAAGAAAGAAAAAGTGAGACGAGAGGTAAAAATGGACAAGTGTCCGACAGTAGAATTAGGGGTACAATACCCACCTGAGAGAAAAAAAAAGAAGAAGAGAAAATACAGAGCATCTCATTCCCCTCAAAAGTTTTAAAAAGCAAGAAAGGTATGTATTCCCTCAAAAAGAGCATTAGACTTTTGTTATCACCATCATCACCATACACCACTCATTCACCACACATGCACATCTTGATTTGACTTATTGACTTGTTTCTCTGGATCCATGGTTTGACTATGCAATAAATGTTCTATGAGTATGTATACTGTATCTCCCACCTATGAGCTCCAGATATCAAAGCCTTATTAGAGTAGGGTGAGAGAGAAGGCAATGTCACTACGCCTTATACCATAAATACCACATACTTTGAGAGAGAAGGCATATACCATTACTGCCTTGGTAAGGATCCAGAAATACCACAAAAGAGAGACCCGAGAAAGTCATACAAGGAATCTCTGAGTTTTATTTGAAAAATTTGCAAAAACTCCAGAGCTATAGCTGATCAAGAAAAGAGACATGGCGTTTGACTAGACCGTTCTATCTTTTAACCACTCAAGATGCAGGTGACGGTTGCAAGCCCCATGGTGAAAGGTAAAATGAGTAAGTTTTAAGTCTTGACAGTTTACTCTAACTCAGGGATGAGACCTTATTTGAAAGCATATGTACCGTCAACGTTCAAAAGCGTTGCAGCAACTTCTGCTCCATAATGAGTCTATCCTTGCTCAGGGACGAGCAAGAGGTAAGCTTGGGGGAGTCTGTTGACGGCCCTTAAGTACCAAATATAGTTATCAAATAAATAAAGAAAAGGATCCAAATGCAACCAACACCTAGACTTAGGGTTTTATCTGACAGAATTCCACGAGTTTTGGTGTTTGTCTGTTTCTGCAGGGGGTTATCAGAAAATACGGAGGAAAGGCCCACACGTCGGGTTTACATAGAGATAATAACGTGTTCACCGATTTTCTATCATCTAGAAGACTCCAGAAGCCACGAGATCGAACGGGAGGCCGAACGGGCCCGGAGGCAGGGCGCCGCCCTGCTCCCTAGGGCGCCCGCCCTGGCCTGAGAGCCAATCAGGCTCCGTCTCGCGGATTATGCTCCACCGACCTAAGGGATCAAGGAAAACCGTGCGATTAGTGTCGGTTTGATCCGACGGCCCACGTTCACTTGAGGGGGCTATATAAGCAGGGCCCCTGGCCCCTGGAGGAGGCACTCCCTCATTCTCAATTCCTCAAACCCTAATCTCAGGAGGAGAGTCTCTGATCAAGCCCTAGAGCCACCACATCAACTAGATCTCTAGTATAGCATAGCTACATAGGATTAGAACTAGAAGGAGTCAATCTTCGATTGGTTTCCGGATCTGTCAAGAGGATTCTTGGTAATTCCTTTATTGTTCTTCATTGTTCATCTTTATTCTTCAATATTATGAATACAACTTTGTTCTATTTCAATATATTGATTATGACTATGCTCTACTTGTTTATGTTTGCGATTATATTGTTCTTAGTTTATCGTAGTTATACGCTTGGCTTAGTTAGATTAGAATTATATACATGTTTAGGATCGTATAGCGTTTATCCATCGGATCCATGGGTAAATGATAAATATTGTGTAGGCGTGGTGCTTAGACCATATTTATCTGCGATTGCACCTTATATGCCGGATCGTGGGGTGGTCCGCGATGGTGACAGTTTCGTTGGTTCTTATATAGTCCCCCTCCTGTGTGTAAGGCAGGCAGAGCAACATTATTACGGGGGAGCGATTGCTATGTTTCTCATCTTCCTTGATAATATCACTATGCATGGGCGTAGTCCTTTCTCGCAATGATTGCCAAGTGTACTTGCACTAACTATGATATGCTAGACTTTATAGTAAAGAATAACTTAGGAAATATCCTTGTAGTTCGTCCTAATACCATGCTAATGACTTGCTAGAATATCTGTTGAGGTGCTTATCATTATTATATGTGGCTAGCTGATCAGATTAATTATCTTTGTCACCATTCATACTTTATCTGTATTTTATGTGACACTTACCCCTGTATGCAAGAGATAGATGAATGCTCTCACTTATACATGCAATGATTGATACTCATTCCTATATTCCATTCCATAATCAACATTGATGTTAGTAATCCCTTCCCAGTGGTAAAAATATAAATAACGATACCTGAAATACTTCCTGGTTAAAATGCTACATTGGTATTAATCTGTACGCTTACAGATCTTATTTATTATTTATTTAGAAGAGCAGTTGCATATTTTAATACCGCGTCTCTCATGTCATGCTGGGGATGACAACTTGGCTTAAGTGGCATGAGGGATAGGTTCGGTATTTTTGGCGCCGTTATCAGAATTAGAAAACTATGTTTACTTTTGGTAATGACGTTAAGAATGCCCAACAGCGAGCTCTAGCTAGCCCAACACATTTGTCGCCTAATTAGGATCTTTTATAAGGTGCTTGAGAACTTAAATAGAGAGGTGTAGTCTTGGTTAGACCGTTAGTTTTAATTCTGCATATATCTCGGTTAGCAGACACAATTATTTTTTAATAATGACTATTCACCCCCTCTAGTCCGCCGTCTCGACCCTTAATCCATGCAAAATAGAATGAATCGTAACACAAGTCTTAAAACTTATTAGCAAGACAAGCATCACCTGGAGTTCCTTTGAAGTTATTTGTACACATTTCTCTGAAATTTGAAACTATGTTTATCGAGTCATCTGTTTGTTTACCACATCATATCAGAGGCTGTTAGCCTGGCACTCTTATAAAAACAATATTACGAGGCGATCGAATCATTATTGTGCAATTGGGAACAACTTGATTCCTGCATTCACCTGTTGCATCAACGTTCATTGATTGTACGTCCTAAGCTAACTATAGTCCCGTCATTTGAATAATTCATGCATGGTGATAATTGAAAATGCAATTTGACCAAATAAAATCACCACAAAAGTGACGATAGGAGTCCTACTCATGCAACTAGGAGTCCTACTGATGCATGCATCGAACTAGTGCAACTATCAAAATATTGTGTCGTCCCATCGTTTTTATCCGCTGCCGTTAAAATTTCAGAACGCATCGCCGATCTCCGCTGCCGATCCCAGCCTGTTGCCCGTTGTCGATCTGCCCACCTCCTGCCGGGCACGCCCTTGCCCCAAGATCTGGTTACAGATCAGGTGCGCGACCTTGCCCCGAGATCGAGACCGTTGTTGGCTCTGCGGAGAGTAGTGGTCGTCGAGGAGTGGCTGGGGGAGGGATCGACGGGGTCGGTGCGGCGACGGTGCGGTTGCAGGGTTGGGCGCCGCCGCAGGAAACCCTCGCAGCCTCGCCCCTCGGCTCCGAGCGGACGGGAGTCGAGGGTCGAGTTGTCCTGATAGCTCTCGTTTTTATTCAGGCCTCATGAGACGACATTTTTTCCACCGGTTTTGGGCCAAACCGGGTGTAAATTTACTGGGCTCATTGGTCATCCAAACATGTAGTTGTGGCCTGTGTCGAAAAAAATATAGGACCTGTAATTTACAATGGTTTTAGGGCAAATACTGGGCTTCCAAAGAGGGCATGTTTTCATGTTTTTCTATTTTATTAGGCTCATGGGCTGCTAAATAGTATGGGCCAAATTCATCGTGATTTTGGGCTTCGTTATTTAAAGTACATTATTTACTGTTTAAGGTTTTTCATTAGCATAGTTTAATGTTATTGAGGCCATGATGTTAATGGACCAAATTACTATAATTAGGCCACTAAATGTGCATTATTATTGTCATCATCACTTAGAGATAATTTTAGCCCATTAGAAAATCATGTATTTATTTTCGGTATTATGACTGATTGGAGGGCATAATTTAAATAGGACACTAATGATTACTCGTTTCCTAAGAAAATAGATCATCGGCACTCACGAACCGCTCTCCTTCTACTCGTAGCAACCAAGCAAAACAAACAGACAAAGGCAGACACACCTAAGAACATTACATCACTTCCCTAAAAAAAAGAACATTACATCACTCAAAAGGAAAAGCTTTGAAAAGAGTACTAAATGGAATAGCTAGAGCGCAAGAACGATCAACAACAGAGCTATCGTTGGAAGGGACGTGACTATCGAGATGTTTGCAACATAACGAAGAAGAACAAATAATATGGTTGATTCATTATAGTTAACCAAATAAGGTGAAGGATATCTCAGAGGAACATCCTAAAGTTGAATTAATCAAATTATATTGAATTATAAAGCCGGAGTAAAACCCTAATCATATTTTATTTATAAATATCTCTATAGTAGTTAAGCCATTTAAACATTTATAATTTAGAAAACATAGAACATGTGAGAGCACTAATCGAATCATTTTATGTTTCACATTTAAACTAAAAAAGTTATCATTAATAAAGAAACATTTAACTTGGTACTAATAATCAAGTTAATCATTAGATTTATGAAAGATCGAAGTATAAACCTAAGTTGCTTTTAATTCAAAAGGCATTGAATAAAAATTAATCAAATTAATAGGACTAAATTCATAAACATGTGACATGGTAAACATTGTTTCTAACACGAAGCTTACGTTGTTACAAAGCTAATGCAACAAGAACAGACTAAAACGAAGCTAAAACGATGAAACGATGAAGGTTTGAAGCCGCAGGGGTTTGACTATGGAAAACAGGGGCTGGAACGTGATTAAACATAGCCTAAAAGGGCTAACTCACAAAACCAACAAGGGTCGAATCGATGACGGGTTCTATTACCTAAAACAACATGGGTTTTTATGAAAAAGAGCTAGGGCTGACCGGTTGTTGAGTGGTTGACCAGGTCTTCACCTATGTGGCACACGCGTGGCGGCTGATGCGGACGCCAAGTCAGTAGTGCCGACTTTGGTTGACCACGAGTCGAAGGTGCGATCTGGGCCGCTGGATTAGGATCGGGCGGCTAGGGTTGCTCCACGCGGTTGACCAGGCCGGCAGCGTGGTCAATGCAGCTGCGTATGGCGGCGCAGCCATTGGAGACGGTGGGAGCTAGCCGGCAAAGGGCCGCGCATGCACCATGGGCTCGTCGGCCATGGGATGACGAGGCGGCTTGCCTAACGGTGGTAGGGCTCCTGCGAGGTTGTGTGTGTGGAAGGAATGGAGAGAGAGGGCGGGACGGGCATTGGCTAGTTCCTCACCTCGACGTGAATCCCAGGGGGGCGGTCTCGTCGGCGATGGCGCTGTGTCAGCGTAGATCGACAGTGGCGGCGCTCCACCCGTGTGGCGGTTAGAGAGCAAAGCAGCGGCGTTGCTGGGGCTAGGATTCTAGGGTAGGGCATCGGCGCACAAAAGACCTATTTATAGACGCGGTTGATCCTCGCGTGCAGGGGGGACGAGCGACAACGGCGTTGTCCACCTCGTGCGTACAAAGGTTAGAGAAGGGGTCACGAGTGGCTGATGCGCGGGACCCACGGGTCAGTGACACAGGAGCGTGGGCTGCTACGGCTGACATGCGGGGCGCAGAGTGGGTGGCGCTGGGCTGCGTTGCTGCGGATGCAGATGGGCCAAGGCCCACTATGTGGGGCGAGCGCGGAAAGGGATAAGGGCCTGGGCGGCTAGGTCTCGGGCCTGTTGGTCGAGGCCAGCTGGTGGGCAGCGCCGCTGGGCCTGCTGCGCACGCAGGACGGCGGGAGAAGGGGAGAGGCCAGCTGTGGGCTCGCTGCAAGGTGAAGCAGACCAAAGACGGGGAAGGAAAAAAGAAAAAGAAGAGAAAAGCTTTTTCAAATTTCAAAAGGGATTTTGAAAGTTTTTTTTGTAGAAATTTGGACTGGTTTTGAAATGTAATTTTTGAAGGCTTATTTTCCAAAAACAGAGAGGTCTTAATCATGGTTTAAACGAATTTTCAAAATTCGTTTTTCACACAATAAAACTAATGCAAAGGCTTGAATGCAACAAACAAATCACATCAACTTTGTAAAAGTTTTATAAAGCCAATTTTTCTCAATTTAAATTGTGAACAAATAAATAAATCCTGGAAAATATTAGAAAAATCATTAAATCTTTTATCTTATTTAGTGATTTCTATTCACAACCCAAAATGGAACTTTTGGGTGTGACATCAGCCGGCAAACAAAGAAAGTATTTACTGTGTGTAAGCTCCTGCTATTTTTTTTTCTCGATCGGGCATTTTGCCCGTATTTCGTAAGTTCCTGCTATAGAAATAAAGTTGAACGCTCTATAATTAAAACAAGCTAAGGGGCCAAACATGTGTAAGATCCAGCAAATTATTGTGAATATAGAAAGCATTTGACAAATAAAGCCAAAGATAATACCTCATTATTTGTAAGCTACTTAGTAACAACTCCAAATGAATGTGAAGTCTTGAGAATTGGAAATGCTGTACCAACAAATGAATGTTGTATTTAGGTTGGCATGCAATAGACAGTAGTACAAGTGAATTTACCCAAAAATACTCTCTTCTTTATATAGTGAGAAGTAATTTTTCATAAGTTATATCCTTTAATAGGTAGTATTAAGGACAAATTTTAATTCATTCATTCCATTGGTTTATACAAAAAAATACCTAGCATATTCATGCAACAAGGTATGCACTACATACTTTCAGGTATATATATTGCACCCCCGCTAGTCCATTTCCCTAACCTCTACAATAGAAAACATATGAACTCAAAGTGGCCTGCGATTCATCAGCAAGCATCCATGGCGAAAGCTACTAAGCTGTTTCTCAGTAGTGTGATCCTTCTTCTCTACACTAGCCTGCATATCCAAGGTTTGTATTATCATCTCAATAGCATGCATGTATTGTATATACATCATGGGAAATTACATCACCAAGATGTACCAGATTGTCCTTTATTGCTTATTTATTATTTCACATATGGAATTTATTATCATCTCAATAGCATGCATGCATTGCTTATTTATTTATTACTTGTGACAAACAGGTGCGGGTGCAGCAGAGTACGGTGATGTCACGAAACATATCGACGTCCAGTCCACTCAAAAAAGGATATTATGTGCCCCATGCACTTGTTGCCCTGGGAAAAGATCGACAAACTGCTACACAGCGAATAATTGCTGCATTCAGCTAATTTGCAATGGGCCTCATCAACAACCAGGAACATGTTTACAAACAACGCTAGCTTGCAACTGTAACAACTGCCCGACTACCAGTAGTGACTATAATATGTTTCAGTTATAATGCAAGTGGATGCTAATAATGTATGTTACCTTTCAATCAAAAATATAAAAATAAACTTATAGTATAAAGGTGATCCTCTATAGATGACACTATTAAGTGTCGGTTCATGCTTCATGCTTCATGGGGCTGCTCAAAATGAAAATAAAGGAAGATTCTTGTCTGAGTTAGTACGGATGTGTTCAAAAGAAATCATACCTATCATTATAGGTGGTGACTTTAACATTATCCGTGGCCACAAGGAGAGGAACAATGATAACTACAACGATCGGTGGCCTTTTCTTTTCAATTTGATTATTGATGCTTTTAATATTAGTGAGATTGAGCTGACTGGCAGGAAATATACTTGGGCTAATTAGTTACAATGCTAGAAATGTGAGAAACTGGATAGAGTGTCTTGGCTTGTTCTAATTTTGAGGCCAAGTTTCTGCATACCACTGCACATGCTTTAACTAGAGAGATCTCAGATCTACCCCTCTCTTAGACCCATCTGCGAATCACCAACCACTTGTTCAAGTTTGAATTGGGTTGGCTGCTACGTGATGGTTTCTGTCAAATGGTTAGAGGAATTTGGCAAAGTACAAGTATATATAGTTGGAACTCCACTCGAAAGGTGGCAGGCCAAAATTAGAAGATTGCGCCAAGACTTAAAGGGGTGAGCCAAAATCACTAATGGTGCTTATAAGAATAAAAAAAGTTATTACTAAACAAGCTGGACGAGCTGGATAAAAAGGCCGAATTAACACAACTAGAAGCTCACAAATTAGTCTTTAAACATGTGCTCAATGAGAGGCTGAACTGTTAAGAGAAGAAGATCTGAAATGGTACCAAAGATCAAAGGTTAAAAATCTTTTAGATGGTGACACAAATACAAAGTATTATCATTTGGTGGCTAATGGGAGACATTGGAAAACTCATATTTTTCAGTTGGTAGATGGGGATAGGATAATTCTGCGGTGATGATGAATTGAAGAAGCATATCACAACTTTTTACAAACATCTTTTTGGGTCGTCAGAGCAGACCAATGTGACGCTAGACGAATCCAAAAAAGAGGACATCCCCTAGGTCTCTAAACTGGAAAATGTGACGCTAGACCAATTTGAAGCACACAAGTAGGAGGAGCAAACTTATAAACCTGTTTGTTGCATTTGAATGTGCATTACATATGTTTGCTTGCATGACACACATTTTAAAATTCCCTATCCATGCTTGTGTGGTGTATGCTAGATTGTAGAAAATGATTGATGAAATGAAAACTAGCATGCATAGGATGGCTAGATATTTCTTGATCTTTTATAAGTGGTACTAGATACTTGCTTCTAATGTTGATCTCATGAGGTATCTAGTTTGTCTTTGCTTTTCAAGTGATATCTAGCAAACGATGGTGTTCAAATGGCAACTCCGATTGGTATCACGCTTCAAAGGTTCATTCTTTACACCTTAGCATCATTTGGTAGCTACTACTCTCCCAAAACTTCCAATTCATGCATATGTGCAAGCTTTCAAATCCAAACTCTTAGCACATATGTAGGGGGAGCTAATACTACCAATTTGGGTTGATAAAACTTGTCCATAATCTTTACACATGGTAATATGCTTGGGCAAGCAACATGAATCCAAAAAGATTTCATTGAATATCTTTGTAAATAGGTTGTCGATCAATTATCAAAAAGAGAGAGATTGAAAGCCCTAGTTTGGTTTTGGATAATTGATGAAACCTAGGACTAACCTTTGATCTAAGTGAGTGAATTAGATAAGGTGGCCCAATCCAAGTGATGGAGCAAGTCAGAGGTCCATGGTGATGAAGGTGGACATGAAATGAAGATGATCAATCCCCAACTTGAAAAAGAAGAAAGAGAAAAACAAAACCAAGGTGATCAAGACAAAGGTATAAAATAGGATTTATTTTTGATGATCAAGACACTATAGAGAGTGTGATCACGTTTAGGATCGATAGCCATACTATAAAGAGGAGAAATCTTTGACTAAACGGTTATCGAGTGCCACTAGGTGACATTGTTCTTGTATATGAATTTAGGAATCTAGTGATCTAACTTTGACCCTTGTAAAATACTTTGAAAAATGCTAACATGTGTGCATACAAGTTCTACACTTTGTGGTTAGCAAGGTGGAGCGTAGCGGTTGCGGACTTAGAAAAAGAAAAGGAGGAGCTGCACTGTGACCGGATGCTGGCCACGTCCTGACCGGACGCTAGCAGCTGAGTCCGGTCATTTATAGCGAGGAGCCGCTGTCTGGTCGAGAAGGCCGAGGAGGGACCGAATGCTGGCCCAGGCTTCACCGGCGCGTTCGGTCACTTTTTGAAAGGTGGCATGTTGGCGTGAATGGACGCGCAGGGGCAGCGTCAGGTTGGTGCTGACGTATAGTGATGTAGGTAGGGTTTGCGAGCTCAGCGAGGATCAGACTCAGTGGCGCGTCCGGTCTTTAAAAACTGGCTCTGGATGCTCTCTGTACTTGATCTGATGCTGAGTGATCCAGAGTCCAGTCTTTTCAGCTGTGAGTCCGGTAATGACTTAATCCTGGGGCGCTCGATCAGTTGACCATTGTAGATCAATGCGTGATGTTTGAAGGCGAGTCACGTGGACGACTGAGGGTGACCGGACTCAGGCCGACCGAACGTTGTGGTGCATCCGGTCAGCCTAAGAGTGCCCAACGGCTCTTTGAGCCTTGGGGCTCTATAAGTAGGAAGGTACTGGCTTGATGCTCACTCTCTTGGCACTTTGACATACTTGACATCCTTGTGAGTGATGTGAACTAGGGTTCCCGATCTTCCGAAAGGTTCTGATAACTCTCGATTTGGTGGAGTCACGACACAATTTGATCCGGCTTCCGAACAACTCGGCTCTAAACCTCGCAATCGCAGCACCACGACTCCTCTGGTTATCAACCGGCGTTGCACGGGCGACCTCGCCAAGAAGGCTAAGTCCTTGCCTACGAATCGAGAACACAAGCAAGAACACAAAGGAATGCAACCAAATTGCAGATGAATGATTAATCTCACAAAGTTGGGGTCTCACAAACCGACGACGGCGGTGAAACTGTTATCAACAGAATAATCTAAGCAAAACCTAACCCTAATGTAGGCGGCGACTACTTATTATATAGCCTAAGGGACGTCCAAGGACCCCTATTCGCGTCCCTAGGGAGTGCCAACACGTTACAAGGCCCAAACGGCCCAAAAGACGGCGACACAGCGCCCTGACAGATTCTGGACGGTGACTTGTTTCAACTATTTCCGTTGATTCCGAATAGCTTTTGATGTGAGACCACTTGGGTTGGCTTCCTTATCAAATAAGCTTTCCATCCATATATGGATCATCGAAAACGGAGTCCGGATGCGTCCTGGGTGACCAGTTTAAGGCAGACTGGTCCTGGATTCCGAGGTGGACTCGAACTTGATTTGGTTTGGTCCTCCGTCTTTATCCGGGCGCCCTCGCTGGTCCTCCACGCCTCCAAGCCCTCCTCCATGTGTCTCCTGGACCTCTCCTTCATACCTAAGCACAATATAATCATTAGGTAGCAATCTATTCTTAGAATCATATAAAGAGTTACTTAGGAACGAACTCACCTCTAAATTTAATTGACGTGCGCGAGCTCTAGTGATTGGACCTTGAATGTCCAACAGTGGATCATTGTGTGTATGTGAATGAGTGATGTCCTTATCATCCTCCCCCTCTTGAATTGGAGTCGTCCTCGACACCAACTCATCTTCGTCTCCCAAGTATGGCTTCAAATCTGAAATGTTAAAAGTGGGACTAACCCCAAATTCGGGGGGTAACTCAAGCTTATATGCATTATCATTAATCTTCTCAACAATTTTAAATGGACCATCAGCTCTAGGCATCAACTTAGACTTTCTCAAATCTGGAAATCTATCCTTTCTCAAGTGCAACCAAACCAAATCACCCGGTTCAAGCTTCACTTCTTGTCTACCTTTACTACCAGCAATTCTATACTTTTCAGTCATTTTTTCAATGTTATGCTTAGTTGTTTCATACATTCACAAAATTAAATCAGCACGTTCCTTAGCATCAACATGAATTCTATCACTAGTAGGTAGAGGCAAAATATCAATTGGAGCACGGGGATTGAATCCATACACTACCTGAAAAGGACTTACCTTGGTGGTAGAATGTGTTGCCCAATTGTAAGCAAACTCCACATGAGGCAAACATTCTTCCCACATCTTTAAATTTTTCTTCAGAATAGCTCTCAACATAGCAACCAAAGTGCGGTTAACTACATCTGTTTGCCCATCGGTTTGTGGGTGACAAGTTGTAGAAAACAACAGTTTTGTACCCAACTTATTCCATAGAGTGCGCCAAAAGTGACTCAAAAATTTAGCGTCGCGATCTGAAACCATAGTAGAAGGCATACCATGTAAACGAACAATCTCTTTGAAAAAGAGGTCAGCAATATGAATAGCATCATCACTTTTATGACATGGTATAAAGTGTGCCATCTTAGAAAATCGATCCACCACAACAAAAATGCTATCCCTCCCCCTCTTAGTCTTAGGCAATCCCAAAACAAAATCCATAGAAATATCTGCCCAAGGAATAGAAGGAACAGGAAGAGGCATATACAAACCATGTGGATTCAAGCGAGACTTAGCTTTTTGACATGTGGTACAGCGTGCCATGAATCGCTCAACATCTCTCTTCATCTTTGGCCAAAAGAAGTGTGTGGCCAAAACATCCTCCGTCTTCTTAGCACCAAAATGTCCCATCAACCCTCCTCCATGCGCTTCCTGCATCAACAAAAGACGAACGGATCCTACTGGAATGCATAGGCTGTTAGCTCTAAATACAAAACCATCATTGACCACAAACTTGTTCCATGAACGTCCCCCTTTGCAATTCAGCAACACATCTTTAAAATCAGGATCAAGCGCATATTGTTCTTTTATAGTTTCAAGTCCAAAAATTCTACATTCAAGTTGGGACAGCAAAGTGTATCGCCTAGACAAAGTATCTGCAATCACATTATCCTTCCCTTTCTTGTGTTTGAAAACATAAGGAAAAGATTCAATAAATTCAACCCACTTAGCATGTCTACGATTCAGATTATGTTGTGAACGAAGATACTTAAGCGATTCATGATCCGAATGAATAACAAACTCTTTAGGCCACAAATAATGACGCCACGTCTTTAAAGAACGTACAAGAGCATACAATTCCTTATCATACGTGGAGTAATTCAAAACAGGGCTATGCAATTTTTCGCTAAAGTATGCAATGGGCTTACCATCTTGCATCAAAACACCTCCAATGCCAACTCCACTAGCATCACATTCTAGCTCAAAAGTCTTACCAAAATTTGGAAGTTGCAGCAATAGTGCGTGTGTAAGCTTGTCCTTCAAAGTGTCTAAGGACACCTCTTGTGTCCTTCCCCAATGAAACACCACACCCTTCTTTGTCAACTCGTGTAAAGGGGCAGCAATGGTGCTGAAATCCTTGACGAAGCGGCGGTAAAATCCTGCAAGACCAAGAAAACTCCTCACCTGTGTGATGGATTGGGGAACCGGCCAGCTCTTAATGGCTTCAATCTTTGCCTCATCCACCTCAATTCCCTGTGGAGTAACAACATAGCCAAGAAAAGAGACTCGATCCGTGCAAAAGATGCACTTCTCAAGGTTACCAAATAAATGTGCCTCGCGTAAAACATTAAAAACAGCACGTAAGTGATCCATATGTTCATCCAAAGACTTGCTATAAATTAAGATATCATCAAAATAAACTACCACAAATCGACCAATGAAAGCTCTTAAAACCTCATTCATTAGGCGCATGAATGTACTAGGTGCATTAGTCAACCCAAAAGGCATTACTAACCATTCATACAATCCAAATTTAGTTTTAAAAGCTGTTTTCCATTCATCTCCAAGTTTCATTCTAATTTGGTGGTAGCCACTACGCAAATCAATCTTTGTGAAAATTACAGAGCCACATAATTCATCAAGCATGTCATCAAGCCTAGGAATAGGGTGACGATATCGAATGGTAATATTATTAATGGCTCTACAATCAACACACATACGCTAAGAACCATCTTTCTTAGGAACCAAAATTACAGGAACGGCGCAAGGACTAAGGCTTTCACGTACGTACCCACGGTCCAAAAGCTCTTGTACTTGCCGCTGAATTTCCTTAGTCTCCTCGGGGTTGGTTCGATAAGCAGCGCGGTTTGGCAATGATGCTCCCGGAATCAAATCAATTTGATGCTCTATTCCTCTCATAGGTGGAAGCCCCGGGGTATCTCAGCTGGAAAAATGTCCTCATACTCCTGCAAAAGGTTAGTGACAGCAGGCGGTACCGATCTAACATCATCATCAAGAGAAAACAAGGTTCGTTTGCAAACCAAAGTATAGCATACATCGTCATCAGAAATTTCAGCAAGGTCACTTTTTCTTGCAAGCATAACAGCACCCTTCAATTTAATTCCCTGAGCCTGAACATTAGGTGCTAACTTCTCTTGTTTAGGTGGGTAAATAGAATTTGCTACTTGCTGATTTTCAGATTTAACCTCATGCAAACTAGCAGTTTGTGCTTTATCATGTTGTACAATTTCAGCTGGGGTCAAGGGAACCAAAGTAATTTTCTTTCCTTTATGCACAAAAGTGTATGTATTACTTCTACCATGGTGTATAGCATCTTTATCAAACTACCATGGTGTATTGCTCTGATACCAATTGATGTCAACTAGGGTTCCCGATCTTCCGAAAGGTTCTGATAACTCTCGATTTGGTGGAGTCACGACACAATTCGATCCGGCTTCCGAACAACTCGGCTCTGAACCCCGCAATCGCAGCACCATGACTCCTCTGGTTATCAACCGGCGTTGCACGGTCGACCTCGCCAAGAAGGCTAAGTCCTTGCCTACGAATCGAGAACACAAAGGAATGCAACCAAATTGCAGATGAATGATTAATCTCACAAAGTTGGGGTCTCACAAACTGACGACGGCGGCGAAACTGTTATCAACAGAATAATCTAAGCAAAACCCAACCCTAATATAGGTGGCGACTACTTATTATATAGCCTAAGAGACGTCCAAGGACCCCTATTCGCGTCCTTAGGCAGTGCCAACACGTTACAAGGCCCAAACGGCCCAAAAGACGGCGACACAGCGCCCTGACAGATTCTGGACGGTGACTTGTTTCGACTATTCCCGTTGATTCCGAATAGATTTTGACGTGAGACCACTTGGGTTGGCTTCCTTATCAAATAAGCTTTCCATCCATATATGGATCATCGAAAACGGAGCCGGATGCGTCCTGGGTGACCAGTTTAAGGCAGACTGGTCCTGGATTCCGAGGTGGACTCGAACTTGATTTGGTTTGGTCCTCCATCTTTATCCGGGCGCCCTCGCTGGTCCTCCACGCCTCCAAGCCCTCCTCCATGTGTCTCCTGGACCTCTCCTTCATACCTAAGCACAATATAATCATTAGGTAGCAATCTATTCTTAGAATCATATAAAGAGTTACTTAGGAACGAACTCACCTCTAAATTTAATTGACGTGCGCGAGCTCTAGTGATTGGACCTTAAATGTCCAACAGTGGATCATTGTGTGTATGTGAATGAGTGATGTCCTCATCAGTGAGCCTAGGCAAAAACCTCCCACTCATCTCTATCATTGATTCATCATCATAATGAGATTAGGAGTGATTCCAAATGTATTTGCTTGAGTGATTGCATCTAGTGGCGCTTGGGGATCATTATGGCTGCAGATTTCTTGTTACTCTTGACGGTTGCCACCACCTAGATGACTTGGAGCAGTGGAGGAGATTCGGCACGTGTTGGTGATTGTTCATGGCTGGCTCCGGTGATTGTGAGGGGTCTTGCACCTTCCCTAGCGGAGAGCCGAAAGGTAACACGGTGGATTGCTCGTGTCATTGAGTTACCTCACTTGTGGATAGGTTCTTGCGGTGTCCAATTGTATAGACGAGGTTTGTGCAACACCTCTTAGCCGTCGAACCACCAAGTGTTGGTCAACACAACGGGGACTAGCATGCCGGCAATCACATAAACCTCGGGAGAAAAATCGTGTCTCTTGTGTGATTGGATTTCTCCCGATGATTGTATTGTCTACATCTTGTGATTGGTTCGTTCCTCGACGTGACGGTATAATCACCTTACTTACCCATTACTTTCCCGCAAACTAGTTGTAACAAACTCTTTAGTGTAGTTAGAATTGAGAGCTTGCTTTGTAACTTAGTTTCATCTAGTGGAGCTCTTTAGTGTAGCCTTGTTGAGAGCTCTTAGTGAGTAGTGACTTAGCCGTTTGTGTGCATAGAGATAATAGCAACTAGAATTGTTGGATAGGTAACTTGTAATCCTTGTAGAGCTAGAACAAGTTTGCATTTCACCGTTTGTCATAATAATCGAATTGCTCTAGTGATCTTATATAGATTTAAATAGGCTATTCACCTCCCTCTAGACATGGACCTTTCACATCTGCATACATCTAGAAAAAATAAGAACGAATGCTATTCACCTATAACTGCATATGTAGTGGATTGACATCTGCATATTCACCTAGAAAAAGAGATCCTCTTGTTCATATATATAGAAAAAGAAAAAAATAGGTAGGGGGCTTCCCTGCCGTTTTCTTCAAGAAAAAATCTAGGAAAAGAGGAAATAAATTAGAAAGGGCTACATCTATATCAAATTAGGAATAAGATGTATAAATCTCTATATATGGAATCACCTAGTCACCGCCGGACCAGCAAGGGCTGTGAGACCGCAATTCCGGAATCCGAAGCTGACGTAGATGAAGCAATGGCAATTAGTTGCTCATTGCTACGGCCGCCTGTATCATAAACAGGAAAAATATTTTACCGAGCACACAGAAAGCTGGCGTTTCATAGGTGGAGATAGAGACCTGAAGAATTGGGTGAAGTATTGTATGTTCTTGTTGCTGTGTTTTCAAATGTACAGGAACCTGTCATTAGCAGGCTGCTGTCAACCTATGTAAACACATAGAACCAATGTGCTAATTTTTTTAAGGTGCTGGGCGAAATCTTTGATTGTTTGGATGGAGGTAGAAACTTACTTTGCTGAATGTTAATTAATGCTTCGTGGATTTTGGAAACTTGGCATCAGAGACATAGCAGCAGGCAATATCATAGTGGAGTGAATATCTGAATACGGAATTACCTAGGCGCCGCCGGACCCACAGGGGTTCTAAGACCGTCATTCCTGAATCCAAAGGTGACGCGGACGAAGCAACGGTATGTAGCTGTTCATTAGCACCGCCGCCTATATCACACAGGAAAATAAACAAAAGTTTATGTCTATGCATATTGAAGGCAGGCATCGAAGCAGCGAACCGATGCACCACACGGCAGCATGATAATCTAATGACTGGAAGGCACCGAACCGATGCAAAATCAGCAAGCGGAGCCCTCTCGGCATTTCATCAAGAACTTGAAGGGCACAGGCCACCAATAGCAAAGGAAAACAGCAGATGGGGGCTTCACGGTGATCAAAGATGAAGGAAATCGGAGGCCATGTATGTTGAGATTGAGGCGCAACAGAAGGGAAGCGGCGACTTACGTGGCCGTGGAGGCGAGGTCGGAGCGCCGGTGCCGTCCGGGGAGGTGGTTGCTCGCGAGGCCTTCACTGCGGCGGCGGGCGGACTCCTGGCCGCGGAGCCGAGGGCACGGCAGACGGGTGTGCACCGTGACGTCCCCGCCCGTGCGGGCACGGAGGCGACAGGGCTGCAGCGAGTGCGTAGGCAGGCGGGCACGAAGGCGACGGAGATGGCGAGGTTTGGGCGAGGACGGGACGGAAGGGGCGAGGATGGAGCGGGCGTAGGTGGCAGGCAGGGTGTCAGCATGGGAGTGATCAATCGAAGCCGTAGGTGGCGGATCAGGCGGCAAAGAAACACGGGTGACGTGGACGAAAGAAGGAGCCGTAAATAGTATACACAAATAATATATATATATATATATATATATATATATATATATATATATATATATATATATATATATATATGTGTGTGTGTGTGTTATTAGGAGCACATAGGGCTCCCAATAATTACCGGAAGCCCTGACCCAACCTCAGTTGGTCTGGTTCCACCAAACCAGCTCCACCAGTAGCCCACCCGCCGGCCCACCAGCCCAACTTCTTGGGTCGTACATATACGCCCCCAAACCCTAATCCCCCCACCCCTGCCACGCCCCCACCCCCCACTCGCGGCCCACCGGTCCTGGAGCCGTGCGGCCGCCACCTGGAGGCACCGGTGGTGGCCTTGCTGCCCACCACGCTCCCCACCGGTGAGGAGGCATCGGTGCCGGCCCTGCTTGCTTCCGCGCCGTGACCTCCCTTCTCCAGCGTCTGGTGGCGATGGTGCCCTTCTCCATCCCCCGGCGGCGCATCGTCCACCCCTGGCGGCTCCATCTCCCACCGGTGCCGCCCCCCTCACCTCACGCGCGCGGTGGCACACGACCCTGCAACGCTCTAGATCTTGCAACGAGCACGACTGCCCTCTGGATCTCGCGCCGGCGCCCTCCTCCCCCACCTCGACGACGACAGCGAGGTCCACGGTGGCAGCGCCTCCTCTCCTCAAATTCGATAGTGGTGTCTCCTCCCCCTCGGCCAGAGCTCTCGGGTTCGGGGATGGCTTGCTGTTGACGCGTGGCTGGCTACTTGCTCGGACGCTCGAGCTCGACAGAGGGCCGCGGGATCCCGGCCCCAAGCAGCAGGATGGCGCTAGCATGGGTAGAGTCCGCCAAGCAACGGCGTGGGGCCAGGGAGTGCTACAGGAGGAGTGAGGTTGCCGAAGAAGAAGGTCGACGTGTCCGTGCCCCGTGCCATGGCGCTCACGAGGTCAACCAGCCTCGGCCAGTTCATCTCCGACCAACACTTCTTGATGGCCGACGTGATGAATGCAAGCAAGCAAGGTTTTTATGCATTGTTTTTTGTTTTTTATGCTTCTTGGGCCATATGTTTTCATGCATTCTTAGTTTTGCTCTGGCGTGTTTTTTTGGCCAGCAAATAGGAGTGGAGAACACAACCATGGCGGCGGGATTGGCTCCCTATTGGTTGCCGCCGGTGGCAACAGGAGCAGCTCTGGCAAGCACGCTGCCTCTATACTGTATATGGATGTTTGTATGCTCCTTCAGGTTAATTTCTATGCTTCATGTGTGATGGATGCTATTAGTTGGAGATGAGTTTCTGTGGAACTGGCGTCGTGCTGTAGTTTCTGTGGCTCATTTCTTTGTTAGCTATTAGCTATGCGAGTTGTGTATTGTAGCTAGTCAGAGCCTGTGATGTCCCTAGTAAGCACATAACCATGAATTTACTGAATATACAGGATTTCCTTCATAGA
Organism: Saccharum spontaneum; assembly: GCA_022457205.1. NCBI lineage: Eukaryota > Viridiplantae > Streptophyta > Magnoliopsida > Poales > Poaceae > Saccharum > Saccharum spontaneum. The sequence continues at coordinate 13,400,885 of CM039609.1, read as the reverse complement.
TGAAAATTTACCCTCCTGCTGGATCCTGATAGATTGAATTACTTCTATGCAGTATGAGCTAGTTCTTGTTTGTACTGAATTTATCTTCATTTGCTATACCCTTTGAGTATCACATATGCAACATAACTCATTCGACGGAGGGAGCAGCGTGCTCGTCCTCATTCGACGGAGGAGCAGTGTGTGGAGCAGCGAGATCTGGTGCTGTCAATGGTTTCTATGCATATCAATGTAGACATGTGCTTTTGTGTGAGCATGTTTCTATGCATACATAAGTTTCTGCGCTTGCAAACATAAGTTTCTATGCATGTTGTTTTGAGTGCAAGGAGTCCTATGGTGAACTGCATCAACCATGGTATGAGAGACTTCATATATGTGATCTGCATCTTGCTCTCCTCTCACTCTGTCCCTTTGTTTTCTCTTTCCATCCACGGATCGGCAGATCGGCAAGGTCGCAATGGAGTGCGCATGGCGCACCATGCTGGGGATCTAGGCGGGATGCGGAGGATCCTTGTCCGTGCAGGGAGATGGCGGTGGGGTCGGCTCCCTGTTGCCTGCCAGCGGCAACAGGAGCAGCTCCCGCGAGCACGTTGCAGTCTCCTTGTTGTCTGTGGCTGAAGCCAGAAAGCAGATTTGAAGATACTGTATACGGATGTTTGTATGCTTCTTCATGTTAATTTCTATGTCTTATGTGTGATGGATGTTTTTAGTTGGAGGTATTTTAGATCGAGCTTTCTATGCTTGTGAGTTCGGTAATTTGATGTGGTGGAATTTTTATGCTTCGTATGTAAAAGTTTGTATGCTCCATATCTCATATTTTTTATTCAACCACTAATTTGTATGCAACGTGGCACCAAAAATCTTTATGCGCGTCTTGAACATTGAATCCATGCACCTAATCGGCCATCACGTGTCAGGATTCAAATTTCAAATTTCAAAGAAGACAAGGTCGTCTCCATGTGGAGATGTTTCTATGCGGTAACAAAATTAATTTTTATTCATCCAACCACTAATTTCTATTCAATGTTGGCGCCAAAAACTTTCCTACGTATGCAATCGGCCATTACATGTCATGATTCAAATTTTAATTTTTGAAAAACATGAGGTCGCCACCATGTTTCTATGCTCTCACTCACAAGATCTATTCATAGATGGATGCATAAAATTATATCTCATAATGCGCAAAATTATGAATTTTAAATTTTTTCAAAAATATATTCACAATGGATCTTGAATCATGCACAAAAATGTCAGGAGTTCAATGGTGAAAACTATTTTCGAATCGGATGTTTCGTTGAGAAATTATCGTGAAAAAATGAAAGAGATTAGAGTGGATACACGCATGCAGACATGTGTTAGCATGTGTCAGCCTACGTCAGTTGCTGTTAGGTGTAACGTCCAGATTGCGGCAAAGTTTTTATGCGGTAACAAATTGGTTTTAATTCATGCAACCACTAGATTTTATGTATTGTCGTGATAAAAAACCTTTCTGCGCAGCCTGACCTGAGATTTTATACATTCGGGGTCCCCCACCTGCGCGCGTGTCAGATTCGTGGGGGCTGGGTGGGGTGGCTGGCTGGGGCTTCCAATACCTATTTGTGGCCTTGGGCTCCAAATAGCCCAGCCCTATATATATAGGGAGAGTATACTCTATAGTTAGCTACAAAATAAGTTATTTTGTAGTCACCTCTATTTACGATAATTTTATATACTAATTTACGACAATGTTAGTATATATTTACGATGGTTGAATTACTATATCACATGGGATATTTACCATAATGTTACAGTAAATCACATAGTAAAGAGTTATTATAATTTCGTAAATTAGCATAGTAATTATTGTAACTCAAAGTGGCTACAGAATAAGTTATTCTGTAGCCAGCTGTAGGGTAATAGTTCTATATATATATATATATATATATATATATATATATATATATATATATATATATATATATATATATATATATATATATATATATATATATAAAGAGAATATATTAATATCCCAGCTTCTACATCAACTAATGCATATAGCTATTCCTTATTACACCACAAGCACTTTAACATCACGCAAACTCAAACACAACACATGCACACAGAATCTTCTGGACGTAGTTACCTCAACAAAGATAGAAGTGTCACACACGTCCTCCAGCTGCTAGTTAGAGCGCCTCCTCGCGCCAGAAACAGCCGCCATAATGTGAGATCGTCTGCCGCCATACCACGCAGGTCATCTCGGCAACTCAAATTTGCTGGCCTCCACCTCCCATGCCGGCCTCCTTACTTGCTTCGTGGGCGTCTCCCACGCCGACCTCTTCGCCAACTTCGTGGTCGCAACTGGCGTACAGTCCCAACAAACCGTCGCCCTCCACTGCCAGCAGATGCGAGACCCTCAAATCGCCACGCCATGCCCTCCTCTTGACTACCTTCCTCCATCGTTGACACCGCAACCTTGAATTCTCAACTAGGTCTCTATCTTCCTCGCCACGACGCTAGCCGCCGCAATAGACTAACCGAGCATGAGCTTCCAAAACGACGCCTCCAAGGAGGAACACGAGGCCACTAGCGCCGCCGTCGCCTGACCAGAAGGTCCAGGTTTTCACCCAGGGAAGACAAGCCACATAAAGGGAGAGGACCGATCGATTGACACTTCCAAGGAAGAAAACAGTGTTTGGAGACATCGCCGTCATCGGCCCAAGAGGGGCAAAATTTTTGCCATGGCACCTCAACCCCGTGCACAGCATTGGCCACGGCTTGTCCGCTACGCCAGCTGCCGCCTTGTCAAGGGGCGCCAGATGCGGCCACAAAGGCATAGATTCGGTGCCCCGAGCCAGCACTGTGTCTCCGCCATTGTCGCCGCCGGAGTACCGTCCCCAACCTAGGGGCACCGGATCTAGCCACTAGAGCCCCGAATCCGGCAGCCCAGGATTCGAAACGGCCCCGGTCGGTGAAGCCACCGTCGATAGGGGTGTGGAGGAAGGAGGCAAACGGAGGAGAGAGGAGCTCTGCCGCCACCTTGCGCTTGCCTAGATCCCGGTCGACACTGCCGCGGCTGCCGCAGGCAGCCACGCAGAGCCCCACGCAGCTCACGCAGAGGCGTGCCCCGCTGGCTGACCGCTGCCCACGCCACCGACACCTCTTGCGTGAGAAATAGCCCTGCCACCGCCATCCCTACAAGCCCCACGGCCATGCCAGCGACCTGCTTCGACGGTACCATGGCCGAAGACGGGAGAAAGCAGGGACGACGGCTAGGGTTTGCCTGGCTGCCCGTGTCGCCGCGTGGGGGAGACGCAGGGGCTATAGGTATTGGAAGCCTCAGCTAGCCACTCCACCTAGCCCCCCCCCACGAAGCTGACGTGTGCGTAGGTGGAGGACCCTCTGGGGACCCAACCGATCGGACACATAAAATCCTAGGTCAGGCTACGCAGAAAGATTTTTATCACGACAATGCATAAAATCCAGTAGTTGCATGAATTAAAATCACTTCGTTACAGCACAAAAACCTCTCCGCAATCAGAGTTACACATGACAGCAGCTGACGCAGGCTGACACATGCTGGCACATGTTACATATGTGCGTCCATTCTAATATCTTCCATTTTTTCACGATAATTTCTCAATGAAACATCCGATTCAAAAACGGATTTCACCATTGAACTCCTGATATTTTTGTGCATGATTCAAGTTCCATTGTGAATATATTTTTAGAAAATATTTAAAATTCATAATTTTACGTATTATGAGATAGAATTTTATGCATCCGTCTATGAATAGATCTTGTGAGCGAGAGCATAGAAACATGAAGGCGACCATGTGTTTTTCAAAATTTAAAATTTAAATCATGACATGTAATGGCCGATTGGATATATAGAATCACTAGTCAAGATACGTAAGAAAGTTTTTGGTGCTGACGTTGAATAGAAATTAGTGGTTGGATGAATAAAAATTAATTTTGTTACCGTATAAAAACATCTTCATATGGAGATGACCTTGTCTTCTTCGAATTTTGAAATTTGAATGATGAGACGTGGGTTAAATGTTTTTGGTGCATAGTGGTCAAGATGCGTATAAATATTTTTGGTGCCACATTGCATACAAATTAGTGGTTAAATAAATAAAAATTAATTTTGTTGCCACGTAAAAACATTTCCACGAGATGGATATTCCACCTAACACAACTGTGGTTGCCTCCACCAACATCATACTTCCCAATATAGGGATGTATAATTAACATGGGAACAACACATAGAATATGGAGACAGTGCACATAAAACATGGAGACGATCTCGTCTTCTCAAAAATTTGAAATTTGAAAAATAGTACGGGATGGGTGATAGGATTCATATAACCAGTGATCAAGACACGCTTAAACGTTTTGGCACTGACATTGCATGGAAATTAGTAGTTCAATAAATAAAAAGTAATTTTGTTGCTGCATAAAAACCATATAGAAGTGCTCCAACAATGTATAGAATTGTGCACCAATAATGTATAGAATTGTGTACTAACAACGTATAAAATTATATAGGTGCATACAGATAATTATTTAAACAATATATGTCGAATTGTTCTAATAATGCATAGAAGAGTGCTCCACAATGTATACAGACTTCTTTGAAATTTGAAATTTAAATTCAAATGGGGTGGAAACCTATAAAACTAAGCATAATCATAGTTTCACCATGCATCTAAACCTATGCTTGCAAGCATAAAAACTATTATTTTTTCTTTGGATCAGCATCCCACCATCGTGTGGTCCTGGCTGATGACAAGCACATTGGTGAGGATGCTGAGCGCCTCTATGTCGCCGGCGAGGGCATCCAGCCCCGTCCCGATGTCACCCAGGCTGCCAAGTAGCGAAGGCGTCTGTTCATGAGCATCATAACCTGGACCTTCCAATAAAAATGGAGCCGTTAATACTGCTGCCGTCTGCCCCTTCTCTTTGATAAGAAAACTGAACACACTTAATGCCTGTGATAGTAGTGGTAGTATGCAAATGAGCAATTCTCACACAAGAGTAGCATACCATTACAAGTCGTCAAACAGAGGGCGTCCACAATTGCAGGAAGCTATACCTATACTACTACCATGTTCGCAAGAAACTTGCATCTCTGCAGTGCACTAGTAACAGTGCCGATCACAACACAACAGTGGCGGCAAGAACAAGCGACCGTTGCCGTCCAATAATGCATAGAATTTTTTTTTCCAACAATGTTTAAAAAGAAGCATAAATAACTAAAGCAGTGCAAGATTGTAGCAAGACCATGGCCTTCTTGCCCTGGATGCAACGCCTTGCTGCAGCGGGCCAAAACTTAGCACCTTAGCTATGAATCCCACGTATTGCACTGAAAATCTTAGCAACTAGCAAACAGGCTATGCATTTGAACAAACACCTTGGCTTCAGTCATGGATAGAGCCATTCATTCAAACTATCAACAGCATGTGAATTCATCGAAACCAGCAGGGCATAAAAATCAAAATATATATGGTGAAGTAGTAATCTGTTTCGCAACACATAGAAATCTACAATTTGCCTAGAGAAAGAACAAAGTGTAGACCAAAATCGCATACATTCAAACATCAATATGAGATACAGTAGAAATCATCAGTTGGGATGAGAAGTCGCACCAGCAGGCCATATCCACCGCCGTCGCCCAAACAAACCTCCATCCTGGATCACGGCAAGGAGAAGGAATCGAGCTTGGGAGGAGGAAAGGGCGCACCTTGTCGATCTGCTCGCTCCTCATCCCGCTCGAAGCTCATGGGGGCGATAGTGCTCTGCTCACGCATGGTGGCCACCGTCTGCTCGACACTAGGAGCGTCGTGGTGTTCATGTCCGCTGCCTGCCAGGATAGGCCACCGCGCTCCCTACCGGCTCGGCTGTGGGTAGGCCGCTGTGCCCTGGCTGCGCGTCACCCCTTGATTCGATTGCAGACCACAGACAAGGAGGATGACGTCGTGTCAGGCTGGCCGCGCCAAAGGCGGGAGGCACCATCCACGCAGGGATGGCCTGGATGCCGCCATGAGGGAGCAGGGTCGGCACCAACGTCGCGGCTGGTGGTGGGGGAGGCCGCTGCGGACTGGATCCATAGCCGGTGGGGTGGGGGAGGCCGCTGTGGGCCTGCGGCACCAACAGGCAAAGCTGCCGTTGTTGCCTCCATCGGTCGGATAAGGGGTCGAGCCGCGCCGCGGGTAGAGGAAAGGGCAGAGCAGCGCCGCCGCGAGTCGAGGAAGGAATGGGGCTACGCCGCCAGTCGGGGAGGAGCAGGGTCGTGCCATCGCGGTGCTCTCGGGGCGGGGGGGGCGCTCGAGTGGGGGTGGGGGTGCGACATGGGTGGTGGGATTAGGCGATTAGGGTTTGGGGGAATGGACGATGCACCGCCGGGGGATGGAGAAGGGCACCATCGCCACCAGACGCTGGAGAAGGGAGGTCACGGCGCGGAAGCGAGCAGGGCCGACACCGATGCCTCCTCACCAGTGGGGAGCGCGGTGGGCAGCAAGGCCACCACCGGTGTCTCCAGGTGGCGGCCACGCGCCTCCAGGACCGGCGAGCCACAAGTGGTGGGTGGGGGCACGACAGGGGTGGGGGGATTAGGGTTTGGGGGTGTACATATACTGCCCGAGAAGTTGGGTCTGTTGTGGGTCGGTGGGTGGGCTGGTTCAGTTGGACTGGTGGAGCTCATTTCGTGGAACCAAACCAACTGAGGTTGGGTCAGGGCTTCCACTAATTATTGGGAGCCCTATGCTCCCAATAGTGTATATATATATCAGAAAACCAAGGGAAATTTTCAAACTTAAGATTCAAATTCAAAATTCATGAGTTACTATTCAATCACTATTTGCCTTTGGAATATTTTATTATTCAATTACTATTAGAGCACTATATGTCTTTGGAATTATTAGAATATTTTATTATTCACGGCAGCTGGTGGATGTGGAATCGATTAAAATATATTAAATGGACTATTTGAGGAAAGCGACGTGCGAGATTATTAGTTATGTGATTAGTGAATATGCGGGCTATGTGTGCGTGTGATTCACAGGATCTTTGCAGGCTGGCGAGACCAAAGATTTAGCCAGACATGAGACTATGCTTGTGATAGTCCTACTCGGTACTCACCGTATGCATCACTAACTCGCTTCAGAACCGGGCTAACCAGCTCTTCTCCCTCACTATCCCCAGCCATGATCACACAGGACTCGGGCTCTATCGTCTCCCATGCAGTTCCACCCGAAGGGAACACTTCTCTGCGCAAACAGGGTTCTCTATAAACGTCGCTACCAGAGCTAACACGAGAACAACACACGCAGAGGTTTCTCCTCTAGGGTCCCTAGCATAGAGACTTTGCCCCCATATGAACGAGCTTAAAGGAAAACATGGATTAAAACAGGAAAGCCTAATTCATTTCCACAGAGCAAGTTTAAATACGGCTTTTCCTTTCGGGAAACCCCAAACACTGACAATAAACCTTAGGGATTACTTTACAAGCATAGGAAGATCTCTAGGACTTCCTTTATTCTCTAATTTACAACACTTATGGAGTAATACTGATTAGGTGGCTAATTACAAGCGATGGATGATCTTCAGAGAGTTTCTGAGATCGTGTCTTTATGGTGTATTGTGGAAGTGGAGTGTTGCTGGTGGTGGTCTGGTTGCAGCTTCGGTGATTGATCGATGATGAATGCAAGCCCCCGGCTTCTCCTTTTAAAGAGCGAGAGGAGCCTTCTGGATTGCCTTCGTGAATAAGGATGCTGCGTCTTCAATTATTCTCCTTTACTATTGCTTGGACAGTTAGACGGTGCTGTCTCTAATAATTGTTCTGGCTACAGTAGTATCACTGTATATTCCTTTTGCACTGTTCTTTGATAGATGTTATCTTCACGTGTATTTTTGGACTTTTTCTGGGTATGGTCTTCCACGCCCAAATGATTGATGTGTGAACATCAAATCATAAATTAAGGCATGTGTGTATTATATTTTGGCAGGACAGAATTGTTGATAACACCTTATCAACATAAGGGTTTTGTTTTCATAATATTGAAATATAATATTCTGGCTGTTGTCCATGACATCGGATATCCAACATGTTATCATCTAACATGTCATCATTATTATCATTATTAGATATTTGTATATTTATTTTTGACTCATAGTATTTTTGTATATATTCTTCATAATCTCTCTTTACATTTTCTTTATAATCTTGATTTATAGATTCAAACTTTCTATTTATTTCATGCCTGACTTCCTGTAAAACTTCTTTAAATGAGGAATTATTGATTCAAGCTTTTCTTTTAACTTTTTTTCAATAAGTTCATCATTCAGTAATTCTCTTTCTCTCTTTTTTCTTTACAATATTTTTATATGTGGGTATTTTTGAAGATCAGTCTTCTCTTATATTTATTCCTGGCAAATTTATCTTCACATCTTTTGTCCTTTTGTATTTTTGAAAATAATCTTTTGCTACTAGTTCTATGAAATAGTCTACTCCCAAAATACTTCTGGCATATGAAAGAGCTTGATCAATATCTGAATATTTTTTCCATGATACTCCTCTATTATTTTCTCTTTCAACTCGTTGAGCTATAATTGATTCAAATGTTACATATATTCCTGGTGTTTTTCCTCTATATATAACATATATGGGTTTTTTCTCTATATTGTCGGATGCTTCTTTTGGCTATATTTTCCCATTAATCATATGAAAATATTCAGCTAAGCTATTTAATATTGATAGCATATAACCTCTGTCTTCTCTCTTATTATTGTATTGGAACCAGAAATTGTCTAAAATGCATTCTTATATTTCATCTAGAACAATATGGTCTCGAGGCTTCAATTTAAATATATTTGGTGGAAAAATTCTTAACTTATTATTAGTTACAAAACTGAAATATTCACCTCCGGTGGGGCTTGCTCCTTTCTTCGTTCCTGCAAAATAGATGACCGTGAAAATATTTCAGGTAAAATATTATCTTTTCCTTTTATATGCTAAAATATTACTTTATAACCATTTTCAGTAATAATATCTTCAAATAAAACCCATCGCCTAGTTGAACTTTTCTTACTATTGACTTTATTATAATATTTGCATATAGCTTCACAGTCTGTCCTTACTGTGAACTCTTTGAATCCTAGGTATAATCTAAAAACATTTATTGCATTGATAACAACTAAAATTTCTCTATCTGTATTATTTATTGCTTTTAACTTATATTTACCTGAAGCGTTGTCGGTGTAAAAAACGGCGGTCCTAACAACAACGAGTAATGACTGCCTACGCATCGGGTGTCACACCCATTTTTAAGGACAAAAATAGGATGCATAAAAGACTCATGTGCGCCCCAGGATATGATCACACACAAGTAGACAAATTACATAGTATCATCACGGTGCTTATTACATAGCGATTAAGTATTTAACACATAGTCTGGAACGATAAATGATAATGACTAATAGTAGATCTCCAGTGGAAACTCCGAACACAGGGACACGGTTGACTGGTTGACACCAAAACTAGTACTCTTTACGATAATCTTCATCATAATCTTCATCTGTTATGGTAGAAATAGCAAGGGTGAGTCCATGTCGAACTCAACAAGTATAACACAGGGTTCATGAGGCACAAAAGGCTAGACACAGTTTAACTGCGTTTAGCTTTTATTTATCATGTATTTAGCAATTGAGTAGCATCAAGGTATACCACTTCCCATTAATGAGTCAATGATCAATTGTAATAAGAATAATGAATAGCATTAACATGAGCATAATAATAACAACAGAATTTAAACATGATATAACAGTTATGATCAAAACTCTGTAAGAATCCCCAAGGCCGCTCGTATCCATGAGCACGGCTAGTATACCAGTTTTTAACTCTGCACAGAGGTGTACACTTTCACTATGAGTCATAACTTCCAAATGCATGGGGAGGCCATTCCCAAAACACCGGAAATCATATAAAGCCACTTAAAGGTTCGTCTAAACAGTTAGGGCCATTAGATTCACTCGGCAGGCAGATGTAGGAACCCCTTTTCAAATGGCACACTTCCTTCTCGGCTATACTCATTGACTAGAGGTTGTCCTACACCCAACGTGGCAAGCCATTCTTATGCCATTTAAGGTAACCACTAACAAGCTAGAAAAGGTCCTTTAAGCAACTAAAGCCAGAGCCATATAGCCCTCACAGCTGTACTGTATATCCCGGTTATCACTTACAGATAAGTCCTTATGGAGAGTAACTAGAGCAACAACAATCAACACAACACAATGCTCTAGTCCCCTTTGTCAACAGTAATAAAATCATCTTAATGGTTGATTGCCTAACCCATTAGTCAAATTACAAGATCATTGTTCATAATTTAGCACTAGCAACAACTACCCAAATGCATAGCCCATAGGTACCAAGGAATCAGGATATCAATCACTAAATTATAATCTCTAAGGTTGTAAGGAAAGCACATACATATGTATGATAATTTCAGTGAATAGGTAACAAGGATAGTCCCATGTTATACTTGCCTTGATCAAAACTCTCCGAATGATACTACTGATCTGGTTCAAAGTAATACTCCTGATCATCCAGAAACTGCTCACCTTCTACACTCGATCATCAATCAACATCATACATGCATTCAATCAAACATACATGAAGCAAACAAAGAGATATAATTAGAATAGTATACTAACAGTAACAAAACAGTAATAAAAGTTTATAAAACTCTTCTACACATTCCTACGATCACACAGACATAAAGATCACCAAATTCAGAGTTAAAACGTGAAAGTTACTAATTTTCTAAGATTTCCTATAGATAAATAAATACTTAATTATAAACTCGAAAATTAAATTATCCAAACTGACTGTACAACTATACTAACATGTAAAGCTCACAAATACGAACCTAACGCAACTTGAACGGATCAAATCGGAGTTAAAACGAAGATTTTATGACCAAAACAATCCTAGTGGCAAAACTGTAAATATCTGAAAACGTATTTTTGAATTACCGTGAGAGAATACGCTTTCAAAACACGAAAACGCTTTCGGGGTTTACGCCTAGGGACTGCGGGTTTTAATTTGAAAAAGTCCAGGGACTCTTTATAAAGTTTTCCACCGAAAGGGTATCTTCTTTTCTAGGCCGTTGATCTGAAGTTGGACGGCTCCTAATCAATCCGGGCGCAAGAGAGAAAAACCCGGCCACCTCCCTCAATGCCGGCCGGCGGTCTCCATTGCCGGCGTTCCCTACCTCGCCGGAGATGGCGGTTCTCCCTATCTAGACCACCAATCGACCCGGGACTTGTTCCAAACGGAAGAGAAACTTAATGCGAACTCATCTAGGTGGTAAAAGTTTGCTACAATGGATCGAGCAAGACGCGCGATGAGCAGAGAGCGGCGGCGCCATTGCCGATCCGACGGTGAGCTTCAAAAGCTTGCTTAGAAGCCTCTCCAACCAAAAGAAAAGCATAATAAGGTAGAGGAGACGAGTGCGGACTCACCAATGCGAAGAAATTGACCTCCAATCCATCCGAAAGCTCCCCAACCGAACAACCGAAACCTTCAACACCCCCAAGCCCTAGAGCTCGATTTCACGTGGTTTGTCTATCGTTTTAGATGAAAAACGGAAAGAGGGGGGTCACGGCTTCTCCTTTATAGCTCCATATCACCGTATTTGGATAGGGAATCCTAGGTTAATCGGTAAGGGTCGGTGGCGGCAACACTCGAGTCCGGCTCGGTCACGGCACGGGGAAGAAGAAACACGCTGACATGTGGGTCCCAACGGTCAGCGACCGCAAGAGAGAGGAGGGCGCGACTACGGTACTTGGGCCAGCCCAAAAACGCGTGGGGAAGAGGGGCTCGGCGGCTTAGGCTTCCCTCAGCCCATCAGCGAAAGAGAGCTAAGCAGGCCGACCCGAGCGGGCCTTCGGGCCGCCAGGTGAGAAGGTAAGTTGTTTTTTTCTCTTCTTTCTTTTCTTTATTTGTTTATTTTCCAAAACCTTTTTCAAATAGAATTTCTAAACCAAATCAAATAAAATAAATTCCACACCACAAAGTAAAATAAATGCAACAGCATGAATGCATCACCAAATATTCTTTTCTAATTTTTTTATCCTAATTCCCCATTAATTGTATCTAAATTATTTGAAACCCACTAATTCTAAAATTTGAAAAATTTGGGTGCTACAAATTCTACCCCCTTAAAAGAATCTCGTCCTCGAGATTGGACTGCTTACTCAAATAACTGTGGATATAATTTCCTCAATTCATCCTCTCTTTCCCATATTGCCTCTGCCTCACAATATCGATTCCATTGAACCTTGCACATCTTAATAATCTGACTTTGGGTAACTCTCTCAGCAGTTTCTAAAACCTTGATCGGAAACTCTTCATAGGTAAGATCCTCTTTAACAGTCAATTCATCTAAGGGTATCTGCTCTTTAGGCACACGCAAACACTTCTTAAGTTGTGAAACATGAAACACATCATATACTCTAGACAAATTCTCAGGCAACTCTATTTGATAAGCAACTTCTCCACGTCTAGCAATAACTTTAAATGGCCCAACATACCTTGGTGCTAATTTACCTTTCATGTTAAACCTCTTCACACTTCTCATTGGTGACACCTTCAAATAGACATAATCACCTACCTTAAAAACTAAATCCCTCCTCCTATTGTCAGCATAACTCTTCTGACGAGACTATGCCACTCTCAAATTCTCACGAATCACCCGCACTTGATCTTCTGCGTTTCTAAGAACATCTGTACCAAACACCTGAGACTCACATGTCTGATCCCAAAACAATGGAGTTCTACACTTACGTCCATACAAAGCCTCAAACGGTGCCATCTTAAAACTCTGTTGATAACTGTTGTTGTAAGAGAATTCTGCATAAGGTAAACTCTTATCCCAACTAGTTCCATATTGCAATGCACAAGCTCTCAACATATCTTCTAATATCTGGTTGGTCCTTTCAGTCTGTCCATCTGTTTATGGATGGTATGCTGTACTAAAATTCAGCTTTGTTCCCAGAGATTCATGTACAACTTTCCAAAAGTGTGACGTGAACTGCGATTCTCGATCAGATACAATCTTCTTTGGAACTCTATGCAAACATACTATCCTCTCCATATACATCTCTGCCAATTTTGGTCCATGGTAGGTAGTCTTAACTGGTATAAAATGAGCAACTTTAGTTAACCGATCTACTATCACCCAAATAGAATCATAACCTCTCTGAGTACGTGGTAACCCCACTATAAAGTCCATACCAACCTCCTCCCACTTCCATTCAGGAATCTTCATTGGTTGCAACAATCCAGCAGGTCTCTGATGCTCAGCTTTCACCCTCTGACAAGTGTCACACAATGCCACATACTCAGCCACATCTCGTTTCAGTCCAACCCACCAATATTTCTGTTTGAGATCCAAATACATCTTAGTACTACCAGGATGAATAGAATAAGCTGACTCATGAGCTTCGCGAAGAATTGCCTGTATAACAGCTTAATCCTCAGGTACACACAGCCTCTTTCCAAACCACAAAATTCCATTATCATCCATTCAAAACCCTGGTGACTTACCAATCACTATATCTTCCGCTATCTTCTTTAGTTTCTCATCCTTCAACTGACCCTTGTAAATTTCTTGCTCTAAGGTAGGTTCTATCACTAATTCCATTGTATTAGTAACAATTCCCAAATTCAAATATTCAAATTCAGCACATAACTCACTAGTCATGGACAACGTTCGTATCTCATTGGCATAACTTTTCCTGCTAAGAGCATCAGCTACTACATTGCCTCAAGTTTAGATCAGACTGAGTGAAAATATACTTCAAACTCTTATGATCGGTGTATATATCACTCTTATGCCCAACCAAATAGTGTCTCTAAATCTTCAAAGCATGAACTACAGCTGCTAACTCCAAATCATGCGTAGGATAATTCAACTCATGCTTTCTCAACTGTCTAGATGCATAAGCAACAACTCTGCCTTCTTGCATAAGAACACATCCCAACCCTTGACGAGAAGCATCACAATAAATAGAAAACTTCTTGCTCAAATCTGACAATACCAAAACAGGTGCTGTAGTCAACCTCTTCTTCAATTCCTCAAAACTAGCTTGACATTTATCAGACCACACAAACTTGGCATTCTTCTCTAACAGAGATGTCATAGGTTTAGCAAGTTTAGAAAACCCTTCAATGAACCGTCTGTAATATCCAGCTAAACCCAAGAAACTACGAATCTCGCTAACATCAGTAGGTGGTTTCCAATTCAATGCATCCTTTACTTTGCCTGGATCCACTGATATTCCTCCATTAGAAACAATATGACCAAGGAAAGAAACTTGCTTCAACCAAAACTCACATTTACTTCGCTTAACATACAGTTTATGCTCTCTAAGTTTCTGCAATACCAACCTCAAATGTTCAGCATGCTCTTTCTCCGTCTTAGAAAATACCAGTATATCATCAATAAATACCACCACAAACTTATCCAAATATTCCATGAACACCTTATTCATCATGTACATAAAGTAGGCAGGTGCATTGGTCAAACCAAATGACATAACAGTATACTCATACAACCCATACCTCATAGTAAAAGCTGTCTTTGGAATATCAGAGGCACAAATCTTCAATTGATGATAACCAGAACGCAAATCAATCTTAGAGAATACACAAGCACCTCTCAACTGATCAAACAAATAATCAATTCTGGGCAAAGGGTACTTATTCTTGATAGTTACCTCATTCAGTGACCGATAATCAACACACATCCTCTGACCACCATCTTTCTTATCAACAAAAATAACTGGTGCACCCCACGGTGAAGAACTAGGATGAATAAAACCTTTGTCTTGTAATTCTTTAATTTGTTTCTTAAGTTCTTCTAATTCATCTACTCCCATTCTATATGGTCGTTTGGCTATAGGTGCAGTTTCAGATAACAATTCAATAAGAAATTTAATGTCTCGGTCAGGTGGCATACCTGGCAAATCATCGGGAAAGACATTCGGAAACTCCTCAATAACTAAATTCTCTTTGATAACATCTTCAAGCTGATTCACCAAAGCGGTTGGCTGCTTCTGTACTACTACATCCACGTTGATTTTATCCCCATTAGGTGCAGTCACAACTACTACTTTCTGTTGGCACTGAATCACTGCCTGATTTTGTTTCATCCAATCCATACCCAAAATCACATCAATACCAGAGGTCCTCAATACTATTGGAGTTATCTTAAACTCTACCCCCTTAAAATCATACTAATTGGAAGACACCGATTAGTAGTTTGCATGGTACCTCCAGGTGAGTTTACTAAGAGAGGTTCTTTCATGGCAAGCATGGGTATACTATGCATTCTAACAAATATGTTGGAAATAAAAGTATGCGAAGCTCCAAAATCAAAAAGAATGGTTGCAGGAGTAGAATGGACATTGAACGTACCAAGCATAACTTCAGGCTCCGTCTGTGCTGTTTCAGTAGACACATGATTCACCTTTCCAGTATTAGATGATCTCTGCCCCTGCGGTGTCTGTGGTTCTGCTTCTTAGGACAATGATTAGCATAGTGTCCAGGCTCACCACAGCGATAACACAGATTGGGCGTACTAGGTGCACTGGTCTTCATTGGAGTAGAGTTAGAATTACCCTGGCGTGGAGTTTGCTGACCACTCTGCTGTTGGAACTGCTTCTGCTGATACTGAGGTCGTTGTTGGAACTGATTATTCTGTCGATTCTGAGACCACTGTTGATTTGAATTATGGCTCCACTGACTAACTGGTCCCTGGAATTTAGAATGAAACCCATGCTGAGAATTAGTACGCTGATGGTTATTGTTTCCAACACCTTGTCCTTTCATCTTTCTTTTCCTATCCATCTCTCGACGTTCATTATCCAGCATGATAGCCTTATTCACAAGCTCTTGGAAACTAGCATAGTTATTACCCTTCAACTGCAAACGAAGATCATAATAAATTCCTTTGAGGAAAAGACGTTGCCTATCTGCATCTTCCCTCACTTCATTAGGAGCATAGCGAGCCAACTGCGTGAACCTGTCATGATACTCACTAACGCTCATCTGTCCCATCCTGAGATTTCTGAATTCTTCCTACTTCAGCTCAATTATACCCTCAGGAATATGACGAGCTCGAAAATCTCTAACAAACTCATTCCAAGTGATAGGAGGAGCATTGTTAGGACGTGCAGCTTGATACGACTCCCACCAAGTCTGTGCTGTCCCCTGTAACTGACCAGATGCATATAACACATTTTCCATATCATTACATTGAGCGATGTTCAACTGTTTCTCAACTGCTCTCACCCAATCATCCGCCTCCAAAGGATCAGCAGCATGAGAGAACACTGGAGGGCGTCCCTTCAAGAATTCCCCACATTTGTCTCTCACCTGAACAGGTGGTGGTCCTCCTGTAGGTGGATTGTTCTGCATGTGTTGCATGAACATCTGCATCATCTGATTCTGGGTATTCATAAGTTCCTCCATAGTAATAGGTGGGTTAGCACCTCCACGACCCCTGCCACGGCCTCTGCCTGACATCTGTTTTCAAAACACAGAAAATGAAGTTTAGTATTATCCAAGATGATGTATTTAACAGATAAGCAAATCTGATTTCTCTGGGCGAATTCCAATTTCAGCAACTCAGTAAAACTACCATATCTCGAGTTAAAGACGTCCAATTCAGATGATCTTTACATGGATGGAAAGCTTACAAAATTATCTACAACTTTTATTCACAACACTTTTTCTGATTCTGTCAATAAATTAGTCAAAAACTGAACTTAACCGAAACTATTTCAGAATTCCAGACTGCGCAGTGACCCCAACTTGAAACGGATATATCTCTTAGCTCATAATAGATAATAAGGTGATTCTTGTGGGGTTGGAAAGGTACATAAGTCTAATTATTCCCAGTAAAATTTCTTAAATTTCTCACTAACGAATTTTAAGTTATTTCTAAAACATCCCAGACTGATCCAGAAATCAGCAAAGGACAGAACTAAGTTTAATTACCTCACACCCCACTAATATATTCTTGATCAAACTTAATATTCTTAACCATGGAACTTGTAGACATGTCTACAAAACTCCAGCACACATTACAAAGATCCAAATCACACATTATCATAATAACAATCCATCAATCACACAATTGTTCACACCACAAATTGACTCTCGAAACAACCAAACTCAAATTAACTCGCAACTACTATCGTTCTTATTACATAGGGATTTTCCTAATCCTAATTAAGCATCTCATAAATCTTGGGACGGCCTAACTCCGCCCTTAATTGGTCGATCTCCTTATAAGCTTGCTCCTTAAGTTCTTTTCCCTTTAGCAACTCATCCTTCAAATCCACCTCATGGAGAGCCAATTCATGAACCAGTCCCACTGTAGCTTGTAAAGTCAAGGACGAATCATCTGCAAGCGGCACGGTCCAGACGCCCTTGTCATGTAAGAAACAAGGAAAATGCCGGAGTGCACCCTGTAATGTCTTGTCCGAGCGTAGACCATGGTAGTAAACAAACGCATTGTAGGCGACATCCTCCATGCTTGTTTCTACGGTTGCCCGGCTCACTCGGGTAATGAACTTCGACTCCACCTTAGACTCCTTAGTGGTCGGATCCCTTGTCTTGACCCATAGCTCAGTTTTCCAATAGGAATTCATCCATGGATGACTATACTCCGTACTGCGATACTCCAACGTAGCTTCCCAATCGTAGTAGTAGTTGTCCAAGGTTCTTGTCAGCATGTCATGGAAGAAAGCATCAGCTTTAGGAACCATGATCTGAAACTTCATGGTCCACCCCATAACTAAATCCTCCATTGGTGTGTCACCAACTCTTGATTCCGCATCAGATAGCTCTTGGTCACCATCTACATGGGGCTCCTAGGGTTTGAAGCGGGCAATGTACTGTGCAGCTGACATACGGGATGAGGAGGCATCTACAAGATTTAGACACAGATTAGGTAGAATCAATGTATTTTCGCAATAGAATAAGGTAGAGGAAGCATAAAAATTTAGTAATTAACAAGGTGAAAGAAATAAGCATGAAATAAGTGAAGCATGAATGCTAATAACGACCACTCTAACTAGGCTTGCGTCCTACAGTCAACACGGCTCCGATACCAATTTGTCACACCCATTTTTAAGGACAAAAATAGGATGCATAAAAGACTCATGTGCGCCCTAGGATATGATCGCACACACAAGTAGACAAATTACATAGTATCATCACAGTGCTTATTACATAG
Organism: Saccharum spontaneum; assembly: GCA_022457205.1. Lineage (NCBI taxonomy): Eukaryota > Viridiplantae > Streptophyta > Magnoliopsida > Poales > Poaceae > Saccharum > Saccharum spontaneum. Next base: position 13,382,598 of record CM039609.1, on the reverse strand, counting down.
CGATTAAGTATTTAACACATAGTCTGGAACGATAAATGATAATGACTAATAGTAGATCTCCGGCGGAAACTCCAAACACAGGGACACGGTTGACTGGTCGACACCAAGACTAGTACTCTTTACGATAATCTTCCTCATAATCTTCATCTGTTATGGTGGAAATAGCAAGGGTGAGTCCATGTCGAACTCAACAAGTATAACACAGGGTTCATGAGGCACAAAAGGCTAGACACTGTTTAACTACGTTTAGCTTTTATTTATCATGTATTTAGCAATTGAGTAGCATCAAGGTATACCACTTCCCATTAATGAGTCAATGATCAATTGTAATAAGAATAATGAATAGCATTAACATGAGCATAATAATAACAACAGAATTTAAACATGATATAACAGTTATGATCAACTACTCTGTAAGAATTCCCAAGGCCGCTCGTATCCGTGAGCACGGCTAGTATACCAGTTTTTAACTCTGCGCAGAGGTGTATACTTTCACTGTGAGTCATAACTTCCAAATGCATGGGGAGGCCATTCCCAAAACACCGGAAATCATATAAAGCCACTTAAAGGTTCGTCTAACAAGTTAGGGCCATTAGATTCACTCGGCAGGCAGATGTAGGAACCCCCTTTTCAAATGGCACACTTCCTTCTCGGCTATACTCATTGAGTAGAGGCTGTCCTACACCCAACGTGGCAAGCCATTCTTATGCCATTTAAGGTAACCACTAACAAGCTAGAAAAAGTCCTTTAAGCAACTAAATCAGAGCCATATAGCCCTCACAGCTGTACTGTATATCCCGGTTATCACTTACAGATAAGTCCTTATGGAGAGTAACTAGAGCAACAACAATCAACACAACACAATGCTCTAGTCCCCTTTGTCAACAGTAATAAAATCATCTTAATGGTTGATTGCCTAACCCATTAGTCAAATTACAAGATCGTTGTTCATAATTTAGCACTAGCAACAACTACCCAAATGCATAGCCCATAGGTACCAAGGAATCAGGATATCAATCACTAAATTATAATCTCTAAGGTTGTCAAGGAAAGCACATGTATATGTATGATAATTTCAGTGAATAGGTAACAAGGATAGTCCCATGTTATACTTGCCTTGATCAAAACTCTCTGAATGATACTGCTGATCTGGTTCAAAGTAATACTCCTGATCTTCCAGAAACTGCTCACCTTCTACACTCGATCATCAATCAACATCATACATGCATCCAATCAAACATACACGAAGCAAACAAAGAGATATAATTAGAATAGTACACCAACAGTAACAAAACAGTAATAAAAAGTTTATAAAACTCTTCTACACGTTCCTACGATCGCACAGACGTAAAGATCACCAAATTCGGAGTTAAAACGTGAAAGTTACTAATTTTCTAAGATTTCCTATAGATAAATAAATACTTAATTATAAACTCAAAAATTAAATTGTCCAAACTGACTGTACAACTATACTAACATGTAAAGCTCCCAAGTCTCAAGGCATGAGTAGAGAAAGTGGGTGTGTGTGACTCTGCTGGTGGCCTCGCAAGGTCCAGGAGAGTTATCTGCTCGTGTCTTGCGTTGTGTTGCTGTGGTGGTTCTTCTTCTTCTTTCTCCAGTCTAGAATGATCCCTGCATGCTTCTTTTATAGACTCAAGAAGGTGCAGGATTACAAAATGTTGGCATATGCTGTGACTTTACTGGTGGAGGAGCCTAGAGGCCTCGGAAGGGCCTTATCCGGTGGTGATGTGGTCTGTACTGCGGAGACATGGCGTCGTTACTTTTGGCACTGCTGCTACGTGTTCTAGTATGTGTGCCACTGCTGAGGGAGTGGTTTCTGTCTTTTGGTATTGTAGCGATGTGCCATGTCATACCTGATCATGTGGCTGGCGTGGCGTGTTTGTCCTTGTAGCTTGACTTGGCGTAGAGGGCCGAGGCCTCGGAGGCGGGAAGTGCGATGCGATCTTATCCTGATCGTGGGAATAGTGGCCCAGGGCAGTTGTTCCGTACACTGCGCAGGCACAAATCATGCGTACAGTGCCAGTATGGGTGGCATAGTGGTCAGCAGCTCTTCCCCATGCCTGTTATAGACGATGGCGTGGTGATTTGACCCCGGTCATTCCTGACTTGTCTGGTTGGGCAGACGCGAGAACGTGGGTGACGTCACAGGGGGCTCGAGGGCGTCAATGGGGGAGCAGTGTTAGAGGTCGGTCTCGGGCGAGGCGGGGATAGACAATGCCGATTCTGGGGCTTGGGCGAGGCGGTGGTGTCGTCGGGGGTCGGCCTGTGTCCGAGACCCGAGGGCTGAGGCCTCGGATGAATTGGAGGTGTTCCGAGACCCCTCTGAGTGAGGCCTCGGAAGAAACGGGGAGATGGGCTGGTTTACTCACATGTCTTGCTGAAGGACCAGCAAGCGAGAGTTTAGCCCATCTCTCCTTCGTTGACCTTTCCCCTTAAATGGAGAGGCCGGGTGATTTTCCATCATAATTTGGGTACCCCTAATTGTGGTACCCAACAAGCGGATCTACATATTTTTTCTTTTAATTTTGATGAGTATTTGTGCGGCTTTTGCTTAAGTATTGCACCCCACCCTAATTCTGATGCATCTGTCTCTATAATAAAATAATTATCATCTAAAGATAGCTCTAAGGGTTTTAAATCTTTGACCCTTTCTTTTAAAATTCTTACTAGTTTTATGTCTTCAAAGTTAAAATGCTTTTGCCCATTTTTTCTTAACTTTGCATATAGTGGACCAGCTAGCTTTGCTAAATTCTCAATATAATTTATAACATAATTTACTATTCCTAAAAATTATTGTAGAGTCTTTTTATCATTCATGACATCAGGAAATTGTAAATTTTTTTTGCAATATGATCTTGTAAATGAATTTTTCTGTCTCCAATTTTATGACCTAAGAAATTTATCTTTTCTTTGCATATTTTCATTTTTCTTTTAGAGAGTATTAACCCATGCTACTCTACCTTTCTAAAAAATGTTTCTAAATGAGCTATATGCTTTTTATAAGATTTTGAAAAGATTAAAAGATTATCAATATAGACCAATATAAATTCTCGATTTTCATTAAAGATATTTTGCATTTGTCTTTTAAATAAGGTAGGGGCATTTTTTTAACCCTAACGGCATTACTAGCCATTCAAAATGACCTTAGGACATGTGAAAGCCGTTCATTCTATTGATTCTTCTGCTATTTTTACTTGACAAAAACCAGCTTTTAAATCAAATTTTGAGAAATATTTACATCCTTATATCCTATTTATCCATTCTTGCTTATTTAGGATATTATATCCATCATTTATAGTATTATCATTTACTCTTTTATAATTAATAACCATTCTTGATTTTCCTCTAGCTATTTCAGCATAATTTCTAACTATAAATGCTGCTGATCTACGAGGACTTCAACTTTCTCTTATTGCTCCTAGCTTTAGTAATTCTTCTATATGCATTTTAAATTCTTCTACGTCTTTAGGTGTTGCTTCTATAGGACTATTCTTAATTATATAGTTTGGGTTTATTATATTAATTCTACAAACTATATCGTTCTTATCCCAATGCTTCATTGGTATTTCTCTAATTATTTGAATATCTTTTAATCTATGTACTATTTTATCTATGTCTTTTTTAGATTTTATATCCCTATACCAATTTGGTGCTAGCGATTGCAAACTAATGCATTGTATACTTGAATTTGCTATATGAAATACTTCTATATTTTCGCCTAACTCTTCATCTCTATAATTTTTAGATTCTTCAACTTCTAAATTAGAATTTAAAGATTTACATATTTCTGTTATATATGGAATGTTATCTTGATGAGGAATGAACGTAATTCCTTGCTCATGTATTATCGTTATTTGTATTGAATATTATAAAAATCTTAATTCTAATAACATGTCAACATTTATCATAGATAGATCTCTTATTGTAATTTCATCTATTATGTATCTTGTATTATTTATTTGTATTTCAACATTGTAAGCTAGTTGATTATGAGCCCTTTTTAATTCCAGACATATCAGTAGATATTTTTGCTTTATCTTGGTCTATTGTATGAACTATTTTTGAACATCTTGCAAAATATTTATCATATATAATATTCTTAGTACAACCAGTATCTACCAATGTTAGTATTTTATAAGTGATGGTGGGAGTTAAGTTTAATTTTACAGGTATTCTTATTCCTACTGTCTCTTTAAATGGTAGCTTAACTATATATTTACTCCCAAAGTTTATTATGGCATCTTTTAATTGTATGGTCTTATCATTTTTTCTATTTGTTAGTGCTTGATCCTTTAACTCAGTATTAGCAATAACATTTTCTTCAGTCTTACTTTCTTCATTGAGTTCTATCTTAGTTCTTAGCTCCACTAATTTTGCTTCTAAGTTATTTATTCTATTTTCTAAATTTATAACTATGTTTGCTAATATTTTATCATCTGATTCTAGCTCTACCTCTTGTCTCCATTTCTGATTATTTATTTTTAAGCATGAAATACATGCTTGCTTTAAGCATTTACTACATGTAAATCTATTTTCTTGACTAGGGTAGTATAAACAGAAAACACATTTTATATTATAGTCACATCATCCTTTTATCTAATCATGCTTACAGCTCTCTTGGTCCATTAATTTAATTTTTGCTTCTATTGAGCTATTAACATAATTAGATATTATATCTAATCCTTCCATAGCATTATCTAGATTGCATAATTCTTCATTACCTAAAGAATCTATAAAATCATTATAACTTTGAGCATTGTTTTCTTCTTCTTCTTCTTCAGCGTAACTTTCTAATAAAAATTGTTGACTAATTTTCAACTATTCTTCTTCATTTCTAACACAATCTAAGTTATTATTATGCACAACTTCTCCAGTATTATTCACTTTGTCTTTATTTTCAACTCAACTTTATGTTTCTTTATCACAACAGGTGTTTTAAAATATTTATTCTATAGCTCTCTTTCCTCTTTGATGTTATTAAGACTATATATTTTTCATATAAAATAGATTTCTTTTTCTCTTATAGCATTCTATTCACATATCATAGATGTTTTATATTCATCATGAATTTTACTTAACTTTTGTTCATAATGTTTTTATTTCATTGTCTATGTCTAAATTTTCCATTATCAATAATTTTAGTAAATCAAATTTTATTAACCAGGCTCCGATACTACTACAGTGGGAAAAACTCAGAAAACCGGGGAAATTTTCAAACTTAAGATTCAAATTAAAAATTCATGAGTTACTATTCATGTTATTATTTAAAATGCTGGGTACTATTCAAATTCGGGAATATGAACAGCGCACGAACACTCACCCGAGAGTGACTCATGCAGGCACCTAACTTCCTTACTATTCAATCACTATTTGCCTTTAGAATATTTTATTATTCAATTACTATTCGAGCATTATATGCTTTTGAAATTATTAGAATATTTTATTATTCACGGCAGCCGGTGGATGCGGAATCGATTAATATATATATAGGGAGAGTATACTCTATAGCTAGCTACAAAATAAGTTATTTTGTAGCCACCTCTATTTACGATAATTTCATATACTAATTTACGATAATGTCAGTATATATTTACGATAGTTGAATTACTATAACACATGGGGATATTTACCATAATGTTATAGTAAATCACATAGTAAGGAGTTACTATAATCTCGTAAATTAGCATAGCAATTATCGTAACTCAAAGTGGCTACAGAATAAGTTATTTTGTAGCCAGCTGTAGGGTAATATATATATATATATATATATATATATATATATATATATATATATATATATATATATATATATATATATATATATATATATATATATATATATGTGGTAGATGTGTATGAATGGTATGTGGGACATACCCGTACATTAGCAATTTTTTTAAATAATATAAATATAATCGACGGGTATCTTGTTTTGTACATTTAATTGAAATGAAAGATACAAACAGCTTACGAATTAAGTACACGTAGAGTCTTCAAATCTCGAAGTACATGTATCCATCCACAGAACAGTTGACATCTACGTGAGCCCAAATCAGGCGGGCGTTTTGCTCGTCCGCGCCCTGTCGGCCTCGACGGCCTGTCCAAGTTTGTCACGGCCAAACAAATCAATGGAGATGTTGTCGGCCGCGCTGGCGCGCGCCCGGCACGTGCGCCGCACGGACGACGCCGAGGACGCGGCCGTTGGAGCCGGCCGGACCTTGCTTAATTACTGTTCGTCGTCCGTGACCTTACTTCTTCTTGCTAATTGCTATAGTACGATTCAACTCCTTGTTTTGGCTTCTTGTTCCGTTGTTCGTTCGTGCACCCGTGCCACATCTCTTTCTTGATTCTTGTGTCGTCCGTTCCCGACTTCCCGTCTTCCTGATGAGCATGTACTTCACCTTCTTGCACGTCCGTGCTAATCAACGAAACCAGCAAATTAATTAATTAAACCAGATAACAATGATGATTACTACATGTTACTATAAGCGGCAGCGGGCGCCCATTGCCTGTGGCCGGTCGAGCGCCTGCAGGGCGAGGCACGCACGACGACGACGCCACGGGTGGCCGACGACTGGCCGGTCACACAACTGCGATGTCGCCCGCTGATTAGGTGGGATGGAAGCAGAGCGGCTTCACAGGTCACACAGGATTTCCCATGGGTATGTGGTGGACGGGTGGTACCGTGGCAAAGCTGGTTGCAGCAAAATGCGAGGAAGGATGAAGGAGAAAGCAAATAGAGGAGAGAAAATTAAACGCAACGCCTGTGGGCCGAGAGGGCATAGATGTCTTTTTTTAATAAATACCACAAGTAATACTTTCTCCTTCTCTAAATAAATTAATTTCTAGAGTTGGTTTTTTTTCACAAAAATTTGGTGCGTGACAACTGACAAGAGGGACAGGCGGATGAGTCCATGGCAGGCCCGCTTCATATGAACTTTGGCCCGCCACGCTCCAAACTACTCCCTCCATCCCAAATTATAAGACGTTTGACTTTTTTAACATCAAGTTTGACCACTCGTCTTATTCAAAAATTTGTGCAAAATATCAATTCTTTTATCGTGGCTTGGTATATTAATAAAAGTTCTTCAAGAATGACTTAAATTTGGCTATGTTTGTACAAATTTTTTTGAATAAGACGAGTGATCAAACTTCGTGTCAAAAAAGTCAAACGTCTTATAATTTGGAATGGAGGGAGTACCAAACTGTCCCGCACCAGACCGTTGGCCCCGGCACGCGCGCCGCATGCATGCCCAGGAGCGCCATGTAGTTGAGCCGTCCTCGCCAGTCGCGGCCCTTCGACGACGAGGTTGCTCCGTTGCGATTGCGACAGCCGTCGGAGCCGGACCTTGCTTAGTTTTCGTCCGTGCTTTCTTGGTTTTTTTTTTTTCGTGCAGTGCGATCGTGCCAGAGCCTAGAGCGGCGGAGCTCCTCGCAATTGAGTCCACAGCTAGCCCGTTGAGCGCCAGGAGCAGGACGAGGCACCACGACGACGGCACGAGTGTGTCGGGCGCTGATGTGTGTGGTGGAAGAAGTGCGCCTTCACACACGGGATTCTCATGGGCGTGTGCTACTGTGGCAGCTGGTTTGGCAGTCGTGCAGTTGCAGCAAAACAATATAAATCCAACTTTTGAAAACAGCAGGGCCGCGATAGAGTTGTTTCATATGACACTAATCCTAGGTAGCATTTTTCTAAACGATATTCAACTTAAACGGCCATTTAGATTTTAGACGGACCAAACGAAACAAACGACCAATTAAACAAGAACATCGTTCCACAGTGTATATAAACATTTAATTGCTTGTACACGATCGATGCCCTAAGTAACGTCAACGTGACCTTTGCGAATCAGGAGAGTGTTTGTGGGTTACGTTATCATTCTTGCATCATCCATAGGAATAAGGTATGCTATTTTCTACTCCCTCCATCTCAAATTACAAGACGTTTGACTTTTTGACACCAAGTTTGACCACTCGTTTTATTTCAAAAATTTGTGCAAAATATCAATTCTTTTATCGTGGCTTGGTATATTAATAAAAGTTCCTCAAGAATGACTTAAATTTTACTATGTTTGCACAATTTTTTTAATAAGACGAATGGTCAAACTTGGGATAAAAAAAGTCAAACGTCTTATAATTTGGGATGGAGGGAATATTAAGAAGGTGGTACGGAAAGAAACCCGAACAATAACTTTGTCCCTTTAGTTAGTGCAACGGGAGCGTTCTGATGGGTCGTGCAAGCTGATGGAGGGTCAATTCCCCATTATCAACAACGTTAATGCTGCGTATAGGTCGTCCGTCCGTTCGGACGGTCCCGTATAAGTCGTCTGCTTGTTTTGCGCTTCACCCGTGCCACCCTCTCCCACGTCGCCTGCTCGCTCAGCGCCTCTGCTTCGGGACAGACCCCACCCTCGGCCACGCCGCCCCCTCTCACGCCGCGGCCACGCTCCATCTGCCTGTCTCTACCCCTGCTGAGGTCCGTGCCGCCAACGAGTTCCACATCGGCGGCCTCCGCGCCACTCCGCGCTGGCATCGAGCTAGCTCCGCGTCGATGAGCCTCCATTCGTCCAAGCAGCAAGCAGATGCTACGCTAAAAGTGCATGTTGCAATAGTATGTTCCAAGTGTTTCAGATGTATGTTGCAAATGTTTTATATTGATGTTGCAAAAATAGATCGGTATGTTGCACATGCACGTATGTTTCAAGTGTATGTTCTAAATATTTCAATTGTTCCAGATGAATGTTGCAAGTGTTTTATCTGGATGTTATAAAAGTAGATCCAGATGTTGCATATATATGCATGCTGCATGCATATGTTTCAAGTGTTTTCAAGTGTTTTATACGTATGTTTGCGAGTGTTTCATCTAGATGTTAGATATGTTTGCAATGATTTTCAAATGTTTTATTTAGGTGTTTCCGCAAGTGTTTCAGATGTTTGTTTTAAGTGTTCAAGTTATCTTTTTTTTCTATGTTGCAATTATTGCACCATGATGTTTCAAAGTAGATTGGGTGTTACACACGGGATGCGTGTTGACGGTAGTTAACTATCAATTTTAACCGTCAACTCGACTGAGAAAATGTTATAAAAAGAATCACCAACATAGACTGGGGGTTTAACTGACAGAATTCCACAAGTTTTGGTGGATCTATGTTTTGCAGGGATTAAATAGGAAAATAACTAAAGATGACCCACATGTCAAGTTTATGAAGAGATATTTAAGCTACGTATACAAAAGAAGATTCTAGAGACCTCGGGAGGACGACCCACCAGAGGTGGACCCCACCTGACAAAAAGCCAGGGCGGCCGCCCTGGACCCTAGGGCGCCCGCCCTGTGAGCCCCACCTTTCAGCCTCTACTTGCTAGGTCGGTTTTCCACCACCATTGAGGTATAATCTCAATCGTTGATTCAAGTCAGTTTGATCCAAGGGCTGACGTTCATCCAAGGGGGCTATATAAGCAAGGTCCCTGGCCCCAGGGTTAGAGCAATCCTCAATTCATAATTCATTATTTCCAGTCAGGATCAGCCTAAGAGGTGTCCCTTGAATGGATCTCCTCTCTAGAGCCTAATATTCAAGAGAGTTTAGCTTTATAGTCTCTATGTGAGATTAGAGTTATTCTTTAGATTGAGAGAGATAGAGTGGAGGAAAGAGTTGGAGGAAGCCCGGCCTGTCGGTGTCTCCTCTCCGGCTTGTACCTGCGGGATCAAGTCTCCTTAACACGGGGCATGCTTTAGAGATTCTTCGGTAATTCAACTTCTAATACTAGTAAGTACATTGTTATTATTGTTCTTTGGTTGCCGAGTTTACTTTATTCTCTTCGCATAGAGTTTAGAGTAATCATCCATAGTGTAAGCGTGGTGCTTGGGCTCGGGAACTCGTAGATATCCCCTAACTGTCCGGATCGGTGGTAGATCACGGGGGTGACTCATATAGCCTCGTTGATCCTTCGGAGCCTCCTCCCGTCAGTAGGTTTGGTAGGACCTGTGTGCTAGGGTTAAGCATCCTCTATGGTGTCTTCTCTCTAAGTATGTCCCCATTAGAACAGTGATCGCATAGCTTGCCAAAGGTTAGAACTAGGGTGCCGTAGTAGTCTTCTCTATATTCCTTATATCTCAGACCTTGTTTGCAGCTCAGGGGTTTAGCATAGACTTGGTTAGTCATCGTACATTTTCTCCTTATGGATAAATAAATAATGATACTCTGGAAATATCTCCCGGGTAAAGTGCTCACCGATATCCGTGCGCTTGCGGATTATTTCTCTTTGATTCATCTGTGTGCGTAATAAATATCAACAAGCATTTCTGGCGCCGTTACCGAGGAGAAAGACGGTCTGCTGAGTTAACCTTAAGTCTTGCTCTACCTTGTATTCATACTTTTACCTTTTTATTATTTTTATTCCTTATCTTTTCTTTTCTTTATTCTTACCTTTTTCCATCCATATGGATGACATAAATTCCATTTCTATCTATCAATTTTCTGCACCCACGGAGACTAGCCTTATGCCATGTGAATCATCACAACCAAACCAAACACCTAATTATATGCTAAGTCCACGGTTGCTTGCAATGGTCCAAAGCCTATCCTTTTCAGGAAAGGAAGACGAAAATCCTTACCTTCACATACGAGATTTTGAACAACACATGTGATTGCCTCCGTATAGAGGGCATATCTGATAAAACTTTACGTTAGAAACTATTCCTTTTTCTTTAAAGGGAAAAGCTAGACAATGGTATAATAAAGCTGTAGGTAAGCAACAAGGAGATTAGGGATCCTTACGTTCCAATTTTTGCATAGATTTCTACCCTGTCTCCTAAATCGTTGACCTTAGAGTCAAGGTTCTGACCTTCAAATAAAAACACAATAAATCTTTGGCTTCATCCTGGAATCATTTTACCACTCTTTTAGATTCTGGCCCAGACCTTAGTTTACAAGACCCTATTCTTTCCTCTTCAACATTTTTACAAAGGTCTTCATAGAGACAATTCACAATTGCTCAATACAACTTCTGGAGGATCATTTTTACATCTTTCCTTTGAGAAAGCAAGATTGATCCTAGATCAAATCTTAGCTTCTGAATCTGATAATATACTAGAAGTAGAACCTCAAGTAGCTGAACCTAATCTTTGCCAGACATACCATCTACTTCAGCTATCCCATGTTCTGAGCCACCCAAAGAGAAAGAAATTTTGTTTCCTAATTTTATACTTGATATCGAGAATGATCTTTTTGCCAATTTTGGAAACATCTCAAACTAGTATTCTATAAAGAAACTACAGAATCATCGTAAATGTTTTGAAAAATCTTTAGATCTTTCTAAGGGTTCTTCTTATAAAAGCACCTCAGGAGAGCTAGTGTCGATCATAAGCAATGAATGGTTGGAAGAATCAGAGCTTTCCTCTGATGTGATCCGTTTGGATTCACCTTCTATCCCAATACGTTGCCAAATTGATTTAGACCACTTTGATGCTCTCTATAATCCGGTTGTGGGTATTAATATCATGTCTGCTTCACTTGCACAAAATTTATTGAAACACATGCCATTGACCCCAATAGTGAAATTGATGAAAAGCCCCTCAGGACACATTGTCCCTAGTTTGGGAGTTTTATATGTCCTACCCATCAAGGTGGAAGGAACCATGGTTCATTTAAGCTTTTATATCTTTGATATATGTGACTTTGACCTATTGATAGGACAACCCCTCAGAAGACTTATTTATGAAGGACAAACCAGAAAATTAAACATTTGTTTTGGAAAAAATTTCCAATTCCCGATGTCCATATCTCACTCTCTAAACACTAGGACCGAATCTTATCTTAAACTTGATCCGCTGGAGGATTTTAAGGCTACCTCTCTAGAATTCTTGACTAAACCAGGTCTAGAAGATGATGCTCAATTCTTCATAAAAGAAGAAGCTGACTTTTCTGAGTCTGAACCTTTAGATGAGTTTGCAGAGCCACATAAACCTCCTATAGAGCTAAAACCTTTACCTACCAGTCTTAAATATGCTTTTCTGGATAATGATCCAGATTCCCTTGTGATCATAAGTGATAAGCTCTCTCAGGAACAAACTCTTCGCCTAAAAACTATCTTAGAGAGACATCGCTCAGCTTTTGGCTACTCACTCTAAGACCTCAAAGGAATCAGTCCTATTCTTTGCACCCATCGCATTCTCACAGATCCAAATATTCCACCCTCTAGAGAACCCCAACGTAGACTTAACAATGCAATGAGAGAAGTTGTTAAAAAGGAAGTTTTAAAGCTGTTGCATGCTAGGATCATTTATCCTATGCTACACAGTGAGTGGGTAAGCCATGTCCAAGTTGTGCCTAAAAAGGGAGGCATGACTGTTGTTAAAAATAAGAAGAATGAGTTAATCCCTCAATGAACCGTCACAGGATGACGGATGTGCATAGATTATAGAAAGCTTAATAAAGCAATAAAGAAAGATTATTTTCCGTTACCTTTTATTGATGAGATGTTAGAGCGTTTAGCCAATCATTTTTTCTTCTGTTTTCTTGATGGATATTCTGGGTATCATCAGATCCCTATCCATCCCGATGATCAAAGCAAAACTACTTTTATATGTCCATACGGAACTTATGCTTATCGTATAATGTCTTTTGGACTATGTAATGCTCCAGCTTCTTTTCAAAGATGCATGATGTCTATATTTTCTGATATGATTCAAGAGATTATGGAAGTTTTTATGGATGGCTTTTTTGTTTGTGGAAAAACTTTTGATGATTGTCTTAAAAACTTAGATAGAGTTTTGCAAAGATGTGAAGAAAAGCACTTAGTTCTTAATTGGGAAAATGTCACTTAATGGTCAGAGAAGGTATAGTGCTGGGACACCTAGTGTCTGAACGAGGAATCGAGGTAGATAAGTTAAAATTGAAGTAATTGAATAGTTACCTCCACCTATAAATGTGAAAGGAATTAGAAGTTTTCTTGGCCATGCTGGTTTTTATCACAGATTTATAAAACATTTTTCGTATATTGCTAGACCACTTACTCATTTGCTGGCCAAGGATGTTCTTTTTGAACTTGATGATGCATGTTTAAGATCTTTTGAAATTTTAAAGAAAACACTCATCTCAGCACCAATCATTCAACCCCCTGATTGGTCTTTACCTTTTGAAATTATGTGTGATGCAAGTGATTATGCTGTGGGGGCAGTGTTAGGACAGACAAAAGATAAAAAGCGTCATGCAATAGCCTATGCTAGCAAAACACTAACAGGACCACAACTTAATTATGCAACCACTGAAAAAGAGCTCATGGCTATTGTTTTTGCTATTGATAGTTTAGGTCTTACTTAGTAGGAGCTAAAGTAATTGTTTATTCTAATCATACTGCTTTAAAATATTTGCTCACTAAGAAAGATGCTAAACCACGTTTAATAAAATGGATTTTGTTACTCCAAAAATTTGACTTAGAAATAAAAGATAAAAAAGGAGTAGAAAATTCTATTGTCGATCACTTGTCTAGAATGCAGTTTGAGAATCCGCGGGAACTGCCCATCAATGATTCACTCCAGGACGACATGTTCTATGGGATCAACTGATCTGACCCCTGATGGCCTGCTCAGGAGATTTGTACCTGCTGAAGAAGGAATCAAAATTATTGAAAGATGTCATTCATCACCATATGTAGGACATTATGGGGCATTCCACACACATGCAAAGATCTGGTAGTGTGGATTCTTTTGGCCGACAATGTATGAAGACACAAGAGATTTTATCCGAAGGACCATGTTAGAGGCACGACAATACCAATTCAAGAGATGCCATGCCACTCATCAACAACCTTCAGATCGAGCTCTTTGATGTCTAGGGGATTGATTACATGGGACCATTCCCACCATCGAAGAAGTGTGAATACATTCTAGTGGCAGTGGACTATGTCTCCAAGTGGGTTGAAGAACTGCCATGCAAGAATGCTGATAACATAAGCTCCAAGAGAATATTTGAAGAGATAATATTTCCAAGATTTGAAGTTCCAAGGATAGTAATAAGTGATGGAGGATCTCACTTCATCGACAAGCGCTTTAAACAATACTTGTCGAAACATGGGATACGTCACAATGTTGCTACTCCTTACCACCCTTAGACAAGTGGCCAGGCAGAGACATCAAACAAATAAATCAAGAATATTTTGCAGAAGACAGTAAATGAGATGGGTACTGCATGGAGGGACAAGTTACCCGATGCACTCTGGGCATACCGAACAGCATACAAGACTCCAATTGGAATGTCTCCATATCAGTTAGTGTATGGGAAAACTTGTCATCTGCCTGTTGAGCTAGAATTCAAGGCTCACTGGGCTATCAAGAAATGGAATATGGATCTAGAAGCTGCTGGAGAGAAGAGAAAAATGCAACTCTCAGAACTAGAAGAATGGAGAGAAAAAGCATATCACAATTAAAGATTTATAAAGAAAGAGTCAAAAGATGGCATGACAAGAGAATCAAGAAGAAGGAGTTCACCCCGAAAGATAAAGGTACTACTTTTTAATTCCAGGGTGAAGCTCTTCGGACATGGAAAACTTCAGAGTAAATGGGAGGGACCATTCAAAGTGATAAGCGTATCATCGCATGGCGCAGTAACTCTTCAAAATGACAAAGGTACGTTATTCAAGGTAAATGGTCAATGCCTTAAATTATTTTTAGAGCCCAATAAAGATTTAGAGGAAATATACATAATTAATTTCTTCCTTACTTAAGTTGGTTTTGGGCCCACCCTTTTTAATTTTGGTTTTCAGGGTTTAACATATTTTTCTGAATAATAAAAATGTTACAAAAAAGAAGTCCATGATTCGGCACGGGGGCAGGGCGCCCGCCCTCCTGGCTAGGGCGGCCGCCCTATGCCTGCCTCCGTTCGCCGCCGCCTTTTGCAGTCGCGATCCTTCTACACTCTTCGTCCAGAAAAAGTTGATTCCCAGTTTATTCGATCGTTTTCCGTCGCGAGATGCCATATAGATGTCATTCTCGTCCTCCGAGCCCTCCTATATAAACAACCCATGGTGTCAGCCATTCTCATTCCATCAAATCTCTCCTCTCCTCTATTTAGAAGCTTGCTAGCACTCTCTCCACACTCCAATGGCCAACCAAGACAACCAAAACACCGAGAGGAGGATGATCCCCTACGGAATCGACCTCAAAATCCTAGCCAAAGACCCAAATTCCAAAGCTCTAGTCCTTGTTAACGATGCTCACCCTTTCACTGTCATCCTACCACCAAAGCCTCGTAGTTGTGGTCTATCCTACTTCGCTCGACTGGTCCTTCCTTCACCTCCTCAGCCTCTTCTGCTAAAAGGAGCACCACCGAAGGGACCCATTGTCAAGCAGCCCAAAGGAACCAAGGTCCTTCCACCAAAACCCAATGAGACATTGTTGGGAGTGAAGAAGAACAGGAGTGGCGAGATCGTCTGCACCAAGTACACCACTGAAGAACGTCCCTACTTCGAAGGAGTTCGCGCTCATCCTAGCAAAGTCAAGTTCATCCTGCCGAAGGAAGCTCCCAAGCGCTCTCTCGTAGCCTCTGAAGCTCCACCTAAGTGCCGCAAAATTGTAGCTGATCTAGAGAAAGAGCTTCAGGCGCAGCGTGAAGTCACTACATCTTTAGAATCTAGCTACCGCTTCCTAAGTAGATGTGTTCTCAACTTAAATGAAAAAGTAGACGACGTTGAGCGACACAGCAAGAAGATAGGTGATAGAGTGACCGCCTTAGAACATCCAGGAAACTAGATCGAGATAGATTAGCAATCGATGAGGCACTGTCAAGTTAGATTTAAGAGTGATTAGTTAAAGTTTAGTTCAATTCAATTCGTTCGATTGATGTAATAAAGTGCCTATATGAGATTGCAATAAAGAGTTGGTTATTATTATTCTAGATATATTTGCCTTTTTGTCTCCACCATACTGTGTATGAAGGATAACAGGAAACAAGTGTGGGGGAGGCACCCGACGACGTAACGAACAGATTTAACCGCTAAAATTAAAAAATTTGGAAAGATATAACACGAGGACCCTGCACGTCGAGGCAGAGCCTGAAAGGCCACCCAGAGGGGGCGGCCGCCCCCTGCTCAGGGCGCCCGCCCTGGTGTGGGCCCCCCTAGTCCTGTCCTTTGACCGCGGTCAGGTTCGCTCTCCCCACGTTACATTTTTATACACCTTATTTTCTGTTCCAATTCATATTGAAAATTCTTGAATAAAAGCATATAAATGATGAAAATAAAAGGTAGATTATTTTAGTCATGATCTCAAGATAGACTCAAACCATGATTTTTTCTAGGAGTCCTATTGCTGTTGGGAACTTAATTTATAGGGACCCCATATCACTTAAGTTGTTGTGGAATGTGAGATAGTAGATTAATGAGAACCTGATTTCTGATGTTTTGTCATTTGGAGAATTTGTTTTAAAAGTATTAAATTTAATAGCTATGCTTCTCCTCTGTGGAAAGAATAAATACCTAGTAGAGCCTTATAAAGTATGAAAGACTAGCACATAGCTACTTGCTTTGTATTGAGTTTGGTCAACCCATGTAAGACCCTTATCGAGAGAAAGGTCATGCTCCCAAGATCAAGATCACTTACACCCACATATATCTGCTGCTCCTACCCTGGGAGTACGCAAAAACATGCTTTCCGCCAATGGTCTATCTCCTACACTGGGAGAAGATTTAAAAAGATTATTAGGATTTCAAATAAATGCTCTAGTTTGTTCTTTTTCCTCTTCCAAGTTTATTGTATTCCAAGTATGGAACATGAGACTATGCAAAATAAATTATCAAAAGAAAAAGAGGATAAAAAATTCTAGCATTCAAAAAAAAGATAGCTCATGATCCCTGCCTGAAGAAGTCTTCATTGTGAAAAAACCTATTCAAGGAGCAAAAGTAGAATTAGGATTAGCCACCAAATATTTTCACACACATGCACATCTTGATCTAAGGGTATGACACTCCCCTCTGAGGATCCCATTTTGACAGGGCAATACATGCAAGGTAAGTATGCTACATCCTTGAAATACCTTCAACTCCATATAAGCTTTTAGAATAGGATGCAATGCAAGACATAAATTATACATGCCTCAGTGAGAATCCACAAATACCACATATAATGAGTGCCTTGAGTGAACCACATGAAGGAGAAGGTAAGCTAAATTTTTATTTCATAAACCTATACAAAAACTCCAAGTGACAGGGCTGAAGGAAGAAAGGGGATCTACTTCAAGTTGTTCCATTCTCCAACTACCTACAGTTTTATGGTAGACACATGGAATCCTGCAGTAAAGGTATGACTAAGGAACAATCTAATGTTGATGTCATGTTCAGAGATTATGCCTAACGTAATCCATCCTTTTCTCGAGGACGAGTAAAAGCCTAAGTGTGGGAGAGTTTGTTGACGGTAGTTAACTATCAATTTTAACCGTCAACTCGACCAAGAAAATGCTATAAAAAGAATCATCAACAGAGACTACGGGTTTAACTGACAGAATTCCATGAGTTTTGGTGAATCTGTGTTTTGCAGGTATTAAACAGGAAAATAACCAAAGATGACCCACATGTCAGGTTTATGAAGAGATATTTAAGCTACGTATACAAAATAAGATTCTAGAGACCTCGAGAGGATGACCCACCAGAGGTGGACCCCACCTAGCAGAAAGCCAGGGCGACCGCCCTGGACCCTAGGGCGCCCGCCCTATGGGCCCCACCTTTCAGCCTCTGCTTGCTAGATCGGTTTCCCACCGCCATTGAGGTCCAATCTCAATCGTTAATTCAAGTCGGTTTAATCCAAGGGCTGGCGTTCATCCAAGGGGGCTATATAAGCAAGGTCCCTGGCCCCTGGGTCAGAGCAATCCTCAATTCATAATTTATTATTTCCAGTCAGGATCAGCCTGAGAGGGGTCCCTTGAATGGATCTCCTCTCTGGAGTCTAGCATTCAAGAGAGTTTAGCTTTATATTCTCTATGTGAGATTGGAGTTATTCTTTAGATTGAGAGAGATAGAGTGGAGGGAAGAGTTGGAGGAAGCCCGACCTGTCGGTGTCTCCTCTCCGGCTTGTACCTGCGGGATCAAGTCTCCTTAACACGGGGCTTGCTTCTGAGATTCTTCGGTAATTTAACTTCTAATACTAGTAAGTACATTGTTATTATTGTTCTTTGGTTTGTGAGTTTACTTTATTCTCTTCGTGTATAGTTTAGAGTAATCATCCGTAGTGTAAGTGTGGTGCTTGGGCTCGGGTACTCGTAGATATCCCCTAACTGTCCAGATCGGTGGTAGATCGCGGGGGTGACTCATATAGCCTCGTTGATCCTTCGGAGCCTCCTCCCGTCAGTAGGTTTGGTAGGACCTGTGTGCTAGGGTTAAGCATCCTCTGTGGTGTCTTCTCTCTAAGTATGTCCCCATTAGAATAGTGATCGCATAGCTTGCCAAAGGTTAGAACTAGGGTGTCGTAGCAGTCTTCTCTATATCCCTTATATCTCAGACCTTGTTTGCAGCTTAGGGATTTAGCATAGACTCGGTTAGTCATCCCATTTTTTCTCCTTGCGGATAAATAAATAACGATACTCTGGAAATATCTCCCAGGTGAAGTGCTTATCGATATTCGTGCGCTAGTGGATTATTTCTCTTTGATTCATCTGTGTGCGTATAAATATCAACAATGAACGTGGGAAGCGGCCGGCGGCGTTCAGAGTGGTGTGGGCAACGTCTAAGGCACCACGGACCCATTGCTGGTGTGCTCCCTTATGAGCCCAACACGCTATGCGCTTGTGTGGTCTCTATGCGCGGCAGTGTCCGGTGCTGGCAAGTCCGTATCAACGAAACGCAACCAATCGGTAAGCTCAAAAACGAGGATGCGTAATGTAATGTCAAGTTGCCGTTTGTGCAACAGGCAATATCACCATCAATCTCAGGGCCTGTTTAGATGTGAAAAAAGTTTGAGTAAAATTTCTGTAGCACTTTTCGTTGTTATTTGGCAAAATTTATCTAATCATGGACTAACTAGGCTTAAAAGATTCGTCTCGACATTTACAGACAAACTGTGTAACTAGTTATTTTTTTACCTACATTTAATGTTCTATACATACATCCAAAGATTCGATGTGACAGTTACTATGTAAATTTTTTTTGACACTTTTTACCGACTAAACAGGGCCTCAAAGAAAGTGTCGAGGCTGAATCTCAAACCGTGGTCAGCAGCAGGCTGGAAATAAAAGGACAGAAGGAGATGAAAACCGAGAGTACAGTACGGCCCTTGAAACAAAAGGACAGGTAGCAGGATGCAGCTGGGGCGAATTTTTTTTATTTTTAGCCCAAATTTGAAACATATTTTGAATTTAACCTGGATTTGAATTTTTTTTAAAACTAGCCCATTTGGCCCCGCCACCATGCATGACGGGGCAATTGCACTGAACCCCGCCATGCACGGTGGCGGGGTGCAGGCGCCACGTGGCACGCTGCAGGCCAGCGTAGAAAGGGGTACCCCGCCACGCATCATGGTGGGGTACCCCTAACCCGCCACAGATCATAGCGGGGTATAACCCCGCCCATTTAAATGGCCGAGCCCTTCTTGTTTTTGGCTTTCCTTCCATTCCATACCCCGTAGCGCCCCTCTCCGCCCTAGGACCCGAGCTCCCCTCCCCTCAGCGCCCTTCTCCGGCACCCCTCGCCCCTAGTGCCCCTCCCCGTCGGCTACCGCCCCATCGTCGAACCTTGTCCCGGCCACCCCTTCATGCCCATCGTTGTAGTATGTTTGGTTAATGTAGTTAGTAAAGTTATATTAGTTTTAATCGTATTGATATTGTGGATTATTTTTGAATTGTAAGAATTATAAGTGATATGTGTTTTGTGTTGAAATCATTTCGTATTTTTAGATGGAGGACTCGTATCATGAGTCGATATGGAGGAAAAAGGGTCGTCCTAGAGAGATGTACCCCGACGTGTCTTGCAAGGATGCGCCCGTGCCTCCCGAGGAATCTTTCCCTAACTATGACTATGGTCATCTGGCGCACGTGGGCCAGTCGAGACATCCGGATACTGCGGCACGTTGCTTCTACACATGTTATAGTTGTAGCGTAAGTAATTGTGCCCTTTGTTTTTCTTATTGGTTTGTGATGTTGTATTCACGATGAGATAATTAAAACTTTTTTGTAGCCGTACTTCTGGTGCTTTTTCTTCCAATGGATCGACGGTCCGGACAAGTTTGACCCAAGGATTCTCCTTTTCTACCCCGGCATTGATCATTGCAAGTGTGAGGTGTTTACTCGCTAGGTTCCGCCCCCTCCTAACCCTGCTCCTATGACAGAGGAAGAGAAGGCCGTAGCATCGGCACGGCGGCTCGAGGATCCTCCGAAGTGCCATTGCAGAGAGCAAGCCGTGATAAACCCACGCAATGAACACGAGTTCATTTGTCCTCTACGGCGTGAAGTAAGGTTTGAGTTAACCTTGAAATGTCATGTCCTATATGTGTGTTTTAATGTTTTGATTTTGTAGGATCGTGATTTTCCAAAGTGCCATTTCGCGAAGTGGGTCTATGGTCCAAAGAGCCATTGGCCGGAGCCAGAGAAGAAGGAGGAGGTGCTAGAGTGGAAGAAGAGGAGGTCTATTGCGCCTCCTGTGATGTGCAAATGTGGTGTCGAAGCTAGCTACGGCCTAGTCCCTTCAGGCCTTGGGATTGGCCACTTCTATGGCCACATGATCGATTATGATCGATTACTTCTGTGGCCAATGTACTCACAGGCAAATGCGGAGGTTTAGTAGGCCTCCCAACTGGAAACCGCTCCCAAATCCAGACTTGAAGTAGGTACGAGCAGCCACCTAGGTTGGCATTTGCCGACTGGCGATGATAGGCATTACAAAGCTGACGGTATGCCAAGCAAGGACCGCGGTACCCCAGCTATAGGTTACAATATTCTCCAGTGGCTGCATAAGGATCCTCAGGAAAATCCAGCTAATGCTGTCGCCTGAGGAGTCGGGAAACAGGAAAGCGCCCAAGAAGTGCCACAACCACAGCTTTGCATACATCTCGACCTCGTGATCTGGAGCACCGATCGGAGGCCCTGCACCAAAGTTCTAGGTTATCCATAACGTCGACACTCCTAAGGTCTTCCTGCAATTACAAGTAAAGCATTATTCTATAAAAATAGATGTAGCTGAAATGGTTGTATTAGTGATTTCAATGGGACGCAGATATAAACTTACTTTGTGCCTTTAACTTCAGCATCCGATGGCCTCCTACCACAGAACTGCTCCACCAAGTCTACCCAAGTAGACTCGTCGATGACCCCAGTCACCGGATGACCAGACAAACTCAGACACAATATCATCTTCACATCCTGCATTGTGATAGTCAATTCCCCACATGGTGTGTGGAAGGTGTGCGTCTCCGGTCTCCACCTGCATCATTACAAGGTTCTGGTTATAGCCAAGTTGACGGCCCAATTTTACGAAAGAAAGTCAATTAACGCAAAATGCAATGTTACCTATCAACAAACGCAGTAAGAAGTGCAGGGTCTAGAGTGGGGAGTGTACTGTTGTAGACCCGAACGATCTCAAGGAAGCCTGCACGACGTATGTACGTCACGTATCGCTCATCCTAGCTGTGTGGGTGGTGCGTGCGAACACGAAGCGCACGCAACGGCCTCTGCTGCTCCGACAAGGCCTTGGCCCGGTGGTCCTTGTCGTAGTCCGCCTCAACGAGGCTAAAGCGCGGATGAGGTGCCCGCGCCTCCATCTTGCAACCCTGAACCTGCCTGTTTGAAAATGAAAGTAACAACATTAATACAATTAATAACATTATAAAAAACAAAGCCAAGTAAATTTGAAGATGAATATCATAAATGTATGTTTACTATGAAATTCGATGAGCAATATAAACCACCTCTTGTCTCGTTCGCCTATGAAATCTAGCATTATGACTAGGATTCTTGCAAATGGAGCAAAGGTTCTGCGCACGTTCTTCGTCAAAGTCCCCGCCACCATACATGTCATCGCCGTAACCTTTCATATTGTCCATATCGCCTTTCAGTCGCTTCTTCTTCCTCCTTCCCTTCCCTACCTTCTTTAGGTCTGGATAAGGCGCGTAGTCCTCACCATAATATGGAGGCCACTGTGACTCGTCAAGGTACGGCTCGCAACTCTTCTCCCAAACTTTGAGGGTGTTGGCACGGAGATACAAGGGTGACGTGTATGGTGCAACTGTGTGGTCAAAACCTCTAAGCCAACAAGACGTGATCATGTGCGAGCAAGGGGCATGCATGATCTGAGGGACGTTGCAACTGCATTCTACTTTATCAAGATCGACACGGTACGTTCGCCCACCAAATCATTCGCCGCCCAGGTTTGTGCCCCCTCTAGCTCGTACGCAGAAAACAAGCATGTCCCGTCCATAAGCCTCGGCAACCTGTTGCTTGGCCAATTCCTCAGCCTCCTTCAAATATTCGTGTTCAGCCTTCCCCCATCTTCCAAGCTCCTCTTCATTCCTCAGGGCTAGGCCATACCGCGTAACAAAATACTCATTGCACTTCTTAAAAGAGAACTCAACAATATCGGACACTAGGAGAGATCGAACATCTTTGAACACTCGATTGAAAGACTCAGAGGAGTTCGTTGTCATGATGCCGTACCGAAAGCCGCCCTCATCATATGCTAATGCCCACTTGGCTTTATTTTCCATCTGCTGCTCTAACCATGCCTTGCCCGCTTGGTTGAGCATCTTCTCTAGTTCCACCATAGTCTCGTTGAACTCATGTTCTGTACGTTTATTGCAAAGCTCCTTTAACTTGTCAGCCACCTCCTTCTTCCGTTGACTCCGCAAAAAATTGGCGGCAAAATGCCACATGCACCAACGGTGCACTAGGGGCGGGTGCCCATCAATGTGTTCACCAGCAGCATTAAGAATTCCAATGTGACGGTCTGAAATCAGACAAATGGTGCGAGAAGGCCCAAGCACATGAACACAGAGCAGACGCATGAACCATGACCATGAATCATTGTTCTCCCCCTCCGCCAAAGCAAAAGCCATTGGCACAATCTGGTTCTCTAGGTCTACAGCAGCAGCCATCATCAATGTGCCCCTGTACTTGCCGGTGAGGAACGTGCCATCAACAAGAACAACTGGCCGACAATACTGAAATGCATGCTTGCACTGATTGAAATACCAGAACACACGGTACAGAATATGCCTCAATGGGTTCTGAAGATACAACCCTCCTGTGTATATGAACGATCTCATGCCAGGGTTGAAGTGTTCCATCGCACACAAAATGCGTGGAACCCTGTTATAGGCTTCCTCCCAGCTACCCCAGTGAATTGCCATGGCAATTTGCTTTGCCTGCCAAGCCTTTCCATACGTGACCTCATACCCAACAAAAGTGACTATGGTCTCCTGCAAGAAAGACACCGATACGTCGTTGTCCTTATCTACAAGACCCAATATACGACGGGCAAGGTACCGAGCCGTCAACTGGAGATGGTACCATTTTCCCTCATTAGTCTGGCGTCTGTGTGGATGTTCCACTGAAGTTACCTTCCACTTACCATCACTCCACCTCTTTCGTGCATTCAACTTCCACGAGCACGGGAATCCAGCCTTACATACTATGTGGAATTTTACCTCCTTGTCAGAATGTCGAACCGTGTAAGGCCTATGATGATACACAGCATAGTCCTGAAGGAACAACTTCATCTCAGACATCGTATTGAAAAGCATTCCCTTCCTCAGTATTACATTTTTATGGTTGTACAATGATTCCTTACACATCTGCAAACCCGTGTCACAAACTGCCATATGCGACATGCTGACATCCTTATAATTTGGCACACCAGTAAAGGGCAAGTCAGCCTCCCTCAGCCGTGTAAGCTCTGCCGATGTATAAGAGGGTGGTGCAACGTATTGTTGTGCCTCCCTAACCCTACTCCATCCTTCATATTCCACTCCATCATCTGGATAACCGGTGGCTAATGTGCCCTGAGTCTGCATGCCATGAAGTACCTCAAGCGGTACTCCTGAGGGCATGCCACGAACTGGTGTACACATGGCAGGTGCACCTCCAGAGGGCATGGCTTGAACCGGTGCTCGCATGGCATGTGGACCCCCTTCCTCATTTCCTGAATCATCAGAATCAGTGCTAACATCATCACCAATCATTTCCTCCTCTACCACCTCCTCCTCCTCCTGTTCGAACTCGTCTACATCAAAATCATTGCTTATATGACCAACTGGAGGAGAATGAACCCGCTCCTGCGTCCAATTACCATCCAAGTCCATACTCTCCATAGTTTGTTGCATCTGCACACCACAATCTCCTTGAGTACCACTGTCGAAGGACGGCTCCTCATTCTCAACATTCTCCAGCACTAACTCAGCCATGCCGACATTCGAACCTTGGATGACCCTATTGTATCGGGACCACTCTGCTTGGTTGCACAAGTCCATCATCACATAGTGTGCCCTATTCTTTCCAACATCAAACCTACCCTTTAGTGTGAAAGCCTCGCCAAACTTCAAACTCAAACGGTCACATAGATCGCTGAAACTAGGGGTGCCATCAAACCATTCCAATTCTTCATACATATCCTCAAACTGGCAATCCTCTCTCCTAACACTTCCTCCGTAAAAAACTCTTACACCGTAATCCATCTACAAAACGATTTGACATCCGATTATCAACTAACCAATATGGTAGTACTAATTACTACATAACTAACTAACTAACTACAAATAACTAATATTAACTAATCTTAACTAACTAACTAATAATAAACTAATAACTAATAACTAATATTAACAAACTAATATTAAAAATCTAATAACGAATAACTAATATTACAAAACTAATAACAAACTAAGATAAAAAAAATACCGTGAACCGGGGACGGGCGGCGCCGAGGCGGGGTGCGGCGGGCGGCGCCGCGGCGGGGACCGGGGCGGGGTGCGGCAGGCGGCGCCGCGGCGGGGGCGCGGTGGCGGGCTGCGGGGGCGCGGCAGCCGACGGCGGGCGGTGGGGCCGGCGGCGCGGCGGGCACGACGGGCTGCGGGGGCGGCACGGCACAGCGACCCGCAGCGGGGGCGGCGCGGCACGGCGGCGCGGCGGGGGCCGGGGGCCGGGCACCGGGGGTGTGGCGGGGGCCGGGGGCTGGGGCCGGGGGCGCGGCGGGGGCAGGCGCGGTGGGGGCCGGGGGCCGGGGGCGGCGCGGCGAGGAGGGGACGGCGGCGCGCGGCGGGCACGGCAGCGGCGTCGGCGCGGCAGTCGACGGCGGGCGGTGGGGCCGGCGGCGCGGCGGGCACGACGGGCTGCGGGGGCGGCACGGCACAGCGACCCGCAGCGGGGGCGGCGCGGCACGGCGGCGCGGCGGGGGCCGGGGGCCGGGCACCGGGGGTGTGGCGGGGGCCGGGGGCTGGGGCCGGGGGCGCGGCGGGGGCAGGTGCGGTGGGGGCCGGGGGCCGGGGGCGGCGCGGCGAGGAGGGGACGGCGGCGCGCGGCGGGCACGGCAGCGGCGTCGGCGCGGCAGCGCCTACGGGTGCGGGTGAGGCGAATGAAACGCGATGGCGGGGTGCGGCCGTTTATGTTGGGCCGTACCCCGCCATGATGGGGGGCGGGGTTGTACCCCGCCATGATCTGTGGCGGGTTAGGGGTAACCCCGCCATGATGCGTGGCGGGGTACCCCTTTCCACGCTGGCCTGCAGGGTGCCACGTGGCGCCTGCACCCCGCCACCATGCATGGCGGGGTTCAGTGCAATTGCCCCGCCATGCATGGTGGCGGGCCAAACGGGCTAGTTTTTTTAAAAAATTCAAATCTGGATCAAATTCAAAATATGTTTTAAATTTGAGCTAAAAATAAAAAAAAAATTCGCACGGGCACGGCGACAAATCAGCGGACCGCCGCCGCCGGTGTTTGCCTCTGGATTCGCTGCACGTTTTCGGTTTTCCTCAACCAGCGGCGCGTCCCACAATATCGCATCGCAGCCGCCCACTGGTTCGCCACGCCAGATTCCCGAGTACGCCCTCGCCTTTCTCCATAATCGTGTGGTGGATGTGGATGACGTGTTTTGCTCCGATCCGATCCATGTCCACCAGTCCGAGCCCAGCGAATCCATCCATACAGTCTCCCTTTTGTTTGCCATTTTATATCGCTATATACTATAATACTATTTGGCACATGATATACCACTCGTTTACACGTATTAATAGGTGTGAATAAATGTACTGTACAAATTTATAGGCTGAGCATACTATACATACAACTAACTTCTTATCAAGATACGCAAAAAAGTTACTTTTTCTAAAAAGCCAATCCATGCATTTTCATATCGCTTGTGTTATTGTGTACAGTATAATATAAGCATCCTACGAAATCCCATGTGGGCTCCACTCTGCCAATAATCACACCCCAACATTAATCAAAATCAAAACAAAACAAGAAGGGAGTGTACTCGTATGCAAAGCGAACTCGCAGATCAGACCAGGGACCAGAATGCAAAATCCACCCCTCGACCGGCGGCGCCTCGGCTGCATCTGTGTGCAGTACAAATGCGGCGCGCCACCGCGGCGAACGCAGCCAGCCGCCACACACGGATTCCCTTCTGCTCCTCTTCTTCCTCCTTCTCCAACCTCCGCTACGGCGAGCTGCACACTCTTAGGCTGGTGACTACTGTTGGCTGCTTTGCCCGTGCTTGATTTCTCCTCGTCTCCTTCTCCTTAGTTCGATTCGTGCGCGCGCAACCCCTCAATGCCGGAGTGGGATGGGTGGGCGTGCTGGTAGTAGTTCTTGCCGGCACACACACACCGGGCGGCCCAGTCAGGGGATACCAATTAGCAGCGGCTGTGTAGTCGTTTCGTCGAACAATTGGCGCTCGCCCGCCCGCCCCTGGGTGCCGCTGCTTCGGAGGTGTTGCCGTGCCTGGATTCCGTGCAGCGTGCACTGATTCCTTTCCGTCCTTTCTCGTTCGCGAAAATACTGCCTCGCATGAGCTTCGTTTCGATCTTAGAAGCAATATGAACTTCCGCTGAGTTTTGTTTCGGAATCCATCTACTGGGTTCGTGTTTCTGCCTACCCCAGTGAACTAAAAAACCCTCTGCTTGTTTCTTGCCGTTTTGGCTACAGAGGAAAGGGTGATGATGGCATGCTTTTCTTCAAGCACCAAGGTTTCTCTCAAGTTTGGAGCTAAGGCGTTCGCGAAGAATTACTTGCCTGGCTACTTGGATTCTGTGGTATCTTTTCCTGTTTCTCGGACATTGGATGGTGGTCTCTGTTCTCCCATCAGGGTGCAGAATCGCGCCTATGGCTCAAACCTGGTTGTTGGGGCCCTCAAGGGCAGACACCTCTGGTTGTTGGGGCCCTCAAGGGCAGACACCTCAACACAACTCTCTCTTCGACTAATGGCCACGTCAAGGTTCCTGGTAAGACGTACTCCCTCCGTCCCAGAAAAAGTGTCGTTTTAGGTTTTTCAGACATCGTGTTCGACCGTTCGTCTTATTCAAAAAATTTTAATAAATATTATTTATTTTGTTATGACTTATTTTATCATTAGAGGTACTTCAATAATGATTTATTTATTTTATAATTTGCACAAAATTTTTGAATAAGACGAACGGTCAAACACGATGTCTGAAAAACCTAAAATAACACTTTTTCTGGGACGGAGGGAGTACTTTGGAGCTGTTCTTGGTTATATGGAATTTTATCTGTTGTCTCTGGTCAAGTAGAGAGGTAACTTTATTAAACTGTTTACGCATGATGCTTCCCAAAAAAATTTCTTGGATTTAAAATACTGGGCATATATGTTCTTTATCTTTTTGAGGAAAACCTCAAGCTTGACGCACTCTGAGGGAAATGGCTGTGCTAAAACAGTAAAACAAGGGTTCCCATTTAACTTGTCACACAAGAAAATTCAAGAAATTATTATCTATTGCTTGCGTACAGAAAAGGAATTAAATTCATTATCATTTATGGATTATGCTTCTGGAAATACTTCTCTAGGGCCTAAAGAACTATGGACATGATGGTTTCTTAGGAAAACGTCAAGCTTGATGCACTATGAACTAGGATGCTGTGAAACTATTAAAAATCAGAGTTGCCTTCTAACTGATCAGAGTAATAAACCCAAGAAAAACAACTCTATTAAATTTGATTTGTTGTTTTCTAACAGAAGAGAGGGTAACTGTATTGGTTATTGGTGGAGGAGGAAGGGAACATGCTCTTTATTATGCCTTGGAACGCTCTCCGTCTTGTGATGCAGTTTTCTGTGCACCTGGTAATTCTGGCATTGCTCAGTCCGGAGATGCCACATGTATACCGGACCTGGACATAACTAATAGCGAAAATGTCATCTCATTCTGTCGTAATTGAGGTGTCGGATTAGTCGTAGTTGGACCTGAAGCACCTCTTGTTGCTGGTCTTGCAAATGACCTTGTCAAAGCTGGAATTCCTACTTTTGGTCCTTCATCAGAGGCTGCAGCTTTAGAAGGATCAAAAGATTTCATGAAGAAACTATGTGATAAGTACAACATTCCCACAGCAAAGGTACTTTCTTTTAATTTGTGAAGCTACTTAACAGTTATTATGCTTGGTACATAATGTAGGTTGATGCACTATTTGAATATATCTAGAGCTGGCAATATTATTTTCAGCATGAGAATTGTATCTTTGTGATATGCTTTGTTACTGGATACTGGTTCTCAACAAGTCCCAAACTATGTTTTATATTTTAGGTCAGAGTGCTCATAAACCCCATTTTACTTTTTTACAATTTTCAATTGCTGTAAATCTTGCCTGTTAAGGATCAAGGAGCCCCGTAGCTAGCGTTGAAAACGGACGGAAAAATTCCCGTTCCAACCTGTTCCGTTTTCCACTTTTGTCCGTTCGTTTCCGTATTTGCGGGGTCCCGTTTCTGTATTTACGGAAATGGGAGAGGGGATTTTCCGTCCGTTTCCGCGGGATCCCGTTTTCACCCGAAATTGACCCGTATTTATTCCGTTTTCCGTCCCGTTTTAAATCTATATGAGATGTGTAGAAATTAATATGTTCATAAACCTATTAATCACCAATTATGCATGTTAATACATGGCATGCTAGTGAATACTAGACCAATAACTTCGTATGTGTATATTAATTTGTGACTTTGCTCATGTATATTCATGAATATTTAATCATATTATTCTAACTTAATTTTTCGGCTCTCCATCCGTATTTGTTCGTTTCCGTGCATCCGCATATCCCGATTCTGTTTCCGAACCCTCATTTTCCAAACACGATCCCGTTTCCGCCAAAAAATATAGAAACAGAAGTAGAAATAGGGTTTTTCTATCTGTTTCCGTCCGTTTTCATCGCTACCCGTAGCTATTTCCAACTGTTTATTTACATAGTAAACTTAAATCTTTTGAGGATCTAGGAGCCATGTTAGATATTGATATTTATGTCTATTAAGCATGTTATTGGTTGAAAGTTGAAAATTGACTACTTGTGTTCTGCATGTGCAGTATCAAACATTCACAAACCTTGTTGATGCTAAACAATATGTAAAGGATCAAGGAGCCCCAATAGTTGTTAAAGCCGATGGATTGGCTGCTGGGAAGGGTGTAGTTGTTGCTATGACTTTAGATGAGGCGTTTGAAGCCATAGACACTATGCTTATTGAAGGCTCTTTGGTTCTGCTGGATCACGTGTCATCATTGAAGAATTTTTAGAGGGAGAAGAAACTTCTTTCTTTGCATTAGCAGATGGAGAAACTGCTTTTCCTCTTGAATCGGCCTAGGACCATAAAAGAGTTGGTGATGGTGATGTTGGTCCAAATACAGGTGGTATGGGTGCATACTCCCCAGCTCCAATTGTGACAGAACTACGGAAGAACTGAAGAAAAAAGCAATGGAAAGTATAATCCTCCCTACCATTAAAGGTATGGCAGCTGAAGGATGTAAATTTGTTGGTGCGTTATATGCTGGGCTTACGATTGAGAAGAAGTCTGGGCTTCCTAAGCTTATTGAATATAATGTACGATTTGGAGATCCAGAATGCTAGGTTTGTGGTCTTCTTTATTAATTATCATTATTGGCTTAACTTAGCATATGTTTACAAAATATAATACCCAGACCATTATTTGGTCCTCTAGATATCTATAGGATTTATGTTACCCAATTTATATCAACTTATTTGGATATCTTGACATTAGTAATAATATGCTAAACTACCTGCATGGTTATTTGGTCGTTTCATATGGTTCATGCAGAAAAAAAAACAGAATCTCAAGCTAATATTTGAATTTACATTTGGGAAACAACATGCACAAAGTTTAATCTGATCTTCAAGTAACATTCTGCAGAATGCTAGTAGTTCTAGCCTTCTGGGTGGTAAAAGTCTTTTGGAAATACTAATGACATATTCGTTGCAGTATCAAAGTTCCATTTGTTAATCTCTTTAAAGAAATAAATATGAAAGGCCAACTATCTTTGTATGAACTCATTAAGTTTTATAGTTGTCATGTTCACAAATTAAACTTTTGGTCAATTCATCTATACTACCTCATCTTGTTTGGCTCAGGTTCTGATGATGAGGTTAGAGTCCGACTTGGCGCAGGTTCTGCTTGCTGCTTGTCGGGGAGAACTAGGCAAGGTTTCGCTAACCTAGTCGCCTGAGTTGGCAACAGTTATTATGATGGCAAGTGAAGGCTATCCTAGGCTTACAAGAAGGGGACTGTAATAAAAAATATTGATGAAGCCGAGCAGGTTTCTCCTGCAGTAAAGATATTCTATGCAGGAACAACCTTTGATACAGATGGAAACTTTGTAGCAGCTGGAGGCCGTGTGCTTGGTGTTACTGCAAAGGGCAAGGACATTGAGGAAGCAAGGGCTAAAGCTGGCCAGAAGGATTCTACAGGCATGACATTGGTTGGAGGGTGCTCAAACATCGGCATTTGGCTGCACACTGAGGCCAGTCTCAATGGGGTTTCATCAGAGTTTCATGGGCATTAATTATGCTGATGTGGCATCATATTTATGAAGAGAGAGATGATAATAGTTTCATGGGAGCAGAGAGAGTTTCATGGGGATGAAACTCTTCTACACTGTTTCCAAAATTTAGATGTGTTGGAAACAGTGACATGAAATCCCCATTGAGACTGGTCTGATGACAAGAGTCCCCTGAATCTCTGTAATTATGTTGGGTTTGAAACATAAGAAGAATTTGCCGCAATAGATGCTGTTAGCCTTGTGGGTGCATGAAGATTTGAGTATGGAAGTATAACTTGCGTGGAGCAGTTCCTTGACC
The DNA here is from genome assembly GCA_022457205.1 of Saccharum spontaneum. NCBI lineage: Eukaryota > Viridiplantae > Streptophyta > Magnoliopsida > Poales > Poaceae > Saccharum > Saccharum spontaneum. The sequence continues at coordinate 13,351,314 of CM039609.1, read as the reverse complement.
GGGGAACAGCTGATGTTTGAAGACTAGTTTTTGTTTTTGTAGCTTTATACTTATATATATGAGTACCACTTCTGGTATTCATCACTTATTAGTAAGGAACAAATCCTTATATGCAGCATTCTCATGTGCATTTAGTTCTACAGTCTATTTGAGTCAAACATAAAAATATTTTATTGGCACCCACTCATTATCATAATAAAAGTATAATTAACCCTTACTATTTGCATGCGAGCTGATTATTAAACAAGTGCCTTTTGGTTCTTTGGGTGTGCTGCATTTAACTCCATGGAGCATGCCGGTGCTTTACCTTTTGGATAACTCGAAACCGAGGGCTCAACCGCTCGGTTGGATTAGTTGCATTCAAATAGCAGTAGTAAAAGTGATGCATTTTTTTCGAGTAAAAGAGAGGCTTTATTAATTAGACCAAGCCACGGAATGTTTAAGCTAGTCTTCATGAAAGTTTCATGTGAGTTTCATATGCATTAAATAGGTCACCATATAGACATTTTTTATGACATGACAGCATATTAAGAAGAGAGAGAAGAAATGAGTTTCATCTGGATGAAACTCTCTTGGTATAATTACCAACTCTCTATGAGTCATGAAATTAAATGCCAATGAAACTCTCTATTGAGAGTGGGTGTTTCATCCAAATTTCATTTCATTTCATAGGACATGGCAGTCTTGGAAACAACGCCATGAAACACTCCACTGAGACTGGCCTTGCTACGTCTAGCTAAACTAGCTAAAGCATTTGCATCTTGATTACAATCTCTCTTCGCTCGGGATATCTTCCACTCAACAGCTGAGCGAGTCCTTTTGCATCCGCTGTAACAAAGCCAATCTCTGATTGGTCCACGGATGGATTGCACATTATTGAGACGATCCGTGCGCAATCGGATTCGATGATAGCCAGTGGTAGACCCACTGAATGGCCCAACGAAGACCCCCCAACGCAGGCTAGCTCTTCCACTTCCGATGCACTTCCACATCGTCACTCTAGGAACGTCCCTACCGAGAATACAACAGTTACCTTATTGTCCCTCGCGATTGCTCCAACCCCCACCTCCCCTTCTGCCAAGATAGGTTGCTTCCCCTTGCTGTCTTCGCATACGATAATTCTTGGTATAGGGTGTCCGTCCGCGCTGGACGCTCCCAATGGTGGCCCCGTGCCAGCCCAACGATTGCCTCTCTAAAAAAACAGTCTCAAGCGGTGGTCGGTGTGGCCTTATCCATTCGAGCGAGCTAGCCTCATCCATTATTCAACGAGCCAGGAGGTGGGCAAGATGTAGCGGTGGTGGCGTGGGATCAGCGATGCAGCCGTAGAGGCAATGACATCCACCTCGCGCACGGCAGCGCATCTCCATTCCCCAGTGCCACGATGGCAGGGATCTGGCGGCCGCCCTCAGGCGACCACTGCACTTCTGGCGTCCGGCTGCCGGCTTGCGGCCCTTTTGCGCTCTTGCGGACTGCATCTCCGACAACCACTACGCTTCCCGCGTTCGGCTGCCGGCGTGCAAGCAAGTCGACGGCAGCTTCGAGGCCCGCGCGCATGGGAGGAAACGGTTGCTCCGGAGGCTCGCGTGCAAGTGGGGCGAGCGGTGCGTGGGAGACAAGCATGGCGACGGAGACCCATGCCGCGCGCGAGAGGGAGGCGAGGGTGGCTATCGCGTGGAGCTAGTAATCTGCCGCGGCCTTCTAGAGCGCGTGGACCTGGTGCGGCCTTCTCCACCGGAGTGGTGAGCTCCGCGCCACCAGCGAGCTCTACACTGGTGAACTCCACGCGCCGACGAGCCTCCATTCCGAAACAGCGAGAAAATATTGCGCTAAAAGCGCATGTTGCAAGCGTATATTTCAATTGTTTCAGATGTTGATGTTGCACATGTTGCAATGGTTGTACACGTATGTTGCAAGCTTCTGTTCCGAATATTTCATCTGCACTTTTTCCAGACACATGTTACAAGTGTGTTTATTTGGATGTTGCATATATTTCACACATATGTTGCAAGCGTTTTATCTGGATGTTGCGTATGTTTTGCAATGGTTTCAAGGATTTTCCAAGTGTTTCATTCGCATGTTTCAAGTGTTTCATACGCATGTTCCAAGTGTTTCATTTGTCTTCAGACGAATGTTACAAGTGTTGTATCTAGATATTTCAAAACTAGATCGGTGTTGCACATGTTGCAATACGCGTGAGAAGCGGAGGGGACACGAACGGTCCCCGCGCGCGGTCTGAAGGCGTGGGCCCCGTATGGGCATGTGAAACCCAGACGCGGGGGGGGGGGGGGGCGTGCTGTTTTTTTGGTTTTGTGTGAGCGCGGGCATTGAATGCTGATGCGAGGATGGGAAACATAGTCCAGCGTGGGCATTCGGACGCGGACCTCGGACCGGACGTCCGGGCGCTGGTCGTCCCCTTCGGGATGGGTTCTGTGCTCTTGATCAAACTTTCCCGTAAGTTTAGCAGAAAACCTACCGATTTTGTCGTGGACGTAGGACCTATGCCATGTGTGATGTTGTTGTGAACATACCACGCTCTCCACCGGAGGAGTAGGATGAGGTCCCGTTGCTCCTTCCAATAGCTGTCTAGGAGTAACAGTAGCCAATCTTTACCTGTGTACTGGAACCGTTCATCATCCGACAATAGCCAGTGCTGGCCCATGGCTTGTCGCAGGTCCCTCCCTCGCGGACATTGGATTAGCGCGTGATGACTAAACTTGTTTCCATCCGTGCAATCTTCGTCCAATTTTAAAATGAGTATTTGAGACCTTAAATGAATTCAAATTAAAAAAGTTGTCACCTACAAAATTATATAACTTTTGTTGTAAGTGAGCTCTTGGAGTCTTATTAATTTAAATTTGAAGTATACTGTGGGGATCTCCCCAACAGCCTTTTGCTGTAAAAAAAAGATCTACAATTTTGGTTTTGGTCGTTTTCCATCCAAGACCATTTGAAAAATTCAAATTTTAAATGTGAGAAATTCAAATGTAATTTTCCTTAAATAGATTATTTCAAATGAAAAGTTGTCAGCTACTATAACTCTTCGACTTTAGTTTTGGTCGTTTCCTCATCCAAGGCGTTTGAAAAACTCGAATTTTACTGTACAACTCCTCTTGTTAAAGACGGCTCTATTTATTTGCATATGTCTCTAGAAATTGATTTGTAGAGACGACTGAAAATAGTAGCTATTTCTACAAATGCATTTGTAGAAGCAGATCAGTTCGTATTTATAGATGCGACTGTAAATTGAGCCGTCTCTAGAAAAAAGCTTTCATTGCTGAAAATCAATTTTGTAGTAGTGAATGTTGATCTATTTTTTTTATAAATTTATTCAAATTTAAGAAAATTTAATTCATCCTAAATCTAGAATTATATATTTTTTTTGACGGAAGGAGTACTTCCAAGGGCTAAAAACATAATATCTGATATATTTCATTTCGACGCCTGTTGCACTCCGCCTTTTGTTGATACGATGTGTGGCTCTGTCGCTCAGAAACAAACTAGAAACGAATTTTTTTTAGAGACCAAATTGCCAATGGTGAGTGCACACAAGTACACAACGACTACGAGTGACGAGGATCTGGTGGGCACAACGAGTCAAATCAAACGACGACAGTGTTGCATTGCACATTTGCACTAGCAGTCCAGGCGTCTAGCACGCGTTCTTTTTCCGCACCGGGAAACCGAGCCTTTTGTGTTTTGCCCAGACCCAGCAACCCGGCCTCTTAGGCAAAATACCCAAGCTCTCAAATCAAGACCCAAAGTAGCCGAAGCCAAAATACCCAATAACAATTTCGGATACTAACTATTAAAACCCGAATTTAGTTTGGATAATATTCCCCAATACCAAACTACCCGAGTTATTCAAAATATCTCAAATATTTGTACTTCTATTACTTACAAAGACATGAAGTGGTTCAGTAAATATATTATTTGATATGGCTCAATATAGATCTATACTAGCTTGATATATAATTGATTTGTTGTTAATTGATATGGACATGATGTAATTTGAAGGACCATTGTTTATTGCTATGCTACTAGAATTCTTTTAAAACTGTTAGTTTTGTCAATTTCGGGTGTATTAGGTAAAGCCCAAACCCGATTATCGGATAATGTTTTTTTTGGCCAAAATCAGGTTACAATTTCTAATACCTGAATTTTCAATTACTCAAATTTCTCAACCCGAAATTTTCAGGTAACCCGAATGCCTACACCTACTCACAGTCACAGACTACACGCATGCAGCCAACAAACCCGAGGAGGAGGTGTTCCCGATGTCTCTCTCCTCTATTCGATCTGTCCCCGTGGACGGGGTGTTCCCAATCTCTCTCTCCTCTATTTGATCTCCCCCCTCTTTGTTGCTTTCCAACTCATATAGATTTATCTCTTCTCTCCTCATCTACTTTATTGCAACCGGATCGGGTGGGATCCATGCATGGGCGCTAGATGAGCTCCAGGTGATGGCGCGCGTCCCTACCGACACGTCTAGCGAGGGCGGTGGCAACGATAGCGTAGGACAATGGCTGCTGCTCAACGAGCTGGGTGGACTCGATGGGCTTGGTTGCTTATTTTTGCTTTTTTATTATCACCGTCGGTTCATATAACCAACCGATGGTGATAATAATTTTCACCACCGGTTTGAACGGAAGGTGATAATCGAGATTAACACTGCCTACTTGAACCACTGAGGCTGAAAACCAGTGGTGTTGACATATCTGCAGTAGTGTTTGTTTTCACTATGGCAGATTAAAGGGAAGACCGGTTGCAATTATGCTGGGACAGGATCCGATATGTTTACCTTGATGCATCTAAGAAGTTGGTATACATGAGGCATAGGCGATTCCTAGTTAGAGGGCACAATGTACCGACCTAGTTGGATGAATATATAGTTTGACAACAAAAGGACCGTCAATTTGCAAGACTGATTTTTGTGTTTCCTTTTGACACCATGTTTGTGGAAAAAATTGGAGGCAATGATGGGAGAGCACGCAGGCACGTGCTAAAGAGCTGGGTATGCCTTTTTTGTTGGAAGAAACCAAAGCGAGCACCAAGGCCACACATAGTAGATGCGTGCACCAACGGTCAGAACAGATTTCTAGTTTAGTTTTATATACTGCACTGCACATACCAGTTCTCGCGCAGACGGCAGACATAAAACACTCACATACCACCAGGGGCTAATCCAGGAATAGATCCCTTTCTTCTTGATTTAGCCCCGGGCCCCGGCCCCTCTTCTTCTTCCCCTCTCTTTTCATTACCACCAGGGCGAGCAGGGGGGGCTCAAGCCCCCATATAACGCCATGCTGGATCTGCTCCTTCTTTCCGCTTTGGGAAACCCGAGGCTTTTTGCATTTTGTCCAACTCGGCAAGCCAACCTCAGCCACAGGCTATACATGCAGCCAGCAATAGCATCACGAAGAAGATAACAAAGTTTTATAGTTATCATGCACATAGCGGGCATTAGCCACCTCAGTCTCAAGTTTGGCAAGCAACAGATAACAAAGTAACACTAACAAGCAGGACATAACAACCACATAGTTCTACAGGTACCGTGCACATAGCAACACATAACAGGATAGAATTAATATCAGACGAATTTCTCTTGAGGCTATTCTTAGTGTTAGTGGAAGGAGCATGCATTTTCATCGAAGTGATTGTACATTTTCTTCTTATTTAATTTATTATATATATCCATTAGGGGCAACTGGGCAACCCCTCCTATTTCCTCAAAGAAGAAAAAAAATAGTATTCAAAGTCGTATTCCGAAGGAAATGTCGATGTTCAAAGCATCACCATATTTGTAACTAGAGGATTGCATTTATGATGCCACTATAGTAATCTACTTCCTATTTTAAAGGTATACGAGGTTCGTCCACCAGTGGCCTGGAACAAGGGAAATGCTATATACTATCTTCTTGATAATCTTGGGCTACATAACAATACAACAGCTTCTTATATATACATTGGGGATGATTTAACCGACGAGGACGCTTTCAAGGTAACTCTTCTAAATAACATCCACCATGACATGATTTTTTGACATAATTTCCTAATATCGCTTATTTCAGGTTATTCGTGACAAAAACAAAGGTATTGGAATTTTGTCTCCAAAACCAGTAGGGACACTAGCGCGTTTTACTCACTAAAAGACCCACCACAGGTCAGTCTCACTTCTTCAATTCATTCAGCCCCTCTTATTTTTTCTCTCTCTTTTCGTTACCATTGGGGGCGAGTATGGGGGCTTGTGCCCCCATATAGCCGCATGCTGGATCCAACCCTTCTTTCCGCTTCGGGAAACCTGAGGCTTTTGGGTTTTGCCCAACCCGGCAAGCTGGTCTTAGCCACGGGCTATACACATGTAGCCAACAATAGCATCATGTATTCACGTTTTAGTGGCTAGTACAGTAAGCACGCACATGCAGCCAGGTTCCCTGATCTTTTAACTTGGAGGCTAGGGACACTAGCGAATTTGCTTTTTTCGATTATTGGATAAGACAGAGGTGAGGGCACTGCAATGGACAATACCGTTGTAGTACATTTTATTGTAATTACAAAGTGTAGTGTTTAATGTGTACAAGAACAACCACCCAGTGCTTATGATCAGCATGCATTAATATGGAGAGGTTTAGGGTCTCTGGTGAAGAATGGTGAAATCTAAGGATCCGAGATGACATGCTGGACCGTCGACCATAGTGGCGTGCATGCATGGGGCAGAAGGCAATGCAAGGCGTGGGAGCGGTCGTGGGGCACCGAAGGCAGTGGCGTCAAAGGAATCTAGGCTAGAGATAGAGAAGATAGTGGGAACACTACTACACGAAACTTTCTACTGGCGGCTAATTTTGGTTTTCGCAGGCAGGCATCGTGTACGCCTCGGCCAAAACGACTGTGTTAATCACTTTTTCCCAAGCGGTCCTGTGCCTGCCTACGAAAAACAATTAGAAAAAAGCGAAAGCCTGTTGGTGAGCCTGTTTCGAACCCCACCGTTGAGCCCGCCTGCTCCGCACGAGGCCCTACCACCGCCAGATTTGGCTGCACGTGCGCTGCTGCCGTAGCCGAGAGATGCCTCTCCCATGTGCCCTGCTGTCTGATCCGGCTCCCCAACGCGCCACAACACAGGGAAGGCCTCCCCATGTGGGCCCCCACTAGATCCGGCTCGCCTCCTGCGCTGCCACCGCCGAGCTAGAGAGCTGAGGCGTCCCCGCGTGCGCCACCGGCGGATCTGGCTCTCCTACGCACCGGCAGATCTGGGAGAGGCCTCCCCGCGTGGACCGCCGTAGGATTTGGCTCCTCCGCGTGCCACCGCCGCCGACACCACCCACCACCGGCCCTGTGTGTTCCACAAGAAGGAGAGAAAGTCATGCGGGAGGAGAGAGAGAGGCTCCCGGTGGCCCCCATGCTCCGCGAGAGAGCCGCACGGGAGGAGAGAGAGGGCGCCCGCCACCGGCCCCGTGCTCCGCAAGAGGAAGAGAGAGAGAGAGCCGTGAAAGAGTGAGAGCGCCACCACCGCATGGTTTAGAGAGAGATATGGGTTGCCTGGATGGAGCCCTAAGTCTCGGTATATATACACTAAGTGTGATATCGGGTCAAAATGGGCTACTTGGACTTGGCCACATTAAAATGGCCTCTCCACGATAAGGCATGCCTCCATAAATCCATTTTAGGCCTCCGTAAATCAATTTTAGGAGACGGTCAATTTTCGATTGCTTCCGTAAATAAAATGTTTGCCTCGGTAAATCCTTAGATATTTTAGGAGACAGATTGCATTTTGTGACCGTCTACGTTAATGATTGGATTGTGTCTCGCAAAATCATTTTTTGTGGTGGAAGTAGTCACATCAGATTAATTTTAGAGAAGTACAAGGAGGAGTGGAGGACGATTAGGTCCAGTACGGAGGGCATTGTCGGAGTCGATCGGGGAGGCTGGCCATGGATGAGTGGTGTTTCTGGTAGTTAGTTGCGGGCAGGGCACTAGGAAGAAGAAAGGTATATACTTATAGAGAGGGAACTGATGTTGGTCTTTAATAAAGAAAATTAAGTGCTAATTGGCCCAAAGCACACAAACTTTCGATACTAGACCACTTCTAATGATATTTACTCCATTTACCACTTCATCCCAAAAGTACTACGTAGGTGATTTGGGATGCCTCTACTAAGACGGGTGGCCCAGCTACCCCAACGATTTGTACAGATGGCTGTCTAGCCTCCTCTAAAAAATCATTGCTAAAAAATTACGAATTCAGACCAAAAAAATATCATTTTTTTTTCTTTAATCTAGGGAGGCCCTACTGGGCAGTCACAAGCCACGCGACTTCTAGTGCGCGCTTCATGGCAGCGGAGGCTCCAACCCATCCCTCATGCCTCGTGCGTATCTCACCTAACCACTCAACTCACAAGTCACTTATGTCCATATTAGATTCGTCATCCTCATTTTATCTTGAGTTGATTCTGAAATGAGTATTGGGGACCCTAAACAAATTCAAATGTAAAAGTTATCAACTACAAAGTTGTAATAATTTTCATGATATACAACTTTGATTTTGGCCGTTTCTCGATCTATCCGAGGTCGTTTGAAAATTTTTGAATTTCAAATATGAGAAATTCAAGCGTAATTTTTCTTACATAGATGATTTCAAATAAAAAAGTTATCAACTACAAAGTTGTATAAATTTTCAAGATTTACAACTTTGATTTTGGTCATTTCTTCATCTAAGATTGTTTGAAAAATTTTAAATTTCAAATATGAGAAATCCAAACATAAATTTTCTTGCATAGATGATTTCAAATGAAAATGTTGTTAACTACAAAGTTGTATAATTTTTTGAGGTCTACAGCTTTGGCTTTTGTCATTTCTCCGTTCGAGGTCGTTTGAAAATTTTGAATTTCAAATGTGAGAAATTCAAACTTAATTTCCTTGGATAGATAATTTCAAATGAAAAAGGTCAACTATAAAGTTTCATAACCTTTTGAGATCTACAACTTCGGTTTTCGTCGTTTCTCCATCTGAGGTCATTTGAAATTTTTAAATTTTAAATATGAGAAATCCAAATGTATTTTTCCTTGCATAGATGATTTCAAATGAAAAAATTTGTCAACTACGAAGTTACATAACTTTTGAGATTATACAACTTTGGTTTTGGTTCTTTCTCCGTCCGAGGCCATTTGAAAATTTTATATTTTATACTGTACCTCTCCTATTTTTAGAGGCAGACTTTATTTCCAACCGCCTCTAAAAAATCGATTTCCAGAGGCAGCTTGGTTAGGACGCACTGTAGATACGGCTATAAATTGAACCGCCTCTACAGGAAAAGGTTTTCATTGCTGAAAATCAATTTTGTAGTGGCATATGCATCAATATTAGTACTTTTTGTATACACTTGATTAAACTTAAAATTAATGGACTCCTAGAAAAACTAGAATGGTACTCTTTTTCGATACATAGGAGTACGTATGCAACAGAACAAAAATCATCATGCATCCTGACTTCGGATATGTGCAATAATTGTGCATACACACATGCTAGAGGATATATAAATAAAAAGTACTAGCAGCGTAGTGTATGCTACAGTGTATAGTTTTCTATGTATGTTTCGTGATGCATCATCAGCACCTTTATTTGTTCCAACAATAAGGAAACTCCAAATCAGCCTGATAGACACAGAATGTTGGGTAATGTATATAAATTTGACCTTATATATACGTCTGATTTTGCCACTCTTAATTAGTTGTAGTTGTTGCCTCTGTCTATGCTAAGAACATGCATGCATGAGTGTCGGGAATAACAAGCATAGATTGCTTAATGCATGTGTAGCCGTACATGTGATATAACAACGGGAATAACAAGCATATAGATATAGAACACTGGAATCACCATGCACGGCATGACCTAATCACATATAAACGCAGATTTAATTTTGGCAAGGAAATGATACGAATTAAGCTGGATTTTGCTGCACTAGCTAATAAATGTATACGTACAACGGTCGGATTTGGAGAGGCCACAAACCAAAAGGCTTTTAAGAACACATGTAAAGATGTTTAAATGGGCTATATATGGGGTAAGCAGGGTACTCAGCAAAGGAGAAATAGATCGACCACACGTACAGCACTATTGGTTGGTCGGCCAGCTGCTATATGAACGAAAAATTCACCACCTCACGCTCGCTGCAGGGGGATCTCATCTACCTATGTAGCGCAGGAGCTAGCTACGCACTGAAGGATCGAGTCAAATCAAGATGAGTAGTGTTGCACTAGCAGTCCCGGCGTACGTCGAGCACGCGTACGTCCGGCCTCTCTGCGATTCGGAAACCCGAGCCTTTTGCTCAACCCGGGGGGTCTGATCGATCCTTGTGCTAGAGCTAGCTAGGCACTCAAGGAGCTAGCGGAGTCAAATCACGTTAGTGCATGCAGTTGCTACTTGCTATAGTAAGCACGTACGCACATGCACAACAGCCACAGGTTCATATATCCCTAGCTATATCTGGGCATGCAGCCCGAGCCCGTGAGCCCGGCACGGAGCCCGCTCTTTTGGTCCGGCCCTAGCCTGGCCCAGCCCGAAGGTCAATGGGCCCGGGCTGGCACGGCAGTGGGGTGCAGGCCGTGCTTGGGCCGCACCCCAGGCCCGCAGGCCGGCACGTCATGGCCCGCAAAATAACGGCAGGCCCGTAGCGGCCCGCACCCCCAATAGCTAGCAGGCCGGCCCAACAACGCCTCCCTCCCCATATATAAACCGCACCCCCCGGCGGACCCCCACCCCACCCTAACCCTAACCCCTTTCCCCACTCCTAGCCGCCGCAGCACTCGCTCTCGCAGTCTCGCTCCTCGCCAGTCGCCTCCTCTTGTCGATCCATCTTCGCCGCCGTTCCGACCGTCGTCCTTTGATCCGGTGACATCATCACCGCTCCAGCACCTCTCCCTGAGTTCCCTGCTCCCTCTACGTCTTCCTTTTTACTCCTTCTCCTCTGTCCTGTCGATGAACATGTGAGTCCACCTCCCCGTCTCTCTTCCGCCATCGCTCGCCGTCCTTCTTAATCCGGTCTTGCCTTTTTGTGGCCCTCGTCTTCTCCGGCGCTGGTGAAAAGTCTTGATGGCTAGAGGGGGGTGAATAGTCTTTTAAAAATTTCTACAAAGACAAGCTAAACAAGTTTATCAATATAACAAATAGCGAGATGCGAGTTTTGCTTAGCCTACGGGGTGTTTGCAATCCACCTATCCAATTCACAATTCTAGTATATTTGCACTCAACCACATAAGTCAAACCGCACAACTTAGCTTACAACTAAAGCTAATTAGCTACACAAGCTAAGAGCTATACTAACAAGCTAGCAAGGTAACTAAGAAAATAATACAAGAGAGAGTTAGAAGGGTATCACTGAGAGGCGAAGTATTGAGCTAACCAATCAATATGATCAACCACCGGGATCGATTAATCACAATAAGAATGATGACACAAAGATTTATCCCGAGGTTCACGTGCTTGCCGGCACGCTAGTCCCCGTTGTGTCCCTCTTCACCACGTGGTTCGGTGGCTAATCGGTCTCACACCGAGCCTCTCAAAAGGCGCCACAAGAACCTACAAAATGGCAAAAGGTTGCAAATGACACGAGCAATCCACTAACATTGCCTTTGGTGCTTCGCCAAGGTAGACACAAACCCCTCACAATCACCGGAGATGGCCAAGAACAATCACCAACTCTTGCCAACGCCTCCAAGCTGCTCCAAGCCATCTAGGTGGCGGCAACCACCAAGAGAAACAAGAATCTCGTAGCAAATCAACCACCAAGTGTCAACTAGATGCAATCTCACAATGCAAATGCACTTGGATCACTCAATCTCACTTCGAATATGCGAAGAAGCAAGAGAGATGAGTGAGAGAGGAGTTGTTAGCTCAAAGTGCTCACAAGTATGTCAAAGAAAGCAAGAGATGGAGCTTTGAGCCGGCCAACGAGTACTTATAGACGTACCCCTTCGAATAGAGCCGTTAGGCACTCGAAAACGATGCTGTCATACTGACCAGACGCGCTGGTCGAATTGACCGGACGCGCCGATCGCACAGTGCCTACGCTTGCGAAGCACCGACCGGACGCGCTCCACGCAACGACCGGACGCGTGAAGCTCAACCGGACGCGCTGGTCCCGTAACGGACCGGACGCGCTGGTCAAGCCTGAGCAGCGCACAACGAAACAGCGACCAGACGCGTTGCAGAACTGACCGGACGCCGTAGTGCCAACGTCCGGTTGGAGTCCAATAAGCTCCCTCAATAACCGGACGCGTCCAGTCGGTCGTGACCGGACGCGTAGCGCGTCCGATCAAAAAGCTGAAACACGCGCAGACGCTGAACACTGACCGGACGCGTCCGGTCAAACAGAGACCGCGTCCGGTCCAGCGTCCGGTCACCTCTGTAACCTCCGTTCGCCTCCGTTTCTTCTCTGACTTCCGGCGTAGTGGAAAATAGTTGTTTCAACTCCTCGAAAACGCCTGAATCCCGCCTCGCAAGCTTGGCGGGAGGGAGAGAGGACCCCAAACCCTCTCTACTGCTCAAACTCCAACACCATCGCAAATGTGCTAACACCACCAAGTGATCACGTCATGTGCGAGTGTGTTAGCATTTTCACATTCATTTTTCGAGGCGTTATTAGTTCTATCCAAATGCATATGATTATGAAATGCAGACCTAGAGGCACTTAGGAGTTCAATAGCCGTGTCATTTCCCTCTTTATAGTACGACTATCTATCCTATAATGTAACCATACCCACTAGGTGTCTTGGTTACTAAAACACAACCCTTAAGCATATACCTTTGCCTTGATCACGTATGGTTGCATCCAAATTCAAGTGTGGCCATCATGATCACCATGTCCATCTTGCCACCAACCTTGGAATGTACTAATCCTCATATGCTACATACAACTTAGGCATAGGATTAGTACTTAGGCATTGTCACTAATTACCAACACCAAACATAGAGCTTTTAGCCGGGCTCCGGTTGCGCAGGCAAGTCCCGTCCCATCCCCATCCCCATTCGTAACCCTAACCCTAGCCCCTAGATCTGTAGTTTTCTCATCCTTTTCTTGTTTTCGTGTTCTTTTTCTTGCGCAGGTCTGTTGTCGATGCCTCGTCGTCTACTAGCCTTGGCGTAGACGGACGACGGGCAATGGCACCGCGGCCAAGCCGTAGCCGCGCACCATTGAGGAACGGTGCTGGAGTTCAGCCATCTGCGACCGAGGGCCCCATGGCGTGTGACCCGTACGTCGACGATGCCGTGTTCCCTGTGACTGGCGACGATGACTTGGTCGCGGCTGGGCTATCCTCAGAGCATGACGACGACGGTCGTGACCCCTTTGTGGTGTTTGACGACGCCTCCCACGGGACACAATCGACGATCGACGTCGATGCCGTCGATGCAGGGGCAGCGGGGCCAGGGATGGCGGTGGACTCCAACACCCACACCAACAACACTGGTGTTAATGGTGATGCTGATGGTAATGCTACTCCTTCCTCTGCTGCTGTTTCTGGAAAGCACAAGTCTAAGTGCTGGGATGACTTTGAGGAGGTTTTTGAGAAGATTAATGGTCATGATGTGCGTGTTAGAGCTATATGTAAGATGTGTAGAACTGTGTTGAGTGCTAGATCTGCTGCTGGTACTGGTCACATTCTTAGGCACCAAAAACCTTGCAAAAAGAAACTTGATCATGCTTCTAGGGTTCAGTCTCGACTAGCTTTTAATGCTGATGGGTCTTTGCATAATTGGAACTATGATCCTGCTGTTGCTAGAACTGAACTGCGTAGATTGATTGCTAGGCTTGATCTTCCTCTTGGTGTTGGTGACACTGATGCATTTGAGGAATATATTGTTCGTGCTCATAATCCAAGATTTGTTAGATCATCTAGAAGGACCACCACTAGAGATCTTGGTAAGCTATTTGCTGAACGTCGTGCTATGATTAGGAACTGTGTGCATGCTTCTTCATCTATTGCTTTGACGTCTGACATATGGTCTGGTAATGCTAAGGAGGATTACATATCTGCTGTTGCTCACTATGTGAATGCTGATTGGGAGTTGCAAAAGAAGATTATTAGTCTTAGGTTGATTCAAGTTAAGCATTCTAGTGAAAACATTTCTGCTTCCATTGCATCTATGGTTGAGTATGGCTTGATTGATAAGACATTTTCTATCACTTTAGATAATGCATCTTCTAATGCTAAGGCAATGGAAACTTTGACACCCATATTTGCTGGTTATCTTGGTTCTGATCCTGCACCTGATGATGATGATCCTAATAAAAGAACTTACAGTCTTGTGCATCAACACTGTGCTTGTCACATTATTAATCTGATAGTCAAATCTGGACTAAAAAGAATCAAACCTTATATAGAGGATTTTAGAACTGCAATTAATTTCTTGAACTCCTCTAATCAAAGAATTGTTATGTTTACAAACTACTGTGAAGCTAAAGGTATGAGACCTAGAAAATTTGGCTTAGACATGGATGTTAGATGGAATGCTACTTATCTCATGCTAAAACACTTGGTTCCTTACAGTGAAGTATTTTCTGTGTTCATAAATTCAAATTATGGTACTGCACTGTTCTCTCCAGCTCATTGCATGTGGCTGGGAAAATATTGAAGTTCCTAGAAGTATTTTATGACTCTACTGTTACACTGTCTGGTGTTTATTATCCTACCAGTCCTCTTGTGCTGCACCATGTTCTGGAGATTGCAACCCATTTGCATGCATGTGAAAGGGATGTTAATCTGAGACCCTTTGTGTACCCTATGCAGCATAAATTTCTTAAGTATTGGAAGGACATTCCTCTCTTATACTCATTTGCATTCATTCTTGACCCTAGAGCTAAGCTTAAAGGTATGCAAAGTGTCCTCCATTTACTTAATGAATATACTGGTATTGATTATACTACTTACTATGCTGATTTGAAAACTGAGTTGCATAAATTGTTTGAGAAATATTTGAGAAAGTTTGGTGCAGCCAGGTCACAAAGGGTTGCTGGTCCTACCCCAGCCACTGGTAAGAGAAAACAGGCTTGGGGATAATTTTTGGAGGATCAGGTTTACCTGGTCCTTCCACTGGCACTGCATGTTCTTCTTCTCACTCTACTGCTTCTGAACTTGCAAGCTATTTGGACAGCGACTGCATAACTTCTTATGAGGATGGTTTTGACATTCTCCTGTGGTGGAAGAACCACAAACTAACATATCCCATCATGGCTATTATGGCCAGAGATATCATATCAGTTCTTGTTTCCACTTGTTCTTCAGAGTCTTGTTTTAGTTTATCAGGGAGGATCCTAGAAGAACGGCGCCGAAGCTTGAAACCAAAACATGTTGAGATGCTGACCTTGTTGAAGGACTGGGAGCTTGGAGAGAAGAGGGAACAACATGAAGCTGCTGATACCAAGGAACTTGAAGATGCATTCGAGAATCTGTTCCTGGATGAACCATAAGGTGAAGATGAGGCATCTGGTGGCTGAGAGTGGCATTGGCTGGCTGGGAGTGTTGGAGTACTTTTGTGTGAGTTGAGAGTGGATGTGTCCCTCACTCACTCACTTAGTTTTCATTTGAACATTTGAACAATGGTCTGTAATAACTTTGTTAAGACATTTGGAGCTGGCTGCACTCTTTTTTCCTGCCTAGGGTTTCTCACAAGGGTGAGTTTTACCTAGGTAGGTTTTTAATGAGGCAGCATTACACAAAACAGCTCATTTTGATATTTAAATATGTTCTCTTCATCTTGCTGCTGTTTATTGCCTAAGTCATGGCTGTGAATAAGTTATATGTGATCTGTTGTGTTAGTGAAACTTCATAGAATTATGTTGTTCATACTTATATGTTCATGGTTGAAAAAATGATTTGAGATGTTTATTTTGAGGTGTTTTTTTATGTAACGGGTATGGGCTGGCACGGCCCGCTATTTTTGTCGTGCCTCACGGGCCAGCACGGCACGAAAAATGGCCCACAGGCTCATGCCTGGGCCGAAGGCCAGGCCCGCAGGCCGGTGAGGCACGGCCCGCAGGGCACGACGTGCCTCCTTGGCCCGATAGCCATCGTGTCGTGCCGACTTGGCACCGTGCCATGCCGTGCCGTGCCGGCCCAATGCCCAGGACTATCCCTAGCTAGCTGAAGATCTTTAATTTGGAGGCAACACTCACGTTTTACCCCTCATGTTAGTGCAGTGGCTAGCATGCAAGATTTGCATCCTAATATTAGGGTATGTAAGATAGGGAAAAAAAGATCCAAACAAAAAAATCTTCACGATTTAATATGAACAAAATATATATAAAAAAGATTGAAACCAATAAACTTATTAACACTCTTCATGACTTCATGCATGGTTATTAAGTATTGTAGGGTAAGCAGGTAAGAATGGATTCGATTCAATCGATCCAAAAGAATCGTTGCATGCGGATCGAATATAGAGGAGGTGCATCATGCATGGTGGGTACCGGTGGCATGCATGCAGGAATCTAATGCCATATGCCATGCCACGCCCACGTCCTCTTCCCGCTTCGGGAAAGAGGGTTTTTTCTCCCAGTCGGGCTGCTTAGGGCAAGATATGGACGGAGCAGAGAGCAGCAGTTTCTGCGCAGCGCAACGCCGTCCAGTCGTTTCGTTCGTACCACCACTCACCAGCCAGCTAGCTTAGCTCCAACGCCGGAGACCGATGATGGGTCTCCCCTTTATTTTTCCGGCCGGCCTCCGATCCATATGCACTTGCTTTTTACTCCATCTCTAGCTCGCCACAGCTAGGGCGCCCGGCCGGTGCCGCGATCGATCATAGCTAGATCGCATCCGATCCGGCTATTTTTGGGTAAGCAGGATAATAACAGCTCCGGTCATCGGTTAGTGGCGTTTTGCTCGCTCGCTCGCTCGCTGCTGCTGCTGCTGCTGCTGCTGTATTTCCCTTCATTCCCACAGCTTGCTTGCATTATTGTGCCTGGCCTGCTCTGCTATTAAACCACTTTACTCCCCTCATCTATCACGCTGCAAGGAGGGAGCTGATCGAGGAACCACAGATGTATAGGAGCACAGCTCCGTCTCCAAGCTAAGCAAGGTAGAGCGTGGTCTTGCTTTTCCATCTAGCTTAATTAAGCTAAGCAAGGTAGAGCGTGGTCTTTCTGTGTATGTTATGTTTCATGATGTATCAACACATCTATTTCTACCATCAATAAGGAAACTCCAAATCTGCCTGTTAAACACAGCAAGTGCCCCATCATCATATAATTTAATTAAATTTGACCATATATATACGACTGATCATATATACCGTACCACTCTGTTTAATTTGTTAGCTAGTTCAATACCACTCTATCTCTATGCTGAGAACATGCATGTTTATATATGTAACAGTGCGTACATGTGATAACAACGGGAATAATTAACAAGCATGCATCCATCTAAACTTGCTTCACATGCATGCACATTTGTTACGACTAGTCCTTATCAAGGCTAGCAGTACTAACACTGGAATCACCATGCATGGCATGACCAAACCGTACCGCAAATAAACCGCAGATTTTGGCAAGTTGAAAATGGCACAGCAAATTAAGTTGGATTTCGCTGCACTAATAAATATATACAACGGCCGGAACTGAACGGGTTTCTTATATTCAGTTTATATACACTGAACTGCACATTATCAGTTCTTGGAGACACAAAACACACGGAGGGAAAAAGGAGAGGCCATAAACCATAAGGCTTTAAGAGTATACGTAAAGATGTCCAAATGGCTATATATGGTTAGGCAAGATAACAGGCCTCTGGTGCTCAGTGGTATTGGCCTTTTGCCCCTGTGCTGTGCCATCTCTCTCTCGCTCCTCTCCTCTTTTTCTCTCTCCCTGCTGCAGCCTTGCTTCCGATCCCATCCCACACACATCCTTTCTTTCCTCCCCTGCTATAAAACCACCACCTTACCCCCTCACGCTGTAGGCAGCAGCGGGGAGGGATCGGAGGAACCAAAGTAGGAGTAGAGCTCCCTTTCCTAGCTCGCTTTGAGGAACAAGGTAGAGTAGTATCGGTTTTTCCATCTAGGTTATCTCTTTACATGCTAAAAATTTCAGTCGTATTTGTTTGTGCATCAGTTCTGTGATACATCTTGTGATCTGGCATGTGGTTTCTGCAGTGATCGAGATCGATCTCGTTTGTACTTTCTCGCTCCCTTCGAGGAAAGAAGAACGCCGCCGGTCCTGTCTCCTTTTCTGTGTGCTTCAGTTCGAGTTGTTGCAAGGTAAACGATGCCGGCTTCTTCTGCTATAGTCCGACCCGATGATGCTTCTTATTTTCTTGCTAGATTTAGTTGCTTATTTTCGCATCTGATCAATACACAAATTAGTTCTTCTATAGCTGAAGGAGCGAGCTGAAGTAATTAAGAAGATGGGGTTTTCTCTTAATAAAGGGGGAAAAAAAAGAGGCTGTGAATCCATCTGATTGCTGGTAAGTCGTTGTTTCGTGTTTTTTTAGCCTCTTTTCCCCCCATCTATTTCGCGCCGAGCGGATGAACTCGTAGAGATCTCTCGGTTAGGTTTACATGATCGTCTTGGCGAGCATCTGTGTTCCTTTCCCTGCCGAGAGAGTATAATGTTTAACGTACTGATGGCGTCTGCCAGGCATCGATCTGCCTGACATCCACTTTTTCGTATACATATATTCAGATTTTGTCCAGCATCCTGTCAGATCATGGAAAATTTGTCATCTTTTCTTGTATATATTCGCTCCTGTCATTTCTGCTGCCTCCAGCGATTATAGTAGTGGAATCATCAATAATCCGTGTTTGTCTGCTTTAATTTCAGCTGAGATCTTCTCCAGCATGGGGAGGGGGAGGACTGAGAACAACACGAGCCGGCAGGTCACCCTCTGTGCTGCTGTCCTCTTCAACGCTGTGGTGGCGCTGATCACCGTCGTCTTGTCCAGCCGCGGCCGCCTCCACTACCACGAGTGCGCAAGCAACAGGTGCGTCAGCCGTGAACGTGAGATGCATTGCATCTTGGTAGCCTGAGGTGAATGATTGATTCGTACGTTTATAGCATGTCATTAATATTATTTCATGCTCAAGTGATCTGTTGCCTCACGAATTAATAATTAAGGAAACTTCAAATCTGCCTGATATATATACGGCTGTTTAATTAATTATGGCACTGTTAGTTAATTAGGAGTAGTTATATATACAGTTGTTGCTAGCTTCTAGTAGATATGCGGAGAACATGCATGTCTATACATGTAAATAAAGCACGTATATGTGATAAACAACGGGAATAACGCTGCATATATATATATATATATATATATATATATATATATATATATATATATATATATATATATATATATATATATATATATATATATATAAATTAAACTTGCTTAGTGTTGCAAGTAGTCCTTTTAGCACTAACGACACTAGAATTACCATGCATGACCAAAACGCAAACAAGTGCAGATTTTGGCAAGAAAGAAAATTAATGATACGGCAAATTAAGCTGCACTGATTAGATTAATATGTAGGTATGTATGTATATATATGTATATACGACGGCCGGAATGGAACGGGTTCTTATATACAACGGCACTTCACATATATTACCAGTGTTCTCGCAGACAGAAAACACCTACGGTGACAAAAAGGAGAGGCCATAAATTAAAAGGCCTCAAGAGTATACGTAAAGATGTCTGAGCTGCTATATGTGGGCAAGCAGATAATAGCTGCGGTCACCACTGTAATGCTGGCCTTGTGCAAGTGCTGCCCGGCCCTCTTTCTCTATCTGTTCACATGATCACTCGAATCCATTCTCCCTCCCCTTGCAATAGTTGCATGCATTGCTGGGCCTGCTAGTGCTATTACCCCTCACGCAGCTAGCAGGTATAGTCCAAGTGTCATGTTGAACTCTTACCTACGCTAGCTGTGTACTGCGCGAACCAAAAATGTATACCCCGGCCCGGCCCTCGTCAAGTCATGATCATAGTCATATATATATATATATATATATATATATATATATATATATATATATATATATATATATATATATATACTCCCTCTATCCCAAATTATAAGACGTTTGACTTTTTTGACACCAAGTTTGACCACTCGTCTTATTCAAAAAAATTGTGCAAAATATCAATTTTTTATCGTAGCTTGGTATATTAATAAAAGTTTTTTAAGAATGACTTAAATTTGACTATATTTGTATAAATTTTTTGAATAAGACGAGTGGTCAAACTTGGGGTAAAAAAAGTCAAACGTCTTATAATTTGGGATGGAGGGAGTATATATATATATATATATATATATATATATATATATATATATATATATATATATATATATATATATATATATATATATATATATATATATATATATATATATACTAGAAGAACTGAAGACGGAAAAACTGAAACATAATGGACCACACTGAGTCTGGCCGTCTGGGTGAAATTTTAACTCATTCAACTTGGCAATATTTCTGAAAGTTTTTGAAAAAAAACCTACCAAAATCGTAGGAATGGCAAGCGCGCGAGGCCTACTGAATTTTGATGTGTTCAGCATCAGTTGCCATTTGTGCACAACGCTTATATAGTTATATATTATGTTTCTACAAACATAATTTTTTTATTTTTTTGTGAAGTTAAATCCATTTTTGTTTCAAAATATAACGTGGACATTGGTTTGCTATAGATTTATTTATTTACATACTTGTATTGAACACAAACAACAAACTGGGCCTAATTTCCAATGGTCGGGGCATGGGATGGTGGAGCGGGGCGCTTGGGGATGATGGATGGCTCGTGTTGGGTCGGGCTCGGGCCCAAGGTACCAATTCGCCACCAGGCCGGCCGCGTTGTGTCGATTGATTCTGCAGGCTTGGCGTGCATGCAACTGCACCCCACCCACTCTCCACTCTTTGGACTGGATCGAGCCACGTCCGCGCAATGTATATAGCAAGAGCTTTTTACCTATATAGCCTTAAAAAAATATATCTTTTTTTTTGAACATACTTGTATGACCTTAGAACGAAATTATCTTCCTTCCATGGCCTTCCGTCAAGTCTAGTAGGGTGTACTGTCAGTTCCCACATTGGTTGGCACGCTAAATGACTCGTGCTTACTTCGTTCCTATCCTCCGGTTCCACCACATCCGACTAGGACAGAGCGGACCGAGCGGTTTCGAAAAAAAAGGAGCGACGACGCCGGGAAGATGGCCGTCGCCGCCGCATGGACCTCCGGCAAGGGGCCGTCGCCGGCCCTTCTGCCACCGGATCCACCGGATCCAGGGCCGGCCGGCCCCCTTCCCATCATCGACCGGCGAGCTCCGCGTGGAGGAGGCACCGCCGCCCAACTCCCCATCAGGTGCGCGTGCGGCCGGGGCTGGTCCGTCGTGGCCAGCCCGACTCCCCATCAAGTGCGCGTGCGGCCAGGGCTGGTCCGTCGTGGCCAGCCCGGCTCCCCATCAGGTGGCCCCTCCCACGGCGTGTCCAGAGCGCGCGGCCGGCCCCTCCAGCGGCAAGCCCGACGCTCCACCAGGCGTACAAGCACCGGCCGGAGTTCCTGAGCCGGGAGCTGTCCAGAGGGGGTGGAAGCCCAGCCTACGGACCATCGAGGAGCGCGTGCTGCCCAAGAAGACGCCTCATTGGCTCTTCTGACAAGCAAGCTCCCTTCCCTCCTCTGATCCATGAGCCGATCGGCCAGTAGCCAGTAGGTGTTCTGATAAGCTCTGATGATCTATCTAATCCTCTTCGTTCTCTCTTCTTTTGGCTTCCTTTCTCTGTCCCAGTGAATGCCTGTTGTGATCATGTACCCTGTCAAAATGCATGTACGATGGCGCAACCGAAATTTGCCGTGTAGTTATTCTACTTTAATGGGATCATTAGAACTGATAGAGTGTTTCGTCATATGTATTACAGTATATGTATAAAAAGTGGAAAGGCCTCCAAATGAGTTTCCATGTTGCCACTGACATTGCACGTTTTCACCGGGCCTGTTAAGCCCGTTCGCTTCACTGAAAAGTCATGGTTGAAAGTATTATTCGTTGATTTGTTGTAAGAGAAAAATACTGTTTCGACTAAAAAATAAGCTGAAAAGTACGGATTATAATACAAGTGAACAGGACCCAAACTTTTTATGGCCGATTGTACGATCATGAACGGGACTTTTCAGACTTTTGTGACGAGCAGGGCAGGAAATGTCAGGCTCGCTTAGCGCCTCGCCGCCTCAATTCAGCCTCACACGTCAGTTGCTTTCGGAGTGCAGTGCAGGTTTGCCGCTGGAGGGATAAACTCTGCATTTTATTTCCGCCAGGGGTAAAATAAACTCTGCATTTTATTTTTTCATCAGGAGTAAAATGGTCATTTTACCCTTGACTTAACACCGTCAAATAAAAAAAAACGGACAGAAGGTCATAAAAGAAAAAGAATTTTATTTCGAGGCCATACAGATAAGTTCAAAAGAAAAAAGGGTCATACAAGGAAGAGACATTTTTTCAAGGCCATATATGTAAAAAAGCTCATATAGCAACTGCGAATTTTTGTTTAGTAATTAGCATCGGTTTTTTTAATGAATTTATTAAAAACATCCTCGAACTTGAATATACGAGACAGTTTACCCCTTTGACATTCAAAATCTGATGCCTGAGACAACTTACCCCATTGACCATCTCAAAGTAGTTTTCTTTGGTGGTTTTACTGACATGGATGTAGGGCCCACATGTTCGATGGTCTCTGTCTTTTTGTTATATAAAAAATCATAAATTTTTTCATACGAAGTTAGATAAATACAAACTTTGTATAAATTTTCTACAAACGTAAACCTGTTTTTGTTTTTTTTTTGCGAAGATAAGTCCATTTTTGTTTCAAAATGGAAAAAGTCCAAATTACTCCCCTTAGATTACCCCCCTAAACTTACATTTGGTTCAATTTATTCCCTCTAACTATTTCAGTTGGTCTAATTTACCCCTTAGCATGGTTTGTTATTTTTGTTTTTTCACGTATTAGTTAAGTCTTAATATCAAATTTTGTGATATGATAGAGAACATCATAAGTTATGTTAGAAAAATATATCTTAACCTTTTGCCACTATTTTGATAGCTCAAGAAATTTAATAATAAATTAACATTGGAGGTATAATATCGTATAAAACATAATGATGAAAAATTCATAGTGCATTTTTCTAATACAAAATACAATGTCCTCTATCACCTCACAAAATTTGAAACTAAAATATTTGTACATAGAGAAACAAAAAAAGAAAAAACTCTTTAAGGTGTTAGTTGGACCAACTTAAATAGTTGGAGGGAGTAAATTAAACCAAATGTTAGTTTAAGGGTTATTTGGACATAGGCCAAACTTGGAGGGAGTAATATGGACTTTTTCCTTTCAAATATAAGGTGGACATTCTACTTTTTTGAGTGGAATTTATAATATACTTGTATTGAACACAACCAACAAACTGGGCCTAATTTTCCATGGTCGGGGTAGGTATGGCTGGATCGGCGCTTGGGGATGGATGAATCTTGTTGGCTCGGGCTCGGGCCCAACGTTCCAATTCGCCACCTGGTCGGCCGCGTTGTGTCGATTGATTGTGCTTTATGAAGCATGCAACTGCACACATCTCACATCTGCACCCCACCCACTGTTTGCTTTGGCGTGGAAAGTGGACTGAATCGAGTCCGTGTCCGTCCGCGGAAGAATAGCAACTGCGAAACTTTGTTTAGCATCGGTTATTTTTTGAATTTAAATTTAAAACACCCTCGAACTTAATACACGAGACAACTTACCCCTTTAACATTCAATTCAAAACCTGATACCTGAGACAATTTACTTACCTCATTGACCATTTCAATGTAGTTTCATTGGTGGCTTTGCTGACATGGCTGTAGGGCCCACATGTCCGATAGTTTCTCCCTTTTTGTTATATATAAAAATTCATATATTTTTTTCACATACGAAGTTGGATAAATACATATTGTATATAAAAATAATAGAGCTTGATGTAGTTCTTTTCATACCAATGTTTGCTCAAAGGCCAAGAAGTGATTTTGCTTACTATTTGGCCCAAGTTCGATGGATATCTGGAGGCCGTTCATGAAGGATGGTGCGATGAGGTCGAGGCCCATGAATCTATGATACCCCCTGCCCAACGCTAGACGGCTAGACCCGAGGTTTGCATTGCATGACACTGTCAAAGCCCTACAACGTTGGAGCTGGAAGTCTGTAAAACTAGTTAGAAAATTAAACCTTCATTGCAACCCTGCGACCATGCGGTACCACTAAGCACACAGGATAGTAGTGGTGGTTTCAAAAAATGTCTTATTTCTAGAATCGGTGGCACAGTAGTGGTTTCAAAAAATATCTCAAAAAATCAATTTGACTGCCTCTGTAAATCGTACGTGTGATAGTACAAGCAGGATACCATATTACCGTAGGTTAAGGTCTTTTCCCCCTAGATGCTTCTTAATCTACTGGTATGGACTGCACTATATTTTTTTCATTACTCTCGTGATTAAAATCCAAAAAATATTCATGCACTGATCCATTCCTTTTTGCCTTACAGGTTTTCTAGGCCAAAAATGGCGAGTTTGTTGGTCATGAGTGTTGTCATAGTTCTGGTTATGGCAGAGACGGCTGCCAGCTCGAGCACCTACTGGGCTTTCCACTGTGCAGCTGGCAATTTCACACCAAGCAGTTCGTATAGCAACAACTTGGAGGCGGTGGCAGCGATCCTGCCCACAAGAGTGGGGTCCGCCCCACTCTTGTTTGCTAGTGAGTCTGCTGCATCACGTGGGGGCGAGGAGGTCTACGCACTCGCGCAGTGCTGGCGACTCTCTAGTAGGTTAGTGTGTGAGAGATGTATTGTCGCCGCTTTCAGAGACGCCAAGGAACTCTGTCAGTACAGAGAAGGTGCAATCGTCTTCCGTGATAAGTGCACCATGGCCTATTACAACAAGAAGATTGAGCAATTGCCTGATGACCCTTCAATGGGTATAGCTGCGAGCAAAGTTGATAGCATCCAGGTGGCAATTCAAGGTAGCAAATTCGAGGATGCAGTTGAAAAGCTACAAGAGGCCGTGGTACGTGGGGCAACAACGTCACCTTCCTCCTACTTCGCCATTGGGCAGACCGAGGTCAAGACAATTGACCTTCAAGTCACACTCTACGCAGCAGCACAGTGCTTGCCATCGATGACATATCAGGATTGCAGCATATGTCTAAGAAACCTACTAGATGCGATGCAGCTTTCTACTGGTCCCGACCTAATTCCAGGGAGGGTAGCTTCCGTCTGGTGCAGCTACAGGTTTGCCTTCCACCGTTTCTTCAGCGGACACCCGACACTGACCCTTCCAGCAGCGGAGCCACCCGGTGAGAGTACATTACGATCTCTTGTTAATTAGTCATTTGTTAATTTAACGACTTACATTTATATGGTTACATGCATCTGCAGGAATTGGTCGCCCCCCTACTTCGAAACACAGACACAGTGTACCTTCTTGGGGTTGGGTGGCGATAGGAGTGGGTGCAACTCTGAGTATCATAGGAGTGGTAGTGGTCGTCGTCTTTTGCTATAAGAAAATATCAAGGCAAAACCTTCCCTCTGGTAAGTTTCCCTAAACAGTTATGTAAATGAGAGACTTAATTCCTGAAATTTCAACTAACAACAATTATAAATGGTTAGGTGAGAGAGAAAAGACAGTTCAACTAAAGGACAAAACAGGTGAAGAAGAGGCACCTCGTGTCTATTCAGGACAGGTTAGTCAGTTTTGTAAAAACGTACTCCGTTCTAAAATAATAAATCAATTCCTAAAGTCAACCTAAGTCAAACTATCTTGAATTTTTAACTTTATATGAAAGGGTAACAACCTATATGACACCAAATAAGTACATAACGAAAATGTATTTAATGATGCATCTAGTGATACTATTTTGATGTCATAAATATTGATACTCTTTTCTACAAATTTGGTCAAACTTAAAATAATTTGACCGGTTTAAATCACCTATACAAATACCAAGTACATCAGAAAGCTTAAATTGGAGACAGATGAAATAAAGTTCATATACAGAGTTAGATGTACAAAATTGTTAAGCACATCTGATTCAGTAGTAATTTCAGCTTCCATAACTTCCTCAACTCTGAAATACTATTACTTGTTTGCATCCTCTGATACAAGTTTTCACATGGAACTTGCTTACTAGGTTGATATTTACTAGTTATACCCAATGTAGACATATTTCTGGGCAAACGATCAGTGGTCCAATTCTCTAGCAAAAACACAGACAGAGCTTACAAATGTCACCTTCATAATGTACGAAAACTCATTTATTCTGTATAGGAATTATGGCTCTTCAATACTAGCTAGTTGTAATACCTAGTGCATTTGCAGCAGATAGTTTAAAAATCCAAAAGTAGCTCTAACCTCACGCCTTAACACGGAGGCCAATCTGTATAAATATGTCTATAAACATCAATAAGGACCTCATTTGAGAAAAAAAAGTGATGAATAATACATGTTCCATTGGAAGTGTATGGATCCCAACTCCTAAGCATGGCTATTCAACATTAAAGCAATGCATATAAATCTGATTGTTTGCATTGGGATCTTAAGGTGGAGTGCATACAGCTTCAAATATTTGGAACGAGGCCTGCATAATTAAATTGCATTGCACAAAGGTGGCAAATTTGCATTCCATCATTATCATAGGAAAAAAAGGACCACTCTAAGCTTATAGTGACACCTTAATGTTTCCTTGCAGTACAGGAAACAATGGAGTAACAGAATACAAGGGGGCGAAAATCAGATTAAGAGTAATCGTGCATTCCATCCCTAGGACAGTATCTATAAAAAACAGATAGATAAAAACGTAGCTTTCACCATCATTTTCCACAGAACCAACTCTTCTCTGATCGTGCTCACAAATGAAAGTGAAAAAGTTAGGCCTGTAACAAACAAAATACCAAGAAATTTGATATCTATGATGTGAGTTAAGGATGACTTGCGTTTCCTATCTGCACAGAAAGATGCACTTAGCACTGGAAAATCGGTACCAGCTAGAATCTTATCAACAACAACAACAACAACAACAACATAGCCTTTTGTCCCAAGCAAGTTGGGGTAGGCTAGAGATGAAACCCAAAAGAGACGATAAACAGAGAGACACATAAAGGGACATAAATGGCATAAGACAGAAAGAGGTCACGGTTCAGGCACGTTGATTGCCAGTCTCCAAGCGCTCCTGTCCATAGCTAAATCCTTAGAGATATTCCACTCCTTAAGGTCTCTCTTAACGGACTCGTCCCAAGTTAGTTTAGGTCGACCGAATCTTATATGATAGCAAAATGGAAGGAGTTCATCACTAGCTGTTGCTTTGACAGGCAACAAATCAAAACCGTTAAACACAAGAAAGAAAAACATAATGGAGAGGAAAGCTAACAATTAAGTAGTACCTTAAATGGAAGAAAGGAAAACTGGAATGTGTTATTGGCCCTCTTTTTTCAACCTGTAAAAGAAAGCATAAATGCTTGAAGGGAGTGGGAAGATTTTGGTTGATGAAGAAGGCTGGCGAGTGGGAAGAGGACCCAACCAAGCAAATCAAAGCAGACCCACCTGACAAAAATTCCCAAACCTACAGTAAAGAAGAGGAAGTACACCAATGCAGCTCTGAAACTCACAACCAAGTAAACCTAGACAATATATAATGTCCATGAACTGTTCAGCACGAAAGGCATCTGCATGTTCATCCGATAAACAAACAACCACAACTCCAAGCATAAAGGAAGAGTGAGATCTCTATCTGCAATTCTCCACATGTACCTTCAGACACTTATATTATGGGTTCTGGTCTGATGTATGGAGCCGAAAGAAGTCTATTTCTATGCAAAGCTATCCATATTTCAAACTCAATTAAATGCACAAATGGCTTGCTGCTGTTATCTAATTGCAAATTAAGAAAAGTCCCTCTACTATCTTTAGATCTCTGAAATATTATAAATTAAGAAATGTGTGCTTCCTTCGTTCTAAATTATAATTTCGTTCTAAATAATAAGTTATTTTAACGTTTCTAAATACGTGTGTGTGTGTGTGTGTGTGTGTATATATATAAACTTTTACTGAAACTTATGAAGATTTTTATTATTATCAACTGAAATCTATAAAACTGATGTGACACTTTTTAAAACAGAGCAATGAAATGCACCACCGAGAGTACCCTAAGTATTATGAAATTTATAATTTAGAACGAAACTTGTAATATATAGAGGGACTTTTACTAACCTAGCACCTTTTACAGCAGTGGCCCTGTAATATGTGCATCTGAAACTTACAATTTTCAGATCCGTTCTAAATTAATGAAACCTACAGAGCATATATTAACTAACTGCTATGCACATATACACATTGAGCAGGAAACAAAGACGAATTGAACCTGATAATGCTCTAACCTGGGAATGGTTGTGTTGAATTGTTGAGCGCTGAGAAAAAATTATGACTGTAATATTTCTGTAAAGGGAAATAAAAAACATGCTTTTCTTCTTTGTATAGAGCTTCTTGTTTAGTTCTGTTTTATTTGTCTTTTGGCCTTTTTAGGCGAGCTCCTGCTGTTTGGCATCTTGCCAGACAGGTGTGTACAGTTTTTTTGCCTCTTTTAATAAAATCTCTACAGTGGGGGCCTCCCCTGCTGTATTTAATGTTAAAAAAAATGATCATGTAGAAGGCTGGATTGCTAACATAGTTGATAAAGCTGAAAAGAAGGCAAAATAAAAACCCTGAGACGAGAACAATCACCAGAAAAGATTGGAAAAAAATCCACATCCTGCAAAATATATGGCAAACGGTTATAGACAAAGATATGCAGGCATGAATTAGAGATAGGGGAATGGAGAAATCTCAAAAAAACCGTCCAGCCGTGCGGGAGATGACGGAGTATAGGTGTAGGCGTAGATTAGACAGTGCTGGAGATGCGTGGCGAGGGTGACATGGTGAGGGGACCTATATTTGAAATATACAGCTACTCTTTTGGTGACTGCCCAAATTCAAAATACACAGCTTATGTGCAAGTCTGTATTAGTTTTATCAGAGTAATCCAGTTTTTACTATTTGCTATTTGCATTTTCTAGATAATTCTTTTTAACAAGCTTCGTTTCTTATTTGCAGGTTGAATCACAACCTTCAGCTTTGGATAGCTTTGAAGAGATTGTGCAGATGGTGAAGAAGAAAGAAATAGCACTCTTTCTGGACTATGACGGAACGCTAGCGCCAATCGTGAGGGACCCAGAGAGGGCCTACATGTCCAATGAGGTAAATGAGTTAGTATTTCTATTTGGATCTCCAAAGAATTGTGGGAATCTGTATCTGGATTATAAATACTGCTTAGATCTCCTAAGGCTTATAGCAGTCAGTGTTATAAATAGAGATAATAGTGTTTGGATTCTGAATAATAATAAAAAATCAACGAATCCTTGTTTGGACCCATTATTATTATTTTAGCTGATTCTAATAACCAATTCAAGATCCAAATAGGCACTAAGGATCTTAATGGTAGTTGCTTCCTGTAACTCACACTTTTTCTTTCCAAATCCAAAATTACCAGATGCGTGGAGTTTTGCAAAATGTGGCCAACCTGTTCAGAACTTCCGTTGTTAGTGGGCGAGCACTTGACAAGGTACATTGGCTTCAAATAGTAGTTTTTGTAAGATAATCTGCTGCATTCTTTGAAAGGCAAATATGCCTCTAACAGGACACAAGGAACTCACACAGGAAGCACACACGAGCACAAGTGTTTTTGGTGGCTGGAATGACTTGGCCTTTTCTGGTTTTCTCCTCTCCTAATATAGCCAATGTGAGCTACAAATCAGGCTGTGATAGCCTCTAAAAAATGCAGAAGATCACTCAACTAATCAGCCTATTACTTCCTATTACTCCATGATGAAATTTAGCTAAAGTAAATGCTATGAACCTAGACACACAGGATTATTTCAACAATCTCCCCCTAATTCCTGTGTGATGACTTGGAATTGATGCGGACCATTCCAATCCTAGCACAAAGCACTCCCTGATGAAGTGGTAGCGCACATCGATGTGTTTGCTACGCTCATGGAAGATGGAATTCTTCATCAGCGCTAATGCTGACTTGTTGTCAATCTTGAGCTCGACAGTGCTGGCATCCCTTCCCTTGAAGTCGCCAAGCAGCCGAGCCAACCACACTGCCTGTGTGGCTGCTGTTGTGGCAGCGACATACTCCGCCTTACAGGACAAGAGTGCCACAACCTTCTGCTTGAGAGCATGCGAACTCACCAAGCTATTGCCATAGAAGAACAGGCCGCCGGATGTACTCTTCCTAGTGTCAACATTGCCAGCAAGGTCGTTGTCGCTGTACCCGAAGAGCCGTGCCTCCCCTGTCCTCCCGTAGTGGCAGCCGAGACATAGAGTCCCAGGCACATAGCGCAGGATCTGCTTCACTTCCGCCATGTGTTCCTCTGTAGGCCGCTCCATGAAGCGACTCACGCTGAACACAAGGTCCAGCTGCGTGTGGACGAGGTAGAGAAGGCTTCCAATGATCCTCTGGTACAGAGTGACGTCCACCTCCACTCCTTGCTGTCACGGCTCAGCTTGAGCTGCTCCCCCATGGGGGTGTGCGCGCAGGATTGCAGTCCTGCATCCCTGCCATCTCCAGGATGCGCTTGGCATAGTGTGCTTGGCACAAAGTGATGCTGCTGCTGCTTTGCTGTACCTCGATGCCAAGGTAGAAGGAGAGCAGTCCCAAGTCGTTCATCCTTAACCTTGTCTTCATCTCCGCCTTGAAGCGGCTGATCTCCGCCTCGGTCGATCCAGTGATGATCATATCATCCACATAGACCCCGAGGAGCAGCAGTGAGTCACCATGGGTTCGCCGGTACATGCTCGTGCGGGCTCTGCTCGAACCCGAGAGCTCGCACTGTAGTATGCAGCTTCTCGTTCCAAGCCCGCGACACTTGCCGCAGCCCATAGAGTGCCTTCTCCAGGCGCAACGCCTTGTGTTCAGCTCCGGTAACGGTGAAGCCCGGTGGCTGCGCATGTAGACTTCCTTCCCCAAATCACCGTTGAGGAAGGCTGACTTCACATCCATGTGATGCACCGACCAGCTTTCTCGTGCAGCCACAGCTAGCAGCAGCTGCACGGACTCAAGGCGAGCCACGGGCACAAACACCTTGTCAAAGTCGATGCCCAACTGCTGCACGTAGCCCTTGGCGACGAGGCAAGCCTTGTGCTTGATCACGGCTCCAGCCTCGTTCTGCTTGAGCTTGAAGACCCACTTTAGACCAATGGGGCGATGCCCATGAGGAAGCTCCACCAGCTACCATGTTATGGAGTTCATCTCCTCACTCATGGCCGCCTGCCATGCTGGGTCGTGCTCTGCTTCGGCAAAGGAGCGAGGTTCGCCCTTCTCGCTGGCTAGCAGCAGCCCCTCGCCATCGACGACGCGATTGGCAAGGCCAGGCACCTCTACCCTTCCAAGCACGTCGTCGATATGACAGTAACATATAGGGTAGGTGTTGTGGTACGCGTCCAAGCTTGGAAGAGTCATTCGGCAGCGGACTAATGAACTCCGGACAGACATGAAGCTTGGAGGCACATCCAAGGCAGGATCCACCCCTACTGTAGTCAGTGCTGGAGCAGGCAGAGGGGACGCCCCTGCAATCGTGAGCGAAGGGGCAGCAGCAGGACCCAGCGCAGGATCCGCCCCAGCAGGCGCGGGAGGGCCCCTCGCGGTCGCTCGCGGCGGGGCAGGGGCGCGAAAGGCCTCCCTGTGACCGTGGAAGGTGGCGCCTTGGGCGTGCGCCACGAATCCGCCGCCCCTGCTCTAGCAAGCGAAGGAGCAGGAGCGGAAGCGGGCGCTGACGTGGGAGCTGCCGCCCTTGTTGAAGGGTCTGATGTGGGCTCGTGTGAGTAGATGTAGTTGACCATCCGGTCCATGTGGAAGAAGTTGACCACAGAACCAACTCCCAACGACGTAGCCTCCCAGTCCCAGCCGGCATCCTCATTGAAGACGACATTGCGGGAGATGTGGATGCACCGGGACGACCAGGGCTCAAGCATCCGGTACGCCTTGGAACCTTCCTTGTAGCCGATGAAGACCATCAGGGTGCTACGGTCGTCAAGCTTGCACAAATTTGGCCGCTTATCCTTCACATAGCCCAGATAGCCAAACATGCGTAGAAAACTCACCGCCGGCTTGCGCCCGTACCACGCCTCAAAAGGCGTCTTGCCATCGAGGCTCATCTACTTTAGGAGGGCACACGCGGTGGCGAGGATCGACTAGTTACGCCTCTCCACGTCGTTCTACTGCAGCGTATACGGCGCACCATGATCCTCACCATGGCGGGCGAATTCGGCGAATTTGACAGATGTGAACTCGTCACCGTTGTCCGTGCACAGGACACAGAGCTTCTGTCTGCTCTGCACCTCTGTAGCAGCCTGAAACTTCTTGATCGCCGCTGCTGCATCACTCTTAGCAGCGAGAGACGCCAGCAAGATAAAGCGGCTCGCGTCATCTACCAACAGCAAGAAGTAATGACGCCCGCCGGGTGTCACCAGTGTGATGGGGCTGCATAGGTCGCTGTGGACAAGGTCGAGGACGTCGTCTGCGCGGTACTTCGCCTTAGCTTGGAACGGAGCCCGACGATTCTTCGTCGTGATGTAGGGGTCGTAGAGCTGCTCCACGTGCTCCAACCGCGGCAGGCCGCGCACCATGTCGTGACGACCAAGCTGATGCAGCGAGTCAAAGCAGATGTGGCCATAGTGAGTGTGCCAACGCCACGCTTCATCGTCATGCTACATGGAGAGACAAACCAGGTGAGCGACGTCGAGGTGTAGAATGTACAACCGATTCTAGCCGCGGTTCACCTTCGCAATGAGATGTGCTGGCGATCCCAAATACGTAGCACTCCATCCTTGATGTTCACCTCCGAGCCGCACTCATCAAGTTGACCGACGCTGATGATGCTGTTCTTCAGGTGCGCGATGAAGTAGACGTCGGAGGGTGCCCGGTGCTCACCATTCTTCCCAACGAACAGCCCAGTGCCGCAGCCTTGGATCTCGACGAGTGTGAAGAAGGCGAAGGCGCAGCAGCTTCGGCGAGAATACGAGGCGCTGGCATTCCGTGACAGCGAGGTGGTGGAGGACTTCGTGCTGCAGCTGCAGTTGCTGGTCAGCCAGCTTGTGGTTCTTGGTGTCGTCATTGGTGACGAGGAGGTTGTCGCCAAGTACCTGTGGGTTGTGCCCACCAAACCAAGTACGCGCAGATCGCGCTCTTCACTGTCAACGCTCTCCATCGATTACGTGACGGTGGGCTTGAAGGTGGTCGAGGACCGCATGGAGGCGACGATGACGACAGTCGGCAGCAAGCTGCTGCTCACCGAGGAGTGGGCGGCTCGCATGGGCTAGTGACAGGCCAGGGAAGGCTCCTCTAGGTCGTCCAGCCGCGGTGGCGCGGGGAGGTGCTGCGGCAAGCGTTCATAGAAGAAGGACGGCGGCGATGCTCCCGTCCTCTCGACAAGGACACTTGTCGTAGGTGCGAGAAGACAAGCAAGGGTCCCGGATAGAAAGAATCCCAAGGAGTAGGTGCATCTCGTGGCTCAGGTGGAGGATGAAGAGCCGACGCTCCACATGGCATAGATGTCCGCGCTCAATGATGCCGTGGAGCTGGTTCCAACATTGGAACAAAGGAAGCAGGGGATCTTCCTCGACGATCACGGACAAAAGCCAACCTCGGTTCGAAGGCGACAGCGACAGAGAGCGGTGCTGGTACCTAGACAAAGGTGCTAGCAACCACATGACCGGCAAGCGAAAAGCCTTTGTTAAGCTCCACGGTGGCGAGGTTGGAATGTTGGATCCGTGAAGTTCGGCGACGGATCGACGGTGGACATCAGTAGGCGTGGCACGGTGTTGTTCAAGTACCAGAACGGTGAACACCGCGCACTGATGGAAGTCTACTACATCTCACGACTCCAGTCAAACATTATCAGCATCGGCCAACTCGACGAGCGAGGATGCCAAGTCCTCATCGACAATGGCATGCTCCAGATCCGCGACCCGGAGCAACGCCTCCTTGCCAAGGTAAAGTGGTCAAGGAACCGGCTGTACATCCTAAATCTTCATCTCGTACAACCGGTTTGCCTTGCAGCAAGGGCGTCCGAGGAGCCGTGGTTGTGGCATGCCCGCTTCAAGCACCTGAGCTTCGACACGCTTGGGAGGATGGTGAAGGAAGAGATGGTGCATGCCTCCCGCACATCAAGCACGCCGGCGAGCTGTGACAACTCCCTAGCAGGGGAGCAGAGGAGGCCGCCTTTTCCCAAGGCGGCTAAGTATCGCGCTGGCAACATGTTCGAGCTTGTCCACTGCGACCTCTAAGGTCCAATCACTCCATCAACGCACGGAAGGTGGTGCTACTTCTTGCTGCTCGTGGACGACTACAACCTTTTCATGTGGCTGCAGCTCCTAGCGACCAAGGACGAGGCGGCGGCGATCAGGAGATTCTAGGCTCGATTGGAAGCAGAGTCGGGGAAGAAGCTACAGGTGCTGAGAACGGATCGTGGAGGCGAGTTCACTTTAGTGGAATTCGCGGAGTACCGCGCCGATCGCGGTGTGGTGCGCCACCTCACCGCAGCAAAATAGGGTCATCGAGCGGCAGAATCAGACCACCATCGGCATGGCGCAAAGCATGATTCAGGCGAAACAGATGC
The DNA here is from genome assembly GCA_022457205.1 of Saccharum spontaneum. NCBI lineage: Eukaryota > Viridiplantae > Streptophyta > Magnoliopsida > Poales > Poaceae > Saccharum > Saccharum spontaneum. The sequence goes on along the minus strand of CM039609.1, from coordinate 13,316,599 downwards.
TAGCGGAGTTCTTGGGAGAGATGATGTCCACGGCAGTGTTCATCCTCAACCGTGCGCCGACAAAGAGCTTGAAGGGCATGACACCATTCGAGGTGTGGCAAGGAAGGAAGCCCATCGTCTCGTTCTTGATGACAATCGGGTGCGTCGGCCATGTCAAGGCGACGAAGCCACACCTACCCAAGCTAGAGGATAGGAGCACACTGATGGTGCTCCTAGGGTGCGAGGCCGCCAACAAGGCGTATCGGCTGTTCGACCCGCACGGAGGCAAGGTCGTGATATCATGCGATGTCGTGTTCGACAAGAAGGCAACCTTGGACTGGGGAAGTCCAGGCACGGGGGAAGTCGACAGGGTGCACGACACCTTTGTTGTCAAACTCTTGTCATCCATGGCAGTGGTGCGGGTCAGGAGGAGGCAACTTCGGGCACGATGAGTCCAGGTGCAAGCCTGGGGAGCGCAACATCGACAGAGGCACCGTCCCTGGATGGGTCTACAAGCACGCCCACTCTGGGCGTGGGCAACATGTTGCCGAGTGTGCTGGTGCAGACGCCATCGCCGTCCCCTACTCTGGCAGAACAAGGGACCCCTCCGCCGAGCCCAGTCAAGTTCGCGTCTCCGCCAAGCAACGTGCATGCCCACGTCGACACATACCATCAGGGAAAGGAGGTGCGTTTCCACACCATGGAGAACCTCGTCAGCGACGCCACGATCCTAGGCGTGGCAAGCAAAGTGCTCGATGACAAGGAGCTGCTGCTCATGAATGCCAAGGAGCCACCCAACATTCGTTGACGTGAAGCGTGATCAACAATGGCGGCGGGCCATGCTCGAGCAGATGAAGACGATAGAAGAAAACGTGGTAGCTCGTTGATCCACCGCTCGGGTGCCGGCCAATTGGGCTCAAGTGGATCTTCAAGGTGAAGCACGACGAGCGTGGCGCCATTGCCAAGCACAAGGCACGACTCATCGCCAAGGGCTTCGTCCAGCAGGAGGGGATTAACTTCGAGGAAGTCTTCGCACCGGTGGCGAGGATGGAATCCATCTGCTTACTGCCGGCACTGGTAGCAGCGAAGGACTGGCGTGTCCACCACATGGACGTGAAGTCTACCTTCCTCAACAGCAAGCTCTCGGACATGGTCTTTGTCAAGCAGGCACCAGGGTTCATCGTCAAGGGGTAGGAGCACAAGGTGTTGCGGCTGCGCAAAGCTCCACGGGCTGCGGCAGGCTCTGCGGGCCTAGAACGCGAAGCTAGACGCGACGCTCCGTGAGCTCGGCTTCACCATGTGCGCCACCGGGCATGCGCTCTATACATGAAGACAGGGGAAAGAGCATCTCATCGTCAGCGTGTACGTAGATGACTTGATCATCATCGGAGCGTGGGAAGAAGACATCTACAGCTTAAGCGCGAGATGGCAGCTCGATTTCATATGAGCGATCTCTGCTTGCTCACCTACTACCTTAGGATAGAGATGAAGCAAGGGAGGGACTCCATCACCTTGTGCTAGCGCGCCTACACAGGGAAGGTGCTGGAGCAGAGCACCATGGCAGATTGCAAGCCGTAAGTGACATCGATGGAGGAAAAGTTGAAGCTATCAAAGGTAAGCATCGCGGTGAAGGTGGATGTGACGCACTACCAGAGCATCGTCGGTGCGCTGCGCTACTTGACTCACATACAGCCGGACATCTCGTTCACCATCATGTATGTGAGTAGGTTCATAAAGGATCCATGAGAGGATCATTGGGTTGCAGTGAAGCACCTGTTGTGCTACGTCAAGGGGATGACAAGCGTGATTTTCCCCAAGACCGTTGGAGCAAGGCTGCAGCTGAAGGGCTTCAGCGACATGGACATGCCGGGTGACGTTGATGGGCAGAAGAGCACCTCCGGTGTGCTCGTCTTCCTCAGCTCGTCTCCATTCACGTGGCAGTCGCAGAAGGTGGTAGCGCTGTCAATGTGCGAAGTAGAATACATTGCAGTGGCCACGGCGGTGTGCCAAGGAGTGTAGCTACGCTGATTGTTGGGCGAGCTCGTCGGGGAAGAAGCTCGCCCACAAACGTTGATGGTGGACAATCAGCCTGCCATCGCCCTCGGCAAGAACCCCATCCTCCATGTCCAGAGAAAGCACAACGACATCAAGTATCACTTTCTTCGTATTGTGCCGATGGAGGACAAATCATCCTTGAGTTCGTCGAGACTGGACAGCAACTCGCAGACATCCTCACCAAGCCACTTGGGTGCCTTTGGTTCTCAAAGTTGAAGAGCAAGATTGGCATGGTGGAACTCAAGTCCAAGGAGTAGAAGTAGCAGGGTTAGGGGAAGATTTGTAAAATAATCTGCTGCATCCTTCTCTTGTTTTGCTGCAGTAGGAAGTTGGCAAAGGTCAACCTTGCTGTCTTTTCTATCTACTGTAACAGTATGGCAATAGTGCCAAGTAGTGGCTGATCTTAGCCCAATAGTAGATAGCTGTAGGAAGTAGTGGCTATAGTAGAAGTTATGGTAGTAGTGTACCCTGTAGTTGGTAGCTAGAGTTGTATATAACCAGCTTGCTTGGCAAATGAAAAGCAGTTCAATTGCTGCACTAGCAGAGGTGTGCTAGTGCTGTGTTCTGTGCTCACCCCCCTTCTTCAACCTCTAGCTATCTGTGTTGTTGTGTGTGTGAGCTGCTGCTCACTTGTGCAGGCCGGCCCAATTCCAACAGTTTTTTACTTTACAGTGCTCTATTTGTCAAAATCTCGTATCCCTTGTATTTAATATTTACTAGCTGGATTTTTTTGTAGCTCTTTGATTTCGTAAGCATCAAGAATATCAGCTACGCTGGCAGCCATGGAATGGACATAAAGATAGCGACCTCGACTACAGAGTTTGCGAGCTCTAGCGAGATAGTAAGTACTGCATAATTTTGTCTTGTTATTAAGGCACTAGCAAGAAAGTGAGTACTTTGCACAATTAGTGCTTAACTTAATGCAGAACTTCACTGGACTTCTATATTTATTGTAGGTCGAAGAAGATTCATATCAGCCTGCGGAGAAATACATCGGCCTGATCAATGAGGTACTGTATATATCTAGACTAGAAATAGAAAATTAGGATGAATTTAGCTATAATCAATTGAATTCTAACACACATTATCAAATAGGTTCATAATTTTCTAGTGAATGCAACGGGACAAATTAATGGCGCAAACATAGAAAACAATAAATTCTGTGTCAGCCTCCATTATAGGAATGTTGCTGAGGAGGTAAAGTTGGTCCTTAATTTTATTATTCTTGCGATTTTCCTACTTTCTGGTAACCAGCAATAATTTATACAAATTCATTAAATATTTGATTTCTTTTTTGCATTACAGGACTTGCCCCGTGTTCGACGGGTCGTCGATGAAACCTTGGAAAACATGAAGGATAACGTCGAGCTTATTGAAGGCAAAATGGTAAGCTCTCTAACTATATGGATAACCAAACTAACATATAAATGCATAATTTTTTGATGAAGTTTATAATCCACACTGAATTAACAGCAAAACATGAAAGTGATAAAGAAACCCTAACAAATGATGATTTGGTTCATCGTTCATCCTCATTTCCCATATCTTCATTAACAATAGCATGTGAAGCTAAACATAAACGTACAAGTTAGGCGTCTAATAATATTAGAAATGCAATCTAATGTAAGATAATAAAAAAGGTAGCTTTTTAGACATTTTAGTTATTGAAAATGGTGTAAAATATATTCATCTTTTATGTTTGCAAAAAATATTAGTTGCATAATAGGCGTAGGAGCAGAAGATAAAAAGGATGTCAAAGCTAGGCTTTTGTAGATGGTATGTGTAAGATGGATTAGGCACAATGAATAATAGATTGATTATGGAGGATATGATGTTACACATATATATAGGAAAGGATGACCTATGGTTTATAGAAGTAGACCAAACAATCGTGATCCTTGCCTACAAGATCAATCTATCCTATCGGCGGAAGGCCCAACAAGAGGAACTAGACGACAGTCCTAGAGGTTGTCATACCCCTTTGTCTAACATGCCCCGTAGTAGAAGCATCAGCACAGCTAAGCTAACATTGAGATTGGACCAAAATTTGCTGAAGATGGAGATCGGAAGCCCTTTGGTGAAGATGTCAGTGAATTGCGACGTTGTGCGAATATGCAAAACCTTGATGTCACCTAGAGCCACACGCTCACGGACAAAGTGAGGATCAATCTCAATGTGCTTGGTGCGCTGATGCTGAATTGGGCTGTTGGACATGTAGACCATGCTATGTTGTCACAGTAGAAAAGCGACACACGACGGAGAGGGGTGTGGAGCTCAAGCAATAGCTGCCACAGCCAAGTGGCCATGGCAACGTGTTGGCCACTACACAGTACTCAGCTTCGGCACTAGAGCGAGACATAGTGGACTGGCGCTTGGAGCACCAGGAGACGAGATTGTCCCCAAGAAACACAGCACAGCCCAATGTAGACTTACTTGCGTGCCCAATCAGCTTCCGACTATACCAAGCCCTTTGGTGAAGATGTCAGTGAATTGCGACGTTGTGGAACATGCAAAACCTTGATGTCACCTAGAGCCACGCACTCACGGATGAAGTGAAGATCAATCTCAATGTGCTTGGTGCGCTGATGCTGAACTAGGTTGTTGGACATGTAGACCGTGCTATGTTGTCATAGTAGACAAGCGACACATGACGGAGCGAGGTGTGGAGCTCAAGCAGTAGCTGTCATAGCCAAGTGGACTTGGCAACGGGGTTGGCCACTGCATAGTACTCAGCTTCGGCACTAGAGCGAGAAATAGTGGACTAGCGCTTGGAGCACCAGGAGACGAGGTTGTCACTGAGAAACACAACATAGCCTGATGTAGACTTGCGTGCCCAATCAGCATCTGAGTATACCAACAGTTCAAAGAATGAGTCCCGAATCAAGCGTGCCCCTGATGTAAGGATGCGCTTCAGAGCAGCAAGATGAGGCGCCCGAGTATCATGTATGTGAAGGCAAACTGAGCATAAGAGATATCTAGTTTGCTTCTATTGCAAGACTTGCAATCGGCCATGCCAGCCCGATCAAGAATGTCCAACATGTACTGCCGCAGATGAACTCTCTGTTGCAATGTCACTGAACATGCACCCCAAGAAAGTGGTGATGAGGCCCCAGGTCCTTCATAGAGAACTCGAGCTACAGAGGCAGTGAGGATGATGTCATCACGAAGAGGAGCAGGTACACTGTATCGGCTCCGCGATGATAGACGAATAGTGATGCATCAGACATGGCCTCGACGAAGCCTAGGGTGACGAGGTGAGTGGCAAAAGGCTGTTCCAGGCCTGGCTGTTTCAGACTTTAGAGTGATCTGTTCACACAATAGCAGGGTCCTCAAACCCTGAAGGCTGCGAGCAGTAGACCATCTCGGAGAGCGTCCCATGGAGGAAAGCATTCTTGATTTCGAGCTGGTGGATGGGCCACAGACGGAACAACGCCAGGGACAACACAGTATGAACTATCGCTGGTTTGATCACCGGGCTGAAAGTCTCACCGAAATAAAACTCCAGGCCGCTGGGTGAAGCCAGAAAGAAGCCAGCATGCTTTGTAGTGATCCAAGGACCCGCCAGCTTGCGGCTTGTGCTTGAAGATCCACTTCCGAGAGACAGTGTTCGCACCAGGGGGCGCAGCACCAAATCTCAGGTGTGATTCGGAAGCAAGGCAACGTGCTCTTCCTCCATAGTTACCCGCCAATCGGGGTCAGCAAGGGTGCTACAGAAGATCTTCGGAATTGGCAAGAGCAGCGTGGTACATGGCAAGTATGTGGTACCTGGCCTTGCCACAAGTTGTCATGGGGCGCTGATTAGTAACCAGGGCGACAAGAAACACCAGCTGCAACCGTACCGGCAGCGAAGGCAGCGGTATATCACGGGCTGCAGACCTCGCGGGCAGAGGTACAGCATGTGCTGGGACGGAGTCCGAAGGCGGTGCGGTTCGGCAAGAGTAAGTGTAAGTAGCATGCTAGAGGAGCCGCAGGTGCTGGTGCTGACCGACAAGATTAAACGAGACAGAACTCCCGCAAAGCAGCAGGCAGACGCGCATGGCTGTGCTGGCTGTGCGGGGCCTCTAGGGACGCACGTGGCTTTGCAGGGTGCTCCTGGGACGCTCGTGGTAGTGCGGTAGTGACGTCTGAGGCCACACATGGCTATGCAATGGCAAGAGCAGTGTCCAAAGCCACCATAGCGCACTCAGTGTGCTGCAGAGGGCGTTAAACCTACAGGGAGCAAAGGGTGTGTCCGGCCAATGGGCATTGGCACGATGTTAGTGAATTCATCCATGAAGGTGGTTCGCCGAAGCTATAGGGGCTAACTGAGTCGCAAAGGGAAAACAGTGGTCATCAAAGATGACATGTCTTGGAATGATGACCTTGTTGAGTTTTACATCAAGACAATGATACCCTTTGTGGTTATCGGAATAGCCAAGGAAGATGCATATACGCCGCCCGTTTTGTTAGCTGCCTTCGTCGCTTCTACTTCCTCTACTACCTGGCACCGGCGCCTCGGCCATCCTGGACGTGATGCCCTGATACAGCTCAGTCGTAGCTCTGGTCTTCCATGTACTCGAGCTCATGATGAGCAACTGTATCATGCGTGCCAATTGGGCCGACATGTTCGTCTTCCTTTTTCTAGTTCTACTTCCCATGCGGCCCGTATTTTTGATCTTGTACATTGCGACCTATGGACCTCTCCTATTCTGAGTATTTCCGGTTATAAGTACTATCTTGTGGTTGTTGATGATTTTTCGCATTATTCGTGGACTTTCCCTCTCCGTGCGAAGTCGGATACGTTTACCACGCTCCTTCACTTCTTTACTTGAGTGTCTACACAGTTCGGCCTCACCATCAAGGCCGTCCAGTGTGACAATGGTCGCGAATTTGATAACTCCACCTCCCGAGATTTCTTCCCCTCTCACGGTGTTCAGTTGCGCATGTCTTGTCCATACACCTCTTCGCAGAATGGCAAGGCTGAGCGGATGATTCGCACCACCAATGACACCGTGCGTACCCTTCTGTTTCAGGCCTCTCTTCCCGCTCGCTTCTGGGCTGAGGGTCTGCACACCTCCACCTACCTTCTTAACCACCTTCCTTCCGCGGCCTGTCCCGCTCCCACTCCTCACCCTGCCCTCTTTGGTACCCCGCCTCGGTACGATCACCTCCACGTGTTTGGGTGTGCGTGTTACCCCAACACCGCTGCCACTTCTTCTCACAAGCTGGACCCTCGCTCCACGCTCTGTGTCTTCCTCGGGTACTCCCCGGATCACAAGGGGTACCGGTGCTTTGACCTTACCTCCCGATGGGTTCTCATCTCTCGTCATGTGGTGTTCGATGAGTCCGTCTTTCCCTTTTCTAGCACTACCACCCCTCCGGGACCTGACCCACCCTCTCTGTTTCCCACTGACCCGGTGGTCCAGCCACCTTTTTCGTGGCCTCCTGCAGGTACCGCTTCACCGCGCGCCAGGCCGGCCCCCTGTCCCGGATCCCCAGCGGGTCCGGACCCGTCGTCCTCGGGCGCGGCCCCGTCCTCTCCGGTTGGTGCAGCCCCGGGGCCGTCGTCCCCTGCTTCTGCACCGGGGGGGTCGTGTCGGTCGCCGACGCCGGATCCCGTCCCGGCACCTGCCCCGGCACCTCCGTCGAGGTTCGCCGCGCCGGTACGAGCGCAGGCCGCGGCCGCCGCCGCTTGCGCTCCCTTCTCCACCGGGGACACCGACACCACCGCCGTAGTCCCCGCCGGCTCGTGGTGCCCCGCCGGTCTACCACCCGCCGCTGCTTCACCGACACCCGCGGCATGTTCACCCGATGGTGACACGGCACGCGGCTGGCACACTGCCGCCTCGTGTCCTCGAGGCTTCGACCAGCGACGCGGTGGTCTCCCCGGTACCCTCTTCCGTCCGCGACGCCCTGCTGGACCCTCACTGGCGCCGCGCGATGGAAGAGGAGTACGCCGCGCTACTCGCCAACCAGACGTGGGAGTTGGTGCCCCGGCCACCCGGCTCCAACGTCGTCACCGGCAAGTGGATTTGGACCCACAAGCGCCGGGCCGACGGCTCTCTCGAGCGCTACAAGGCCCGATGGGTCCTCCGGGGTTTCACTCAGCGCCCTGGAGTCGACTACGATGAGACCTTCAGCCCGGTGGTCAAGCCGGCCACCGTCCGTACCGTGCTCTCGCTGGCACTTGCTCGGTCTTGGCCCGTCCACCAGCTGGACGTCAAGAACGCCTTCCTCCACGGCCTTCTTACCGAGACAGTGTACTGCAGTCAGCCGGCGGGGTTCGTCGAGTCCACCCGTCCTGACATGGTCTGCCGGCTCAACAGGTCCCTCTACGGCCTCAAGCAGGCACCTCGGGCATGGAACCACCAGTTTGCTGCTTTCTTGCTGACCCTGGGTTTCATGGAGGCCAAGTCTGATACGTCCCTGTTCGTCTACCACCATAGAGCCGACACTGCATACTTGCTGCTCTATGTTGATGACATTGTCCTCACCGCCTCCAGCGAGCCACTTCTCCGCCGGATCATCACCGCTCTCCAGCAGGAGTTCGCGATGAAGGATCTGGGTGAGCTCCACCACTTCCTCGGTGTCACTGTTGAGCACCGTCCTGCCGGGCTCCTCCTTCACCAGCGGCAGTACACTCGGGACATCCTGGAGCGGGTTGGGATGACTGACTGCAACCCCTGCTCTACTCCGGTCGACACTCAGGGCAAGCTGTCTGAGGCTGAGGGACCACCGGTGGCCGATCCCACTGCGTACAGGAGTCTCGCCGGGGCCCTTCAGTACCTCACCTTCACCCGGTCGGATATCACCTATGCAGTTCAGCAGGTCTGTCTTCATATGCATGACCCCCGGGAGCCTCACCTCACGGCTCTCAAGCGTCTCCTCCGCTACCTCCGGGGCACGCTCGACTACGGCCTCCTACTCCACCGGGCCTCCTCCACCGACCTCGTCGTCTACACCGACGCTGACTGGGCCGGGTGCCCGGATACTCGCCGCTCCACCTCCGGCTACGCCGTCTTCCTGGGCGGCAACCTGGTGTCTTGGTCGTCCAAGCGCCAGCCGGTGGTCTCCCGGTCCAGCGCCGAGGCGGAGTACCGCGTCGTTGCTAACGGCGTGGCGGAGGCCGCCTGGCTTAGGCAGCTGCTTGCTGAGTTGCACACTCCGCCCTCCCGGAGCACACCGATCTACTGCGACAACGTCAGTGCGGTCTACCTCTCCACCAACCCCATCCAGCACTAGCGGACGAAGCATGTGGAGATCGACCTCCACTTTGTCCGTGATCGGGTGGCCATGGGCGAGGTGCGGGTCCTTCATGTTCCGACGACCTCCCAGTTCGCGGGCATCTTCACCAAAGGCCTCCCGTCCTCGACCTTCGCCGAGTTTCGCTCCAGCCTCAACATCACCGGTGGCTAGTTGCGTCCGTGGAGGGTTGTGTGTGTTCTTTCTTGTTCAGCCTCAAACTCCGCTGCGCCGGTAGTTCAGACTGCGGGGGTGTTAGAGTATGTGTTTAGGCCCATGAGGCTAAGGCCCATGTGGCCCATGTATGGAACCTATATAGCTACCATTCTAGGGTTAGCCCCAATCAATAGAATCTCTAAACCTAACAGGTATGTGAAAGAGTACCGGCATCGGAAGTCATGTTTAGGGTAGCTCCAGAATCGAAGTACCAGTCTTGCTACGACTCTGTTGCAGCGTCATGGTACTGAAGGAGCGTGAGGGCCTATCGGACCCATCCTAGGGCAGCCCAAGGATTAGAACTAGGAGGCAGCGAGGGTGCCCAATAGTTTTGCGTGCCAGCTAGCAGGGCGTGTAGGGGCGCCGGCCACTGGTATCGCGCCTGTGCCGGTGTTCTACGACATAGTGGCACCGCTAGTTGGCAAGGGCGCAAGCGGAGGGCATGGATCGTACATCAGGATGGAGCCGACCCACAGGTGGAGATGGGTCGGCCAGGGCATGCCGGCCCTAGGAGCGCCTAGGTCGCCTTGACCGTCCCCCTAGCCACAGTCAGTGCTCATGCTGCCTCTCTTGCCCTACTTGTTAAGAGGGGCGCCCGTAGCCCTAATGTTCCCCTATGGTGGACGAGGCTGTTCGAGGCAGGAATCAGGGGCTGATGCAGTGCACCTGGTTGATTTCTTCCAGGAGGAGATCGTTGTGCACCTCCACAAAGGAGTGGAAGGGGCGCCCACGCTGAAGATGAAGGCTGATGGAGGCGAACTTGTCGTTGAGGCCACGAAGCAAGTTGAGGACAGGAGTGTGGTCAGGGACGTGCCATGCCCTTGAGGCACCTGCAGTAGTCGGTGATGGACAGGTCAACCTGGCCAAATGTCCAAAACTCGGCGTCAAGATGGAGGACACGAGTTCCTCTGGGTCTCCATAGCGAGCCACGTCAAGCGTGCCGTGGACAGGGGCGCCATGATTGTGTCGACCAACTCGGAGATGGCACCGTAGTTCTAGGACTTGACCATGTAGTCCATGCGAGTCCTATCTAGGAAGGTCGGATTGGGGTTGTTCCGAAGCATGTGATCCTCGAGAGAGAATTTCCTCAAGGCGAGAAGGAAGAGCTCACGCCACCGCGTGTACTAACCGGAGGAAGGCTCAAGGATGATGCACAAGGGTCCTCATGTTCTAGACCCCGACCACTTAAGAGTGCAAAAGGACTGAAGGAGGGCATTGTGGAGGGAGAACGGACCACTGTCATCCTCCATCCCGATGCGTTCGGTGGCGGATTGCTTGGCAGCAGCGCGCTCCCAATCCGCGGCCTTCTGGCACGCTTGGGCAGCGGTGGCAGTGCACTCAAGGGCCTCACCGCGCTGTTTGCCGATGGTGGCCAGTTGGGCTTAAGCATCGTGGGCCATCTTTTCAGCGAAGGCGGCAGCATGGCATCACACTCGCGGGCAACATGCTCGTGCTCAGCGGCAGCAGCGCATTAGGCAGTAGCGGTGTGCTCGGCGACGATAACATCGACGCCATCAGAAAGGGGAGGAGGGTGCTGTCGGGAGCCTGGGAGCCTGTTATCTGGGCAGCGACGTCCATGGAGGGGGGCGGTGCTAGAGAACAAAGGAGGCATTCCTAGGCAGCAGAAGAGGGGCCAGGAGGAACCCGAGCGATTGATACAATGTAAGATGGATTACAATAAATAATAGATTGGTTATGGAGGATATGATGTTACACATATATAGGCAAGGATGACCTAGGGTTCATAGAAGTAAAACCAACCAACAGTGAACCTTGCCTAATCAAGATCAACCTATCTATCCTAGCTATACGGGCACAAGGCCCAACAGGGGCGCACAGGCTCAGCAAGAGGAATTGACGGCAGTCCTAGAGGCTGCCATACCCCTTTAGACATTGCAAAATTTGCCATAACTGGGCTTCGCAAAATTTGCCATCAGGCCCACAATTCATGGACTTAGACGGACCCACAATTTACAGACTCAGTGGCCATTATAATCAAGGAGGCAACATATTGGCAAATTTCCAATTATTTCTTTGTCTAACAGTATGCACAGCCCAAATAGCAGGAATTCAACAATGATAATTTGAAATAGAGCTTGGGAATTCAAATTTGGGAATGGAGAATTTACCTACTGCTGGAGTGCTGACTCCAGCCGCTGTCGTGTGCTGGCCTACTGGGTGCTGCATTAGTACTCGGCTGCTCCTGTGTGGGCTGCGGCTCTGCTCTCCAATGTGGGCATACGGGAAGACTCACCAACTGCAATGCCGGCGGCGGCACGCAGTAATGCCTCGTCGCCGGCCAGCGGCCGCGGCCGATGTCCCCTCCACCACCCCCTGGCGGCAGAGGACAGCAGGAGCGCAGCAGCCGCCTTGTCCAGCGGCCGCGGCCGGTGTCCCCTCCACCACCCCCTGCTCCGATTTGGCGGGTCGCCGTTTGCTGAGGCCCAATTCCTGTGGCTCTTGCTCGCTGCCGCCTTGTCCAATCTAGGGTTCGAAGCAAAGGAGCTAGGAGAGAGCGCGAGTCGTGGATGCTGGTTAGGCGTACGCCTGCTTTTTTGGGCCCATTTTTGCTTTATTGGGCTGGCAAGTATGAAGTGGAAGATATGTTGGGTCGTGGGTAGGGCCACTTCGACTTGGGCCAGAAAAACTAAAGTCATACTTAAGGCATTGACGTCTCTTGTTCGTTCCCCAACTACAGTAAGCACAGGGCGATTTTGAGGCGATTCTCCATACGCCGTTGAGCTGGCCGGCCCCTGCTCCTCCGGCGTCAGTCCGACGTCGTAGGAGAGGTGTGTTTGGCCCTCGACGATGGCTACTGTGTAGATAAGTGAGTATTATAATAGTATTTCAGCTTCTAGTGGTGTCTGATGGCATCTACTTCGGTGTCCATCGTTCTATCCTCCCTACGATCTCGGACTCTCCTGTGAGGCACGTCTTCCACTTATCCGAGGAATCGGGTTGGTGTTGCTGCTACCGCTTCAGCGGTTCTATCTCCTTTTGGGTTGTTTTCTCGTCGGATGGGTCGGAGATGCCTGCGATGCTTGAGGCGTCAGACTCCATCAACATCGGCGATGCAAGACATGTTCGTTCAACGTTTGAAGTGCGTATCATGTTTGATATGTGGTTTGTTGTGCCATTCAAAAACTAAAGTGTCTTCGTCGAGAAGGGTATCGGTTTCAAGCTGCAAGCTCGGCGAGTTCCTCTGCTTCTTCATGCAGTGGTGGTTCGTTGTGTGGTTCATCCAGTTGCTGACAACGAAGACGGCCGGGAGATCCTTGCAAGGACTTGAATGTATTTTTTGTTTTTCTCAAGGGTGTCGTCGCAAGGAAAACAATGTAATACTCTTTCATATGTGAAATAAAACCCGGTTCCTCTCAAAAAAAAAACTTAAGGCATTGACAAAATCTTGCAAAACAAATACAAGTTGTAAACCTTGCAAAACAAATAAAAGTCATACTTAAGCACATTTTGTTTAGCAACTTTCGACTTAAGGCATGCCTAGGCCCCACACTTAGGCACATCCACCCTCTTCTTCTCTAAAAAAGGCACATCCGCCACTTCAACAAACTATATCTATGGCCATTTCATCATAAAGCTAAAACAATTTTATGTAGCAAAAAAACATTGACAAAATCAGAATCATATCGTTATTTCTCTATTTGGATGACAAGTGTATTTTTGCTAAAGTCATAATTTCGTCTCTCTCTATTTTCCTAAAAGTTGTTAAAACAATTTCATCGCTCTATTTTCCCGAAAGTTGCTGAAGTCATAATTGTATTTTTGTGAAATTAATGCATTTTTATTTGTGTTTGTTTTGCAAGGTTTACGAGTTTCGCCCTCCGATCCCTTGGAACAAAGGGAACGCAGTGTTGTATCTGCTTAAGAATCTGGGTTTGGGCGACTCCTTCCCCATATACATAGGGGACGATCGTACGGATGAAGACGCATTCAAGGTGTCCTTCTAAACATGTACAATCAATGTAAGTTATTGATGTAATTTTTCTAATATAATATATCTCTTATTTCAGGTCATTCGTGAAAGAAATGATGGAATTGGAATCCTGGTCGCCGAGACGGGTAGGGAAACCAGTGCTTCCTATTCGCTTAAGGACCCAGCCCAGGTGATTTCTTTTAATCCTACGTGTGTAAATTTATAACCCCCACGTGTGTAAATTTATAACCCGTTGTCTGAAAGAGGGGAACCAAAAATGAGAGAAATCAGTGTTGGATTTTCAGGTGATGTATTTCTTGAAAATGCTGGTGAAGTGGAAGCAGTATACACAAAAATAAAGGGTACATATGCTTGCAACTTCTTCCCTGCTATTAGATCTATGCCCGTGACAACCATTAAGGGCTATCGGCACTAAGCACTGAACTTAAACTCTAGTACAGGACAAATTCTGTACTTGCATTGCATGATAGCAATCATTAATCTATCCGAAAACATGTGTCTGGAGCTTTAACAGACACATCATATCCAAAACATCAAATGGACATTGCAGCAGAAACCTTTGTATGACCATGAAAACCTATACATGTCTGCAGAAAGATGGTTCTATAATTATAATCTCAGTACGCGTTAATTATAATTATAATCTCAGTATGTGTACCTACCAAGTACATTTGCATCAAGTGAACCATAACCTACGAAATGCAGGCCACCAGCATTTCTGAAATGTTTCCACCAATGTGGCAACTACCTTTTACTCCCAACTCCCAAGTCAGGTGGCATAATAAACCTATGGAAATAAAGAAATTTACCCAACAATTTTCAGTATGTATGCAAGTTAATAAAGGTTTTATGTTGTCCTCTTGGGTAGAGAAAAAGGATCTTACAAGGACTGAACTCAAATGTTCAGGAACATGACACAATCATTAGTGATTCCACAAGCAAAAACAAATGGGTATGAGACCTGTATTGTTGACTCGAAGCCTAACACACTATGCATGGATAACACATAGTAGCGTATCCAGCACAATGGCCAGAATGCCATACCAAGCAAAACTTTGTTTTCTTAAAGCTATGAGCTGTAGACCTGTAGTATATTGTGCATTCAGTTAGTGAAGCAATCTAAAAAAAGTGTGGGCATATACTGAATTAATTGAATGCACATATACAACTTTGTTTCATACAGAATTCATTCTATTTCTTAAAACCAAATGTTTGGTTTACAGGATGGGCAACATGCGCGAGGTACATCAGATTCCAGATTGCAGAAATAGCAAATGGAAGACTTTATATGAGGATAAGCTAATCATACGTAGGATCTAAAAAGGCTAAGATACAGGAATGAGAAGAGATGCCTACCTGCGGTATGCAATAAATAAATTGTCCTCTGAATTTGTATCAAAATCTTGAATAGTTGCAGTGACTTCTTTTCTCAGACCAAGCTTATCAATAATCCAGCTCTAGATGGCATTCCTAGTTATTTGTTGCTACACATGGAGTAGCTTGCATGGACGATGAAGCAAGGCTGTGTCTGTGCCACATGCTGGTAGATGCTACTGCCGTTTGTGATGCTCGGTGTCTACTTTCATAACAGTAATATAATGCTTTTGTGACTTGTACTGTAGAAAATGCTGTAAAATCCTTGAACTTTCCATTGGGCCAATTTGGGCCATCAACGGAATCAGGTGGGCGATTCTATCCCCTCCATTGACCCCTCACAGCTCTGACAGGAACAAAAATTTCCACAATCCTCTTACTGCCTTGAAATTTTAACGTGGATCATGGCACACGATATCCCATAACATTCCTTTCACTCCTGGTGAGATCAACTCAGATACATTCTTTGTTTCTTGGCTGAGAGGGCAATCAGCCAGCCTCCTGTCCCTATGTACAGCAAGTCACGTAGAAGCCTTGGGCAGGAGATCGATGCAAGAACACGCACCCAGCACCCAGCTGCCACACCAACACTCTGCGCATTCATCATGCATCCATCCACGCTGCAGACGCGCGTATCCATTCCAGGGTCCACGCCACCTTCGTGCTGCATTCATCACGTACACATCTACGCCGAGCAGTCTGCAAGCACAGACGCACGTGTCTTACTACTCAGGCAAATCATCCCCGGCACTCCGGCGATCCGAGCAGCAACACATCGTCGGCGATCGGCGTCTTCGGCAAGCTTTCCAAGCACATGACACGCCATCTCGCTCCTTCACCGTCGACATATGGCAGCCAATACCTATGTTTAGATGCATATAATATGGACAGCCAGCTAGAAGATCGTGTGGCTATGGGTGTTCAGCAGCCCTTCTCGACAGCACATCGATCCCAGCGATCATGTTCATCTAGATCGGCAGCCATATGGCAGTGGCAAGTGCTTCAGCAGCAAGGGAGCACCTGCAACCTCTGATATTATCAGCTAGCAATGGCAGCGTGTGTCCCATGGGCCATGGGGCCTGGCAACACGACTGGTGGCAAGCATGGCAGCAAGCAGCAGCCCGGCAACATGACAACTAACTAGAACATTAGGCGTCCTTTGGACGCCTTGTCACGACTATTTGGTCAAACTTATAACTAAACTATTTGGCCAAATTAAAGTTATAACAACAATCTTCTTGCTTCATAAAAAACTAAACTAATTATTTTTGTCTTTTTATGTGTAAGATGTAAGATTCTTGCATAATCTAAAACTGATTAAAGCGATAATATGAACTTCATTAGACATCTTTAGAAACTTTAGGATCAGGCTAAACTTTTATTAAAGGTTGCATATAGATGGCTGATAGGAAATTACAGGAAAAGAATCTATATACGAAGATAGTACAATATAAATCAGATTAATATATATACGAAGATAGTACAATATAAATCAGATTAATATAAGTCATGTGTGGACTGACGACACACATTCGACATGCCATCACCTCCCATATTTGGCGAGCAAGGTGAAGAGGCAGGGCAACATGTAGATTTGCCATATAAGGAACGACTTTTTTGAAGATAGGCACCATTAGGTGTAGGACCACTGAAATTTGAATGTCATATCAGCAGATGCAAAATTTTCCCACCAACATCAAGGAACAATGCATTTTAGGTAAATGAGAGACAAGGAATAACAAAATTTACTATTTTTTTAGCATCATTACAAATGTATATTATCCTAATACATTTAATCTTTCCATAGAAATGGCACTTCCATTGTGCCAAAAGTGTATTTTTCCCAACGAAAATACCACTTAGGAAAAAAAGCTTAAGCTAGTCCAAGTTGTAATTTTGATCAATAAATGGTAAAATCCTCATCACATTGGGCATCATGGTTTCTACCTCGTGCTATCAATTTCCCATGCCTAGTAACAAAACCAGCATTGGCACATGTGGCTGTTACTTGTTAGATGAAGATCTAAGAGCAGCTCCAAGAGCTTAAGAAGATTCACTTGCTAAATCAATCACTTTAGCATGTTAATAAAATATGTAGAGAGCTCAATTTAATCTCTCTCCAGTAGTTCCTATAGTAGTTCCCTAAAAAATGAAAAAGCCCACAGCTTGTTTCTTTTCTTGTCAACCTCAACCACTACACACGCCGCCACCTGCCTGTCCCCAGGCTCTGTAGCCAGTCGCAGGTGCCCCTCTGCCTTAGTCACAACAAAAACAGGTGCCCCTCTGCCTTGCATGGCAGGCCCCAGCCACCCTCGCTAGGCATCAGCCAGCCAAAAACCACCTCCAGTCATATGCAGCCGGCCGCTGGCCAACTCCCAGCCCCTTCCAGCCTCCCCTATACCATCCCAGCTAGCTTCAGCTGGTCACTGCCAGTCCAACGGTGGCCAGGGCTTGGCCAAAGCTAGTTGTGGCAGGCCATTGGTGGCTGCAAGTGGACAGGACAGAGGTAGGGCAATGCAGGGTTGACATGTTGTATGTTAGAAACTATTCATGTGATGACAAATCAGTAAGCAATATAAAAACAAATGCACTCCACATATGAATGTGCTATTCATCAGCCGACAATACAAGAGTAAAACAAATTGCCACCCAAGAGTAAAACAAATTGCCACCCACATTGACCACATATCAAACTACTATTCATCAACAAACAAAACTACTTCACAAGCAAACTAATTTGGAATTAAAAACTGAAAGCACAGTTTATCATCAACACATTTATACATGAATTATTTGTATGATATAGTTTGAATGTACCATTCAGCAACAAAAACTAGAGAACAGACAAATCGCTGCCTCTGGACAGTAAAAAACATCCTCCAGGCAGCAGCCAAGGCCGGCTGCAGCAGGATGGGCGTGGCCAGCGGCTGGCTGGCATGCCTGGGGAGGCCTTCTGGGGAGGCCTTGGGAAGGGACCAGCCAGGAGCGGGCTGCGGCCTCCCAGAGCGTGGCCACAACCAGCCAATCAGTGGCCAACGGCAGGCTGATGGCGGCTGTGTGCAGCCTGCATGGGGTAGGGAGCAGCCATGATAGAAGAAACAGAGAAAATGTGCACATGATGGCAAAAAAAACCGGAGAGAGGGGGATACAAGCTATGCTATTGTTAGAAATGATCTGAGGCCCATGGATAGGTATAGGCCAATGCCCTAACCGTGCCTAAGGCCGAGTCAACCGAAGGGGAATCTTCCTCTCCGTATGTGCCGTAATCAGGGGTACCCTAGGGGTCAACCGAAGGGGAATCTAGTACGTGGGCATCCTAACGGTTAGTCTCCAATCTACTAATGTATTCATGCATTAGAGATCCTGTGGCTAACTCCTTTAATTTTCTCTAATATTGTGGTATCAAAGCCTGCTAATCTAGTTCGTGAACCCTAAGATGTAGATTAGGCTGAAAGGATCAAGATGCCCAAGAGGGGGGGGTGAATTGGGCTTTTCTAAAAATTAATTGCAAGAATTAAATCCTACAAGCCGGAATTCACCCCTAGTGCCTACTTGTGTTCCTAGAGAGTCTACCGTTAAAAAGTTTTGCACCCTAGTTTCCAATCCTAGTCTAGCATGGCAATTCTAGGAATGTAAAACAAGCAATGAAAGTAAATACGAGAAAGTAATTGCTTGAATGTAAAGGGGCAAGGAACACGGCGATGTTTTTCCGAGGTATCGGAGAGTCGCCACTCCCCACTAGTCCTCGTTGGAGCACCCGCGCAAGGGTGTCGCTCCCCCTTGATCCGCGCAAGGATCAAGTGCTCTCTACGGGTTGATTCTTCGACACTCCGTCGCGGCGAATCACCCAAAACCGCTCACAACTTGAGTTGGGTCATCCACAAGCTCCGCCGGATGATCACCAAACTCCCAATCACCACCAAGCCGTCTAGGTGATGGCGATCACCAAGAGTAACAAGCTAGAACTCTCACTTGACCACGACAAGCTCAAATGAGGAGGTGGATGCACACTTGCTACTCTCGAATCACTAGTGAGGAATCTCAAACTTTGATTCTCAAATTTCTATCCTCACTAGAGCTCTTGCACTCCCTTGCACTCTAAAGGGTTTTCTCAGATGTTTGAATGAGCAAGAGACCTCTAAAAGAGGTGGAGGGGTTGTATTTATACACCCCTCAAAGAAAACGAACCGTTACTTTCTGACACGGGGTCACCGGACGCGCCGGTGCAACACACCGGACGCGCCGGTCCCCCGTAACGGTCAAAACGTGATTTTGAAATCGAACCACCGGACGCACCGGTCAGGGGTGACCGGACGCGTCCGACGTGCAAGGGTGCTTACTGTACTTGCACCGGACGCGAGGCCGCGTCCGATGCCTGAAGACCGGACGCGTCCGGTCCTCTCAGGACCTTACTGGACTCGCACCGGACTCGCCGATCAAGTCCAGTATCGCGTCCGACGGGTGTTCTCCAGGAGTGACACGTGTCAGCCACTGACCACTGCGTCCGGTCCTAGCGAGGACCGCGTCCGGTGGTCAGGGTCCAAACCCTAGCGCGGTTAAGTACAGACCGGACGCGTCCGGTGCTCCCGAAGACCGCGTCCGGTGCCTGGAAAACAGCCCGAAACTCGTCGAAACGCGTCGCAACTTCAACCAAGTTGCTTCTAACTGAACCTTGAGCTAATCTAGGGTTGCCTAGCGCCAAGTTTAACAAGTGTGCACCACACCTAAACATAGGACTCGCCTAGGTCAAGCTACCCATTCATGCCCCTCTTTATAGTACGGCCAAAAGAGAAAAACGAAGATCCTAACGACTATTCCGAATGTGTCTCAACACTTCGTCATCCGGAACTAACCGTCCTTAATCTTGACGTCACTCTTTTGAAAACCGAAACGATTTCCATCAAGGGACACGAATACCACAGTGCTCAAAGCAGTTATCACCTTCATGACCTAACTTACCAAGTTTCTGCAAAACACACGTTAGTCATGGTAATAAAGTGTTGTCATTAATTACCGAAACCAAACTTTGGGGCCTAGATGCTTTCAATCTCCCCCTTTTTGGTGATTGATGACAACACTAAGTTTCAATGGATTAGAGTGAAGGTTTTCGAGCATGCTTGGTTCACATAAGCAAAAGACAATAAGCATAAGGGGTTAGGAAATGCTTATGTGCTCCAAGCCAAAAGAGTGTACTTCATAAGATAAGACATAAAACGTTAGTACACAAAAAGATATAGCTCATAAGTAATCGGAGTAAGGCACGGAAGCACAACCTTAGAGCTATAGCTAAAACGGTGACATATATTAAACACAGTGACGAATAAGACATTAAGACTCAAAGTTTTACGACTCGATGACAATGTCACACGAATGCAATGCTGAAAATAAACATGATATGCATGAATGTAGCACACGAAAAAAAACGAAAACCCACTAACAAACTCCCCCTGAAACTACTCTCTCTCCCCCTTTGGCATCAAGCGCCAAAAAAAACTAAACTAATCTGACGGGGGGACAGACGGAGCCGTGTCGGGTGCCGAGGTGCGCGGAGTGATCACGAAGTGAAGCGAATCACCCTCGGAGTCTGAGCTATCTGGCTGACCCTCTGAAGAAGCTCGTGGCTGCGAAGCGGTCTGGGTCTGAGCAGGAACAGGCGCTGACTGTGTAGCAACAAGTGGATCTGTCTGAGTGACCTGAGCCTGAAGTGCGCCAGTAGCTGGGGGGTCTGTCGAGGCAACTGAAGACGGGAGGGTCTCTGTAGTCCCGGTCCCTGTCACTGGTGGAACTACTGCCTCGGAAGCTGACAACCCTGACGAAGAGTGAAAGGTAGTCGTGTGCGAGGGTGTCGGCTGACCAGTCAACTCGCTGTAAGTGGCACTGAAGTCACCAATAGGTGTGCCTGTCAAGAGATGCGGGCGAGGCTGGTCTGACGGTGTGAACCCCGTATGGATAGGAGTGAAGCTCGGGGACTGAAAAGACTGGGGAACCTGCTGCTGTGGCGATGTAAACTGAAAGCTCGGCTGTCCCTGACTGGATGGACCGCTGGAATGCAAAGCCGGAGCCATGATAGATGCAGGCGGAGGAACCCCAACTGTGATGAGATGCCGCAGAAGATCCATGTACTGCTGCTGACTCTGTCGCTGCATCTCAACCTGCTGCCTCTGGATCTCTAGCTGCTGTCGCTGAAACTCGTCCTGGCGAGCCTGTATCTGTGCTAGTGCTGCAGCTGTATCCTGTGCCTGGCGCTGTATCTGCTGCTGCTGCTGCTCCTGAGCCTGGGTCAGCCTCTCAAGGATAGCCACCATGGCTGGGTCTGAGCGGGAGGCTGAGCCAGATCCACCGGCCTCGTGGTCGTGAGACCGAGGAGACCGGTACCTGGGGATGGGCTGGTAGTCCTCATCAGTGCTGTCTGAAGTGACATCCTCAGGTATCTCAGCAGGCTGAGTGTCAAGGTCTGCGAGCTCTGCCTCGGCAAGCTCGTCAACTCTAGCGTCCTGCTCAGCTGCTGTCTCAGGAACATCAGGGCGCTCACGCTGTCCTGGTGCTGGAGCCTGCTCTCTAGTAACTGAAGCCCAAAGCTGTCTGATGTCATAGTCAGGGAATGCTGTAGTAGTGTTGGCAATCTCTGCCCTGATCTCTGGTGGCATCTGGATAGCAGATCTGATAATGAAGCAAATCCAGTGGGCATAAGGAAGCTGACGGTTACCCTTGAAGCCCTCAGCAATGGTGTCCTCCATCTCACTGAGAATAAGATCCCAAATATCAAACTGACGCTGTGTCACGAGGTGGTGAACAACCCAAAGCTGCATCCTCGTCAGTCCCTCTCTGTAGCCAAGTCTGGGCAGTAAGGTGCGTCTGAGTATAGCATCCAGAACTCGGGCTAGAGGTGTCAGGCTGGCAGGTGTACGACGTGACCCTTCGCCAAAAGGCTCGCGAAAGCAGGGTCGAACCAGGTCGGTGGGTGGCACTGAACCGCCGTGAGGGCGTCTGGGAGGTGGAGTCTGACCATAGCACAACTGGTGAATCCTCGTGTCAGAAGCAGGTAGTCTGAGGATCTCTCGGGCTCTGGAGCTGTAGAGTCTGTGGTCGCGGCCTCTGAATGCAAAGTGAATGAACTCATGGGCAGGATCAATCCATAGAGAAGCGTAGAACTCCCTGACCCATGTGCCACAGTAAGCACCTGTCCGTCCAAGTAGATCTGATAAGCCAGGCAGATAGGACAGGTGAGGACGGAGCTGCTCTCCCACAACATCAACCAATGCCTCTAGTCGACACACCCTCTGAGGTCTGAAAGCTATGCCACTGTCAACTAGAGCCCTGTAGAAGTCCTCCTGAAGTGGGGTATAGAAACCCTCTGAAGCTCTGGGATCTCTGACAGGTGGAAACCATCGGCTGACCTCCACGAACCGCAGACCCTTCACCTGACGTGCTGAAGCACCCCTCAGGTCTAAGTGCTCGACCGGGGGTGACCCTCTGACTCTGGGAGGAGGTCGTGCTCCACGACGCGGGCCCTCTGGCCTCGGTGTCACCTGTGAACGAGCACGTGTGGAGCGGCGACGTGGTGGAGACTGAGCTGCCTGCTCCTCTGTATCCTCAGTGGCCTGTGGAGCCTCAGTGGCCTGGGTAGACTCAGTAGCTGGTGTAGTCTCTGTAGCCTGTGTCTGCTCTGAGGGAGGATCAACTGACATCTGCTCTGAAGGTGCTGTAGCCTCAGTGTCCTCAGTGGCCTCAGTGCCGAGCTGTCGACCTTCAAGATGAAAGCGACGCTCGCCTATGTGTAACCCACTGCGTCTGCCACCTCTCTCTGCCTGCTCTGCGGCGTCTGCCACGGCCTGAGCAATCTCTGCATCTGACGGTGCCTTCCTCTTCTTTTTGGCTGCAATCTTGATGCGCTTTCCACGCGCAATCTCATCACGACGGGGGGGGCTGTTGTCCCCGTCACCAGGAGCACCACCGGCGTTCTTGCAACGCACCATGCTGACTGACTGCCTGAAAACCTCTGTGAGATGATGAACTGACACTCGAGAGGCTTGGCCTCAATCCGTATCCGCAGGCTTGGCCTCGGATTAAGCAAACAGAACTGACCCGGCACACCGACTGACTCGCTGCACATATGGAATAGAGGGATATACAATAAGCATATATATATCTAAAGATACGAAACCCTAGATAGCAAGCACGTGAGATACGAAAAGAAACGACGCCAAGCTACCTCGGATCGACGAGACGACGGTGAAGGAACGAGGTGACCTAGTTCGCGAGAACTCCCGAGATCGGCGATCGAGCACTGAAACGGCCAACCGAGATAGCAATGAATAGTTATGGTCAACGGCAAGCCCTAAAGATGAAAAGGAAAGGACTTGAATCGAAAACGGAATCGAGTCGAGCCGTTACCTGAGTTAGGGTTACCAAAACCTAATCTAGGGTTTAGGGGTAAACCCTAGTTTCAAATCTCGGCCGAAAGAATCACGGGCAGTTGAAGCTAGGGCACGGGACTTAGCAGCGGCGCTGGAGGAGAGCCACGGTGCGGGCTGGCTCGCCGGCGGTGAGAGAAGGCGGCGTTTGGCGGCGGCGCGGCGAGTGGCGCGGCAAACAGCGGCTGAGGTGCGGGCGCTGTGCGAGGGAGCGAATGCGGGCGAGCTGAGCGGCGCAGCGCGATGGGAATCGCCGGAGAGGAGGAAGAAGGTAGGTTCGTGGTGGCTCCGGTGGGTTGGGTCACGGCGAGTCGGCGAGACAAGGCGGCGGTGGCGGATTCGTCGGTTGAGAAAAAGAAAAAACGCGAAGACGAACCGGTTATATGAGGGCGGAGATCCGCTCGATTCGGAAGCACCGGACGCGGTGGTCAAAATCACCGGACGCGGTGGTGCAGCGTCCGGTGACACTCCAGTAAGCGCCTGGAGTCACCGGGCGCGTCCGGTGAGGACAGACCGGACACGGTCAGAGTCCGATGGCTGAGTGCTCGGGATTTCATCGCGGAGCACCGGACGCGGTGGTGGTAGCCGGGACCGGACGCGGTGGTGGTCAGAGGCGCGTCCGGTGCAGCGTCCGGTGCCTAGATCTGGACTTTGTCTTCTGGAAAACCGGACGCGCTGGTGGACACCGGGACCGGACGCGGTGGTGCAGCAACACTGCGTCCGGTGCAGCGTCCGGTCGCTGTTTTTCGCCTTTCTTCGTTCCGAACTTCGACGCGACTTCTCCCAATCAAGTTCCAATTCAAAGAGACACAAATAAACACCAATTGGAACCCGATATGAGTGACCTCACTCAAACCCTCAAATTTTTAAAATATTTTGCCTTAGGCTAGTATTATTTTTACGAAAATAGGCAATAAACACCCGAGGAGCAACGTATGGCCATGCAATAGAGTTTTTGAACCTTTAGGAGCATCAAATGCTCTCTCTATTCATGGACGAACACAGAGGTTGCTCAAAGCTAAACCGAAAAAGAATGACAAACAAACAACCATGCATATGCAATGCAATACAAGAAAGCAAAGCTAGGTTGCTTGTCAAGTTTGATCCACGGTTAGGCTTCTTCACTCCTCCAAAGGAGGGTTATCGTAACCGTGTTAGCCAAGCCCTAAATGCATTGCGATAAAGTAAACGTGACATATGATACAATGCAATGCAAGGGACAACACGCGCTCATTTTTTAAAGTTACTTGAATCAAGCACATTGAGTTCACTTCTTAGTCTACAAAAGGTAGCCTCGTCCAAAGGTTTAGTGAAGATATCCGCTAATTGATTTTCACTTCGTACACCTTCTAGTGATATGTCATTTTTAGCAACGTGATCTCTTAGAAAGTGATGATGGATATCAATGTGCTTGGTGCGAGAGTGTTGTACCGGATTGTTAGCAATTTTAACGGCACTTTCATTGTCACATAAAAGTGGCACCTTTTCAAGAACAACTCCATAGTCTAGAAGGGTTTGTTTCATATATAAGATTTGTGCACAACAAGCCCCCGCGGCAATGTATTCCGCCTCGGCGGTGGACAAAGCCACACTATTTTGCTTTTTAGATGACCAAGATACTAGTGATCTCCCAAGCAAATGGCACCCTCCGGATGTGCTTTTTCTATCAATTTTGCAACCGGCATAATCCGAGTCGGAATAGCCAACTAGTTGGAATCTAGCTCCTTTGGGATACCAAAGACCAATGCTTGGGGTGTGCTTAAGATATCTTAAGATTCTTTTTACGGCACTTAAGTGAGGTTCTTTAGGGCACGCTTGAAAGCGAGCACACATGCACACACTAAACATGATATCGGGCCTAGATGCGGTAAGGTACAACAAGCTACCAATCATAGAACGGTAGAGAGTTTGATCAACCGGTTTACCTCCCTCATCTAGGTCGAGATGTCCATTTGATGGCATTGGGGTCTTGATTGGCTTGCATTCTTCCATCTTGAATCTTTTGAGAAGATCCTTGGTATACTTTTCTTGAGAGATGAAAATCCCTTCTCTCATTTGCTTGACTTGAAAACCAAGGAAGAATGTGAGCTCACCAATCATTGACATCTCGAACTCCTTCGACATCAATTCACCAAACTCCTTGCAATAATCTTCATTTGTTGACCCGAAGATGATATCGTCAACATACACTTGACAAATGAAGATCTCCCCATTAAGCTTCTTGGTGAATAGTGTGGTGTCGACCTTCCCGATGGTGAAGCCCTTCTCAATGAGGAAGTCCCGGAGGCGCTCATACCACGCTCTAGGGGCTTGCTTGAGCCCATATAGCGCCTTGGACAACCTATAAACATGATTAGGATATCTAGGGTCTTCAAACCCGGGAGGTTGATTGACATAGACTAGTTCATTAATAAAGCCATTTAAGAATGCACTTTTCACATCCATTTGATATAATTTCATATCATGATGTGATGCATATGCAAGGAGGATACGAATGGCTTCAAGTCTTGCAACGGGTGCAAAAGTCTCTCCAAAATCAAGGCCTTCAACTTGAGAGAACCCTTTTGCAACTAGTCTTGCCTTGTTCCTCACTACTATGCCTTGGTCATCTTGCTTGTTTCGGAACACCCACTTGGTTCCAATGACTCTTGCACCTTTAGGATGCTCTTCAAGTGTCCACACTTGGTTGCGGGTGAAGTTGTTCAATTCTTCGTGCATGGCATTCACCCAATCCGGATCTTGAAGAGCTTCTTCTACATTCTTAGGTTCAACACAAGAGACAAAAGAGTGATGTTCAACGAAAGAAGCTAGCTTTTGAGATCGGGTCATTACTCCCTTTGAAGGACTCCCTATGATGAGTTCTTGTGGATGAGCTTGAAGTAGAGGTGAGTTTCTTCTATCAACCACTTGAGGAGGTGGATGGGGAGCATCAACATCTTGTGCTTGTGCCTCGGCTTGTTCATGAGAGACATAAGTGTCTTCATTTTCAACTCTCTCATTCTTGTCATCACCTTGAGGCACACGTGATGAAGATGGTGGATCAATGATTTGCACATCGTCTTCATCATCTTTTGGCTTGATGTCTCCCACCGGCATGTTCTTCATGGCCTCCCTCAAGGGTTCATCACCTACATCATCACAATTCTCAATTGCTCCTTGGGAGCCGTTAGATTCATCAAATTCCACATCATATGTTTCTTCAACCAAACCGGTGGTATGGTTAAATACTCTATATGCTTTGGACTTTGATGAGTAACCAACAAGAAAACCAATATCACAACGTCTTTGAAACTTCCCTAGGTGTTGACGCTTCTTGTAGATGTAGCATTTGCAACCAAACACCCGGAAGAATGAAACGTCCGGCTTCTTCCCATTAAGCAACTCATAGGGGGTCTTGCCAAGAAACTTTTGGAGGAAGAGGCGATTTGAAGCATAGCATGCGGTGTTGATTGCCTCGGCCCAAAACTTTTCCGGAGTATTGTACTCATCTAACATTGTTCTTGCAAGGGTGATCAAGGTCCGGTTCTTTCTCTCAACTACACCATTTTGTTGAGGAGTGTAGGTTGAAGAAACTTCATGCTTGATTCCAATTTCATCACAATAAGCTTCTATGTTGGTGTTGTCAAACTCTTTGCCATTGTCACTTCTAATCTTCTTTATCTTGACTTCAAATTCATTTTGAGCTCTCTTTGCAAACTTCTTGAAGCAACTTGCCACTTCGGATTTGTCATGAAGGAAGAAAGTCCATGTATATCTTGAGTAGTCATCCACTATCACAAGACAATAGAGATTACCACCCAAGCTCTTGTATGTTGTAGGCCCAAACAAGTCCATGTGTAGAAGTTCTAGCACTCTTGAGGTTGACATGAAAGCCTTGGTGGGATGAGTGTTTGCAACTTGTTTGCCGGCTTGACATGCACTACAAGGTTTGTCCTTTTCAAACTTCACATCCTTCAATCCTCTTACTAGTTCTTTCTTCAATAGCTTGTTGAGGGTGCTCATTCCAACATGTGCAAGCCTCCTATGCCAAAGCCAACCAAGTGAGGTCTTGGTGAACAAACATGTCATCAAATTTGCATCTTCGGAGGTGAAGTCAACAAGATAAAGATTGTTGTATCTAAAGCCTTTGAATATCACTTGCTTGTCATCTATCTTTGAAACTTCAACTTCATTTGGTGTGAACAAGCATTGGAAGCCAAGGTCACAAAGTTGCCCAACGGATAACAAGTTGAAACTCAATGAAGCAACATAGAGCACATTTGAGAGTGAGTGATCATTTGATATTGCAATCTTGCCTATACCCTTGACTTTGCTCTTTGAATTATCCCCAAATGTGATCTTCTCTTGACATATCCCATTCTCTTCAATGGAGGTGAACATACGAGGATCACCGGTCATATGTTGAGTGCAACCACTATCAATAACCCAATGAGATCCACCGGTCTTGTAGTTCACCTACACACAAGAGATCAAGCTTTTTGTTTAGGGACCCAAACTTGAGAGGGGCCCTTGACTTTCTCAACTAGTGACTTGGCAACCCATATTTTCTTTGGCTTATTCTTGTTTGGGGGACCCAAAAACATGACTTTCATCTTTCCATTTGAATCTTTTCTTAGCATGTAATGAGCATTGAAGGCAAAGGGTCTAGCATGCTTGGGCAAGGGTTGTGGTGGTGGAGTTTTGCATTCATGAGCAAAATGACCTTCTTGACCACACTCAACACATCTCTTTGGCTTGGGCTTTGATTTGCTTTGTTGTTGAGCTTTTGCTTTCTTCTCTTGATTTGCCAAGTACCCAATACCACTTCTATCCATCTTCATCACGGTGTTCATGAGGAGCTCACTTTGCAAATATTGGCCTCTTGTGAACTTGCTTAGGCCGGTCTTGAGATGCTCTTTTTCTTGCTTGAGCTTCTCGTTCTCTTCAATGAGTGACTCATTTGTTGTTTGCTTCTCAAGAGCCATCAAACCTTTGAGCTTCTTGTTCTCATTTGCAAGCTTCTCATTCTCACACTTGATCTTGGCATAATCATCATGGTTGCATGACTCAACCACACTCTTGCCTTTGCTACTAGAACCTTGCTCAATGCTTTCAATGATCAAATCATCACATGATGTAGCTATGTCACACTTAACAACATTGTTAGTAGCATCATGTGTCTCAAGAGCAAGTTCATTAGCAACCACAAGACTATCATAGTCAATTTTTAATGTGGTGTATTTGTCTTTTAGAGAGCTATGTCTAGTGATGAGCTCATCATGCTTCTTCTCAAGTTTATCATGTTGATCTTTAAGCTCTTTGTTAGAAGTTTTGAGCTCCTTGAGAGTGGAAGACATAACTTCATTTTGATCTCTAAGCTCACCACTAGTCTTTTGAGCATTTTCAAGCTTAGATGAGAGTGATTCATTTTCATTTTGAAGGTCATCATTTTCACTTCTAGTCCTTCTTATGATTTTAGTGTATTTGTTTAGCAATTTTACAAGTTCATCATAAGAAGGTGCATCAAATTCATCATCACTATCACTATCATCATCATCATCACTATCATGGTTTTGTACCTTTCGTTCACCCTTGGCCATAAGGCATAGGTGAGTAGTGGACGATGATGGTGAAGAAGGCGGTGAAGGTGGTGGTGAAGATGTCGGTGAAGATGATGGCCCCATCACAAATGCGGCGACCTTCTCTTTCTCATCGTCGCTCTCATCTTCGGAGGAACCACAAGATGATTCAATGTCGGTGAGCCAATCACCAACAATATAGGCCTTTCCACCCTTCTTCTTCTTGTAGAACTCCTTCTTCTTGCCATCCTTCTTCTTGTATGGCTTGTTCTTCTTCTTCTCATCTTCTTCATCACTTGAATCATTTTTCTTGCCCTTGTTCTTGTTCTTGAACTTGTCTTTTGGTGGTCTAGGGCATTGATGAGCTAGGTGGCCAAGTTCACCACAATTGTAGCAATCCATCTCCGAGATGGGCTTTCTCTTGCTACTTGTGAAGAATTTCTTTTTCTTACCATCGAACTTGATGCCACTCTTGTTAAGCTTCTTTAGCATCTTGGTGGTCTTCCTCACCATGAGTGCAAGTGATTCATCATCGATATCACTTTCACTTGAGCTTTCTTGCACGATCATGGCTTGGCCCTTCTTCTTCTTCTTGTCATGGCTAGCTTTGAAGGCCAAGTCTTTCTTCTTGGAAGATGATGAGCCCTCTTCCGGAGTGATGTGCATGTACATCTCATGAGCATTGATCTTCCCCAATACTTGAGTCGGTGTTGCGGTGGAGAGATCACTTTGATGAAGCACGGTAACAATGTGACCATACTTCTCAACGGGAAGCACACTCAAGATCCTCCTTGCAACATCCGATTGACTCATTTGAGTGAGTCCAAGAGCATTGAGGTCCTCTACAAGAACATTCAAGCGAGTGTACATTTCATTAGCACTTTCTTTGGGAAGCATCTCAAAGGAATTAATTTTCTTTAAAGCAATATGATAGCGTTCCTCACGCTCACTCTTAGTTCCCTCATGGAGAGCACAAAGATTTTGCCACAAATCATGAGCTTTGCATTACGCACACGATTGAAGATATCTTTGCCTAAGCCCCGGTAGAGTGCATTTTTGGCCTTTGCATTCCACCGGTCGTACTTCTCCTCGTCACCCGTGGGGTTTGCGGGATCCTTGATGGCGGGAAGCCCTTCGGTTGCGGCTCTAAGACACCCGACATCTATGGCTTCGAGGTACGCCTCCATTCGGATTTTCCAATATGGAAAATCATCCCCCTCAAAGGTGGGAGGTGGTCCTTCCCCGTTAGACATCTTGCTCTAGGCGGTGAAGCCTAAAATAGGAGCAACCTTGCTCCGATACCAATTGAAAGGATCAAGATGCCCAAGAGGGGGGGGTGAATTGGGCTTTTCTAAAAATTAATTGCAAGAATTAAATCCTACAAGCCGGAATTCACCCCTAGTGCCTACTTGTGTTCCTAGAGAGTCTACCGTTAAAAAGTTTTGCACCCTAGTTTCCAATCCTAGTCTAGCATGGCAATTCTAGGAATGTAAAACAAGCAATGAAAGTAAATACGAGAAAGTAATTGCTTGAATGTAAAGGGGCAAGGAACACGGCGATGTTTTTCCGAGGTATCGGAGAGTCGCCACTCCCCACTAGTCCTCGTTGGAGCACCCGCGCAAGGGTGTCGCTCCCCCTTGATCCGCGCAAGGATCAAGTGCTCTCTACGGGTTGATTCTTCGACACTCCGTCGCGGCGAATCACCCAAAACCGCTCACAACTTGAGTTGGGTCATCCACAAGCTCCGCCGGATGATCACCAAACTCCCAATCACCACCAAGCCGTCTAGGTGATGGCGATCACCAAGAGTAACAAGCTAGAACTCTCACTTGACCACGACAAGCTCAAATGAGGAGGTGGATGCACACTTGCTACTCTCGAATCACTAGTGAGGAATCTCAAACTTTGATTCTCAAATTTCTATCCTCACTAGAGCTCTTGCACTCCCTTGCACTCTAAAGGGTTTTCTCAGATGTTTGAATGAGCAAGAGACCTCTAAAAGAGGTGGAGGGGTTGTATTTATACACCCCTCAAAGAAAACGAACCGTTACTTTCTGACACGGGGTCACCGGACGCGCCGGTGCAACACACCGGACGCGCCGGTCCCCCGTAACGGTCAAAACGTGATTTTGAAATCGAACCACCGGACGCACCGGTCAGGGGTGACCGGACGCGTCCGACGTGCAAGGGTGCTTACTGTACTTGCACCGGACGCGAGGCCGCGTCCGATGCCTGAAGACCGGACGCGTCCGGTCCTCTCAGGACCTTACTGGACTCGCACCGGACTCGCCGATCAAGTCCAGTATCGCGTCCGACGGGTGTTCTCCAGGAGTGACACGTGTCAGCCACTGACCACTGCGTCCGGTCCTAGCGAGGACCGCGTCCGGTGGTCAGGGTCCAAACCCTAGCGCGGTTAAGTACAGACCGGACGCGTCCGGTGCTCCCGAAGACCGCGTCCGGTGCCTGGAAAACAGCCCGAAACTCGTCGAAACGCGTCGCAACTTCAACCAAGTTGCTTCTAACTGAACCTTGAGCTAATCTAGGGTTGCCTAGCGCCAAGTTTAACAAGTGTGCACCACACCTAAACATAGGACTCGCCTAGGTCAAGCTACCCATTCATGCCCCTCTTTATAGTACGGCCAAAAGAGAAAAACGAAGATCCTAACGACTATTCCGAATGTGTCTCAACACTTCGTCATCCGGAACTAACCGTCCTTAATCTTGACGTCACTCTTTTAAAAACCGAAACGATTTCCATCAAGGGACACGAATACCACAGTGCTCAAAGCAGTTATCACCTTCATGACCTAACTTACCAAGTTTCTGCAAAACACACGTTAGTCATGGTAATAAAGTGTTGTCATTAATTACCGAAACCAAACTTTGGGGCCTAGATGCTTTCATAGGCCTCATATTAAATTAATAAGAGGTCGTTTTAATCCAATTAGCGCCCTAATTACTCACTGTTATGCCCAATTACGCCATGTTGATCAAATTTTAGGCTCTAAATCAGTCATGCCTTAGTTGTCTATGCCTCTGTGTGTGCATATATCTTTGGATTAGATAGGATCTTAGCATGATTAGGGCCTAGATTGTGATCAGTCACGGGTTCATCACGGATTGACGTTGTTGTGTTTAACTTAATGGCTATTTACTCTCGCCTTAATCTCATTTATGGCTAATTAGCCTCTGGCCATGATGAATCTCACCGAATCCACGCGCATTAAGTGAATCCGCGCGCATCAAGTTGATAGGGTTCAAATTAGCACAGAGAAGGAAGGGAATTTGCAAATCTCAGACATTTATGAGCCTTTTCCCCCAGATTCCCGAAACCCCAAGTCATGTTTTTCCCCCAAACTTAGAACTTGAAAAAAATCCAAATTACTGCTAACTTCGGGCAAGGGCTTAGGATGATGTTACCTGGCCCGGTCGCCGCCACCGCCATTAGCTCTAACGCGGCACGGCGTTCCTCGCTGCCGTTAGGGTGCTCATGGGTGGACGCCTTCATGGCCGCGCAACAGGATCGCGCCGGCGCCACCATGTCCCGTGCCGCGTGTGCGCCGCCGCTGCAGACGTGATGGGGGCGCCGCCTCTGCAAACGCGAATCAGGGCGCCGACGCGAGCATCCGTACGTGCGCCGCCATGGCATCCTGCGTGTGCCGCTGCCACCTCCCGTGCGTGCGCCGTTGCAGCAAAAAGGCGCTGATGTGGAGCCACTCGACAGAGCGCCGCGCAAGCTCGTCCGCGCGAGCGCTCCGGCAAGGGGGCCCACACCGGCGCCGTCGATCTCGTTACCGGCGGCGTGGCTGCCCTCACGCCCTGGCAGCTGCCTCTCGAGAAAAGCGGAATGGAGAGGAGAGAATGAAGCTAGGATGCCCTCTTGCGTCCGTGGCCGTCTGATCAAGTTCAAGGGCCAAGATTGCTCGGGCCGTTAGCAGGCCAGTGGGGCGTGGCTGAAGGCTGCTTTCGCAGCCCAGGCCCACGTTGTCACGGCCTGAGCCCATGCGAGAGAGAGCGCTGGGGCGTGATGGGCTGGGTCGGTTGCGGCCTGGCATGGTCCGCCATTCAACAGTTGAAAGGAAAAAGTCTACTTTTCTTCCCCTAATTCTCTTCAAAGTCCGCTTTTTCTCCCTCAACTTCAAAACCGGACAGACCACCCTCTCAACTTTTCAAACCATGCATTTTACCTCCCTCGAGCGGTTTTGAAGGCGGTTTTACTACAGTAAATGATGGTTTTGCTACGGTGTCCATGTTTTTGTCTTTTTCTTTTTTTATTTATTTCGGCTGAATCTTTGAAAAATCATAGTAAATCACAAAAAAAATCATAAAATAGAAAATCCAATTTTGTTGCACTCCACATGAGTATATCTTTGATATAATATATAATATATAATATGGTATGCTTTAGTACAAAGTTTTTGCTATGAATGTTTTGCCTTTTTCTTTTTTATTTTGCCTTTTTTATTTATTATATGTTTACTGTGTAGATCTACTCATGTGGAGTGCAACAAAATTGGATTTTCCATTTTATGATTTTTCTGTGATTTACTATGATTTTTCAAAGATTCAGCCGAAATAAATAAAAAAGGAAAATACAAAAACATGGATACTGTAGCATACCACCGTTTACTGTAGCAAAACGCCTTCAAAACCGCTCGAGGGAGGTAAAATGCACGGTTTGAAAAGTTGAGGGAGGTGGTTTGTCCGGTTTTGAAGTTGAGGGAGAAAAAACGGACTTTGGTGAGAGTTGGGGGAGGAAAAGTAAACTCTTTCCATTGAAACGATCCGCGATTTCCTCGAAGGAAAATCCACAGATTACAATATAATATGATAATTCCAGTAAGACCAAGCTATCACATTATCTTTATTCAGCTGATATCACAGTTATACATCATGGAAGTACAAGATTACAAGTCATTACAACACTTAGTAACACATCTATTTACATTGTTATTCTAGCGGAAACACACCCATCTTTAATGGAGTCGACATAGCGTGTCAGCGGATGAAGGCTCCTCCTTCATGGGCAATCATCAGAGTTGGCGTAGAATGTCAGCGGACGTAGATTTCATCTTCTCAACCAAACTTGAGCGTAGGAACAAGACCGTCTAATCCTAATCCATCAAGTCTTCATTATTGTCATCGTAGATGACATCCAATCCTACTGAACAATTATCATTATGATTTATACTGGCCACTGGCTCCCACCCTATGCTTTGCGTATGCTTTGTGGTAAGTGGAATGCAAGGGTAAAGCAAAAGGCCTATGTACGGCTATAGTTTTCCTATGCAAGTTTCATCATTAATTTTATAATAGTTCATCAAGTTTTAACCCATCTCATCCACACATGTTCACCTATCCCATCACACACATCTCACCATTCTCTCACTCTCTAGGCGGCAAGGACGACCCCCGCTCGTGCCTTGCCTCAACGGCCAAAGCTGGAAACCAACACAAAACCCGGGAAAAGATAGAAAGGACTCCTCTCTCTAGTCAAGTGAAGCCGAACTCAGGAAAGGTACATAGCCGACAAGTTAGCATATGTATCGATCGATCAACTAGAAACTCTGCAGAGGTTTACACTACCCACAAGATCACCATCATCGATGATCCGGCTCGTCTAGGCTGATTTCGGGCTGCTTCCAACTAGGTACGATGCCACCCTACCACTCAGAACTAGGACCACACCGGAGTACTATCGGCGTGCTGAGACTATGAGACATAGTACCGGCCCCCCAAAGGTCACTACGCTATCTTAGGAGGGTGTGGGTCCTCATGCCCGTACCTCCCTACACTATCTACCAACAACCTAGTAGTACTGGCACCGCCCTAGCAGGTCGTACATCCGTCTTTTTTCCATAAAAGCGAGTGGGGTGTAGGTTCCTAAGACCGAGTTCTCAAGACATACCAGTCCTTAGGGTGACCGAACAGGACGTCTTCACGAGGGGTGAACTGATACCCCGCTTGATGGGACATCCGGTGCCCCATGCTAAATAACACCTCCATCCCTGTGGCAGAACCTCCTAAATAATATGGCCTATATGCACCTATCATTGTCTCAAAGACCCCTAACGGCTATGCATGTGTACCACAAAACTTAAGAAGTCTATCGGGTGTCCTCGGGAAACCTGAATCATCCATGATCTTCCGAGTAGGATCACATTTCAAAGGCATTACAGTATTGCAACAGTTTATACAATAAATTACATCAGAGTAGAGG
The DNA here is from genome assembly GCA_022457205.1 of Saccharum spontaneum. Taxonomy (NCBI): domain Eukaryota; kingdom Viridiplantae; phylum Streptophyta; class Magnoliopsida; order Poales; family Poaceae; genus Saccharum; species Saccharum spontaneum. The sequence goes on along the minus strand of CM039609.1, from coordinate 13,281,610 downwards.
TGCGGAAGTCTTACATAACATAAGTTTACAAACCATTTGTTCCAAACCGTACAAATCTTAAGTTTAATTATTACAACCATAGTAGTAGAGTAGCATTAGTAACTTTATTACAAATCACCAAAACGTGGTGCTCTGCCCAATAGCCAAACATACTACTCGTCGTCGCTTACCGCAAGGACGATCATGCAGCAGGGTCTGAAACAAACCTGCTCATGAGGTGCACCTGCAACAGGGGTTTAACAAACCCTGAGTACAATAGTACTCCACAAGACTCGATCGATAAAAAGGGTGGAGATGACTCAGGAATGCAGGCTCAGGGGATTTAAGGTAAGGCTTTAGCAAGAATCAAAATCTTTTACAGAAAAGCTCACTATTAGTGAATCCTTACTTTCACTCTTTTAGACTTGCCATTTTATTAAGATTATTACTAGGTGAGCCTATACAATAGTATTCACTTCTTAACATCCATCTCATGATTCCAAATCCAAAGTTCCATCAATTAACTATGATGCAGGGCAGTTGATCAAGTCTCCTTAACCGAGGAGCAACGATGATTCGAATGGATTATACCTAGCTGGGGATCCCTAACCACATGACATATGTAGGACTCTAACCTATATATATCAACCTTCACTCGGATCCTTCAAAACGTAACCGGGTCCAGCGTCACCCGAGAGTATAGTACACCTCCAATCCATCCCTTGGCCATGAGGGTACACACTACTCTCACCATCTCTCTACTCTCAGTGCGCGGTTGGCCGTTCACATGATAGAATTACTGAGGTCTTAGGCTTACCGGAGCATGCGGTTAGTTGCAAAGTCTCAACCAAGTAAGCCTTCAACGAACGGTCCTTAACCGACACAGGCGGAGCACTACATCGACTCATTTCACGATGCAAGCCACCCGCCCGGTCTTAGCTTAATATTATCATATTCATATTCATATGCTCTCATGACCTGTCATTAGGTCAGGAGAAGCAAAGGTGAACCTGTTTCTCACGAATGATGAAACCACCATTCGACTTCTACCGAAGTCTAAGTATTACTAAGCATAAGAGATCGACCTACCCATACTAGTGGGATATCATCTGGATATAAGTGTAGATCAAGGTAATCATGCAACAATAGTATCAACCAACTCCTACTAACTTAATGCACATTACACTAGACTTAAGGTGTAATAAAGCATTTATAAAACAGAAGAGTGGTTGTATGTCCAGGGCTTGCCTTCATTGCAGAGAAGGTTAGTTCACAGAAGTCAGATTTGGCACCACTCCACGGATGGATGACACCAACACCGTTGATGGATGACCTTCTCCAACACCACGGGTGAATGACACCTTTCTAAAGATTGATCAACACCAACCTCGTCAACACTCATTCAACACGAACCTTCTCACTCTTGTATGCACTACACGTATATAAATAATGCGATGCTTAACATGATGGAATGCATGCCATGATGCATGATGATGAACAAAGCAGAGTATAAAAGGGACATTTAGAAAGGATAAACATTAATTATTTACTTGAGTACAACTTTCCTTCACGATACAGTTACAAGTAACTATCATAAAGCACTTTTAGCTGTTCTTCTAACAAGAGAAGGGTTTATTTATTAAGCATGCTTACCTACTAAAGCTTTTACTATGAAAAGACAACACACAAGGAAATACATATAATCTTACTTTTTACCCAAGAGGTTGCATCACAAAGGCAATCAAAACTACATACATGCATCTACTAATTAAGCTTCTAATAAAACCATTTAGAATTATTACTAAAGGTTGATCATGAACATAACACATGAATGATTAAGTGCCAAGGAACAACAAAGTAGATGTGTTCCAAGGTCTACAATCAACCCCAAAATACAACCAAGTCATATCATGATTTACTCTAATCATTTTAGTAATTATTAACTAATAAATAAAGCATGTAATTAGAGATACAATTAAACATTATCAAATTAATCTCAAACTTTTTGGGAAGGCATATATGAACACATTAAGCACACATAAAAAGTTTCATGATTATTGGATATTTATTTTAGTCTGCAAAAATTACATAACAAGCATTTATTAATTAAAATAGGTATTTTTATCTCATGCCAAAACTATCCATTTTCTATGTTTCCTATTTTTCCTAGGTAAACATCATCACAGAGAAGCTACCCAAAAATTTCCATCATTTTATCACACATAAACAATTCATTATGAAATTCACAACTTTTAGCCAATTTAAACAAAAAGATAAAGTCTAGAAAAGAAAAACAGGACACGGGCGGTTTTCGGCCCAACAGGCCCAAGTGGAGGCCTGGGACGTGGCCCAACCGCAGGTAGACCGGCCCAACGTGGCCTGTCCAGGCGCGGCCTGGCAGATCTTCGAAAAGGCCCCTGTGCTTTTGAGAAAATAACCCGCAGTTCACATACACTATTCATCTAAGTTACAACATTCTCACCTAGCACCCTATCCTTCTTCCTATTTCCCCGACACCCCATCATCTTCTCCACAGAGCAGAGCAGACGCAGGGGAGACCGACCGACGACCGGCTCCGGCCGTTGGAGACAGGATTGACGACAGAGAGGCGGCACGCGGGCAACACCAGACCTGGCCGCACCTGCTGGTACCTGCGGCTTGCCCCACGATGGCACGAGGAGATGTGACCACGCGGACAGCAGCACCGGCAGCACAAAACATGGCGGCGATCATTCTTTCGGTGAGTCCTGTGATGCAACAAGGAAAAAGGGTAGGTCGTTGAGCATCACGGCATATCAAGGAGGCTAAAGGGATAAACGGGAGAGCGAGAGAGGAGCCGAAGACAGCTAGCCACGGCGAGGTGGTGTGCGACGGCCATGGCGGGCGGTCGCGACTGGAACCAGTGCTGGGAACGACCTAGGCGGCAATAGTCGACGCGAGAGAGTCAGCGAGGGGCGCAAGAGGGAGGCCAGGCTGTTGGATTGAGCAATTGAATGGAGGCGAGACAGCTGTGACGAATTTCATCGGCGTGCGGTGCTGAGCGGCGGCGAGCAGGATGGGGAAAAGGAAGGACTTCGGTAGGTAGCTTCGCGATTAAATGGCGAGGGCAGCGCGGGGATGAGCGACAGCAGCTACTTGCGTTGCCACCGCGAAACAGCTGCGTGTCACGCTGGAAGCGAAGCGAAGGTGACGGGCGGCCACCGACGATGAGCAAGGAAGCAGACTGCTCACGGGTCACTGTAGGAGACTGAAACTCTCTTTTCTAGACTCTTGTTCTCCTGATTCCATGTAGACACTTGATGATCTCCTTTAACGAAAGTTGTTCACGTTGATGTCCTCTCCAACTTTGTTTACAGGCTCGAACTCTAATTCGAACTAAATCAAGAGGTTTTGAATTTTGAATAAGGGTACAGTGAAACTGAAAAATCAGGATTCAGTTTCAAGTTTTGAAACAATTTTGAGTAAGATACTTTGAACAATTAATTAGAGGTTAATTACTGTTCCATTAACACAACCAAGGTTATCACTTCAAAGTATAAAGTTCATACTTTAAAATAGTACCAAGGTTACTCACATGTTTATATATAAAAAATGGGCGAGTCTATACATCTGGCGACAGATTTTTCACCCAGAAATCTGTCAAATTTTAGACAAATCAACACCAAACACGTTAGCCAACAAAAATGACAGTTTTCCAATACAAATATCTGTCAGATTTTACAAAACCCGTTAGCATTGAGACAAAAGATCCAAAACCCAATAACAGTCAACCACTTCATCGCACGGGCTCCACATTCCGTCGCTCTGCACGCCGTACCTCCTCCTGGTCCCGTTGGCCGTCCTCGCTCTGCTGCTGGCGCTCCCGAGCCTCGGCTACTCCCACGCCCGTTCCCAGGGCCTCTGCGTGCTCTGCCATGGCGCGGGCACCGACGACGGCGGCTACTACTCCATCGCACCAGGTGCCGACGAGAAGGCCTCCGCCGTGCCGAGACTCCACCACGGCCGCCGGAGCTCAGCTTGCTCGTGGGCGTGCTGACCATGCCGAACCGGCGGGAGCAGCATGGCATCGTACGGATGGCCTATGCGCTACAGTCGGCGCCGGTGGCGCCCACAAGCGTGGCGTGCATGGACGTCCGCTTCGTGTTCTGCAACATGACCGACCTGGTGGACGCTGCGCTGGTGGCGATGGAGGCCCGGCGCCACGGCGATGTGCTGGTGCTCGACTGCACCGAGAACATGAACGACGACAGAGAAGACAACAAGCTTGAATCTTGGCTGGGAGAAGCTGGAAGATGTTGTAAATCTGCATTTCACCAAAGAAATAAAGCTAGCAGGCATAATTCAGTCAGCGTAGGATAAAACAGATAGCACATTATAGAATTGATCTTCAGATTGCTGCTAGAAAAGATAATAGAATTATATGACTCGTTTGGCACAAGATTTCCTGACTCAATCATGTCAATGGTTAAAGCTAAACACAAAGAAACTAACAAATGAAATCAAATGCAGCAAAAGTCAATTTAAACTTCATCTCTGCACTTTACTAGCAAAGAATACAGGTACCATATCAAGTATAGAGAAAGTAGAAATAAAATAGAAGAGTTTACCTAATCCTTGAAACCACAAGAAAGCATTTCATCAGCTTCATCAAGAACAAACATCTTGATGTTATCAGGGCAGAGGGACTGCCTACGCAGCATGTCAAACACACGACCGGGTGTACCAACAACAACATGCACACAACTAGCTAGAAATCCTTTGGTCCTTGTGGACGATGTTCCTCACACACATGCATGGACTTTAACACCCTAGCTAATCACCAAAGCGCGCATGAATTTCTCAATTTGCTGAGCAAGCTCACAGGTGGCAGCAAGGACCAAGGCCTGGCATTCAACCAGGCCATAGTCCAGCTGAATGACATCAAGCCCATTGCAGAAGGGAACAATTTCTCTCTGCTGAATTGCAGAAGGCTTCTCAAAACCTACACAGCAAAGAACGGGTGGTAGAGGAATACAATGCAAAAGGCAGATAGGCTAAAACAAAACAGACTTCTAGCCTACCATAAGCATAAATGCCTCTCAGAAGATTCTCTTGGAGGCCCATGTCATCAAAACTCTCAAAAACTTCATCATATGAAGTGAACTCCTCAGTCTCACTCGTGCTCCTGTATTACATGAACATATAGAGATAAAGTTATTAGATACCACTTGGCTCTCAAGTTAAAGATGGTAAAAACAAGTAGGTAAGTTTTTTTAAAAAAGAATGATTTATATTACTTACAGCAGCTCCTGCATTTTAGAATCATAGTGCTTAGCATCGAACTAAGAACCCTCTAGTGCCATTCATGTCATGACTGTAGCCAACAAAACAACATGTTAAGACACAGAAGTTATAGTACATGTGAACAATATGACAGGCAAACAAAAAAGGTTTAATCGGGAACCTAGATCAAAAGATGTATACAAAATCATGAACAGCGGCACAATTTAAGCTTATAACAGAACTTGCGTAAAGACTACAACAAGAAAAGTGTTTGTGCACAATACAAATTTGTTCATATACAAGACAAACACAACACACACAAGCAGAGAGAGAGAGCACAACGACACATACCAGCTACACCAGAAAAACACATGCACCCAGGCACACACAAACACCCACAAACGATGACATCCTTGCTATTTAATCTTGAATGAGAGCCTAGCTTCGATGACAAGTAATTAGCAGGCTCAATAAAAAGAGGAAAAAAGGAACCACTAGCTACAGAAAGCTTCAGTGTCTCGGAGGAAAATGACAGTCACTGAGCAATGTCACACTCACATTAGACCAAACATCATCTAAAAAAATAGACACCTAACAGTAACAAAAATATTTAACTGAATAACTGAACATGTTTCGGATAAGGGACATATATAAGTCCCTTCACACTTTACCCAATTTAGACCCTTTATTTAAATGGAGGTTTTCACCATGGTAAAAGGAATATAAAACAAAATGTGAATGAATGACAACGTGCAGCTCTTCAACAAACTAAATAAGTCACCATAACCTTTACTACCACATCACAGAAGTGAGTAACCAAATGTTTGATGCACCAAACTGAGGAAAAACTAAGCAGCATTAGGTAGCAAGCAAAACATACATCTTGGAAGCCCTTAGAATGGATGCTGCAAGCTTCAGTGTTCATCGCTAGAGCAGCAGGGGCAGCAACAGCCTCCTCTAAGACAACAGTCTCATGCTGAATGGTCCGGGGACCCAATACAGCATCAACAGCACTGTGTGCCATGGCACTACCAGTACCAAATGCCATACCTAAAAACAAAGTGTTCATTCAAATTAATTCGAGGATTACGATAATGTTTATATCTGAAACTATTCTGAAAACAACAAGCTTTGAATACCTACCTTGAGCAATGGTGGACCTGATTACTCCAAGCATGGAGCCACCGCCATCCTAAACAGGAGCTGGAGGAGGAGCCTGGCGTGCTGCCGCAAAAAATATGTCAAATGACACATTAGGAACAGAAATGAAACACATTGTAATTCCAATACAAACAGAATGGACTGTAATTCCAATATAAAATGAACATAATATCAGTTATGTTTCCAATGCAATCAATAATTATACTTATACCATAAATCCATGTGCCAGCACCAGAAACAGAAACACAGACACACACACTCACACAGACCCAAAAACACACACACACCAAAACACAAACAAACACAAACACATGGAGAGAGAAAAAAAACACAAACACAAGGAGAAAGAAATACACAAACAAATACAGCAAAAGCACCAAAATTAAAAAAGCACCAATAGAGAAAAAAACCAAAAAACCAAAAATACACTAAAAAATAGGCACAACCAAAGAAAAAAATTAAACAGCAACAAAAAAAAGCAAAACACACCACCACAAAAAACCTCACACTGACACACACATGCACACAAGGCGCACACACTGAAAGAGAGAGAGAAACACACAAACAACCACACACACTCGCTTTCCAGTAGCAGCAGCTACTGGAAAGATCCAAACACACACACTCACACTCACACTCACACTCACAGAGACCCAAAAAACACATACAATCCAAACACAAACAGACAAACACACACAGAGAGAAAAAACACAAACAAAAAGAGAAAGAAATACACAAACAAACACAACAAAAGCACCAAAAATAGAAATCACCCACAAAGACAAAAAAACCCACAAAAACAAAAATACAATAAAAAACGCACAACCAAAAAAAAGTAACAAAAAAGTCAAACGCGCAACTACACAAAAACTCACACTGACACACAGACACACCCAGACCTTGGACATGAACTCTGGCAAGGCCTCCTCAGGCACCATCAATAGCAAGTAGACTACACACAAAGGAAAATGGCAGAAACGAATGAAAAAAGGACAACACAATCTGCAAAGACAAACAACAGTCCTAAATCCAAAGCAAAATATGTTAAATATGATTGCAAATTTGTGTGTGCTATTTATATTAAAAAATCAAAGAGGTAAGTTAGTGTTGCTAACTGGCCGAGCAAGCTCATGGCCTGGCCGAGCTAAAGCTTGGACGGCCTAAGAGCCATGGGGGAGCTAATTGCTTCAAGAACCTAGCATTGTGGACTCAGCACAATAGGAAAAGAAAAATTAGCAACATGGAACATTTTTTCAGCTTTGATAGCAGAGAAGCTGACCAATAAGTAGAAAATAGATAGTCACTAGCTAATCAGGATAAGCAAAAACAACTATTTTAGAAAAATTAAAACGATGATAATCAAAATTGAGAGCTATTTCAGGCTAAGCAAAAGCAGTCACAACAAAAAATCATCAACATAGAGAGCTCAGGCAAAGCAAAAAAATTAAAGCGATCACCCTTCTATGTGCCTATACATATTGGACTGTAAATCACCCTTCTAGTAGTTCAAAGCATCAGTCAGCGCTATAGAAAATTGATGATAACTCTTCCAATAGTTCAAAGCATCAGTTCAGTCTAAAAGAGAACAGCCGCATCAGTTCAGTGCTAAACAAACAGCTATACCAATCTTTTTTTTTTGAATTAGCTATACCAATCATTGTTGCTTATGCATGAATCTTAAAACTCTGCAAAACATTTTCAGCTGGTCTTGACATAAAACAAGATAATAACTATTTTAGTTGTTGAGTTCCATACAATTATGAATGTAGAAATAGAAAAAGAATTGCAATTCATGTCCGAATCTAACCTATGTCATCCTAAAGACAGGGAAGACTATGTCGTCCTGAAAACAGAAAATTGACTTAATGCAGTTTTCTTATTTTGTTTAGAAGTCAACTATCTGAACCTAATAGCTATCCTTTCCTGGAAGCAAAAAATTTTAGTTAATTGAATAGTGTTAGCAACCAGTGATGCTTTCTTTCTGCAATCCTTTCTTGTACTGACCATTGATGCTTTCATCAGAAAGCAGACACACAACACACACATATGTATCCTTGTTGTCACTCGTTCTTTGGAACATGAGACAGCAAAAATCCCCAAATTAAACACACGTCCTGACCTACCCTCAAATCAAACCCACAAATTGGCAAAACCAAACCTAAATAGACCACAATCAGAAAAGCAACAGACTAATTGAACCACAAATTAACAAACCTAAGTCCTAAACCTTAATACACCACAAATAGGAAGGCACAGACTAAACGAACCACAAATTAGCCCTATAAAAACCTACACTAATTATACAAAAAAGAACAATATTAGTACAGGAGAACAACGGCTGAATTCGGCTTTAGTTATAAACACAAGCATGTCGCCATTTTTTTGGCATGGAACGTACGTTTTCGGCATTTCATCGAGCACCTTGAGGACACAAAACGACAAGGGCATAGAACACAAGAACTGGGAACCTTACATGCTCAGAGAGGAAGAAGAACGCGAGGAAGACACGAGTACGGCGCCGGCGGAGGAGAAAAAGAAAATAGACCAGCGAAAATGGCGACAACGGAGGTGGTGGTGGTGTCCAGCGCACAGAACATGGGCGACACCAACACAGACGCCAACAGCAACGAAGCACACCAGCAGCGATGGCGGCAGCGGAGACACATCAGCTATGTGCATGCGTACCAATGATGGCGCGGCTTCGGGACAGCTGGGGGTGGGCGAGTTGGCGCAGAACAGGAACATCGAACCCACATTAGGAAAATGGTATCGGACACATGATGCAATAGAAGAGAGGAAGAACAGGGAGCAACCACCACAACAACCGCCGCAGCTCAGGGGAACGGGTGGCGAGGACTGCGCGCCCCCTCCCCTCTCCCCCCACCACACCATCTGACGCAGCGCAGGGGAAGTGGCGGCGAGGACCTCAACCACCGCCTGCGCCACCGCATGCGGAACAGAAACGGACGAAGTCCGGTCGGAGGACTAGGAAAAAAGCAGCGACAAATGCTAACGGGTTTCGAACATTTTAGCGGACCCGTCAGCACTTGCGGACCCGACAGAAAAGACCGCATGCATCTTCAAGCAAAATCAACGATCCAGAATTTGACAGATAAAAATCAACAAAATCTGTTGACAGAAAAATAGCAAAAATCATAAAAATATTCTAATAAATCCCCAAAGATTGCCTTAGAATAGAAATCCATTGACTTAGTCAAAAATTGACCAAGTGTAGATTCCAATGCTAATTCACTTTTGAAGCTCAAATTAGAACATGTTTCATATGCTAACAGTGCCCAATCCTGATACTAGTGTAAAATATAAACTTATTACTCTAGAGATTATTAAAGCAAAATTTTAATTGTTTAGACAAGTTCTCATATACAAATTCACAAAGCTTCTTAATCATAACATTGGCATTATTTTATGCAACATGTGAAACGTGACATAGGAAACATATTATAAACAACCTATGAAACACTACCTTGAAACACATAAAACATAGCATAGTTAACATGTGAAACACCTTATTGGCAACATAGCAAAGCTACATATGAAACATCATATATACAACCTAGACATGGTATAAATGAAACATAGGTTGCAATACTTGAAACATGAGTTGTATTAAAGAAACATATAGACTATTATAAATGGAACATGTGAGACTTTACAAGGCAACACATGAAACATCACAAGTGCCATATGAACATGCTCTTACTGAAACCTTACTATGCAACATATGCAACATGTGATTGCTTTACTTGAAACATAAGGTTTATGTATGCAACAATGCTTTGATGATGCTCATGACCAAGTTTTTAGTTGCTTTTAACATCTGGGATGTTACAATCCTGGAGCTTCATCCCACAAAGACACTCCACCCTAGGATCTCTCCCTATCACATGTACCCAGGTACCTCTCATGGGGAAATGCCCAGGTAGCATCCCCAGCAAGACTCATCCCAAGACTTGTCGTATGTCCTGCTGTTGACGGTAGATAAGTATCATTTTTAACCGTCAACATAGCATGAGAAATGATCTAAATACAAATAATATCTAGATATAGGGGTTATACTGACAAAATTCCATGAGTTTTGGTGAATATCTATTTCTGCAGGGGGTTATCAGGAAAGAACCAAGGGAGGTCCACATGTCAGATTTACATAGAGAGAAACTGACCATACTATGAAAAAGAATACTTTAGAAGACTCGAGAATATATTCCCCCGGAGGGGAGGGCCCAGAGGTCAGGCAACAGGGGCGGCCGCCCCTGGGCCTGGGCGCCCGCCACACCTATGTGGCCAATCAGGGTCAACCTCGTGGATCATGCCTCCACCGCCTTTGAGGATCAATAATAATTGTTCATCAAGGTCAGTTTGATCCAAGGGCTGTGGTGCTTCCTAGAAGGCTATATAAGCAAGGCCCCTAGTCCCAGGAGAAACCCTAATTCTGGAATTCATTAATTATTCATCTCATTTAGTGAAGCCCTAGAGCCACCATCTCAATTAGATCTCTAGTTTAGCATAGCTACATAGGATTAGAACTAGAAGGAGCCAAGCATTGCTCGATTTCTGGATCGGTCAGGAGAATACTTGGTAATTCTCTCCTACTTTTGTATTTGTTCTTATATTATTCATCTAGTTCATCATTTGTATGAATATGACTTTAGTCTATTCTATCATATTGGATATGACTTTTCTCTATTTGATTATGTTCTCAATTATATTGTTCTTAGTCTACTTTGATTATATGCTTGGCATAGTTCGATCAGACTTATATTTAAGTATAGGATCGTATAGCGCTTGCTCATTGATATCATGGGTAAGTGGTAAACATTGTGTAGGCATGGTGACTATACCGTATTTATCTGCGATTGTACCCTATATTCCAGATCGTGTGGTAGATCGCGAGAGTGACAGTCCTGTTGAGTCCTTTGTAGTCCACCTCCCAAGTATAGGGCAGGCAGAGCACAACTATTACAAGGAAGAGATGGCTATGTTCTATATCTTCCTTAGTAATATCACTATGCGTAGATATAACCTTTTTTGCCATGATTGCCAAGTGTAATTGCACTAATCATTGTATGCTTTGACTTTATAGTTAGAATAACCTAGGATTTATCCCTATAGTTTGTCCTAATCCATGCTAGTGCTATATATCTAGAGTAGTCTATTGAGATGTTTATCATTATATATGGCTATGTGCTTACCAGTTATCCTTTATTATTATTCATATATATTATTTATCTTGTGACACTTACCCTGTATGAGAAGAGAGATAAAGACATGGTTATGCTCTCCATTAGTATATGCAGTGATGCTCATTACTCATTATCCTTAGCATCCCTTCCCAGTGGTAAAAATATAAATAACGATACATGGATTACTCCTGGTTAAAATGCTACATCGGTATTATTTGTGCGCTTGTGGATTTTATATTTATTTCAGAGGAGCATTTGCATATTTTAGTACCAGCACCTTTGGTGTCATGCTAGGGATGACAACCTAGCTTAGGTGACATTAGAGGTGTCAACAAGCATTTTTGGCGCCGTTGCCGGGGAATGTTGAATTGCTATCCAAAGGATAATGAGCCATCACTTGCATCCACTAATGTGATCAAGAAACCATCATCCTTCTCTACTCATACAGCCTTACCCTTGTCTTTTGTCTATTTTATATATTATATACAGGGTAATGTATGAGTAGGTTTGGTCGTCCAGATAACTTCATCGATAATCCAGAATTGCTATTCAGAAGAGCAAGAGCCAAGCTAAAGAGAGTTCAAAGAGAAACATCATCATCTCAGCTTGAAGCTCCACTCTCTGATTCAGAAGGCCAACCAAGCATAGTTTGAAACATAACACCAGAGTTCGATGCTATGGTGAACAAGTCACTCCGCGAGTTCTCAACTCCAACTACAACTAACATTCGGACTAGACCTGCGACGGAGATTGAGCATAACTCTGAGCTAAAGCCGGCATTGATCAACATGGTGCAAGCTATCCAATTTTATGGGAAGGCACATGAAGATGCTAGTGCTCATCTCCAACACTTCCTGGAGATCTGCAGCACTTTCACCATCAAGGATGTCCCCAGAGATGCCATACTACTTCATCTCTTCCCATTCTCACTCTTGGGGAGAGCAAAGCAGTGGTTCTATGCGAATAAGGAAAAGAATACTACGTGGGCACTCTGTTCCACCAATTTCTTGGCGAAGTTCTTTCCCATGGGCAAGACAAATGCTCTTCATGGGAAGATATCAAGTTTTCAACAGCAACATGATGAGTCAGTCCGAGAAGCATGGGAGCGCTTTCAAAACTATATCCTAGAATGTCCTCATTATGGAATGGAGAATTGGATACTTATGCAGACCTTCTATCACGGGCTTACTAATAGCACCCATGAGACTATGGATGCTGCCGCTGGAGGTGTATTCTTATCACTTACAATCGATCAAGCCACAACTCTTGTGGAGAAAATGGCGTCCAACCAAGGTTGGAATGAAGAAAGAACTCAAACCCGCAGGAGAGGTGGAGGTATGCACTAGTTGAAGGAGGTAGACATGCTGTCTGCCAAGATGGACCTGCTTATGAAGAGGCTCGATGAGAGAGCCGACGAGAAGAAGGAAGTCATGCACATTCATGATTCCGCATGACTTATGAAGAGTGTGGAGACATTGGGCATTTAGGAAGCAATGGCCCAGAGCTACAAGAGGATGTGAACTATCTCAATAACAATAACAAATACTACTGTCCTCAATAAAATCAAGGCTGGAATCAGCAGTAAAGGCCTAACTACTCAGGTAACTACTTAGGTAATTATCAAGGTAATAATTCTTTCAATCAACCACCTCTGAGAGAGTTAGTGCTTAATCAAGGAAAGTTAATGGATAGCTTGTCTAAGAAATTAGCATCCAATGATAAAATGCTAGAAACAATTAATAATAGAATGGATAATTTTTTCACTGCCATTAAGAATCAGCTCAGTTTCAATAAGATGCTAGAGTCTCAGTTGCAACAGCTTGCCAATATTGTTCCTGCTATCAAGGTAAAATTCTGGGACAACTAGAAGATCTAGAAACTGCAAATCTTGTAGACATATTTAATACAAGAAGTTATTGGAGTGACCCTATCTCCAAAGGATGGAATGACAAGACTCTGCCGACTAAGAAAGGTGATCCAGGAAGACCTGTCATCCCGATCTCCATTAGAAACGTGAACTTTAACGAAGCTATCTGTGACTTCGGTGTAAGCGTCAACATCATGCCTAAGGCAATCTATGACAAAATGTTTAATTATCCTTTATTGTACACAACCATGTGCTTGCAGCTTGCAGACTAGTCACTTTGCTACACCAAGGAAATTCTAGAAGACATATGTGTACGAGTGGGTAGCTCGTATGTTCCTGCAGACTTTGTAGTAATAGAGACAGGTGGTGATGAGAAGTCATCCATCATTTTGGGACGACCATTCTTAAACACCACTAGAGCTATCATGTACGCCAACACTGCCAAGATCTATTTCAACATCAAAGGCAAGAGCGAGATCTTCTTCAAGAACAGAGTGTTGCAATTCCCTGCACACCCTCAACATCCCTATGAGCCAAAGAAGAACAATCGGAGGAATAAGAACAAGAATAAGAATAGGACACTACAACAGATGGAGTCAGTGAGAATGATCACTACAGTCCATAGAGAGTATGATCATCAGCTGAAGTCCCCATATTTGCTCAAGAGAGACGACCCAGGTGTCCCAACCATTGAATGCACAATCAACAGAAGCTCCTTTCAGAAAGTTGTCTATGACACTGGATCGGGTGTCAACATAATGGCCAAGATAACTTATGAATATCTATATGGTACTATGCCTTTAAACCCAACCTATGCGCAGCTGCAGATGGCAGACCAATCATTTCGCTTCGTGGATGGAATAGCGAAGAACGTCCCCATACAAATTGATGACCACTTCATCTTGACTGACTTTTTAGTCATCGACATGGGAGAAGATGAGTATGATCCACCGATCATCCTAGGGAGACCATTCCTAAGCACCACCAAGGCCATCATCTACCTTGCAATAGGAGAAGTACATTTCCAATTTCCCTTAGAGAAGGTACGTCGCTATTTCAACAATAATTATATAGTTGATGAAGAACCCAAGAAGAACAGAATCAGAAGAAGGCGTCGTAACTGCACCCAGAAGAATCAGATCCCCAAGGATGGATGGGCTGACTATCAAGGAGAAGTATCAAGATATGAAGATCGATTCCCTCAAGACAATACATCTCCTGAGAGAGAAGTTGTACCCCTAATAGAAAGTGAATCAATCACTGTGAAGAATAAAGAAGAGAAGATAGTGCAACCAACTCATTCCTCAAAGTTAACCTCACCAAAAAAACAAGTATGGAAAATAAAGGTTAATTCAAAGTCAGATTCAGCACAATCAGAGGCACCACTCGATCCATCCGAGGTGCCCCAGAATGATTAGAGCGAATAAGAAGTTCTGTTCGGAGGACCAAATCACCGAACGCCGCGCCAAGAGGTAACTTGGTAGTTATCAATATTTCTTTTTAGTTTTGCATTTAATTTTTCACATCATATTTACTTTCCTTCATTACATGTTTAGTTACACTTTATTTCTGCATAGAAAAGAAAATAAATATACCTTGCATTGCATTATAAAACTGCTAAGCCTCATGCAAATAAATTTATGGCATAAAACCCATAAGTCTACTTGCTGTGGTGGCATAAAAAAAATAAAGAAGCATTCATCATTTTATTCCTTGCATTGTATAAAAATGTAAAAATATAAAAATATGGTATAAGAGATCCTGCTAGAAAAATACATGAGTTAAGAGGTTCTAGACGCTCAAGGCTTAGAGGTTTATCACTAACACTTAATCAAGTTCCACAAGCTTTGTTTTCTATTTTGAGCTTCATAGAATTTGAAGGATCAACAGACAGAAGGACAATCTGTTCCCTGTCGGAGTGTTGTCTCAACAATCATCATCATAAGCACTTCGATGAGGGGAAGTACACCTTCACTGTCTACCAGTTTCATCAAGCAAGACTATGTCAATATTCAGCTTGGGGAGAGCATCCCCCATGTATCCAGCTAAGTATTTTCTTATCTACCTATTTATTTTTGCTTTGATATATGAAATAAAATAAAAAGATGCATAACCTATAGAAACCCAAATAAATGTTTTCTTATACATATATATGTTTTCTGTATAATCTTTAAGTTTGATAAATAAATATAGGAGAGTGTGCTAAGCTTCATTTTGCTAAGTGAACCCTTAGAATAAACTCTTATATGGAAATGATGAATAGTTGCTCTACCATAGTTTCTTTCAAGTACCTAGTTTTCAGCCTTGAACTCTCTCGAGTTTTGGATACAATGGTTTTGATTTAAAATTTGCTCTAAACCTGAACTTGTGGGTAGCAAATGCTTGATCTAAGTCTAAGTAGTTGACGGATATGATATGGGAAGGTTTTGAGCTGCTATGTATCATGTTCCTAGAGATACTAGAGTTCTGGAGAATTTATCTTTTAAAAATTAACTTGCTACATGATGAGTTCCTGTATGACGAGAGTTTAAATTCCTATCACAGCCATATACATGCTTATAGATTAGGAAGCCTTACATTCATATTTACTATTTGTGAGCATTGAGTATGGTCAGGCTGTGTCGATTCTTAGGAACTGGTCATGCGGTTAAAATCAAGATCCACCTATACACTCTACCTATATATGCTACTTCTACCCTGGAAGTACGCATGCATAACCATCCATATACATCCACCCATATATTCCGCTTCTACCCTAGAAGTACGAATCCACATATATCTTATTCAGATCCACCCAAAAAATGGTTCTACTCTTACATTGAGAGTGAACTGCAAAAATATTTCTATCATCCATTTTATCCGTTGCTAGCCAATAAAGCTCTAAATATCTAGTTATGCTACCTCTTGTTATTGTGTTCTAAAAGAAGCTTCGGTGTCCATTTAAAAAAAGAAGAAAAAAAAGAGGACAAATGTCCCACTCAGAAATAAAGAAAGAGATTTAGAAGCCCAAGTTCTCAAATTCTTCAAGTTTTCTAAGAGAGGTATATGAGAAAATTTCCCGAAGGAGCTAAGTATTCACCATCATCATCCCTTTACCCCTTATAACTACTTCTACTCCATCTACCATTTACCATTTACCACCATCTACCATATAGCCCAAGACACATGCATATCTTGATTTGACTTTATGACTCGTTCCTTTAGATCCATAGTTTTGATTATGCAATATATGTTTCACTATCTCCCCACCTATGAGCTCCACATAAGCCTATTTGAAGTAGGGTGAGAGAGAAGGCATAATGTTACTATGCTACCAAAAATACCACATAATTTGAGAGGAGAGAAAAGGCATACACCATAAATGCCTTGGAGAGGATCTAGAAATACCACAAAGGAGAGACTTGGAAGGGTCATACAAAGGAATCTCTGAGTTTTATTTTGAAAATCTTGCAAAACTCCGGAATAATAGTTGATCAAAGGGCTTGAAACATGGCGCTTGACTTGATCGTTCTGTCTTTCAACTACTTAAGACCCAAGTGACGGCTATAAGCCCCATGGTGGAAGGTAATATGAGTAAGTTTTTCATTAGAATAGTTCATTCTAATCCAGAGGAGAGTTTTTGTTTGAACGCATGTGTACCTGTAAGGCATGAAAGTATTTTAGCAACTCATGATCCATCACTGAGTCTATCTTTGCTCAGGGACGAGCAAAAGGTAAGCTTGGAGAAGTTTGTTGACGGTAGATAAGTATCATTTTTAACCGTAAACATAGCATGAGAAATGATCTAAATACAAATACTATCTAGATATAGGGGTTATACTGATAGAATTCCATGAGTTTTGGTGAATATCTATTTCTGCAGGGGGTTATCAGGAAAGAACCAAGGGAGGTCCACATGTCAAATTTACATAGAGAGAAACTAACCATACTATGAAAAAGAATACTCTAGAAGACTCGAGAAGATATTCCCCTGGAGGGGAGGGCTCAGAGGTCAGGCAACAAGGGTGGCCGCCCCTGGGCCTAGGCGCCCGCCCCACCTATGTGGCCAATCAGGGTCAACCTCGCAGATCATGCCTCCACTGCCTTTGAGGATCAATAATAATCGTTCATCAAGGTCCGTTTGATCCAAGGGCTGTGGTGCTTCCTAGAAGGCTATATAAGCAAGGCCCCTGTCCCCAGGAGAAACCCTAATTCTAGAATTAATTAATTATTCATCTGATTTAGTGAAGCCCTAGAGCCACCATCTCAATTAGATCTCTAGTTTAGCATAGCTACATAGGATTAGAACTAGAAGGAGCCAAACATTGCTTGATTTCCGGATCTGTCAGGAGAATACTTGGTAATTCTCTCCTACTTTTGTATTTGTTCTTATATTATTCATCTAGTTGATCATTTGTATGAATATGAGTTTAGTCTATTCTATCATATTGGATATGACTTTGCTCTATTTGATTATGTTCTCAATTATATTGTTCTTAGTCTACTTTGATTATATGCTTGGCATAGTTCGATCAGACTTATATTCAAGTATAGGATCGTATAACGCTTGCTCATTGATATCATGGGTAAGTGGTAAACATTGTGTAGGCATGGTGCCTATACCGTATTTATCTATGATTGTACCCTATATTTCGGATCGTGTGGTAGATCACGAGAGTGACAGTCCTGTTGAGTCCTCTGTAGTCCACCTCCGGAGTATAGGGCAGGCAGAGCACAACTATTACAAGGAAGAGATGGCTATGTTCTATATCTTCCTTAGTAATATCACTATGCGTAGATATAACATTTTCTTGCCATGATTGCCAAGTGTAATTGCACTAATCATTGTATGCTTTGACTTTATAGTTAAAATAACCTAGGATTTATCTCTATGATTGGAAGTCTACTCTTGTGCTAGTGTTGTTTGCTTTGGATCAGAGCTTTGTTGGATCGTCTACAAGAAGCTCGGGTATTCGTCAGGACTGGTCTTCACTTCAAGCTATTATCAGTTGGGAGTTCAACATTCAATTCAACGTACTCTATACAAGTTAGCATGGACGACATAGGAAGGAGATGTTGAAAGTCTATAGTTAGTTTTATGAAAACTTAGATGACATCACCCCCATATCAAGTATGTTTAGTAAGTTTTAAGTGAAGGACTTATCATTAGCAGCAAGCCTTAAAGAAAGTGTTGCCTTCAATGATATTGCCAGGTGGAATAAAATCTTTGTTAAGTGGGGTAGTGTCTGCTACCATCATTAATCTCAAGCGATGAGGTACGAAGAACTGAAGATCAAACTTTATCTTTCTTATCATCTTTTGGCTTTCCTTGATCTATGTCTTGTATCTCATCAACACAAATCAAAGAAGCATGAAGACTTGAAGATTAGTGTTATCTATCTCTCTAGTCTCTCTGAATCTCTGTTGGGCATTCTTAACGTCATTACCAAAAGTAGACTTAGTTTTCTAATTTTGATAACGGCGCCAAAAATGCCGAACCTATCCCTCATGCCACTTAAGCCAAGTTGTCATCCCTAGCATGACATGAGAGACGCGGTATTGAAATATGCAACTGCTCTTCTAAATAAATAATAAATAAGATCTGCAAGCGCACAGATTAATACCGATGTAGCATTTTAACCGGGAAGTATTCCAGGTATCGTTATTTATATTTTTACCACTGGGAAGGGATTACTAACATCAATGTTGATTATGGAATGGAATATAGGAATGAGTATCAATCATTGCATGTATAAGTGAGAGCATTCATCTATCTCTTGCATACAGGGGTAAGTATCACATAAAATATAGATAAAGTATGAATGGTGACAAAGATAATTAATCTGATCAGCTAGCCACATATAATAATGATAAGCACCTCAACAGATATTCTAGCAAGTCATTAGCATGGTATTAGGATGAGCTACAAGGATATTTCCTAAGTTATTCTTAACTATAAAGTCTAGCATATCATAGTTAGTGCAAGTACACTTGGCAATCATTGCGAAAGAGGACTACGCCCATGCATAGTGATATTATCAAGGAAGATGAGAAACATAGCAATCACTCCCCTGTAATAATGTTGCTCTGCCTGCCTTACACACGGGAGGGGGACTATATAAGAACCAACGAAGCTGTCACCATCGCGGACCACCCCATGATCCGGCATATAAGGTGCAATCACAGATAAATATGGTCTAAGCACCACGCCTACACAATATTTATCATTTACCCATGGATCCGATGGATAAACGCTATACGATCCTAAACATGTATATAATTCCAATCTAACTAAGCCAAGCGTATAACTACGATAAACTAAGAACAATATAATCGCAAACGTAAACAAGTAGAGCATAGTCATAATCAATATATTAAAATAGAACAAAGTTGTATTCATAATATTGAAGAACAAAGATGAACAATGAAGAACAGTAAAGGAATTACCAAGAATCCTCTTGACAGATCCGGAAACCAATCGAAGATTGACTCCTTCTAGTTCTAATCCTATGTAGCTATGCTATACTAGAGATCTAGTTGATGTGGTGGCTCTAGGGCTTGATCAGAGACTCTCCTCCTGAGATTAGGGTTTGAAGAATGAGAATGAGGGAGTGCCTCCTCCAGGGGCCAGGGGTCCTGCTTATATAGCCCCCTCAAGTGAACGTGGGCCGTCGAATCAAACCGACATTAATCCCATGGTTTTCCTTGATCCCTTAGGTCGGTGGAGCATAATTCGCGAGACGGAGCCTGATTGGCTCTCAGGCCAGGGCGGGCGCCCTAGGGAGCAGGGCGGGCGCCCTGCCTCCGGGCCCGTTCGGCCTCCCGTTCGATCTCGTGGCTTCTGGAGTCTTCTAGATGATAGAAAATCGGTAAACACGTTATTATATCTATATAAACCCGACGTGTGGGCCTTTCCTCCGTATTTTCTGATAACCCCCTGCAGAAACAGACAAACACCAAAACTCATGGAATTCTATCAGATAAAACCCTAAGTCTAGGTGTTGGTTGCATTTGGATCCTTTTCTTTATTTATTTGATAACTATATTTGGTACTTAAGGACCGTCAACAAACTCCCCCAAGCTTACCTCTTGCTCGTCCCTGAGCAAGGATAGACTCATTATGGATCAGAAGTTGCTGCAACGCCTTTGAACGTTGACGGTACATATGCTTTCAAATAAGGTCTCATCCCTGAGTTAGAGTAAACTGTCAAGACTTAAAACTTACTCATTTTACCTTTCACCATGGGGCTTGCAACCGTCACCTGCATCTTGAGTGGTTAAAAGATAGAACGGTCTAGTCAAACGCCATGTCTCTTATTCTTGATCAGCTATAGCTCTGGAGTTTTTGCAAATTTTTCAAATAAAACTCAGAGATTCCTTGTATGACTTTCTCGGGTCTCTCTTTTGTGGTATTTCTGGATCCTTACCAAGGCAGTAATGGTATATGCCTTCTCTCTCAAAGTATGTGGTATTTATGGTATAAGGCGTAGTGACATTGCCTTCTCTCTCACCCTACTCTAATAAGGCTTTGATATCTGGAGCTCATAGGTGGGAGATACAGTATACATACTCATAGAACATTTATTGCATAGTCAAACCATGGATCCAGAGAAACAAGTCAATAAGTCAAATCAAGATGTGCATGTGTGGTGAATGAGTGGTGTATGGTGATAACAAAAGTCTAATGCTCTTTTTGAGGGAATACATACCTTTCTTGCTTTTTAAAACTTTTGAGGGGAATGAGATGCTCTATTTTTTTTCTCTTTTTTTTTTCTCTCAGGTGGGTATCTTGTACCCCTAATTCTACTGTCGAACACTTGTCTATTTTTACCTCTCGTCTCACTTTTTGTTTCTTCGAGGTTCCGAGCACTTGCTCCTTTTTATTTCCTCGTATTTATATTTTTTTAGAGCAATCTCCCTCTTTTGAAAATATAGCAAGTGGTAGTAGAAATGACTTGAGCATTAACTTCACAGGGAATAACAGGAATGGGATAATGTTTTTGGCTATTCTCTCCCGGGTCAGGAGTAGAATAATTTTGGGTGAATCTGGAGATGGAAATGAGTGGATATATGTGGATGCGTACTTCCGGAGTAGAAGCAGCATGTATGAGTGAACGTGCAAGTGAATCTTGATTTTAACCACATGACAAGTTCCTAAGGGTCTACACAGCTTGACCACACTCAATGCCCATAAGCAGTAAGTAGTAAAAGTGCGGCTCTTAATCTAACAAGCATGTATATATGACTGTGGTAGGAATTTAAACTCTCATCATACAGGAACTCATCATGCAACATTTTAAAGATTTTTAAAGATAAAATTCTCCAGAATTCTAGCATCTCTAGGAACAGATAAACAGCAGCTCAACCTTCCCATATCATATGCGCTAACAACTTAGACTTCAGATCAAGTTCTCTTCCCACTAGTTCAGGTTTAGAGCCAGTTTTAAATTATAACAGTTATGTCTAAACTAGAGAGAGAACAAATTTGAAAATTAGGCAGAGCAACTATTCATCATATCCATGCTAGAGTTTTATTTTCAAGATTCAGTTTAGCATAGCTACTTTATTTATTTATTAAACTAAGCAAATATATATAAACACAAAATATTTATTTGGGTTTTCATGATTATGCATCTTTTTATTTTAATAAAGCATAGGTATAAATGTAGATAAAAATACTTATCGGGATAAATGGGGGTGCTCTCCCCCAAGCTGGATCTTGACGTAATTTCTTCTGATGTAGCTAGCAGGTGCAGAGGTGTATTTGAATGTCGGCAGCACCCTGACAACGATTAGGATGTTCTCCATCTACTAGTCTTCCTGAATTCTGTGGAGCTCAAATAGACAACAAAGCTTCGTGGAACTTGATTAAGCATTAGCATAAATATCTAGCCTTTATCATGTTTGAGCTTCCTTGATAAATGTCACTCTCTATTTTTATTTTCATTTTTATAGAACAGAAAAAATATATTATTATTTATTTTTTATGCCACCACAGTGAATGTACTTATGGGTTTTATGCCACTCGCATACTCACATGGGGCTTACTGTTTTCAACATTTTTTTAGACAGAATGAACATGATTAACTGAGCAATAATTAAAGGGAAAATGATAACTACCAAGTTTACCTCTTGGCACGGCGTTCGGTGTTTTTAAGTCCTCCGAACAGGACTTCTTTTCTTCTTAGTTGTCCTGGGATTTGGGTGGCGTAGACGGTGGTTCCAGCAGCGCCTCCTCTTCTTGTGTAACTGTCTTCGCCTTCCATACCCGACTTGGTGCTTCGGTCTCCTGTTGTGTATCCTCGGACCTTATGACCTCTCCTTCATAGTCTGCCCATACGTCCTTGATGGTTTGCCTCCTTTGGTTACGGTTACGTCGCCTTCTTCTTGTCCTGACCTGCTTAGAATCTTCAACTATATAGTTAGAGTCATTAAAGTAGCGGCGTACCTTCTCAGAGGGGAAATGCATATGGACTTCTCCGGTTCCAATGTAGATGATTGCTTTGACGGTGCCTAGGAACGGTCTTCCTAGGATGATGGGTGGATCGTACTCGTCGTCTCCCATGTCAATGACCTGAAAGTCTGTATGGACAAAATGATCATTAATTTTAACAGGGACATTGGTTACTATACCTTCGACCTTTCGGGATGTCTGATCTGCCATCTGGAGCTGAGTGTATGTTGGTTTTAAGGGCATGGTTCCGTACAAGAGCTGATAGGTGACTGTGGCCATTATGTTGACGCCTGATCCAGTGTCGCAGAGCGCCTTCTGAAAGGAGTATCCATTGATTGAGCACTCAATGCTTGGCATACCTGGGTCGTCCTTCTTGTTCAGGAAGGGCGACTTGAGTCGACCATCTTGACCTCCTTGAACTGCAGTGACCATCTTAGCTGATTCGGTCCATCCTTGGTTGTTCTTGTTCTGCTTGTTCCTCCTGTTGGTCCTCTTCCTTGGTTCATGTTGGGATTGCTCTGGGATTTGTGTAATCTTGTTCTTGAAGGAAAACGTCTCCTTCCTCCCCTTGATGTTGAAGTTGATCTTCGCAGCGCTGGCGTAGATGACAGCTCCCGAGGTGTTCAGGAATGGCCTTCCCAGAATAACTGGTGACCTCTCATCGGACCCGGTCTCTATCACCATGAAGTCAGCTGGAGAGTACGAGGTACCAACTCGGACACACATGTTCTTTAATATTCCTTTAGGAAAGCTTAGTGTCCGATCTGCAAGCTGCAAACACATAGTTGTTTCTGATAAAGGATATGTAAAGAATTTTTCATAGAGTACCCTGGGCATAATGTTGACGCTGGAGCCAATGTCACAGAGTGCTTCTGGGAAGTCCACCATGTCGATGGAGATCGGGATGACGGGGCGTCCTGGATCGCCTCTCTTGACTGGCAGAAGGTCATTATGTACTCCGACAGCGGGATTACTCCAATAGTTACCTGCATCAAACATGTCTACAAGATTTGTAGATTCTAATCCTTCCGGTTGTGATGGTATACCGGGGTTAGTAGCAGGAACAGCAGCAGCTATTTGATTTAACTGAGATTCAATCATTTTATTAAAGCTAATTTGGTTTTTGATGGCAGTAGAGAAATTATCCATTCTATTATTTATGTTTTCTAGTATTTTATCATTGGATGCCAATTTCTTAGACAAGTTATCCATTAGCTTTCCTTGATTAGACACTAACTCTCTCAGGGGTGGAAAATTATTATTGTTGTTGTAAGAGTTATTACCTTGATAATTACCTGAGTAGTTACCTGAGTAGTTAGGCCTCTGTTGATTCCAACCTTGATTTTGTTGAGGACGGTTGTAGTTGTTGTTGTTGTTGATGTACCTTGCATCCTCAAGCATCTCAGGGCAGTGATTGCCTGAGTGTCCAGTGTCTCCACATTCCTCACAAGTCATGTGAGAGTCGTAGACGTTTATGACTTCTCTTTTGTCTCTAGCTTTGTCATCGAGCTTTTTCATGAGTAGGTCTAACTTTGCAGACAGCATGTATACCTCTTTGAGCTGGTGCATACCTCCACCCTTCTTGCGTGTTTGAGTCCTCTCTTCGTTCCAACCTTGGTTGGACGCCATCTTCTCCACAAGGGCTGTAGCTTGTGGTATGGTGAGTGATAGAAATGCGCCTCCAGCTGCAGCATCCATGGTCTCACGAGCACTAGTGATGAGCCCATGATAGAAAGTCTACATAAGTAGCCAGCTTTCCATTCCATGATGGGGACATTCTAGGATGTAATCTTGAAAGCGCTCCCATGCTTCTGGAACGGATTCATCATGTTGTTGCTGAAAACTTGTAATCTTCCCACGGAGAGCATTGGTCTTGCCCATGGGAAAGAACTTAGCCAGAAAGTTCGTAGAGCAGAGTGCCCACGTAGTGTTCTTATCCTTCGACGCGTAGAACCACTGCTTCGCTCTCCCCAATAGTGAGAATGGGAAAAGGCGAAGTAGTATGGCGTCTCTGGGAACATCTAATAAAGTGAATGTGCTGCAAATCTCTAGGAAGTGTTAGAGATGAGCACTTGCATCTTCGTGCCGCTTCCCACAAAACTGGTTGGCTTGTACCATGTTGATGAGCCCTGACTTGAGCTCAAAGTTCTTGTCGATGGCCGCGGCAGGTCCAGTGCGGATGTTGTCCGTAGTGGGAGCTGAGAACTCGCGGATCGTCTTGTTCGCCATGGCTGCGAACTCTGTTGACAAATTCCGGATGAAACTTCGGCGGTCTTCTGGATTGGATGAAGTGTTGCGTCGAAGTGTTGACTTCTTGAGCTTGGCTCTTGCCTCTCTGATTAATGCTTCGGGGTTGTCAACAAAATTTTCTGGAAGATGTCCTCTATTCATACATCACCCTGCAAAACAATAAGAATGGAAAAATACAGGGGTAAATCTGTATGGGAGAATTGATGATCTCAATCACTTAATGATGCGAATGATGACTCAAATTCCGTATTCATTCCTTGTTAGTAAATCAACCGTCCCCGGCAACGGCGCCAAAAATGCTTGTTGGGCATTCTTAACGTCATTACCAAAAGTAGACTTAGTTTTCTAATTCTGATAACGGCACCAAAAATGCCGAACCTATCCCTCATGCCACTTAAGCCAAGTTGTCATCCCCAGCATGACATGAGAGATGCGGTATTGAAATATGCAACTGCTCTTCTAAATAAATAATAAATAAGATCTGCAAGCGCACAAATTAATACCGATGTAACATTTTAACCGGGAAGTATTCCAGGTATCGTTATTTATATTTTTACCACTGGGAAGGGATTACTAACATCCATGTTGATTATGGAATGGAATATAGGAATGAGTATCAATCATTGCATGTATAAGTGAGAGCATTCATCTACCTCTTGCATACAGGGGTAAGTGTTACATAAAATATAGATAAAGTATGAATGGTGACAAAGATAATTAATATGATCAGCTAGCCACATATAATAATGATAAGCACCTCAACAGATATTCTAGCAAGTCATTAGCATGGTATTAGGACGAACTACAATGATATTTCCTAAGTTATTCTTAACTATAAAGTCTAGCATATCATAGTTAGTGCAAGTACACTTGACAATCATTGCGAAAGAGGACTACGCCCATGCATAGTGATATTATCAAGGAAGATGAGAAACATAGCAATCACTCCCCCGTAATAATGTTGCTCTGCCTGCCTTACACACGGGAGGGGGACTATATAAGAACCAACGAAGCTGTCACCATCGCGGACCACCCCACGATCCGGCATATAAGGTGCAATCGCAGATAAATATGGTCTAAGCACCACGCCTACACAATATTTATCATTTACCCATGGATCCGATGGATAAACGCTATACGATCCTAAACATGTATATAATTCCAATCTAACTAAGCCAAGCGTATAACTACGATAAACTAAGAACAATATAATCGCAAACGTAAACAAGTAGAGCATAGTCATAATCAATATATTGAAATAGAACAAAGTTGTATTCATAATATTGAAGAACAAAGATGAACAATGAAGAACAATAAAGGAATTACCAAGAATCCTCTTGACAGATCCGGAAACCAATCGAAGATTGACTCCTTCTAGTTCTAATCCTATGTAGCTATGCTATACTAGAGATCTAGTTGATGTGGTGGCTCTAGGGCTTGATCAGAGACTCTCCTCCTGAGATTAGGGTTTGAAGAATGAGAATGAGGGAGTGCCTCCTCCAGGGGCCAGGGGTCCTACTTATATAGCCCCCTCAAGTGAACGTGGGCCGTCGGATCAAACCGACATTAATCGCACGGTTTTCCTTGATCCCTTAGGTCGGTGGAGCATAATCCGTGAGACGGAGCCTGATTGGCTCTCAGGCCAGGGCGGGCGCCCTAGGGAGCAGGGCGGGCACCCTGCCTCCGGGCTCGTTCGGCCTCCCGTTCGATCTCGTGGCTTCTAGAGTCTTCTAGATGATAGAAAATCGGTGAACACGTTATTATCTCTATGTAAACCCGACGTGTGGGCCTTTCCTCCGTATTTTCTGATAACCCCCTGCAGAAACAGACAAACACCAAAACTCGTGGAATTCTGTCAGATAAAACCCTAAGTCTAGGTGTTGGTTGCATTTAGATCCTTTTCTTTATTTATTTGATAACTATATTTGGTACTTAAGGACCGTCAACAATCTCGTTCCTACCTTATCTTATCTTTTTAGAACAGTCTGTCTTCCTTAGCTTATATCTCTATTTTTGGATGCCCAAAAATTATGGATAAATTCTGGACAATAGTAGACTTCAATATCTTTCTCTGACCGTAAGAACCGCCCTGATAGCTATTATGATTTGGGAGTTATGAAAATCACAAGGCGACGCATCTGTGCTGTCAGCAACCTGGAATAGTTTCTGTTATGCATAGTTTTTGACTACCTTAACTGCAGAATCTGGAGAAGTGTTCTATAAGGAAGTTGTAGTAAATTTGATAAGCTTTCCAAGGGTATAAGCTACAACATCATTTGATTCACAGAACTCGAGTTATAACTGGATTTCCGCACTGCCATTTTTCTGCTCGAGAGGAAGTGTAGATTACTTGTTCTTGTATGTGCTCATGAATTTCTTTGGGATGCCAGAAGGGCATAATGGTAGTCATACTCAGAAACAAATGCAAGTTATCCTTTGGTGTTCTCTAGTTGATCTCTTCTTAAGGGGGTTTGTCGCACTAAAAGACGATACAAGATGGAGGTTTATATATATTCTATTTTGTCACTTGGAAGCATCAGCTACCTACATGGTTGCAAAGTTACTATCAAGCGCCGGTATCTTTTCTCAGCGCTGGTAACATGTTAGAACCATCTACAAGGATCGTAAGTGTCTAAAGGACACCTTTACAAAGTTGGTTATGAGCTTGTGGCATCATCATTGGATAAGAGTTGATGAAGGAAAAGTGAAGACTTGCAGAATCAACTTTATCTTTCTCCCTAGTATCTCCAAATCTCGGGATGAGATTCCTGTTAAGTGGGGTAGAATTGTCACACCTCAAAATTTTTAATTTTGGGTTATGCTTAGAAAACAATAACTAAAATAAATAATTTCAATATTTGAATAAATTTGTTAGATAAGTTAAGTTGCTACTAATTTAAATATAGAAAATTGTGGTTTTAAACTTTTTCATATTAATTTGATAATGTGGTGTTTGTGTGATGCTTGTCTTTGGTGTTGGTGAGTGCTATTATTTTTTTTAAAATACCATAGGATGATGTTTACTTCTCATCGGAATTTTTTTGGCATTTTCTGGATTTAAAATTTCAATTTCCGTGAGCTTAATCTTTTTCTTTGATCTCTTCATCAATCTTTTCATGAGTCCAAACTCATTTGGTTGAGTTCCTTATCTCCCCAAGAGTCTCTAGGATTTTTACCATGATTTTTCTGAGTTCCGGGCTATTTTTCGCGGCCAAAAAGGTAATTCTAGATTTCTTGGAATTTTTTTATTCGCGGAATTAAAATAATCCCGAAATTAAGAAATTCCGAAAAGTTTCCAAACCCTACGACTATATATATGCTAGCGTAGCCCTCGACGCCCTGATTTCAGAAGTACAACCCTTATCGCGAGCCGCCGCTCGTAGCTCCCTCCACCTCTCGCCGAAGTTCTGCATCTACAGGTTGCGTTCCGACGAACTTCCGACGAGCTTTTCCGGCCAAACCGTCGCGTCCTGACACCAGCCACCACCACCAAGAGGCAGCCCTCGTCGTTCTCTACACCGTGGTATATCCGTTTGCGTGAATCCATCGCTGTTTCATCGAGTTCCCATCTCATCTTGCTTCTCTCCGGCGAGGTTCCACTATGGCTGACTAGAGCTCCTCCAAACCTAAGGTAGAAGATGATACTATTTACAGTTTTACCACTAATCTTGTTTTACAATAAAATCTCTGTTTTAACTCCGATTTGACCCATTCAAGTTGCGTTAGGTTCGTATTTGCGAGCTCTACATGTTAGTATAGCTATACAGTAGGTTTGGGAAATTTTTTTGAGTTTATATTTAAGTAATTAATTATCTATAGGAAATCTTAGAAAATTCATAACTTTCACGTTTTAAATCTGAATTTCGTGATCTTTACGTCTCTGTGATCGTAGTAATGTGTAGAAGAGTTTTACAAACTTTTTATACTGTTTTGCTACTGTTGGTGTACTATTTTAATTATGTCTCTTTGTTTGCTTAGTGTATGGTTGCTCGGATGATTGTGTGTTGATGCTTGATGATCGAGTATAGACAGTGAGCAGTTTCTTGACGATCAGGAGTATTATTTTGAGCCCGACCAGCAGTATCATCAGGAAAGCTTTGATCAAGGCAAGTATAACATGGGATCATCCTTGTTGTCCTATTCACTGAAATTATTATACATATGCATGTGTCTTCCTTGACAACCATAGAGATTATAACTTAGCTATTGATAACTTGTTTCCTTGTCACCTATGGGTTGTGCATTTGGGTAGCTATTGCTAGTGCTTAATTATGAACAATGATCTTATAATTTGATTAATGGATTAAGCAATCAACCATTAAGATGATTTTATTACTGTTGAAAGGGGGCTAGAGCAAGGGGTTATATTGTTGCTCTAGTTACTCTCCATAAGGACTTACCTGTAACTGATAACCGGGACATACAGTACAGCTGTGAGGGCTATATGGCTCTGGCTCTAGTTGTTCAAGAGACCTTTTCTAGCTTGTTAGTGGTTACCTTAAATGGCGTAAGAACAGCTTGCCACGTTGGGTGTAGGACAACCTCTAGTCAATGAGTATAGCCGAGAAGGAAGTGTGCCATTTGAAAAGGGGGGTTCCTACATCTGCCTGCCGAGTGAATCTAATGGCCCTAACTTGTTAGACGAACTCTTGAATGGCTTTATATGGTTTCTTGTGTTTAGGGATTCATGACCCCTTAGCATATGGAAATCCTGACTCATAGTGAAAGTGTACACCTCTGCGCAGAGTTAAAAACTAGTATACTAGCCGTGCTCACGGATACGAGCGGCCTTGGGGATTCTTACAGAATAGTTGATCACCATTGTTATATCATGCTTAATTATTGTTGTTACTATTATGCTCATGTTAATGCTATTCATTATCCTTATTACAATTGATCATTGGTTCATTAATGGGAAGTGGATTATCTTGATGCTACTCAATTGCTAATTATATGATGATTAAAAGCTAAACACAGTCAAACAGTGTCTAGCCTTTTGTGCCTCATGAACCCTGTGTTATACTTGTTGAGTTCGACATGGACTCACTCTTGCTATTTCCCCCACACCTCAGTGTGTAGTGAGGTGCTGCTCAGAAGAAGGATAAAGAGGTAGTGGAGTTTCTAGAAGTCTTTCAGAAGTGTTTGGCATACGGAGCCACCAGTCAGCCGTCCCCGAGAAGAATGGAGCCTGAAGTTTAGTCACCGTTCCGCGATACTCCGATGTAAGTGTTAATATAGCTATGTATACGTTATATAAATAACATTGTTTCTGATACTTTTTCATTCTGACATATGTGTGGACTTCCTGGGCACACATATGATTAGCCTGGTTTTGTTCTTTAGAAAATTGAGTGTGACAAATACTATCTAGATATAGGGGTTATACTGATAGAATTCCATGAGTTTTGGTGAATATCTATTTCTGCAGGGGGTTATCAGGAAAGAACAAAGGGAGGTCCACATGTTAGATTTATATAGAGAGAAACTGACCATACTATGAAAAAGAATACTCTAGAAGACTCGAGAAGATATTCCCCTAGAGGGGAGGGCCCAGAGGTCAGGCAACAGGGGCAGCCGCCCCTGGGCCTAGGCGCCCGCCCCACCTATGTGGCCAATCAGGGTCAACCTCGCAGATCATGCCTCCACTGCCTTTGAGGATCAATAATAATCGTTCATCAAGGTCCGTTTGATCCAAGGGGTGTGGTGCTTCCTAGAAGGCTATATAAGCAAGGCCCCTGGCCCCAGGAGAAACCCTAATTCTGGAATTCATTAATTATTCATCTCATTCAGTGAAGCCCTAGAGCCACCATCTCAATTAGATCTCTAGTTTTGCATAGCTACATAGGATTAGAACTAGAAGGAGCCAAACATTGCTTGATTTCCGGATCTGTCAGGAGAATACTTGGTAATTCTCTCCTACTTTTGTATTTGTTCTTATATTATTCATTTAGTTGATCATTTGTATGAATATGAGTTTAGTCTATTCTATCATATTGGATATGACTTTGCTCTATTTGATTATGTTCTCAATTATATTGTTCTTAGTCTACTTTGATTATATGCTTGGCATAGTTCGATCAGACTTATATTCAAGTATAGGATCGTATAGCGCTTGCTCATTGATATCATGGGTAAGTGGTAAACATTGTGTAGGCGTGGTGCCTATACCGTATTTATCTATGATTGTACCCTATATTTCGGATCGTGTGGTAGATCTCGGGAGTGATAGTCCTGTTGAGTCCTCTGTAGTCCACCTCCCGAGTATAGGGCAGGCAGAGCACAACTATTACAGGGAAGAGATGGCTATGTTCTATATCTTCCTTAGTAATATCACTATGCGTAGATATAACCTTTTCTTGCCATGATTGCCAAGTGTAATTGCACTAATCATTGTATGCTTTGACTTTATAGTTAAAATAACCTAGGATTTATCTCTATGATTGGAAGTCTACTCATGTGCTAGTGTTGTTTGCTTTGGATCAGAGCTTTGTTGGATCGTCTACAAGAAGCTCGGGTATTTGTTAGGACTGGTCTTCACTTCAAGCTATTATCAGTTGGGAGTTCAACATTCAATTCAACATACTCTATACAAGTTAGCATAGACGACATATGAAGGAGATGTTGAAAGTCTATAGTTAGTTTCATGAAAACTTAGATGACATCACCCCCATATCAAGTATGTTTAGTAAGTTTTAAGTGAAGGACTTATCATTAGCAGCAAGCCTTAAAGAAAGTGTTGCCTTCAATGATATTGCCAGGTGGAATAAAATCTTTGTTAAGTGGGGTAGTGTCTGCTGCCATCATTAATCTTAATCGATGAGGTACGAAGAACTGAAGATCAAACTTTATCTTTCTTATCATCTTTTGGCTATCCTTGATCTATGTCTTGTATCTCATCAACACAAATCAAAGAAGCATGAAGACTTGAAGATTAGTGTTATCTATCTCTCTAGTCTCTCTGAATCTCGTTCCTACCTTATCTTGTCTTTTTAGAACAGTCTGTCTTCCTTAGCTTATATCTCTATTTTTGGATGCCCAAAAATCATGGATAAATTCTGGACAATAGTAGACTTCAATATCTTTCTCTGATCGTAAGAACCGCCCTGATAGCTATTATGATTTGGGAGTTATGAAAATCACAAGGCGACGCATCTGTGCTGTCAGCAACCTAGAATAGTTTCTGTTGTGCATAGTTTTTGACTACCTTAACTGCAGAATCTGGAGAAGTGTTCTATAAGGAAGTTGTAGTAAATTTGATACGCTTTCCAACGGTATAAGCTACAACATCATTTGATTCACAGAACTCGAGTTATAACTGGATTTCCGTACTGCCATTTTTCTGCTCG
This sequence comes from Saccharum spontaneum, assembly GCA_022457205.1. Lineage (NCBI taxonomy): Eukaryota > Viridiplantae > Streptophyta > Magnoliopsida > Poales > Poaceae > Saccharum > Saccharum spontaneum. The sequence goes on along the minus strand of CM039609.1, from coordinate 13,249,111 downwards.
CGAGGAAGTGTAGATTACTTGTTCTTGTATGTGCTCATGAATTTCTTTGGGATGCCAGAAGGACATAATGGTAGTCATACTCAGAAACAAATGCAAGTTATCCTTTGGTGTTCTCTAGTTGATCTCTTCTTAAGGGGTTTTGTCACACTAAAAGACGATACAAGATGGAGGTTTATATATATTCTATTTTGTCACTTGGAAGCATCAGCTACCTACATGGTTGCAAAGTTACTATCAAGCGCCGGTATCTTTTCTCAGCGCTGGTAACATGTTAGAACCATCTACAAGGATCGTAAGTGTCTAAAGGACACCTTTACAAAGTTGGTTATGAGCTTGTGGCATCATCATTGGATAAGAGTTGATGAAGGAAAAGTGAAGACTTGCAGAATCAACTTTATCTTTCTCCTTAGTATCTCCAAATCTCGGGATGAGATTCCTGTTAAGTGGGGTAGAATTGTCACACCTCAAAATTTTTAATTTTGGTTTATGCTTAGAAAACAATAACGAAAATAAATAATTTCAATATTTGAATAAATTTGTTAGATAAGTTAAGTTGCTGCTAATTTAAATATAGAAAATTGTGGTTTTAAACTTTTTCATATTAATTTGATAATGTGGTGTTTGTGTGATGCTTGTCTTTGGTGTTGGTGAGTGCTATTATTTTTTTAAAATACCATAGGATGACGTTTACTTCTCATCGGAAATTTTTTTGCATTTTCTGGATTTAAAATTTCAATTTCTGTGAGCTTAATCTTTTTCTTTGATCTCTTCATCAATCTTTTCATGAGTCCAAACTCATTTGGTTGAGTTCCTTATCTCCCCAAGAGTCTCCAGGATTTTTACCGTGATTTTTCTGAGCTCCGGGCTATTTTTTGCGGCCAAAAAGGTAATTCTAGATTTTTTTATAATTTTTTTATTCGCGGAATTAAAATAATCCCGAAATTAAGAAATTCCGAAAAGTTTCCAAACCCTACGACTATATATATGCTAGCGTAGCCCTCGACGCCCTGATTTCAGAAGTACAACCCTTATCGCGAGCCGCCGCTCGTAGCTCCCTCCACCTCTCGCCGAAGTTCTGCATCTACAGCTTGCGTTCCGACGAACTTCCGACGAGCTTTTCCGGCCAAACCGTCGCGTCTTGACACCAGCCACCACCACCAAGAGGCAGCCCTCGTCGTTCTCTACACCGTAGTATATCCGTTTGCGTGAATCCATTGCTGTTTCATCGAGTTCCCATCTCATCTTGCTTCTCTCCGGCGAGGTTCCACTATGGCTGACTAGAGCTCCTCCAAGCCTAAGGTAGAAGATGATACTATTTACAATTTTACCACTAAACTTGTTTTATCATAAAATCTCTGTTTTAACTCCGATTTGACCCATTCAAGTTGCGTTAGGTTCGTATTTGCGAGCTCTACATGTTAGTATAGCTGTACAGTAGGTTTGGGAATTTTTTTGAGTTTATATTTAAGTAATTAATTATCTATAGGAAATCTTAGAAAATTCATAACTTTCACGTTTTAAATCTGAATTTCGTGATCTTTACGTCTGTGTGATCGTAGTAATGTGTAGAAGAGTTTTACAAACTTTTTATACTGTTTTGCTACTGTTGGTGTACTATTTTAATTATGTCTCTTTGTTTGCTTAGTGTATTGTTGCTCGGATGATTGTATGTTGATGCTTGATGATCGAGTATAGACAGTGAGCAGTTTCTTGACGATCAGGAGTATTATTTTGAGCCAGACCAGCAGTATCATCAGGAAAGCTTTGATCAAGGCAAGTATAACATGGGATCATCCTTGTTGTCCTATTCACTGAAATTATTATACATATGCATGTGTCTTCCTTGACAACCATAGAGATTATAACTTAGCTATTGATAACTTGTTTCCTTGTCACCTATGGGTTGTGCATTTGGGTAGCTATTGCTAGTTCTTAATTATGAACAATGATCTTATAATTTGATTAATGGATTAAGCAATCAACCATTAAGATGATTTTATTACTGTTGAAAGGGGCTAGAGCAAGGGGTTATATTGTTGCTCTAGTTACTCTCCGTAAGGACTTACCTGTAACTGATAACCGGGACATACAGTACAACTGTGAGGGCTATATGGCTCTGGCTCTAGTTGTTCAAGATACCTTTTCTAGCTTGTTAGTGGTTACCTTAAATGGCGTAAGAACAGCTTGCCACGTTGGGTGTAGGACAACCTCTAGTCAATGAGTATAGCCGAGAAGGAAGTGTGCCATTTGAAAAGGGGGGTTCCTACATCTTCCTGCCGAGTGAATCTAATGGCCCTAACTTGTTAGACGAACTCTTGAATGGCTTTATATGGTTTCTTGTGTTTAGGGATTCATGACCCCTTAGCATATGGAAATCATGACTCACAGTGAAAGTGTACACCTCTGCACAGAGTTAAAAACTGGTATACTAGCCGTGCTCACGGATACGAGCGGCCTTGGGGATTCTTACAGAATAGTTGATCACCATTGTTATATCATGCTTAATTATTGTTGTTACTATTATGCTCATGTTAATGCTATTCATTATCCTTATTACAATTGATCATTGGTTCATTAATGGGAAGTGGATTATCTTGATGCTACTCAATTGCTAATTATATGATGATTAAAAGCTAAACGCAGTCAAATAGTGTCTAGCCTTTTGTGCCTCATGAACCCTGTGTTATACTTGTTGAGTTCGACATGGACTCACTCTTGCTATTTCCCCCACAGCTCAGTGTGTAGTGAGGTGCTTCTCAGAAGAAGGATAAAAAGGTAGTGGAGTTTCCAGAAGTCTTTCAGAAGTGTTTGACATACGGAGCCACCAGTCAGCCGTCCCTGAGAAGAATGGAGCCTAAAGTTTAGTCACCGTTCCACGATACTCTGATGTAAGTGTTAATATAGCTATGTATACGTTATATAAATAACATTGTTTCTGATACTTTTTCATTCTGACATATGTGTGGACTTCCTGGGCACACATATGATTAGCCTGGTTTTGTTCTTTAGAAAATTGAGTGTGACAAATACTATCTAGATATAGGGGTTATACTGATAGAATTCCATGAGTTTTGGTGAATATCTATTTCTGCAGGGGGTTATCAGGAAAGAACCAAGGGAGGTCCACATGTCAGATTTACATAGAGAGAAACCGACCATACTATGAAAAAGAATACTCTAGAAGACTCGAGAAGATATTCCCCTAGAGGGGAGGGCCCAGAGGTCAGGCAACAGGGGCGGCCGCCCCTGGGCCTAGGCGCCCGCCCCACCTATGTGGCCAATCAGGGTCAACCTCGCAGATCATGCCTCCACTGCCTTTGAGGATCAATAATAATCGTTCATCAAGGTCCGTTTGATCCAAGGGCTGTGGTGCTTCCTAGAAGGCTATATAAGCAAGGCCCCTGGCCCCAGGAGAAACCCTAATTCTGGAATTCATTAATTATTCATCTCATTCAGTGAAGCCCTAGAGCCACCATCTCAATTAGATCTCTAGTTTAGCATAGCTACATAGGATTAGAACTAGAAGGAGCCAAACATTGCTTGATTTCTGGATCTGTCAGGAGAATACTTGGTAATTCTCTCCTACTTTTGTATTTGTTCTTATATTATTCATCTAGTTGATCATTTGTATGAATATGAGTTTAGTCTATTCTGTCATATTGGATATGACTTTGCTCTATTTGATTATGTTCTCAATTATATTGTTCTTAGTCTACTTTGATTATATGCTTGGCATAGTTCGATCAGACTTATATTCAAGTATAGGATCGTATAGCGCTTGCTCATTGATATCATGGGTAAGTGGTAAACATTGTGTAGACGTGGTGCCTATACCGTATTTATCTATGATTGTACCCTTTATTTTGGATCGTGTGGTAGATCGCGGGAGTGACAGTCCTGTTGAGTCCTTTGTAGTCCACCTCCCGAGTATAGGGCAGGCAGAGCACAACTATTACAGGGAAGAGATGGCTATGTTCTATATCTTCCTTAGTAATATCACTATGCGTAGATATAACCTTTTCTTGCCATGATTGCCAAGTGTAATTGCACTAATCATTGTATGCTTTGACTTTATAGTTAAAATAACCTAGGATTTATCCCTATAGTTCGTCCTAATCCATGGTAGTGCTATATATCTAGAGTAGTCTATTGAGATGTTTATCATTATATATGGCTATGTGCTTACCAGTTATCCTTTATTATTATTCATATATATTATTTATCTTGTGTCACTTACCCTGTATGAGAAGAGAGATAAAGACATGGTTATGCTCTCCATTAGTATGTGCCATGATGCTCATTACTCATTATCCTTAGGATCCCTTCCTAGTGGTAAAAATATAAATAACGATACCTGGATTACTCCCGGTTAAAATGCTACATCGGTATTATTTGCGTGCTTGTTGATTTCATATTTATTTTAGAGGAGCATTTGCATATTTTAGTACTAGCACCTTTGGTGTCATGTTGGGGATGACAACCTAGCTTAGGTGACATTAGAGGTGTCAACACCTGCTCGATCGACTTGACCCTCACCACACACCTAAGACAGATGCCAAGATCTCCCCAAGTTCATTATCAAGTTATAACCAAGTTATCGGCACCACGTGCCTTATCCACTCACAAACAGTCATCCGCCATGCATCACATCACATATATAATGCATAGTAGAAACAATAGTAAGTAGTAAGCGAGCATCTAGCCTAACAGCAGGTATGCAGGGGAATAGTTTGCGACAAGGTAAAGGCTTACAAGCGTTTCTACCATGCAACCTATCTCAGTTTATTTGCATAAAAGTAAAGCACTAGTATCTACATTGTAGCATGCCTAATAGGATTCTACGAGGTTGGGTGGGATGTGGCACCTGTTGAATGTCATTTTGAGATCCTCAATGCACTTGCAGTCGTTCTCCTCCAAGGTCCTTCTTCCATCCGCATGTCCTTCCTCCACCGAGTTTTGGCTCGTTCAACGCTAACCTTGATGCAACTACCTCAATACAACGACAAGCAAAAGAGCAATCAAACCACTAAGCCTAGAAAGACTACAAAAAGAGCCAACAACGCACAGAAGAACAACTACACCAGAAGAACACAAAAAGGGAGAACGACTTAGCCCTCTCGATGGATGTCCAGGGAAGCCAAAAGAATAGGAGTGGTTGTTTGCTAAGCACAAGCTTAAGCCTTAGCCTAGCCAATACTTCCCAGGTCGATCATGTCGACCTGTACGGATTAAATAGAAATGACATAGGCCCTAGCTCATCCTAAGCAAATACCACGGCTCGTGGCTTTCAATCCGAGCATCATGGAGACTGACGAGAACCAAAAATAAAACAATTCCGATCTCTCTTAATCCACATGCCATTGTAATTGATGAGAACCAAGAGAGGGTGGAACGAGGGAGAGAAGAGAAGGGGTAGCGGTCAACTTCTTCCAATACCCACGCCATGGAAAAGACAGGGAATCAGAGAGGAGCAGCACACAAGAGAACGAGTGCCCAATCCACTTGTAGGGTACCAAGACCTAGGTGCAAGAAATGCACTAAGACATCTATACAGTTCTTAGTGGTGCGGTTATCACCCCGAGAACAAAAGAAATGCTACGGTCTAGATAGGTACAAGCATACAAGTGTTTAAGCATGATAGAACTAAAAGATAGGAAGAGACACGGGATTCACTTCCCTTTGATCCACTCGCCATAACAATGATGAGAATCAAAGGAATGGAATCAAGAGAGCAACAAACACCACACCAGTGGAGGGCTCAATCCACATCTTACTAGATCGATAGGGATTGAGAACAAAAGAGGATTAAAGAGTGGAATCCGCACTCCTTCGAACAACTCGTCATGGAATGGACGAAGGTTGGAAGAAAAAGGCACGATTCCATGATCCAAACCCACTCGTAGGGCACCATGATCGTGCGACTAAATCGGCACAACGCTATCCCTAAGGCCCATAGCGATGCGGTTGTCACCGCTTGAACCAAAGGAATGCCAAGGTCAAAGTGGCACAAGCATATGAGGTGGTTAGGATAAACAAGCGGGCAAATGAGGTAAAGCACAATGGTCATGGCGAGGCAACCTGCGGCCATGAGCTTCACCCAAGTGGGTTGGCTTCCGACGGTTCCATGAAGGTTGCCCCTTAATTTTCCCCTCCCGAGACTAGGTCAGGAAGGGCTCGAATGGTGCGGATAAGAGCCACGTCAATATTGACATCGAGTCCATCATGGCCACGTCCTAGGGACGAAACTAGGGGCTAACTATCGTAGTACAACGGAGTCAACCAAAACATGAGAGAAGGAATATGCTTGACATCACGACCATGGCGAGATGAACTTGCGATGGTAACGGTCAAGCATGTCGCTTCCCAACTAGCTCAAAAGCATGGTACACAGACAAACAATCACACACCAGGACACAAAAGACCCACAACACGACAACTAACAACACCAACGACACGATGTGGAGTAGCACATAACCATACCAACACAAGAGATAGATAGATAGACCAGCACGAAGGCACGACACATGCATAGATATTGATAGATGATCATGCAACAAGTACAAACGATGATATCTAGATGACAAATATACAAAAAGAAATGAAAAGTAAGAGTTTGTCGACGTCGAGGACAGCGTCAACAGGGTTCAAAGGCTTTTCCTTGGGGCGGAGGGCTGCTATAGCTTGTCCGGGCAGGTCACAACCAGCTATGGTCTGCTGCAGCCACCCTCGGCTAGCTGCTGCTTGCTGCCAGCCAGCTGTGGCTCGTTGCAGCTTGGCTACAGCTAGCTGTGGCTGGCTGGAGGTGGCTACGGGTAGCTGCAGCTGGCCGGCAGCTGGCTGGACGCGGCCAGGGCTGGTTGGCAAGGCCCGATAGCTACTGCTCCTGTCGATGGTCGTGGATGAGGTGAACTGCAGGGCCACAACCTTCTTGCGACAGTGAAGACAGCGGCACGAAGGCCGGCTTCAACAAGATTGGCGATAGGATCATCGGCAAGGGAGAAAAAGGGCAAGTTTTGGCTGCTGGAGGCTCACTAGCAGTGGTTGCGGTTGTCCAGCGAGGTGGTTGACGCAGCCAGCGGCCTTGCTGTTGACATTAATTAACGCAATCACTAAATAGCAACGGCGCTAAAAATACATGATAATAAATTAACATGTCTCTAAATACTAGTCACCTTTTATATTTACTTATACTTCTTAGCATGGAACTAGGTTGTCATCCCTAGTGAAATAAGCTTAGAAGTATATAAGTGGCATTATGATTTTATATGCCTAGGCAGAAATATAAATGATATAAAGATATGATCAATTAAGATTAAGAACAATTAAGAACATCCGCAAACGAACAGATAATTATACCATTATAGCATTTTACCTAGAGTATTACCGGGTTGTCATTTAAAATTTTATCACTAGGAAGGTCTAGCTAAACTTCTATCTAGAGTATTGATAAACTTTATATTCATGATTGTTGGGCATTCTTAACGTCATTACCAAAAGTAGACTTAGTTTTCTAATTCTGATAACGGCGCCAAAAATGCCGAACCTATCCCTCATGCCACTTAAGCCAAGTTGTCATCCCCAGCATGACATGAGAGATGCGGTATTGAAATATGCAACTGCTCTTCTAAATAAATAATAAATAAGATCTGCAAGCGCACAGATTAATACCGATGTAGCATTTTAACCGGGAAGTATTCCAAGTATCGTTATTTATATTTTTACCACTAGGAAGGGATTACTAACATCAATGTTGATTATGGAATGGAATATAGGAATGAGTATCAATCATTGCATGTATAAGTGAGAGCATTCATCTATCTCTTGCATACAGGGGTAAGTGTCACATAAAATATGGATAAAGTATGAATGGTGACAAAGATAATTAATCTGATCAGCTAGCCACATATAATAATGATAAGCACCTCAACAGATATTCTAGCAAGTCATTAGCATGGTATTAGGACGAACTACAAGGATATTTCCTAAGTTATTCTTAACTATAAAGTCTAGCATATCATGGTTAGTGCAAGTACACTTGGCAATCATTGCGAGAAAGGACTACGCCCATGCATAGTGATATTATCAAGGAATATGAGAAACATAGCAATCACTCCCCCGTAATAATGTTGCTCTGCCTGCCTTACACACGGGAGGGGGACTATATAAGAACCAACGAAGCTGTCACCATCGCGGACCACCCCACGATCCGGCATATAAGGTGCAATCGCAGATAAATATGGTCTAAACACCACGCCTACACAATATTTATCATTTACCCATGGATCCGATGGATAAACGCTATACGATCCTAAACATGTATATAATTCCAATCTAACTAAGCCAAGCGTATAACTACGATAAACTAAGAACAATATAATCGCAAACATAAACAAGTAGAGCATAGTCATAATCAATATATTGAAATAGAACAAAGTTGTATTCATAATATTGAAGAACAAAGATGAACAATGAAGAACAGTAAAGGAATTACCAAGAATCCTCTTGACAGATCCGGAAACCAATCGAAGATTGACTCCTTCTAGTTCTAATCCTATGTAGCTATGCTATACTAGAGATCTAGTTGATGTGGTGGCTCTAGGGCTTGATCAGAGACTCTCCTCCTGAGATTAGGGTTTGAGGAATTGAGAATGAGGGAGTGCCTCCTCCAGGGGCCAGGGGTCCTGCTTATATAGCCCCCTCAAGTGAACGTGGGCCATCGGATCAAACCGACATTAATCGCACGGTTTTCCTTGATCCCTTAGGTCGGTGGAGCATAATCCGCGAGACGGAGCCTGATTGGCTCTCAGGCCAGGGCGGGCGCCCTAGGGAGCAGGGCGGGCGCCCTGCCTCCGGGCCCGTTCGGCCTCCCGTTCTAGCTCGTGGCTTCTGGAGTCTTCTAGATGATAGAAAATCGGTGAACACGTTATTATCTCTATGTAAACCCGACGTGTGGGCCTTTCCTCCGTATTTTCTGATAACCCCCTGCAGAAACAGACAAACACCAAAACTTGTGGAATTCTGTCAGATAAAACCCTAAGTCTAGGTGTTGGTTGCATTTGGATCCTTTTCTTTATTTATTTAATAACTATATTTGGTACTTAAGGACCGTCAACAAACTCCCCCAAGCTTACCTCTTTCTCGTCCCTGAGCAAGGATAGACTCATTATGGATCAGAAGTTGCTGCAACGCCTTTGAACGTTGACGGTACATATGCTTTCAAATAAGGTCTCATCCCTGAGTTAGAGTAAACTATCAAGACTTAAAACTTACTCATTTTTCCTTTCACCAAGGGGCTTGCAACCGTCACCTGTATCTTGAGTGATTAAAAGATAGAACGGTCTAGTCAAACGCCATGTCTCTTATTCTTGATCAGCTATAGCTCTGGAGTTTTTGCAAATTTTTCAAATAAAACTCAGAGATTCCTTGTATGACTTTCTCGGGTCTCTCTTTTGTGGTATTTCTGGATCCTTACCAAGGCAGTAATGGTATATGCCTTCTCTCTCAAAGTATGTGGTATTTATGGTATAAGGCGTAGTGACATTGCCTTCTCTCTCACCCTACTCTAATAAGGCTTTGATATCTGGAGCTCATAGGTGGGAGATAAAGTATACATACTCATAGAACATTTATTGCATAGTCAAACCATGGATCCAGAGAAACAAGTCAATAAGTCAAATCAAGATGTGCATGTGTGGTGAATGAGTGGTGTATGGTGATAACAAAAGTCTAATGCTCTTTTTGAGGGAATACATACCTTTCTTGCTTTTTAAAACTTTTGAGGGGAATGAGATGCTCTATATTATTTTTTTTTCTCTTTTTTTTCTCTCAGGTGGGTATCTTGTACCCCTAATTCTACTATCGGACACTTGTCCATTTTTACCTCTCGTCTCACTTTTTCTTTCTTCGAGGTTCCGAGCACTTGCTCCTTTTTATTTCCTCGTTTTTTAGAGCAATCTCCCTCTTTTGAAAATATAGCAAGTGGTAGTAGAAATGACTTGAGCATTAACTTCACAGGGAATAACAGGAATGAGATAATGTTTTTGGCTATTCTCTCCCGGGTCAGGAGTAGAATAATTTTGGGTGAATCTGGAGATGGAAATGAGTGGATATATGTTGATGCGTACTTCCGGAGTAGAAGCAACATGTATGAGTGAACGTGCAAGTGAATCTTGATTTTAACCACATGACAAGTTCCTAAGGGTCTACACGGCTCGACCACAATCAATGCCCATAAGCAGTAAGTAGTAAAAGTGCGGCTCTTAATCTAACAAGCATGTATATATGGCTGTGGTAGGAATTTAAACTCTTATCATACAGGAACTCATCATGCAACATTTTAAAGATTTTCAAAGATAAAATTCTCCAGAATTCTAGCATCTCTAGGAACAGATAAACAGCAGCTCAACCTTCCCATATCATATCCGTTAACAACTTAGACTTCAGATCAAGTTCTCTTCCCACTAGTTCAGGTTTAGAGCCAGTTTTAAATTATAACAGTTATGTCTAAACTAGAGAGAGAACAAATTTGAAAATTAGGCAGAGCAACTATTCATCATATCCATGCTAGAGTTTTATTTTCAAGATTCAGTTTAGCATAGCTACTTTATTTATTTATTAAACTAAGCAAATATATATAAACACAAAATATTTATTTGGGTTTTCATGATTATGCATCTTTTTATTTTAATAAAGCATAGGTATAACTGTAGATAAAAATACTTATCGGGATAAATGGGGGTGCTCTCCCCCAAGCTGGATCTTGACGTAATTTCTTCTGATGTAGTTAGCAGGTGCAGAGGTGTATTTGAATGTCGGCAGCACCCTGACAGCGATTAGGATGTCCTCCATCTGCTAGTCTTCCTGAATTCTGTGGAGCTCAAATAGACAACAAAGCTTCGTGGAACTTGATTAAGCGTTAGCATAAATATCTAGCCTTTATCATGTTTGAGCTTCCTTGGTAAATGTCACTCTCTATTTTTATTTTCATTTTTATAGAACAGAAAAATATATATTATTATTATTTTTTATGCCACCACAGTGAATGTACTTATGGGTTTTATGCCACTCGCATACTCACATGGGGCTTATTGTTTTTAACATTTTTTTAAGACAGAATGAACATGATTAACTGAGCAATAATTAAAGGGAAAATGATAACTACCAGGTTTACCTCTTGGCACGGCGTTTGGTGTTTTTAAGTCCTCCGAACAGGACTTCTTTTCTTCTTAGTTGTCCTGGGATTTGGGTGGCGTAGACGGTGGTTCCGGCAGCGCCTCCTCTTCTTGTGTAACTGTCTTCGCTTTCCATGTATCCTTGGGCCTTATGTCCTCTCCTTCATAGTCTGCCCATACGTCCTTGATGGTTTGCCTCCTTTGGTTACGGTTACGTCGCCTTCTTCTTGTCCTGACCTGCTTAGAATCTTCAACTATATAGTTAGGGTCATTAAAGTAGCGGCGTACCTTCTCAGAGGGGAAATGCATATGGACTTCTCCGGTTCCAATGTAGATGATTGCTTTGACGGTGCCTAGGAACGGTCTTCCTAGGATGATGGGTGGATCGTACTCGTCGTCTCCCATGTCAATGACCTGAAAGTCTGTATGGACAAAATGATAATTAATTTTAACAGGGACATTGGTTACTATACCTTCGACCTTTCGGGATGTCTGATCTGCCATTTGGAGCTGAGTGTATGTTGGTTTTAAGGGCATGGTTCCGTACAAGAGCTGATAGGTGACTGTGGCCATTATGTTGACGCCTGATCCAGTGTCGCAGAGTGCCTTCTGAAAGGAGTATCCATTGATTGAGCACTCAATGCTTGGCAAGCCTGGGTCGTCCTTCTTGTTCAGGAAGGGCGACTTGAGTCATTGGTCTTGACCTCCTTGAACTGCAGTGACCATCTTAGCTGATTTGGTCCATCCTTGGTTGTTCTTGTTCTGCTTGTTCCTCCTGTTGGTCCTCTTCCTTGGTTCATGTTGGGGTTGCTCTGGGATTTGTGTAATCTTGTTCTTGAAGGAAAACGTCTCCTTCCTCCCCTTGATGTTGAAGTTGATCTTTGCAGCACTGGCGTAGATGACAGCTCCCGAGGTGTTCAGGAATGGTCTTCCCAGAATAACTAGTGACCTCTCATCGGACCCGGTCTCTATCACCACGAAGTCAGCTGGAGCATACGAGGTACCAACTCGGACACACATGTTCTTAATATTCCTTTAGGAAAGCTTAGTGTCCGATCTGCAAGCTGCAAATACATAGTTGTTTCTGATAAAGGATATGTAAAGAATTTTTCATAGAGTACCCTGGGCATAATGTTGACGCTGGAGCCAAAGTCGCGGAGTGCTTCTGGGAAGTCCACCATGCCGATGGAGATCGGGATGACGGGGCATCCTGGATCGCCTCTCTTGACTGGCAGAAGGTCATTATGTACTCCGACAGCAGGATTACTCCAATAGTTACCTGCATCAAACATGTCTACAAGATTTGCATATTCTAATCCTTCCGGTTGTGATGGTATACCGGGGTTAGTAGCAGGAACAGCAGCAGCTATTTGATTTAACTGAGATTCAATCATTTTATTAAAGCTAATTTGGTTTTTTGATGGCAGTAAAGAAATTATCCATTCTATTATTTATGTTTTCTAGTATTTTATCATTGGATGCCAATTTCTTAGACAAGTTATCCATTAGCTTTCCTTGATTAGACACTAACTCTCTCAGGGGTGGAAAATTATTATTGTTGTTGTAAGAGTTATTACCTTGATAATTACCTGAGTAGTTACCTGAGTAGTTAGGCCTCTGTTGATTCCAACCTTGATTTTGTTGAGGACGGTTGTAGTAGTTGTTGTTGTTGATGTACCTTGCATCCTCAAGCATCTTAGGGCAGTGATTGCCTGAGTGTCCAGTATCTCCACATTCCTCACAAGTCATGTGAGAGTCGTAGACGTTCATGACTTCTCTTTTGTCTCCAGCTTTGTCATCGAGTTTTTTCATGAGTAGGTCTAGCTTTGCAGACAGCATGTCTACCTCCTTGAGCTGGTGCATACCTCCACCCTTCTTGCGTGTTTGAGTCCTCTCTTCGTTCCAACCTTGGTTGGACGCCATCTTCTCCACAAGGGCTGTAGCTTGTGGTATGGTGAGTGATAGAAATGCGCCTCCAGCTGCAGCATCCATGGTCTCACGAGCACTAGTGATGAGCCCATGATAGAAAGTCTGCATAAGTAGCCAGCTCTCCATTCCATGATGGGGACATTCTAGGATGTAATCTTGAAAGCGCTCCCATGCTTCTGGAACGGATTCATCATGTTGTTGCTGAAAACTTGTAATCTTCCCACGGAGAGCATTGGTCTTGCCCATGGGAAAGAACTTAGCCAGAAAGTTTGTAGAGCAGAGTGCCCACGTAGTGTTCTTATCCTTCGTCGCGTAGAACCACTGCTTCGCTCTCCCCAATAGTGAGAATGGGAAAAGGCGAAGTAGTATGGCGTCTCTGGGAACATCTAATATAGTGAATGTGCTGCAAATCTCTAGGAAGTGTTGGAGATGAGCACTTGCATCTTCGTGCGGCTTCCCACAAAACTGGTTGGCTTGTACCATGTTGATGTGCCCTGGCTTGAGCTCAAAGTTCTTGTCGATGGCCGTGGCAGGTCCAGTGCAGATGTTGTCCTTAGTGGGAGCTGAGAACTCGCGGATCGTCTTGTTCGCCATGGCTGCGAACTCTGTTGACAAATTCCGGATGAAACTTCGGCGGTCTTCTAGATTGGATGAAGTGTTGCGTTGAAGTGTTGACTTCTTGAGCTTGGCTCTTGCCTTTCTGATTAATGCTTCGGGGTTGTCAACAAAATTTTCTGGAAGATGTCCTCTATTCATACATCACCCTGCAAAACAATAAGAATGGAAAAATACAGGGGTAAATCTGTATGGGAGAATTGATGATCTCAATCACTTAATGATGCGAATGATGACTCAAATTCCGTATTCATTCCTTGTTAGTAAATCAACCTTCCCCGGCAACGGCGCCAAAAATGCTTGTTAGGCATTCTTAACGTCATTACCAAAAGTAGACTTAGTTTTCTAATTCTGATAACGGCGCCAAAAATGCCGAACCTATCCCTCATGCCACTTAAGCCAAGTTGTCATCCCCAGCATGACATGAGAGACGCGGTATTGAAATATGCAACTGCTCTTCTAAATAAATAATAAATAAGATCTACAAGCGCACAGATTAATACCGATGTAGCATTTTAACCGGGAAGTATTCCAGGTATCGTTATTTATATTTTTACCACTGGGAAGGGATTACTAACATCAATGTTGTCGGTGTTCGGACCCGAGGGGGCCCTAGACCAACGAGTAAATGCTGCGTGTCCCTTTCCTAGATGGTGATGCAAGGAGAACACACGGGGATTTATCCTGGTTCGGGCAAGAGAAGGCCCTACGTCCAGCTGGGGGGAGGAGATGTTGTATTTCCTTGCACCGAGGTGCTTGCGTAGGGGTTACAAGCTTGCGAGAGAGGGTGGTGAGCCCAGGTCTCAAAAGAGGAAAAAGGAATACAAGTCGATTGCTTGAGATGTTGATCGCTATCTGGTGCTTGGATTGTTGTCCGTCGTCTTCTCCAGAGCCCTGGCCTACCCTTTTATAGGACGAGAGGAGGCTGGGGCAACGGATGCCTTGAGATGATGTTTTGTCTATCACTGTCGAGGTGACTGTAGCGACGTGCCCTAGAAATGGGAGGCCATCCCTGGACTTCCATGGTGTTACAGAGGACAAGACGCCGAAATGACTCGGTGCGCCGTGCCATACCGTCCTTCCTTCCCTGTTGTGCTGTGTTAGGCGTCGAGGCCGGGTCGAGGCCGGGTCGAGGCCGATCGGATAAGTCCGAATCCCTGGAATCGCGGTGCACGGACTTTGTCGTATCCTCCCTCGAGGGCAACTGGTGACGTACAGCGTGCGGTAAGGGGGTATAGTGACGTTTTTCACCTCCCATCACGGGATGGGCGGTAAAACAGTGAAGACTGGCATTGTTCCCACGTTGACCCTAATCGCGGCCATGCCGGTAGGTGGTAGTAGGTAATCGCATTAAATGCTGAGGCTTTTGTCCTGGGGTAGGTAAAGAGAGGGGGTCGAGCGCCTCGACCCGGGCTCACGCGAGTCGGAGTTCGGTCGAGGTGCCTCGTCGTGCGGGACACGGTCGAGGTCTCCCGTCGAGGGGGCCTCGTACGAGTCGGAGATGGGATGCGGTCGAAGCATCCCGTCGAGCCGGTCTCGTTCGGGGCGGACCTGTCGTGCGTTTTGAAGTGGGCGGTGTTTTATCGAGGCTAGGTTGTTTTGATCTTTATTGTTGTTAAACGTGGGTACCCTATTTTATTGGTACCGACAGTAGCCCCCGAGCCTTTAGGTGAGTGTATGATCACTCTCCTAGAGGCTTTTTGCCGATGAACTGGAGTCGTAGCGCCGCTGATTTTTCGGGGGCTTTCGAGCGCTCTTGGGACTTCTCCGGTGAGGGCGCGCGAGCGCACCCGCCGGGTGTAGCCCCCGAGGCCTCGGTGGAGTATTGAGAAGACTCCTCCGAGGTCTTTTGCATGTTTTATCAGGGAGTCGTTGATGCGGTCGAGCCCCCGAGCCTCGCGCGCACGAGGTCGATCGGAGTCCCTGCCGTCTTTTATTGTGCGGCCCTCACGCTCCTCCTACAGAGAGGAGGAGGAGGGGTGGGGAACGTCGTACTACCCTGTTTGGGCGAGTCCGGCGATCTCCGGTGAGCTGCTAGTGGGGAGATTTGAGTGAGAGCCCGTGCTCCAGTCGTTAGGAGTCGGCTTGTGGCCCGGAGGCGCTCTTCAAAGATGCCAAGGAGTGGTCGTGCGGATGTCGGTTCCCTTCGACAGGATCCGAGGGCTCGATGCCTCCCCCGAGGGGATTCCTGCTTCGACCTCGTCCTTTGGCCTCGAATACATCTTGGGGTGCCTCGAGAGCGTGGCTCGAGCCCTGGCCATGTACGGACGTACCCCTGGTCGTCCCTTGCTCTGTTGCTCGAGGGCAGCTGTTGAACCCAGGTCGAGGGCCAGCTTCCGTTCCCTCGAGACTTATAGTGGGCTCAGGGCCCGTTATAGGTATCTAGGAATATCCGTCCGTGGATCTCGCCCCGCCCGTTAGCCAGGCGCGCCTTTTTAGGGCGAGATCGGCGCGGTAGTGGGCGACGTGGCGTTCGGTTACGGCGTGGGGGATGGCCACGTGCCTTGGTCCTGTAAGACATGGGGGACGGTTAGGTGAGCGCATTTATTGCGGGAAACTGTTCCTACCTTTTCGCACGGCCGTTAGACTTCTTCCCGGCCTATAAAGGCGAGACCCAGGGGTCTGTGTTCCCCTCCGGTTCTTTGCGCTCTTGCCACCCTTAGCCTCAGGAAGCCCTAGCCTTCTTGCGCCTTCCGCCCACACTGCTGCTGCCGCCGCCGCCTTCCCCTTCGCTCATCCTCCTCTCGACAGCGCCAATGGCCGGAAAGAGCCAAATCCTCCCCGCCGAAGACTGGGCCACTTCCTCGGTGACGGAGATGAGGCTGGAGGAGCTGGTCGAAGACGGGCTGCTACGGCCGAGGACGAACCGGTCGCGGCCGGAGTGGATTGCGCCGCCGCCGGCCCACCGGGAGCCGGCGCCCCCGGAAGGATACGTGGTGAGCTTCGTGTGCTTCCACGAGCGGGGGTTCGGCGTTCCCTTGTCGGTCTTCATGCGCGTGCTTCTCCACTACTACCGGGTGGAGCTTCGTCACCTTGCCCCCAATGCCGTCGCACAGGCCGCCATCTTCGCGGCGGTCTGTGAGGGGTACCTCGGGGTGGAGCCACAGTGGAACCTGTGGCTTCACCTCTTCAAGGGCGAGCTCTTCGCCAAGAGAGCGGGGGAGAAGGGAGTTCTCTACGTGGTGCGGGTGGGGAGCTGCGTTCTCCAGTTGAGGTCGAGCCGGGCGGATCAGTACATCCCGGCTCGACTCATCTCTTCCAATAGCGGGTGGCACGAGGGCTGGTTCTATCTCCGCAACGACGACAACCAGCTGCCGCGGTACATCGGCCGCGTGCTGACCGCGCGGGAGGACCGTTGGGGATATAGGGTGCCGGAGGTCGAGAAGTCGCGCCTGGACCCGCTGCTAGCGGCGCTACAGCAGCTTCGCCTTCGAGGCTTGACGGCGGTGGCGGTGGCAATGGCGTTCCATCGCCGCAGAGTGATGCCGCTGTGCCGGCGTCGCCTGCGCCTCGACCAGATGACTCCGGAGGCGCCTCTGGAGGGGAGCCGGATGTCTCATGAGGCCCTCACCCTCGAGGAGGGACTTCGTCGAGCCCGTCGGATGGTCGGGACGTTCAAGGCGGAGGAGGTCGACCGGGTCCCCATGAGGCCCACTGAAGGGTTCGAGCCCGTGGTAAGTATTTTGAGATGATATGCTCGTTTTGGTTTGATTCGTTTCTCGGATCCCCTTAACCTGGTTGATGCCGGCGTGCAGGATTTGTCGGCGCTGCGGGAGACGCGGCCGCCAGTACCGGAGGACTAGCCCGCCCGCGAGGCTCGACGGCTGCACGCCTCGAAGCAGCAACAAGTAAAGGAGTCGACCAAAAAATGGTCGGCTCGCAAGGCCAAGGAGGCCGAGGCGCGGAAGAAGCTCCGGCGCCAACAGGCCCTCGATGGGCTTCCTCTGGAGCCGTCGCCTTCTGAGACCATCTCGGGGGAGGACGACGACAGCAGCGGTGAGGACGATGATGCCCTGTCGCGGTATGAGGCCGCAACCGGGCTGGGGAGCCTCCTTGATATCCGCCCCCTGCTGGAGCCCATCGCAGGGTCGTCCTCCTCGGTCGTTGTAGTCGAGGAGGTCGAGGAGGACGAGGAGGAAGAGGAGAAGAAGAAGAAGAAGAAGAAGAAGGAAGGGAAGAAGGAGGTGGGCCCCTCGGCGGGAGGGGCTGCCTTGCCCCCGACCCAACACACGGGGTCGACGGGGGTGTCTACCTCAGCCCAGGCCCCGCAGGCTCGGGCGGGGGCCGGGACGGTGGCGCCGACATCGTCGGCGGTGGCGCCATCGTCTGGCGTGAGAACCCGAGGCCAGCTGGCCTCGGAAGCACAAAAAACGCGCAGTGGCGCGCCGGCGAGGGCCCCACGGAGCGCCCGGTCTGCGGGTGGGGCTGCCGCGAGGCCGCCGCCCGCCGCCTCGGGCGGCTCGGACCGCGCGGGGTCGAGGCCTTTGGTGCCGATCTCCGGGTGAGTGTTCGGGCTTGGGGGATCAACCCTTTTTTGAATTCGTCAGCTGACCTTATTTTTTACCTTGCAGGCTGAAGCGGAAGGCGGAGCTCATGGGGCCCACCCCCGTGAAGTCCCTTCGGGCCAGTGCCGCCGTCCTCAACCGGTCAGCGGAACAGGATGTGGCCTGGGTCCACGAGGTCGAGGCCGCGAAGGAGCGCCTTCGACAGCAGCAGGCGGCTGTAGGTGCTTCGACGGCCGCCAGCCCCAACCCCGCCGCAGCAAGGACCGACCCGTCGAGGCGGAGCCTAGGGCGCTGCCCTCGGCCGAGGCGACCGTCGGGGCCGCGACGGGTAAAGCGCCCGTTAGTGGCGCAGAAAGGGCGGGTGCCGGTGCGACCGTGGAGGAGGTTGCGCCGGCACTGGAGCAAGAGGTGGCACCGGCGGAGGGGCCGCAGCCACAGCAAGACCTGCCGGCGCGGCCGATCGGCACGGCGGAGGGTGAGGTCGTCGAGCTCCCTGCCGGCGCCCCGGAAGAGGTGGCGCCGGAGGTCGAGGTGCCGGTTGCAGGGGCGCCGTTTGTCGGAGCGCCAGTTCCCGAGCCGCCAACGGGCGAGGTGCCGGCGCCGGAGGCGTCGACGGTGGAGGCGGCAGCTCCAGAGGTGCCGGTAGCCGAGGGGCCGGTCACCGCCGAAGGGCGGGTGCCCGTGGTCGTTGCCCTTGACGACGCCCCTCTAGACAGAGCAAAACAAATAATGGGGGTCGAGGGGGGCGAGGCCACGAGTCAAGCTGACGCCTCGACCTCCGCTGGGGCCGCGGGAGCTGCGGGCGAGGCCAACGAGGCCGGCCCTTCGGCGGGGCCGGGAGACGCCCCGGCTGCGTCGTCGTCGTCGTGGCCTGACTTCGCCGCGCTGGCGATAGCGCGGGCTGAGGAGGAGATCCCGAGGTGGGGGGCCGTCCCTTCAGTTCAGGGACGCCGCGAACCCCGATGCCGAGCCTATCCTCACTCTGAATGACAGGGATGAGGTGCATCGCTGGCAGTATCTCGAGGGCGTCCGCCAGCATCTCGATCGGCTACTCCGCGTGGTGTCCGACGCCGTCTCGCGGGGTATATGGGATGCCACCGAGGTACGATTGGTCTGTTAGCTTCTTTCGTGGCTCTCAGTGTCTTTTTTCCTTGGTTTCATTATCTTTTTTGGTCTCTTTTGAATTAGGAACTGAAGGAGTGCTCCCGCCGCAAGTCACTCTTCATCTGAGGTGAGAGTGGCGTGTGGGCGTTGCTGTCCCGGCAACGGGCCTTGGTCGAGGAGACCCAGAAGAGGCTCGCCGATTGGACCGCTGAGATGGCGGAGCTGCGCACCGCCTACTCGACGGTGAAGGAGGAGGCGATCCAGGCTTGGGCGGCTGAAGCCTCAATGCGCACCGAGGTGGACAAGGCCTAGGAAGAGGCTGCCCAGGCCCGCAGGGACCTCGAGCCCCTGGCGGCGCGGGTCAAGGAGCTCGAGGAGGACGTCTCCCAGGTTGGCCGTCAACGTGACCTCCTCAACGTCCAAATCGGGCAGGTGACGGCCCGGTTCAGCGCACTGAAGGACGAGGTCACGGTGCTGAACGGGGCTGTCCAAGAGAGGGATGCGGCGCTCTAGACCGCCCGTCAGGAGATTGAGGCGTTCAAGGCGGCCGTCCGTGACAAGGACAGCGCCCTCCTGGGGCTCGAGCAGACGTGCGGGGGGCTCCGCGATGAGGTTGTGGGCTTGAAGACCCATATCGAGGGTAAGTATGACTGTTGTAGTTATGCCGTCAAGGCCTCGTATTAGGTGCTAATTTTGGCTTGTCGTATTCCAGAGCTGGAGAGTGAGAACCGGGAGGCCCACTCGTCCGCCAATTCCCTGCAGGGCCTCCTCGAAGCCGAGACCCGGAGGACCCAGCTGCTCGAGGGCGCGATCACCACGGTATGCGACGGGCTGGGGGTCGAGCCCGATGCCGACACCGGAGAAGACGCTCCAGGGAACTCCTTCATCCGTCGGGTGGCGGCGCTGGGCCACCATGCCCGGGAGAAGATTCGGGACAGCCTCCATCATGGCGTGAAGAGGGCGCTGGCCATCGTCCGCTCAGGGTTTGTGTTTGACATGGAGCTTGTTGCCGACGGCTTCATCACAGACCCAGAGCTGACGGATGAGGATAATGAAAACGCCTGCCTGGAGTTGATCGAAGCCGCGGAGGGGCCTGGGAGCCGTCTGGCCTCGCTCTTTGAGCCTGAGGTGGTTCCGCCAGTTGATGATGAAGGCCTGTGAGCCAAATCTGGGCGCAGAGGCCCATGTAATAAGTTAGTCACTTTGAACTTTTGGTTGTGGCAGCCTTGGAGGCCCTAGAAAACTCGGAACATAAATTAGTTCGTGGTTAATTTAGTTCCATTCGAGCTTTTCTTCCTTTATTGCTTGGATTGTGTTCTCGTACGATTTACTTGACACGCAGTCACGCCCTTTGGCGTAGGGGAGCGAGTGGAGGTACCGTAGCCTCGGAGGCGTAAGTGATCTCATAGCTCGACTGCCCTCGAGTTTCAGGGTGCTTTTGCGGCCTCGCAGATTGTGTGAGAACCTGATCTAAGCGGCAGGGAGTGTAATTTCTTTCAAAGTTAGGAACCGTCATTTAGGTCTCCCTAGCGTGAAGTTGCACCTCTAGAAGGCGTAAGGACTGAGTGGAGGCACCATAGCCCCGGAGGCCTAGGTGATACTCCTGGCCCGAGGGTCCTTTCGATCCTTAGAGTGGTCTTACAGCGCCGTTGATCTAAGAAGCGGTTCTTAAATTTTTAAAAAAGAGTGTAAGTTTTTTCGGGGACTGAGGGGTTCCCCCTGTGTAGCCCCCGAGGAAGGGTCGATTCTGGTGGTACAGAGTCGATCCTTCCTCATCGTAAAACGAAAATTTTAACACTGCTGTATTCTTTATTGATGAAAAAGAAATTACAGAGCCTCAAGGCTTTCTAAGGAAAAAAGCGACGTAGCTGTTCAATGTTCCAAGCGTTGGTGAAGATTTCACCCTTCTCATTGGATAGCTTGTAGGTGCCCGGCTTCAGTACTTCTGCGATGATGTACGGTCCTTCCCATGGCGGTGTGAGCTTGTGGTGTCCCTTAGTGTTCTGGTTCCGTCGTAGCACCAGATCGCCGACGTTGAGGTCACGCTTGCGGATGTGTCTGTCGTGGTAACGTCGGAGACCTTGTTGGTACCTGGCAGAATGCAATAGAGCCACATCTCGGGCCTCCTCGAGCTGGTCGAGGGCGTCTTCTCTTGCGGCGTCATTGTTTCTCTCGTTGTAAGCCTTCAATCTTGGGGACCCGTATTCAATATCGGTTGGGAGGACTGCCTCAGAACCGTAGACTAAGAAGAACGGAGTGAACCTCGTGGCTCGACTCGGCGTTGTTCTTAGGCTCCACAGGACCGAGGGCAGCTCGGCAGCCCATCTTTTGCCATGCTTGTTTAGCTTGTCAAAAATTCTGGGTTTCAGGCCTTGTAGGAGCATGCCATTGGCACGTTCCACTTGGCCATTTGTTTTTGGATGAGCCACGGCTGACCAGAGCACGCGAATGTGATGGTGGTCGCAGAAATCTAGAAACTTTTTACCAGTGAACTGGGTGCCGTTGTCCGTGATGATGCAGTTGGGGACCCCAAAGCGATGAATAATGTCGGTGAAGAATTGCACAGCTTGCTCGGACCTGATGCTGGTGATAGGGCGGGCCTCGATCCACTTGGAGAACTTGTCAATTGCGACAAGCAAGTGGGTGAAGCCGCCAGTCGTTCTTTTCAGCGGTCCGACAAGGTCGAGCCCCCAAACGGCAAACGGCCATGTGATGGGGATGGTTTGCAGGGCGTGTGTCGGAAGATGTGTTTGTCTCGTGTAGTACTGACAACCTTTGCAGGAGCATACTAGCTTGACAGCATCGGAGACCGCGGTTGGCCAATAGAATCCTTGTCGGAAAGCGTTTCCGACGAGGGTTCGAGGTGCTGCGTGGTGACCGCAAGCCCCCGAGTGCAAATCGTTGAGCAGGCCTCTACCTTCCCCGTTTGTGATGCAGCGCTGAAGGACGCCAGTAGGGCTACGGCGGTACAACTCCCTACTGTCGCCAATGATCACAAAAGTTTTGGCCCGGCGAGCGATCCGTCGAGCCTCGGACTTATTCGAGGGGAGGTCCCCTTGGATAAGGTAGTCGAGGTACGGAGCGCGCCAGTCAAGCTCGAGGTCAGATGGCGTGGTCGATTCTTCTACCTGCAGGGCTTCAGCCCCAGTCGAGGGGGCTTCTGCCTCAGAAGGGGGGTCGACCGACGTCCCGTCGACCCCTCCGTCTGGCCTAAGGTCGATGGATGGCCGCTGGAGATCTCTCATGAAGACGTCTGGTGGAACCGTAGTTCGACTCGACGCGATTTTCGCCAGTTCGTCGGCAGCCTCATTATATCTGCGCGAGATGTGGTTGAGCTCGAGGCCGTGAAACCTATCCTCGAGGCGCCGTACTTCCTGGCAGTAGGCTTCCATCTTTGGGTCATGGCAACTCGAGCTCTTCATGACCTGGTCGATCACGAGCTGGGAGTCGCCTCGCACATCAAGGTGTCGGACCCCGAGCTCGATGGCAATTCTCAGCCCCGTGACCAGTGCCTCGTACTCGGTGACGTTGTTTGACGCAGGAAAATGAAGCCGGATGACGTAGCGCATGTGAACCCCGAGGGGCGAGATGAAGAGCAAGCCCGCGCCTGCTCCTGTTTTCATCAACGACCCATCGAAGTACATGGTCCAGAGCTCGGCCTGGAGCTGTGCGGGAGGGAGTTGGGTGTCGGTCCATTCAGCCAAAAAATCGGCTAACACTTGTGACTTGATAGCCTTGCGTGGTGCGTAGGACAGGGTCTCGCCCATGAGTTCAACCGCCCATTTAGCAATCCTACCCGAGGCTTCCCGGTTCCGGGCTATCTCTCCCAAGGGGAAAGAAGAAACCACAGTAACCGGGTGGCCCTCGAAGTAGTGTCGGAGCTTGCGTCGTGTCAGGATGACGGCGTATAGCAGTTTCTGAATTTGTGGGTATCGAGCCTTGGTTTCAGAGAGTACCTTGCTGATGAAGTAGACCGGCCTCTGGACAAGCAAGGTATGCGCCTCCTCGGCCCGTTCGACCACCAGGACCGAACTGACTACCTGTGACGTCGCAGCGACGTACAATAGGAGTGGTTCCCCCGGGGTCGGAGGGACGAGGATGGGCAAGTTAGAGAGCGTGGCTTTAAGTTTTGTGAGAGCTTCCTCAGCCTCGAGGGTCCATGAAAAATGCTGTGATTTCTTTAGGAGACGGTACAGAGGGAGCGCCTTTTCTCCGAGGCGTGAAATGAAACGGCTGAGCGCTGTAAGGCAACCAGTGACCCTCTGTACGCCCTTCAGATCTTGGATGGACACCAAAGCATGCCTCGAGGGACACCAAAGACGCATTTCTCAGGGTTAAGTTTGATGTTTTTTGCCCGGAGGCATCTAAACGCTACGCCGAGGTCGCTGACCAGGCCGTCGGCTTGTTTTGTCTTGACAACGATGTCGTCGACATAAGCCTCGACCGTCGACCCGATGTGTTCCCCAAAGACGTGCTGCATGCACCGTTGGTACGTGGCCCCTGCGTTCCGGAGACCGAAGGGCATCGTAACATAGCATTACATGCCGAATGGGGTGATGAATGAAGTCGCGAGCTGGTCGGACTCCTTCATTTTGATCTGATGGTAACCGGAGTAGGCATCCAAGAACGAGAGAGTTTCACACCCCGCAGTGGAATCAACGATTTGATCAATGCGTGGCAAAGGGAAGGGAACTTTCGGACATGCTTTATTCAAACTAGTATAGTCTACACACATCCTCCATTTCCCACTCTTTTTCTTAACTAACACAGGATTAGCTAGCCACTTAGGATGATGAACCTCCTTGATGAATCCGGCCTCCAACAGCTTATGGATCTCCTCGCCGATGACCCTGCGCTTCTCCTCGTCGAAGCGGCGCAGGCGTTGCTTCACCGGTTTGGATCCGGCCCGGATCTCCAAGGCGTGCTCGGCGACTTCCCTGGGTATGCCCGGCATATCCGAGGGACTCCACGCAAAGATGTCGGCATTTGCGCGGAGAAAGTCGACGAGCACGGCTTCCTATTTCAGGTCGAGGGTGGCGCTGATGCTCAGCGCCTTCCCGTTGGGATCAGCAGGGTCGAGGGGTACGAGCTTGACATCCTTCGCGGGCTCGAAGCTGCCGGCGTGGCGCTTCGGGTCGGGAACCTCGTTCGCGAGACCGTCGAGGTCCGCAGCCAAAGCCACCGACTCCAAAAACGGCCTCGCCGTGCTCGACGCACTCGACGTCGCATTCGTAGGCGTGCTCGTACGAGGGCCCCACGGTGATGACGCCGTTTGGACCTGGCATTTTGAGCTTGAGGTAGGTGTAGTTTGGCACAGCCATGAACTTGGCGTAGCACGGGCGCCCGAGGATGGCGTGGTACGTCCCACGGAACCCGACCACCTCGAAGGTGAGGGTCTCCTTTCTGAAGTTGGCCGGTGTGCCAAAGCAAACGGGCAGATCGACCCGTCCGAGGGGTTCCGCCCGCTTCCCTGGCACAACTCCGTGGAAGCCCTCGACGCTAGGTTGGAGGCGCGCTCTCTCGACCCCCAGGAGGTCGAGGGTCTGGGAGTAGATGATGTTGAGGCTGCTTCCGCCGTCCATGAGTACTTTGGTGAGGCGTGTGTTGGCGATGATGGGATCAACAACAAGAGGGTAGACCCCCGGATTGGGGACGTAGTCAGGATGATCATCACGGTCGAAAGTGATGGCCACCGCAGACCAGTCAAGGAAACGAGGGACCGCCGTTTGTACGGAGAAAACCTCTCGTCGCTCTCGCTTGCGTTGGCGAGTCGAGAGGCGGGTCGAGGGTCCTCCGTAGATCATGAAACAGTCGTGGATCTCGGGGAATCCCTCATCCTTGTCGTCACCCTTGGGGTGCTCCTTCTTGTCGGTGTTTTTGCCGCCTGCGCCCTCGAAGTACCTGCGGAGCATGTGACAATCCTCGAGGTTATGGTTAGTGGGTCCCTTGTGGGAGGGCCTCGAGGCTTCTTGCGCTCGGTAGCGGCGACAAGCTCATCAGCCGGAGCCTCGAGCTTGCCCTGCTGGCCTTTCTTCTTCTTACGGTTGTTCCTCTTGGAGCCCCGGGTGGAGCTCGCGGGATCGTCAGCCTTTTGCTTCCCTTTGTCCTGCTCACCGCCGAAGATGGCACCAACTGCCTCCTCGCCGGTGGCGAAGTTGGTGACGATGTCCATCAATCCGTTGGCAGTGAGTGGGGTGTGGCGGCCCAACTCTCGGACCAGCTCTTTGCAAGTGGTACCAGAGAGAAAAGCCATAATGACGTCGGAGTCGGTGATGTTGGGGAGTTCGGTGCGTTGCCTGGAGAAGCGCCGGATGTAGTCCCGGAGGGATTCACCTGGCTTCTGTTTACAACTCCGGAGGTCCCACGAGTTGCCGGGGCGCATGTAAGTTCCCTTGAAGTTTCCCTCGAACACCCTCACGAGATCACCCCAGTCGTGGATCTGCTGGGGCGGAAGATCCTCGAGCCAGGCTCGAGCGGTGTCGGAGAGGAACAGGGGGAGCTGTCGGATGATGACTCGGTCGTCGGTGGCCCCGCCTAGCTGACATGCCAAGCGGAAGTCGGCGAGCCAAAGTTCGGGTTTGGTCTCACCGTTGTACTTAGCAAGAGTCGTGGGAGGGCGGAACCGCGCCGGCAGTATCGTTTCGCGGATTGCCTTGCTGAAGACCCGAGGGCCCGGAGGTTCGGGTGAAGGACTACGGTCCTCCGAGCTGTCGTAGCGCCCGCCCCTATACACATGGTAACCTCGAGCCACACCATCACCGTGCTTGCGCGTGCGGCGCTCGACGATGTTGCCACGGGTGTCTCGAGGCTCATGGTTATGAGCGATGTGTTCGGGGGCGGGAGCCATTCGAATCCGTTGGGGAAGTTCGGGATGAACCGAGGCCTCTCTCTTGCCGGGAGGGCTCTGCGAGCCGCTCCGAGGTGGGCTCGCGTCGCCTCAAGGCAGAGCTCTCGGCCTGCTGCAAGGCAGCGGTCTCGAGGAGTTCCTGAATCTCATCTCGAGCCCGGCGAGCGTCGGGGTTTGACGGTTCGGGCATATTGCGGAGGAGCATGGCGGCGGCAACGATGTTCTGGCTGGCTCAGGCGAAGACCGGGGGGTCGGTTACCCAGTCCTCGTCGATGCGACGATTGACGTCACGAGCTCTTCCGCGAGCTCTCCCGCCAAATGCGCGTTCCGCACGCTCTCGCTCGAGGGTTTGTTGAAGCCGCCTCAGGTTGTCCCGTTCCTCGTCGAGCCTTTCCTGTAACTCGCGGACTTGCTCGAGCTGCACCCCTTGATCCGCAAGGAGCTGAGCCTCGTCCCGCTCGACAGGGAGCTCGACGTGAGGAGGCGTGTGCCTTCCTCCGACCAGCTCTTCTTCCTGCGAATCCGATGCGCTTTCAACATCGACGTTGAAGCACTCGCGGGTCGGATCGTAGGTGACATCAGCCGAGTCGGAGTCAGGGGCGCCGAAATAATAGTATGACGGGGGAATGCATGGCCGTTGCGGGTCGCCACTGGGGTCGCAGCGTGGGGAAGCGATCACACGGGGTTCTGTTTCTGGTGCCTCAGTAGAGTCCAGATAATCAGAAGCCGGTGTGGACGCGACGAGGTCCAGAGTGGAGCGTAGATGGTGCCCGGGGAGTTCCTCATAAGCACTCATGCGAGTGCTCACAGAAGAAGCGTACGCCTGGGCAGCCGAATCTAGCCCAAATGGGAACGGCGAAGGAGATGTGGCTGTCCACGCTGGAGCGGGCGCTCCGGGTAGCGATGTCTCACCGGACGGGGGAGCGGCGGAATTCTCCGTCGGCGTGTTACCCTCGGCCAAGCTTATCCTCCCTAGACCTTCAATGAGGAAGTCTGGGTTGGAGTCCGGCTGGGGGGTGCCGGACCGAGGAATCCCGTCACCCCCCGTGAGATGAAGACGGTGGTTGCACCGGGCTCGCCGTCGTCGGGCGGCTCGCGCCTGCCTTGAACGATGATACCGGCGGATTGCTCCCCCAGGCTGGGAGAGCTCGTATTCCTCGTCAGTTGGGTGCCTAGGTGGGAGTAGGACCATGTCGTAGCCGTAGCCAAGTCACATGAACTCCAAACTCCCGAACCAGATCACCGTAGCCAACGGGATAGGGCGATTGTGGTCAGCCATCCAGGAAAAAGGCGGGAAAGCGACGTTGGCACGCAGCGATCCCCTACCTGGCGCGCCAACTGTCGGTGTTCGGACCCGAGGGGGTCCTAGACCAACGAGTAAATGCTGCGTGTCCCTTTCCTAGATGGTGATGCAAGGAGAACACACGGGGATTTATCCTGGTTCGGGCAAGAGAAGGCCCTACGTCCAGCTGGGGGGAGGAGATGTTGTATTTCCTTACACCGAGGTGCTTGCGTAGGGGTTACAAGCTTGCGAGAGAGGGTGGTGAGCCCAGGTCTCAAAAGAGGAAAAAGGAATACAAGTCGATTGCTTGAGATGTTGATCGCTATCTGGTGCTTGGATTGTTGTCCGTCATCTTCTCCAGAGCCCTGGCTTACCCTTTTATAGGACGAGAGGAGGCCGGAGCAACGGATGCCTTGAGATGATGTTTTGTCTATCACTGTCGAGGTGACTGTAGTGACGTGCCCTAGAAATGGGAGGCCATCCCTAGACTTCCATGGTGTTACAGAGGACAAGACGCCGAAATGACTCGGAGCGCCGCGCCATACCATCCTTCCTTCCCTGTTGTGCTGTGTTAGGCGTCGAGGCCGGGTCGAGGCCGGGTCGAGGCCGATCGGATAAGTCCGAATCCCTGGAATCGCGGTGCACGGACTTTGTCATATCCTCCCTCGAGGGCAACTGGTGACGTACAGCGTGCGGTAAGGGGGGTACAGTGACGTTTTTCACCTCCCATCACGGGATGGGCGGTAAAACAGTGAA
This sequence comes from Saccharum spontaneum, assembly GCA_022457205.1. Taxonomy (NCBI): domain Eukaryota; kingdom Viridiplantae; phylum Streptophyta; class Magnoliopsida; order Poales; family Poaceae; genus Saccharum; species Saccharum spontaneum. The sequence continues at coordinate 13,220,902 of CM039609.1, read as the reverse complement.
GACTGACACTGGCATTCTTCCCACGTTGACCCTGATCGCGGCCATGCCGGTAGGTGGTAGTAGGTAATCGCATTAAATGCTGAGGCTTTTGTCCTGGGGTAGGTAAAGAGAGGGGGTCGAGCGCCTCGACCCGGGCTCACGCGAGTCGGAGTTCGGTCGAGGTGCCTCGTCGTGCGGGACGCGGTCGAGGTCTCCTGTCGAGGGGGCCTCGTACGAGTCGGAGATGGGATGCGGTCGAAGCATCCCGTCGAGCCGGTCTCGTTCGGGGCGGACCTGTCGTGCGTTTTGAAGTGGGCGGTGTATTATCGAGGCTAGGTTGTTTTGATCTTTATTGTTGTTAAACGTGGGTACCCTATTTTATTGGTACCGACAAATGTTGATTATGGAATAGAATATAGGAATGAGTATCAATCATTGCATGTATAAGTGAGAGCATTCATCTATCTCTTGCATACAGGGGTAAGTGTCACATAAAATATGGATAAAGTATGAATGGTGACAAAGATAATTAATCTGATCAGCTAGCCACATATAATAATGATAAGCACCTCAACTGATATTCTAGCAAGTCATTAGCATGGTATTAGGACGAACTACAAGGATATTTCCTAAGTTATTCTTAACTATAAAGTCTAGCATATCATAGTTAGTGCAAGTACACTTGGCAATCATTGCGAGAAAGGACTACGCCCATGCATAGTGATATTATCAAGGAAGATGAGAAACATAGCAATCACTCCCCCGTAATAATGTTGCTCTGCCTGCCTTACACACGGGAGTGGGACTATATAAGAACCAACGAAGCTGTCACCATCGCGGACCACCCCACGATCCGGCATATAAGGTGCAATCGCAGATAAATATGGTCTAAGCACCACGCCTACACAATATTTATCATTTACCCATGGATCCGATGGATAAACGCTATACGATCCTAAACATGTATATAATTCCAATCTAACTAAGCCAAGCGTATAACTACGATAAACTAAGAACAATATAATCGCAAACATAAACAAGTAGAGCATAGTCATAATCAATATATTGAAATAGAATAAAGTTGTATTCATAATATTGAAGAACAAAGATGAACAATGAAGAACAATAAAGATTGACTCCTTCTAGTTCTAATCCTATGTAGCTATGCTATACTAGAGATCTAGTTGATGTGGTGGCTCTAGGGCTTGATCAGAGACTCTCCTCCTGAGATTAGGGTTTGAGGAATTGAGAATGAGGGAGTGCCTCCTCCAGGGGCCAGGGGTCCTGCTTATATAGCCCCCTCAAGTGAACGTGGGCCGTCGGATCAAACCGACATTAATCGCACGGTTTTCCTTGATCCCTTAGGTCGGTGGAGCATAATCCGCGAAATGGAGCCTGATTGGCTCTCAGGCCAGGGCGGGCGCCCTAGGGAGCAGGGCGGGCGCCCTGCCTCCGGGCCCGTTCGGCCTCCCGTTCTATCTCGTGGCTTCTGGAGTCTTCTAGATGATAGAAAATCGGTAAACACGTTATTATCTCTATGTAAACCCGACGTGTGGGCCTTTCCTCCGTATTTTCTGATAACCCCCTGCAGAAACAGACAAACACCAAAACTTGTGGAATTCTGTTAGATAAAACCCTAAGTCTAGGTGTTGGTTGCATTTGGATCCTTTTCTTTATTTATTTAATAACTATATTTGGTACTTAAGGACCGTCAACAATGATAAAGAGAGTAAATCAATGTTATGCACTCTTACTCAATAACAGGGATAAGTCACATGATAAAAGATATATATATGATAAGTAATGATCAGTGATCATAAATAAATGAGTAGATACACTCCGAGCTCCCTAACTATTACTAATAACATTATCCAATCGGAATATTAGAGGAATAATTCCTAAGTATTCAAGTTACATGTCAAGCTACTACAACTAATAATCATCGTCAACCATACGTCCCAACCACAATGGAGCCATGAACAGGAGAAGTTGAGTTCAGAAACCTCTGATATACGAATATATCCTTAACTAGATAATGCTGCTCTACCAATAATTCACTGCACAAGGGGAGGACTATAGAGGACTCAATGGGCCTATAAAAGTCACACCCACGATCTACCACACGACCCTGAACAACTAGAGGCATTTGCAGATATGCAAAGCTTATAAGCACCACGCTTACATAATGCATACCACTCATCTTATGGCCAAATAGACGAGCGCTATATGAACATGTGATCGAACTAAATAGCAACCTAACTATACTAGAATTGAAGTAGACAATGAACAATGTATTCAAGAATGTAATAAAGATGAAGAATAATGTTGACATTGCAATAATTGTGCAAAGACAAAATTACAATAAGAGCGGAGAACTAGAACATTACCAAAACTCCACGCTCGCCAACGATCGGGATCCAAGCTAGGTTGACTCAGTTTGACTTCCTCTAGACCTGATCTAACTATGCTAAAGCTATGAACTAGAGGAACTCTGATGATCTAGGGTTTCTGGCTCCGGATAAACTGATCTTCAAATGACTTGATGCCTTCAGGGGGTCTGCCCCTGTATTTATACCCTGGCGGGACGCACGTGAGCCATTGGATCAAACTGACTTCACGTAGGGCTAGGATTGATCCTTAAGGTCGGTAGAAGAATACTCTAGAAGCTCGTGGAAGGGGGGAGAAGGGGGTGGGCCGACCCCACCTGGCAGGCACTCGGCCTCTGCTTTGTTCCAGTGTCTTCTGGGGTCTTCTATAATATACTAGTATTTATCTCATGGCAAAATTCCAAAAATTCTTTTAATAATTATGTATCTCTCCACTTTTCTGCATAACTCCCTACAAATATTAAAATTCAACAAAGCTCGTGGAATTTGTCAGATAACACTCTAGTCTTCTACGTTTTCATGTATTTTGACCATTCTCTCATGTTTATTTCACTATATATTATTGACGTTAACGACCGTCAACACTTGCCGAGGAAGAGGACGTGGGGGGCGCTGAACTCTGGCGATGTGGATGCGGCTTGACGACGAGGATGCCGAGACCATGGAGGACGACATCGCAGCTTCACCGGTCATGCAGTGTCGCATCGAATTCGGCCTGGAGGAGGCTGGCTACACGTGCGCGGGCTTGGCAATGAGGTGGAGAAGGTGCTCGCGGTCACCGTGGCCGGCTGCTGCGATGAGGATGGGCAGGGCGTGGCGTTGTGGTCGCCATGGCAGAAAACGACGTCGTGGCATGATGATGTTCACGGACCGGGCTTGATGTGACAGCGAGGCAGAGCCACCCGGGTGCGGTGGTGCAACATGACGGGGCGAGGGTGCTCGGCTACTCGGGCGCGTCCACGTGACGAGAGAGCCCGACGATGCACGGGGCGAGCGGGGAGGAGCTCACGGGCAATGCGACTTAGGGCCAAGGCATGGCATTGGGGCGGTCAACGCTTCCTAGCGTGGGCATGATGACAGAGGAGAGCCGACGGGCGAGGTGGTGCGGTGGTCTCGGCTGCTGATTTAGCACGTCTGCGCTGCTTCGATGAGCGAGCAAGAAGGAGCGAGGTGGATGGTGGCGGCGGATTGGGGAATGGAGGAGCAGGGGGCCGCGCGGTGGCTTTTATAGCGGTGGAGGCTAGGGTTCGGGGTCATCTCGGCGTTCACACCATTGATGTGTCGGCCAGGACACGCAGCGACAGATGCGCGGCAGGGATACGGATGCCGAGGCGCGGTGCAGCATGGGCGCGCGTGGAAGCGGCAACACTAAGAGTGGGCGCGAGGTGCCACTCACCCTAGGGTTTCCTAACCCGGCATCTCAAGCCTACAGGGGCTGTGATGTGGACAGGGACTGCTGCCACGTTGGTGGGCGAAGATGGGAGGGGGAGGTGCTGGGCCGTGGGAGGTGCTAGGGCGGCTACGCGAGCTGGGCCTGTAGCTAAAGAGGGGGCGGGCTACCTTGGTGGCTTGGGCCTGGAGGCCGGCTGGGCCTGCACGACGACCTGGGCCGAAGCAGTGGAGTGAGCTAGGCCTAGCTGGGCCTGTTGCCCGTGCGGGCCAAGAAGAAGGAAGAGGGGAAGGAGGAGAGGAAGTGGGCCGATGGAAGGAGGGAGGCCAAGGTGGACGGCGGGATGGGAAAAGGAAGGGATGGGCTAGTTGGGCTGATTTGGGAAGAGGAAAAAGGAAAAAGGAAAGAAAAAAGAAAAAATGGAATTTTCCTTTTAGAAGCCAAGGAATTTAATGAAAGGTTCAAAAAGGATTTGGGATGAATTTAAAAGTGAGATTTGAGGAGGGATTCCGAAAGGAGTTGGGGAAGAATACAAAATGGATTTGAAAAGAGATTGGAAAGAATTCGAAGGAGATTCGAGAAGAACTCAAAGGGGGAATTTGAGAGGAGAATTTCAAAGGAGTTTGGGAGAGATTCGTCTGGGATTTGAGATGTAACTCAAGAGAAATTAAGAGGAACTCTTGCTACGAATTTGTGCACTCCAAACTCCGACAAGATTCAGACACGGAAACTACACAAGAGTACATGCACTTCCTACGAGCAATTCTAAATGTATGCAACGACTTGTTAGTGAGTTAGACTCGGGTTAGGCCTAGGAACTACATGCTTCACACAATTTCAGGAAAATTTTTAAAAAGCTCACATTTTTTGTTGCTCGAAAATCTGGGATGTTACATTAGTGTTTTCATGTTTTTCTATTTTATTAAGCTCATGGGCCAAATTCATCGTGATTTTGGGCTTCATTATTTAAAGTGCATTATTTATTGTTTATAAGGTTTTTCATTAGCATAGTTTAATGTTACTGAGGCCATGATGTTAATGGACCTAATTACTACAATTAAGCCAACTAAATGTGCATTATTATTATCATCATCATCATTTTGAGATAATTTTTGCCTATTAGAAAATCATGTATTTATTTTCAGTATTATGACTGCTTGGTGGGCATAATTTAAATAGGGCACTAATGATTACTCTTTTCCTAAGAAAATAGGTCCTTAACACTCACGAACCGCTCTCATTCTACTCATAGCAATCAAGCAGAACAAACAAACAAATAGGCAGACACAGCTAAGAACATTACATCACTCAAAAGGAGAAGCTTTGAAAAGAGTGTACTAATCGGCATGGGTATAGTGCAAGAACGATCAACAACAGAGCTATTGTTGGAAGGGACCTTGCAACATAACGAAGAAGAACAAATAATATGGTTGATTCAATTTTTGTTAACCAAAAAAGGTGATGGGTATCTCAGAGGAACATCCTAAAGTTGAATTAATCAAATTATATTGAATTATAAAGGCAGAGTAAAACCCTAATCATATTTTATTTATAAATATCTCTATAGTAGTTAAGCCATTTAAACATTTATAATTTAGAAAACATAGAACATGTGAGAGCACTAATCGAATCATTTTATGTTTCACATTTAAACAAAAAAGTTATAATTAATAAAGAAGCATTTAACTTGGTACTAATCAAGTTAATCATTCAATTTATGAAAGATCGAAGTATAGATCTAAGTTGCTTTTAATTCAAAAGGCATTGAATAAAAATTAATCAAATTAGTTGAATTAAATTCATAAACATGTGACATGGTAAACATTGTTGCTAACATGAAGCTTACATTGTTACGAAGCTAACGCAACAAGAAAAGACTAAAACGGAGCTAAAATGATGAAACGGTGAAGGTTTGAAGCTGTAGGGGTTTAACTATGAAAAATACGGGCTGGAACGTGATTAAACATAGCCTAAATGGGCTAACTCACAAAACCAATAGGGATTGGATGGCAGGCTCTATTACCTAAAACTACATGGGTTTTTTTTGAAAAAGAGATAGGGTTGATCGGTTGTTGAGTGGTTGACCAGGTCTTTGCCTACGTGGCACACGCGTGGAAGCTGATGCGGATGTCGAGTCAGCAGTGTTGACTTTGGTTGACCATGGGTCAAAGGTGTGGGCCGCTGGATCTCGATCAGGCAGCTAGGGTTGCTCCGCAAGGTTGACCATGGCGGCGGCGTGGTTAGTACAGTTGCGCATGGTGGTGTAGTCATTGGAGATGGCGGGAGCTCTCCAATAAAGGGCCGCGCGGGCACTATGGGGCTCGGTCGGACACGCGGATGACACAAGGGACGTAGATAGGGCCTTGCGAACTCGATAAGGGCATTCTCCTTGTCAGCAGATGATCAGAGATGGCGGCAATGACAACAAGGCAACACACCTAACGGTGGCGGGCTATGGCAAGGTTGTGCGCGCGGAAGGAATGGAGAGAGAGGGCGAGATAGGCACTGGCTAGTTTCTCACCTTGACATGAATACCATGGGGGCGGTTGAAAGGTCCTTGTTTAGTTTTGGTAATTGAGTGACAATCTAGGTGGACTAATTGTGTTCAAAGTGAAATACACAGATGATTAGTCCACAAGTACATGTGTGTGAGCAACATATGCCATAAAGGTGAAAATGGCTCGGAGATGTTGCAAAGCTCACACATATGATGAAGGAGCTCATTGCATATTAGACATGACATGGGGTCATGTGACTAAGGTGGAGAAGATCAAGACAAGACTTGGCTTGATGGACCGGTTGCAAGCGTGATGGGCAAGTTGGAGGCTTTGGAGCGATGGACCGCATGGCAATGAAGCTTGAGCAAGACTTGGCACCGATAGACGAAGGCAACGGTGAAGAGCAAGTGAAGTCAAGATTGATGAACCAATACGGTCACGTGATGATATGAAGTGGACCATATCATTTGGTGATTGGTTGGTGTATGAGTTGCATCAACAATGGAGGAGATGGAATGGAATGTGCAAGGCAAAGGTATATTTGTAGGGCATTTCATTTCACCGGTCAAAGGTTGTGTAGAGAAGTGCATGATCGAGTTTAGGATAGATGACCGTGCTATCAAGAGGGGCAAACTTGTTTGTATATCGGTCATCTAGTGCCACTTGAGCGATCTAACTTTGAATACGTGTTAGGATCGAGTGGCGTTGAGAAAAGAGTGCTAATCCTTTGGAAAAATGTTTGTGAAAAGCTAACACACATGCACAAGGTGGTGATCACTTGGTGGTGTTAGCACATTTGCAAAGGAGAAGTCAAAAGGTGAAGAAAGTAGGCGAAATCGGGCTAGGGGTGCTACCTGGTGGCACCGCCACACCCTGTCCGATGCACCACCACCCTTGTGGCGGTGACCGGCTGGAGGAGGCCAAGAGCATGTTGTTGGGCTGGCACCGCCACCCCTAGGGCAGTGCCCACCGAGACTAGGCCGAGAGGAGCTGGTGCTAGGGCTGGCACCGCCCCTGGGACGGCGGTGCATCGCCAGGTTGTGTCCAGTGCCACCACCGTGGGCACCGCCGCTTTTTAGTCAAGAGGGAGGAAGCAGGGCTGGTCACCGCCATGGTGATGGCAGTGCACCGCCCTAAAATTCCAGAGAGTTGGTGTTTTGCGCAGTTGGCAGGGGGGTCAACGCCTGTGGCAGAACCTCTTAATTAATATGGCCCACATGCACCTGTCATTGTCTCAATGACCTCTGATGGATATGCATGTGTACCACAGAACTTAAGAAGTATGTCGGGTGTCCTCGGGAAACCCAAATCATCCATATTTTACAACTCACACAGGATCAACAAAGCAGTAACTACAACATTACAATATTTGCTACAAATCTTTACATTAGAGCGCGGAAAAATTTTAAAACAGTATTTTACATATAAAAAACAAGTTACTTTTATAACTTAACTTTAATTGCGGAAGTCGAGTAGAACTACAGAAGACAACTTAGGTAGAACATTGAAGTCAGGAGAGGACAACCAGATCACGTTGAGCCTATCGACATGACCTGATTAGCAGCACCAGTCAGTACCTGCAACAGGGGTTAACAAACCTTGAGTACTCAATTGTACTCTTCAAGACTTACCTGACGAAAAGAAAAGACTCCAAGGATATGCTGGCTTAAGAAAAGTAGTGGAGCGAAAAGAGAAGTTTTGCAGAAAAACTTACTACAAGTGGATCCTTACTTTTAAGGTTTTAGTCAAGTTTTAGCATAAATTTTTGTGAAGCTTATTATAGATAGATTTGCACTTATTCTATCTCAAGCACTTGTATTAAGCATCACATCTCATATCCATCTCTTTACCTCATTTCCATAATCATCATGTTCCATTGTTAACTACGATGTAGTTGCGGAGGTCAAGTCTTGTAACACCCAGGGTGTTATAGTGCTAATTAATTTGCCATGTCATCATAATGCACTGCAAAGCATCCCTGTTAGGTTAACTTTGTTATGCATCAACTAAAACAAGTTTACTCATCTAGGTTGAATGTGTTTCTCTGTGGTGTGCTCCGAACCCGAAAACCCTAATTTCGAATGCCACCGCAAATACTTAGTCCATGCCCTGCGTAATTTGAGGTGTGCGACTGTGTTGCACACTAGTGTCAAGTGTATGGTATGAGCTCAAGTACAAACATCTAAAATGAAGCTCCAAATTTGAGTTTGAATTGGAGTCCCAAAACTTGTCACGAGTTTTCCGATTCGAATTCGAATTCAAATCTGGGGAGAAATGTATAAGAATTTCAAAAGCTAAATTGGTCAACCAAGAGTGGAATTTGGTCAACCATGTCATGTTGGTCCAAATGATGCCCTTGGGTGAGGTGTTGATCACTAAGTAATCACAAATCAAAGTAGCAACAAATTCCAATTTAAAATTCCTCCGAAAACCCTAAATTTCAAAACCATGTTTTACCCCTTTTGAAATAATTCAAAATCTAAGCAAAATTTGGGAAAAAGTTCAAAACCAAGTTTGTAGAACTTTTCAAGGGCTACAACTTTGGTGTTTTGAGTTTTCAAAGTTTTAGTGTAAAATGTGGAGTAATTTTGAAAATAAACAAATTTTAGTTTTAATTCATTTTTGTCCCCGAACTAAGATTTCAAAATGGAGGCAGAATTTGAAAAAGTTTTGAACAGAAAAGTTGTAGGTCTGGTCAAGATATACAACTTTGATGTTTGGAGATTTTGAAGTTTCAATATAAAATCAAATGTAATTTCTAAATTACCAAATCTAAAAAATGTGTCCCCTTTTGAAGTTAAACTCAAATTTCAAAATCCAGTGATAATTTGAAAAAGTGTTCAATACAAAACTTGTAGAGCTTGAAATTCTGAAGATTTCATACATTGGAAGTTTTTCAAGTTGCTATACAAATTTGAAAGTAATTTGAAAAATCAGTTTGAATTTCAAAAGTTTGGGGGGGAGCTACAGTGTCGGGCCAATCACCGCTGACCACCGCGCGGTATGGGCGCCGGTGAGACGCCGGACGGCTTCGGTCGGCTTCCAGGCGTGTCCTCGATCGCCAGCACGACGTCGCGCGTCTTCCAGTGCAGTCACCGCCACCGTTTCCTATATATACGTGAGCTCACCGTGACCGGTTTTGCTTCTCCGTTTTTGCCACCGCCGCCACCGTAGCTCCGCTGCTCGCCGCTACCACCACCAGGCCATCTCTGGCCACGCCAGTCACACCAACAGCACCGCCTCATCCTTGCGCACCTCGTGAACTAGTTGGGTTCGCCCAATTCCGCCTGGATCACCGGGGAGCCGTCGTCTTCCACCTCGGGTCACCGCCGTTCCCGTCGAGCCCCGCCACCGTGGCCAGCCGCCTCCAGAGCCTCTCAGCTTCAACCGATCACTCCTTCGTGATCGTGGTACGCCCCTAATGCTCCCTAACCACTCGCCTTGATCGTTACACCATTGTGTTGTCGAGTCGCCAGTCATTGTGGTTGTCGGACCGCCACCGTCGTCGGTGAGGTAGCACCGGAGCTCGAGACGAGCTACAAGTTAGCAAAACAGGTTCGCTGGGTCGCGTGGAGGCTGTAGGATCGCTCGGTTGGTCGACTGAGGCTTCGGTCACCAGCCGGTCACCGTGGGCGAGCGCGCAGGCACGCGGGAGCGAGCGGTCGAGCGGGAGGAGGAAGATGACATGTGGGGACGCGGTGTCAGCGAGAGAGAGGGAGAGCAGGCGCGCGCGGGCGGAGCAGGCCGCTGCCAGGCCGCGCGGCTGGGCCGAGCGCGGGTGCGGGCGCAGGCGCACATACGTGGGCCGTCTGGTTGGGCCGGACCGGGGGAAAAAAGAGAAATCGGCCCAAGTTTGTTTTTGTTTTCCTTTTTCAAATAAATGAATAGTGTTATTATTTGTTTATTTCATTAAAAATTTTGTAAAGTTCCAAAATTCATGAAAAATTTTGTGTAAGCTTCTCAATGTATAAACTATCTAGGGAAAATATTAAATCATGAATTTGAATACTTTGTGCAGTAGAATTAATTGGTTCCAATAAAGATTAAATGCAACTTCCAGGAATTTTAATAATTAATTTATTTATCCAAAAATTATGAAATTTATCATGACACTGTTATAAATCATTCTTAACCCATAGAAAAAGTTTGAACTTGTTTAGATAAAGTTTGATCAACTTCTAATTATGCCCTAATTATTTAAATAGAAAATAAATGTTAATTTGAGAACTTTAAGTGTTGTGTGCCCTTTTGATTGAGTGATGTCCTTAGGTCACTACCCTTAGGTGATCTTTGGCACCTTAATTTCATGATTGAGCTCGTTATTATATTGTTTAGGTTAAAGCTCGTATCGCTAGAATCGTCGCTACTAGTTAGTAGGTTTTCTGTTTGCGACTGTATCGTGAAGGGAAGTTGTACTCCAGTCGTAACTCGTAGCATGTTATCATCAAGCATCATGTTTATCATCGAGCATCATGTTAAAGCATGTTATGTATTCGTGTAGTCTCCGCTTTCGAAGAAGCCGAAGCCGTCGAGCCAGTTTCCGGAGAAGAGCGATCGTCGGTGGGTTCCAGACCAGACGGTGGAGTCCTCGAGTCTGAGTCGGTCGTCGTGTCAGAGCAGGGCAAGCCCCGGTGCATTTAAACCCACCTTAAATTTTACAAATATTTTATTATTTATATTATGGTTTATTGCATTAAGTAATTAGGAGTTGAGTGATAACCTAATTGCTGCATTATCATCCTTGATTTAGTCGGGTACCTTGATTCCCTAAAGCTAGCATACCCTTGGAGTCTTTGTCTTAGTCGGGTAAGTCTTGTTGAGTACTCTCGTACTCAGGGTTTGTTGAACCCCTTGTTGCAGGTGCGGTTCATGAACAAGTCTGCTTCGAGCCTTGTTGCATGACCGTCGTGGTTGAAGAAAGTGACGACGAGTAAACTGTGTGGCCTTTGGGCAAGGCATCTCGCTTGTGTGATGTAATAAAGTTATTACCGATACTTCTCTACTACTGGTTTGTAATAATGTTACATAAGGTTTGAGATTTGAAAAACTAGTTTGTAACCTAAGTTATTGTAAGACTTCCGCTACTTTACTATGTTGAATATTTTGAATAAACTGTTGTAATATTGCAATACTCCTGTGATTGGATCCTATTCAGAGGAAAGAAGGCCTTTTAAGTTATGGTGAACATAAGTACGACTGTCAGAGGTCATTATGGCAATGACGTGTACTTGTGGGCCATCATAATTAGGAGGTTCTGTGACAGCTGGTATCATAGCATAATCACTTGAGTTATTGTAGTATTACCTTGCAAAACTTCAAAATGATTTGGGTCAAACAAACTTAATACTGATATTTTGGTCCAAATTGCTTTTGCTTATCTTAATCTATTCTATAGTTTCCTTAGCTCATAATTGAAAGCTTCGTAGTGAAGTATCATGTATAGTGCCCTATGTTATAAAGATTGCATGTGTTACTTAAATCTTTCTGTTAGATCGTAAGTACGGTGCATGCATCATGTTTAATTAACTTGCTTAAGTTACCTTCCCTTTTAAAGTTGTTTGGGTTAAGTAAGGTTCAATCCTATTCATGCTAACCTTTAGATCCCCCTATCTGTTCTTATCGTCCTAATTCTATCTTGCTTTAGGATAGCACGTGTGAAGACGACTCCTCGCAAGAAAACGGGACCGCAAGGAGTGCCACATCATCAGTTGGCCGCTAGAGGTGATGGAGTAAGAAGTAGCCGCAATCCGAACCCGGATTCGGAATCAGAGGTTACAAGGCTTACATCAGAAGTGGAGCGACTGAAGCGCAACATGCGTTTTTGGAAACAGTTCTAGAACGAGTCTCTGGAAAAGGAGACAGAAGCCAGGGCTCGTGTTCGCGAGTTGGAGCTTTATGTGACACACTTGGAGCAGTACAACACAGTTCTGCATGAGGAAGTTCATAGGCTACATGATCTGATGAATCCCAATCATCAGCCCCAGGCAGTAGAAGATGATGTCGGTGCCGTGATTGTTCCTGGTGGAGAGGACAATGAAGAAGATCCGGAAGAAGATGAACCCATGATAGAAAGTGGGGATGATGCAAGTCATGTCACTGGTGCAAGTGCTCCAGAGGTTGAGGATGGAGTGATCGTGATCAGTGATGATGATGAGGAGTGAAGTGTTGACATGGATGGCTATGTAATATAGTAGTCTTTCCTGCTTTCTAAGAACTTTAGTGGGTAGTTTCTTGCTTATGAGCAAGTTTGTAATGAAATAATGTAAGATAAGTTTGTGTGTGTATACAAATACTGTACTAACTGTTTTTTAATTCAATAAAGCGATGTAAATAAATATGGTTTGTGTACAACAGATGGACGGTACTGGAACTTCCCAGGAAGGGGACAATACTCCGAATCCCCCACCGTTTCCACCCATCTTGGTAGAAGCTAATGCCGCACTGGTTAATGCCACTACCTTGATGGCTCAGAATCAGAATCAGAATCAGAATGGGAATCAGGGTCGTCGAGGCTGTAACAATGGAGGAGAAACCACTTATGTGGATTTCACCGATACCCGTCCACTAGTATTCTCAAAGGCAGATGAGCCGCTAGAGGCGGATGACTGGCTCCATACCATGGAGCAGAAGTTTGAACTTTTATAGTGCACGGAGCACCAGAAGCCCGTGTTTGCAGCACAGCAACTCAGAGGTGTCGCAGGAGCGTGGTGGGCGAATCTGGTCGCCGCACGGCCTGCTGGCCACCGTGTCACTTGGCAGGAGTTTCGTGAAGCCTTCAGAGCGCATTATATCCCAGATGGTGTCATGGCCATGAAATTAGAAAGTTTCTCTCGCTGAAGCAAGGGAACCAGACAGTTCTGTAGTATGTGGGCAAATTCAATCATCTGTCCCAGTATGCAGCGGAATATGTGAATACCGATGCGAAGAAGAAAAGTTATTTCATGAGAGGTTTGAGTACCAGAATCCAGGAAGCATTGGTCACCTGCTATAATGCCACCTACCATGAGATAGTCAATGTGGCTATTGCGTTAGAAGAGAAGTCCCGACTGCACAAAGAGTCGAAGAAAAAGAAGCCAGTGTTTTCTAGCCCGTCTGGCGGCATTAAGAAGCGCCAGAAGTTTGTTTACCACCCTCAGAACCATTTCCGCCCAACTTATCGTCCACCGCAATACCAAGCTCAGCCACAGACGTTTTTCCGTCCTGCCGCAACCCCGCAATATCCACAGCAGCCGAATGCCCCTGGTATTCGAAACCAGACTCCAGTAACCCATAACTTTCCCTGCTATAATTGTGGAAAGCCAGGCCACTTTTCAAGGACTGCCCGTATCCAAGGCAGTACAATCTCAACTATCCCAGAGCTCCCGTACCACAACAGCAACAATCTCAAAGCAAGAACAATAATCTGAATGTTCAGAAGGGTAAGGGTGAGAAGAAGACTGGACGTGTGTTCTACACTCAAGCAAGTGCAATCCCAGAGGGAGAACCTGTTATGATGGGTATGTTCCCTGTTGCTAATCATCCAGTAGTACTGTTATTTGATTCAGGTGCATCGCATACATTCATAAATCGCACCTTTGTTGTTAAGCATGACATTCCAATTATGGGAACACAAGAAGATTTCTTTATCCAGTCGCCCGGGGGACGACTGTGTACTAAGGAGATGGTACGTGACGTACCTATAGAACTAGGTGGGCATATATTCCCTACCTCAATGATAATATTACAGAAATAGGATATAGATGTAATCCTATGTATGAATTGGATGTACCAAAGAGGAGCCCTTATAGATGCACTGCACAGAACTATAAGGTTGAACCTACCAGATAATAAATCTTATCTTCTTATCCAACTTCCTATCCCAAAGAGAACAGTTGAAAGGTTATGTGCAACTTCAGTACAGGAGATTTGTGACATACCGGTAGTCTGTGAATTCCCAGATGTGTTTCCAGATGATCTACCAGGTCTGCCACCAGACAGAGATGTAGAGTTTGTGATTGAGTTAAAAACGGGTACTGCCCCAATATCCCGGAGAGCTTACAGAATGCCACCCAATGAATTGGCAAAACTTAAGGATCAATTGCAAGAGTTACGTGACAAAGGTTTTATCAGACCCAGTTCCTCACCATGGGGATGTCTAGCTCTTTTTGTCAAGAAGAAAGATCAGACCTTAAGGATGTGTGTTGATTATCGACCGCTGAATGAAGTAACCATTAAGAATAAATATCCGTTGCCTCACATTGATCTACTCTTTGATCAGCTTGCGGGGGCAAAGGTATTTTCGAAGATCGATCTTCGATCAGGGTACCATCAAATCAAGATTCGACCTGAAGATATCCCAAAGACTGCATTCACCACCAGATATGGACTGTATGAGTACCTAGTTATGTCTTTTGGTCTCACTAATGCACCGGCACATTTCATGTATCTGATGAACTCAGTTTTCATGCCGGAACTTGACAAGTTTGTGGTTGTATTTATTGATGATATTCTGGTATACTCCAAAAGTGAAGAAGAGCATGTTGAACATCTTAGGGTTGTTTTGACTCATCTGAGAGATCATCAACTGTATGCCAAGTTCAGTAAATGTGAGTTTTGGTTAAGAGAAGTGCAATTCTTAGGACATGTGTTGTCAGCCGAAGGAGTAGCAGTAGATCCTGGCAAGGTGGAAGATATTCTGAATTGGAAACCACCAATCTCAGTTCATGAAGTCTGAAGTTTTCTGGGAATGGTGGGTTATTACCGTCGATTCATACCTGACTTTTCAAAGGTAGCCAAGCCAATCATAGAGTTATTAAAGAATCAAACTAAGTTCATATGGTCTTCAGAATGTGAGAAAGCTTTCAGAATTCTAAAGAAGTCATTGACAACTGCTCCAGTCTTGGCACAACCAGATATAGAAAAGCCCTTTGATGTTTATTGTGATGCCTCGGGTATTGGCCTTGGTTGTGTACTGATGCAAGAAGGCAGAGTAATTGCTTATGCCTCGAGACAGTTGAAGCGCCATGAAGAACATTATCCGACACATGATCTTGAATTAGCAGCTGTGGTTCATGCATTGAAAATATGGCGTCATTACTTGTTAGGTAATACTTGCCACATGTATACAGATCACAAGAGCTTAAAATATATCTTTACTCAGTCAGAATTGAATATGAGGCAAAGGAGGTGGCTTGAGTTAATAAAGGACTATGATTTAGAAGTGCACTATCACCCTGGAAAAGCGAATGTTGTTGCTGATGCACTCAGTAGAAAGAATCATTGCAATTGCATGACTGTGAAGCCAATGGATTACAGTTTATGTTATGAATTGGAAAGGTTGAATATTGAAATAGTTCAACAAGGTCAGTTGACTAATGTCACAGTAGAATCAATAATCAAAGATCAGATTGTGTCTGCTCAGAGAAAGAATTCCGGAGTAGCTCACATCAAAGAAAAAGTTAGAACTGGTCAACCGATAGATTTCAGTATTGATGATGCAGATGTGTTGTGGTTTAAGAACCGGCTAGTGGTCCCAAAGGTTCCAGAGTTACGTCAGCTCATTCTTGATGAAGCACATAGTACAAGGTTTTTTATTCATCCTGGGAGTAATAAGATGTATCAAGATTTGAAACAGAGATTCTGGTGGACCAAAATGAAAATTGAGATCGCCAAGTATGTTGCCAGATGTGACACTTGTTGTAAAGTGAAGGCAGTACACCTGAAGTCCGCAGGAATGTTACAACCCTTGCCCATTCCATCCTGGAAATGGGAAGATATCAGTATGGATTTCATTACTGGGTTACCCAAGACCTCAAGAAGCTTTGATTCAATTTGGGTCATTGTGGACCGACCGAGAAAGTCATCTCATTTTATTCCAGTTAAGGTGGACTATTCTGCTATAACTTATGCAAGAATTTATATTGCACGAATCCTGAGTCTTCATGGGGTACCAAAGACCATTGTATCTGATAGAGGTACGCAGTTTGTCAACAAATTTTGGAGACACTTACATGAGTCCCTAGGTACAAAACTTTTGCACAGTACCGCTTATCATCCACAAACAAGTGGTCAGACTGAAAGGGTCAATCAAATTCTAGAAGACATGTTAAGGTCATGTGCACTTAATTATTCAGACACTTGGGACGAGTGGTTACCTTTAGCAGAATTCTCCTATAATAATAGTTATCAAGAGAGTATCAAAATGGCACCGTTTGAAGCATTGTATGGCCGCAGGTGCAGAACTCCATTGAATTGGTCAGAACTGGGAGAAAGATGGTTTTTCGGTGTTGATCTTGTGAAACAAACAAAAGAAAAAGTTAGACAGATCCAGAATAATTTGAAAGTTGCTCAGTCCAGACAAAAGAGTTATGCTGATAAAAGGCGTAGACCTTTTGGTATTCCAAGTAGGGGATTATGTTTATCTGAAAGTATCACCCATGAAAGGAGTTAGCAGATTTGGAGTCAAAGGCAAACTCGCACCACGTTATATTGGTCCATTTCAAATCATTCAACAATGTGGAAAGGTGGCATATAAGTTAAAGTTGCCTGAACAACTGTCAGCCGTGCACAATGTATTTCATGTATCACAAATGAAGAAGTGTCTACAAGTACATGATCAAGTGGTTGATGTTGAGGGAGTTGAACTTGAACCGGATTTGACATATTCTGAACATCCTATCCGAGTTTTGGATCAAAAAGATCGTGTTACCCGAAGTAGAACAACTAAATGGTACAGAATACAGTGGAATCAACATTCAGAAGAGGAAGCTACCTGGGAATCGGAGGATTACCTGTTGGAGAATTTCCCGGAGTTCTTTGCTTCTATCTAGGTTGCATTTTCTTCTTTAAACTGTAACCTATCCTTTTTAAAATCTTTGTAATGCAGAAAACCCCTACCTGTTTTGTAGACAAGTCTTGGACGTGTTTGCTTGACACGTTTCCTTTTCCATTACTTAACTCAAGGCTTTAAATCTCGGAACGAGATTACTTTAAGGGGGAAGGGTTGTAACACCCCAGGTGTTATAGTGCTAATTAATCTGCCATGTCATTATAATGCACTGCAAAGCATCCCTGTTAGGTTAACTTTGTTATGCATCAACTAAAACAAGTTTACTTATCTAGGTTGAATGTGTTTCTCTGTGGTGTGCTCCGAACCCGAAAACCCTAATTTCGAATGCCACCGCAAATACTTAGTCCATGCCCTGCGTAATTTGAGGTGTGCGACTGTGTTGCACACTAGTGTCAAGTGTAGGGTATGAGCTCAACTACAAACATCTAAAATGAAGCTCCAAATTTGAGTTTGAATTGGAGTCCCAAAACTTGTCACGAGTTTTCCGATTCGAATTCGAATTCAAATCTGGGGAGAAATGTAAAAGAATTTCAAAAGCTAAATTGGTCAAGCAAGAGTGGTATTTGGTCAACCATGTCATGTTGGTCTAAATGATGCCCTTGGGTGAGGTGTTGATCACTAAGTAATCACAAATCAAAGTAGCAACAAATTCCAATTTAAAATTCCTCTGAAAACCCTAAATTTCAAAACCCTGTTTTACCCCTTTTGAAATAATTCAAAATCTAAGAAAAATTTGGGAAAAAGTTCAAAACCAAGTTTGTAGAACTTTTCAAGGGCTACAACTTTGGTGTTTTGAGTTTTCAAAGTTTTAGTGTAAAATGTGGAGTAATTTTGAAAATAAATAAATTTCAGTTTAAATTCATTTTTGTCCCCAATCTAAGATTTCAAAATGGAGGCAGAATTTGAAAAAGTTTTGAACAGAAAAGTTGTAGGTCTGGTCAAGATATACAATGTTGATGTTTGGAGATTTTGAAGTTTCAATATAAAATCAAAAGTAATTTCTAAATTACCAAATCTAAAAAATGTGTCCCCTTTTGAATTTAAACTCAAATTTCAAAATCCAGTGAGAATTTGAAAAAGTGTTCAATACAAAACTTGTAGAGCTTGAAATTCTGAAGATTTCATACATTGTAAGTTTTTCAAGTTGCTATACAAATTTGAAAGTAATTTGAAAAATCAGTTTGAATTTCAAAAGTTTGGGGGGGAGCTACAGTGTCGGGCCAATCACCGCCGACCACCGCGCGGTATGGGCGCCGGCGAGATGCCGGACGGCTTCGGCTGGCTTCCAGGCATGTCCTCGATCACCAGCGCGACGTCACGCGTCTTCCAGTGCAGTCACCGCCACCGTTCCCTATATATATGCGAGCTCACCATGACCGGTTTTGCTTCTCCGTTTTAGCCACCGCTGCCACCGCAGCTCCACCGCTCGCCGCTGCCACCACTAGGCCATCTCCGGCCACGCCAGTCACACCAATAGTACCGCCTCATCCTTGCGCACCTCGTGAACCAGTTGGGTTGGCCCAATTCCACCTAGATCACCGGGGAGCCGTCGTCTTCCACCTCGGGTCACCGCCGTTCCCGTCGAGCCCCGCCACCGTGGCCAGCCGCCTCCAGAGCCTCTCAGCTTCAACCGATCACTCCTTCATGATCGTGGTACGCCCCTAATGCTCCCTGACCACTCGCCTTGATCGTTACATCATTGTGTTGTCGAGTCGCCGGTCACCGTGGTTGTCGGACTGCCACCGTCGTCAGTGAGGTAGCACCGGAGCTCGAGACGAGCTACAAGTTAGCAAAACGGGTTCGCTGGGTCGCGTAGAGGCTGTAGGATCGCTCGGTTGGTCGACCGAGGCTTCGGTCACCGGCCGGTCACCGTGGGCGAGCGCGCAGGCACGCGGGAGCGAGCGGTCGAGCGGGAGGAGGAAGATGACATGTGGGGACGCGGTGTCAACGAGAGAGAGGGAGAGCAGGCGCGCGCGGGCAGAGCAGGCTGCTGCCGGGCCGCGTGGCTGGGCCGAGTGCGGGTGCGGGCGCGAGCGCGCGTACGTGGGCCGTCTGGTTGGGCCGGACCGGGGGGGAAAAGAGAAATCGGCCCGAGTTTGTTTTTGTTTTCCTTTTTCAAATAAATGAATAGTGTTATTATTTGTTTATTTCATTAAAAATTTTGTAGAGTTCCAAAATTCATGAAAATTTTTGTGTAAGCTTCTCAATGTATAAACTATCTAGGAAAAATATTAAATCATGAATTTGAATACTTTATGCAGTAGAATTAATTGGTTCCAATAAAGATTAAATGCAACTTCCAGGAATTTTAATAATTAATTTATTTATCCAAAAATTATGAAATTTATTATGACACTGTTATAAATCATTCTTAACCCATAGAAAAAGTTTGAACTTGTTTAGATAAAGTTTGATCAACTTCTAATTATGCCCTAATTATTTAAATAGAAAATAAATGTTAATTTGAGAACTTTAAGTGTTGTGTGCCCTTTTGATTGAGTGATGTCCTTAGGTCACTACCCTTTGGTGATCTTTGGCACCTTAATTTCATGATTGAGCTCGTTAGTATCTTATTTAGGTTAAAGCTGGTATCGCTAGAATCGTCGCTACTAGTTAGTAGGTTTTCTGTTTGCGACTGTACCGTGAAGGGAAGTTGTACTCCAGTCGTAACTCGTAGCATGTTATCATCAAGCATCATGTTTATCATCAAGCATCATGTTAAAGCATGTTATGTATTCGTGTAGTCTCCGCTTTCGAAGAAGCCGAAGCCGTCGAGCCAGTTTCCAGAGAAGAGCGATCGTCGGTGGGTTCCGGACCAGACAGTGGAGTCCTCGAGTCTGAGTCGGTCGTCGTGTCAGAGCAAGGCAAGCCCCGGTGCATTTAAACCCTACCTTGAATTTTACAAATATTTTACTATTTATATTATGGTTTATTGCATTAAGTAATTAGGAGTTGAGTGATAACCTAATTGCTGCATTATCATCCTTGATTATTGCAATATTAACCTTGATACCCGTTTTACGGAAAATGCGTAGTATGCTTCGCTATGCTTAGAAGTGAAGCTTTTAAATGCAATGTTTATATAGCCATGACGGTATATTGAATGAATATTGAAATATAAGAATAAACTTGAAAGATCGGGCAGGTGGTTTGGCCACTGCTAACATGCATTCGGAAAGGAGTCTCAATGTAGTGTTTCCGCCTTGTCAGTTAAGGTCCGTTCGTTGTAAGCCTGTTGTGTTCGAGACTTTACAACTAGCCTCATGCCTTGGGTAAGCCCAAAATGTTGGTGATTCCATTACGAGAACGTCTAACCTTGCACTGGGAGTGGAGAGATGGCGGGAGTAGCGTGTACCCTCGGGGCTAGAATCGGGCCGGGTTCGAGGAGTACAATACTCTCGGGTGGCGATGGACATGTTCTGGTTTTGGGAGATCTAAATGAGGGTTGATATATGCAAGATTCGGTTCTACATATGTCGTGAAGTTAGAGATCCCCAGCTGGGTATAATCGGTTCGAATCGTCGTTGCTCCTCGGTTATGGAGACTTGATCGCCTGACTTACATCATAGTTAAGAACTAGAATGAAAGAAAGAATGAGAAAGGATTTGATGATAATTACTTTGATCTAGATTAGGATCACCTAGATTTGGTTAACGAACCATCAATGGTAAAAGTAAAATGTTGAAGATAAGGACTTACCTTAGTAAGCTTTTCTGCAAAAGAAAATCTTGATTCTGGACTACCCGTACCTTGATTCCCTAAAGCTAGCATTCCCTTGGAGTCTTTGTCTTAGTCGGGTAAGTCTTGTTGAGTACTCTTGTACTCAGGGTTTGTTGAACCCCTTGTTGCAGGTGCGGTTCATGAACAAGTCTGCTTCGAGCCTTGTTGCATGACCGTCGTGGTTGAAGAAAGTGACGACGAGTAAACTGTGTGGCCTTTGGGCAAGGCATCTCGCTTGTGTGATGTAATAAAGTTATTACCGATACTTCTCTACTACTGGTTTGTAATAAAATAATGTTACATAAGGTTTGAGATTTGAAAAACTGGTTTGTAACCTAAGTTATTGTAAGACTTCCGCTACTTTACTCTGTTGAATATTTTGAATAAACTGTTGTAATATTGCAATACTCCTATGATTAGATCCTGTTCGAAGGAAAGCAGGCCTTTTAAGTTATGGTGAACATAAGTACAACTGTCAGAGGTCATTATGGCAATGACATGTACTTGTGGGCCATCATAATTAGGAGGTTCTGTGACAAGTCTCCTTGTCCGAGAAGCAACAATGATTCGAATCGATTACACCCAACTGGGGATCCCTAACCACACGGCATATGCCAGACTTTAACCCACATATATCAACCTTCACTCGGATCCTCCAAAACATGACCGGGTCCAGCGCCACCCAAGAGCACAGTACACCTCCAATCCAGCCCTTGGCCATGAGGGTACACTCTACTCTCGCCATCTCTCCACTCCCAGTGCGTGGTCAGCCGTTCACATGATAGAATTACCAAGGTCTTAGGCTTACCAAAGCATGCGGTTAGTTGCAAAGTCTCGACCAAACGGGACTACAACGGACAATCCTTAACTGACACAGACAGAAACACTACATTAAGACTCCTTTCCCAATGCAAATTACCTGTCCGATCTTAGCTTAATATTACCATATTCATATTCATATTCATATGCTCTCATGACCCGTCATTAGGTCAAGAGAAGCAAAGGTAAACCTATTTCTCACAAACGATGAAACCACCATTCGACTTCTACCGAAGTCTAAGCATTACTAGGCATAAGAGATTGACTTACACATACTAGTGGGATATCATCTGGATATAAGTGTAGATCAAGGTAATCATGCAACAACGGTATCGACCAACTCCTACTAACTTAATGCACATTACACAAGACTTAAGGTGTAATAAAGCATTTATAAAATAGAAGAGTGGTTGTATGTCCGGGGCTTGCCTGCGTTGCAGCGGTGGTTAGTTCTCGTAGAAGTCAAGTTTGACACCAACACCATGGGTGGATCACCTTCTCTGAAGCTTGATCGACACGATCCAAAACACTCTCGTATAAACTACATGTATATAAATGATGCATGCTTTAGCATGATGGATGCATGACATGATGCATGAAGTACATTGGTGAAACATAACAAGATCAATTAGCTTGAGTACAACTTTCCTTCACGATACAAATGCAAGCAATTGTCACATAGCATCATTAATTATTATCTTAACAAGTTAACCATGAACTTAACAAAGAGTAAAGCATATCACATATTATAAGAGTTAAGCAAGTCAAATCTATGATCATATCAACTTAACTTAAGCACTAGAGGTTAAGTCAAGCAACCAAACATTACACAACTTATTATGCTAAGATAATGAAGTATCTCACACTTAACATACAACTTATGAATTTATTTGGCATACAAACTTACTGACTAAAGATACATTACAAAAAGGCATGTACAAGCAGTATGTAACATCAAGCATATCTTAGCTTAATGAATCGTTTATGATCTTCACATAAGCTAACTTAAACAACCAATTTAAGACTTTCATAGAATCAGGACAACAGCATATACCAACTTCACTCAACCATAACTAAAGATCCAAGCATCTAACAAAGGTGATCTTAGACTTTCTAGAAAGCTTAGATAATTAACTATATTTGTTTAATTGCATCAAAAGCTAATTTCAAGGTTAACCACGGCAAACATGCCAAAGTTCTAGGTTTGCACAAATTTCTAGACA
This sequence comes from Saccharum spontaneum, assembly GCA_022457205.1. Classification (NCBI taxonomy): domain Eukaryota; kingdom Viridiplantae; phylum Streptophyta; class Magnoliopsida; order Poales; family Poaceae; genus Saccharum; species Saccharum spontaneum. The sequence continues at coordinate 13,198,058 of CM039609.1, read as the reverse complement.
AAAGACTAACAACAACTTCAGAGGAGCAGATCTAGAGTTTTATCCATCCACAAGACATATTCCTTAGCTTTCTAGAAAGCTTATCAAGTTGTCAATAACTTTCTTATTATCATCTTAAGACGATTCTACAGCTAACAAGGTCAAACAACACCACAAAGACATCTTTGTCCAGATTTAGACAAAAACTGTTACCTCACTTGCAACAACTATAAATAGAGGTCTAGATTACCAACAACAGTGGTTCTTAACATTTTAGAAAGCTCATAAAAAGTACTACAACTTTATAAATATTGCCAAGAGATGATTCACAAGTTAAATAGCCCAAATATTTGCATCTTACAGATCGGATCAGAAAGTAAGCAGAATTTAATAGGCATCTTGCAAAATTTATAACTCTCAAAACATTAGACTTAACATCATAAAATTCTAGAAAATGAAAGATATGGAAGTTCTAAACAACTCTTGTATTTACCATATCTATAGAAAACATAATTTGCTTCCTCAATTTAACTGTAAATCAATTTAACACTATTTATCAAGCACTAAGTAAGAAGAAGCAATAACTCAACCATATCACATCCAATGGTTGTGAAATTTTTACCACAGCACATACATAGCATCAGGAGACTACCCTAAAAATTTCACATCAATTGGAACATGGAATCTACATATATTAATTATTCTTTGAAAACTCTAATTTCCAAGATAAATAAATAACCATCAACACACAGCAAAAACTTTCTACTAAAACCTATCATATGATGACTCTACTGCATAGAGCTAGTCATGAGGATTCCAAAACTTCTTCATTTGCTATTTTATGATTTTTTTGATTTGCTATGAATTTCCAAATTTTCAGCCAAAATAAGAAAAGAAAAATAAAAACTGCACTGTTGGCACTATTCAGTCTTCGCACTTAGGCCCCTGGAAAAGCTTCTATTCTGGCACGAAGTCCCTATCACGATTTGAAGAACAGAGGACGCCGAAGACGGCGATTGCCGGCCACGGTGGTGCCTGCCGGCGGCAAGGAAGTGGTGGGGAAGCTCCATGTTAGCGAGACTCGCTCATGGGCACCAGCATCGCGGCCTGAGGTGGTTCGTGCCTCCCTGGCCACGTGCACGGGCGGACCAGCGGTGGTCGTGCCGACGGCATGGTAGCTTTCCGACGGCTCAGGTGCTTAGCTGATAAAACAGAGTGGCCGATAAGTACCACGGCATCACAAGGAAGTCAAATGAACAAACGAGGAGGCGGGAGGTGCAGCGGAGTGAGCTGGCCACGGTGAGGGCGAACGCGGCGGCGACGGCGAGCTGCCGCGGCGAGAAACGGTGGCGCAGCCAAGTCCGGTGGTTAAAGGCGACACGAGCGAGCTCAGGCAATGCGCAAAGACGAGGCGGAGCTGAGGACGCGGGGAATTGGGCTGAGCTGCGGTGGCAATGGTGAACTTTGGCCGGCGGACAGAGGCGATCGGCAGCGAACAGGAAGGAAAAGAGGGAGCACCAGCGGCTTGGTCCATATAACGTCGAGGACGAGGCTTCCAGGCGTTGCCAGCACCTGCTCGGCTTGGACGCGGAGGCAGCTGCGTGTCCCTGCGCGAGGAGGCGGCAAAAACGATCACGGCGGCGATGGCGAGCTGGCAGGCTGCTGCTGCTGATCACTGTAGCAGACTGAAAACCCCATCTTCGTCTTCATTTTCTCCCAAGATCCAAATAGAAACTCGATCGACACCTTGAACAAAAGTTGTTCATCTACATGTCCTCTCCATCTTTGCTTAAGGAACTATCACCCAAAACTTGATGGTTTGAAAAATATAGAATTTTGAATAGAGGCACTTTGAACTGTACAACTGCATTCAGTTCTAGTGTTTTGCATACTGTTTTGATTAGCATATTTGAACAATTAATTAAAGGTCAATTACTAAACAAACAACACAACTAATTACACAGAAACAAAGATCAAGCATCACACTAACTAATAGAACCAAGGTTGCACAACTTTTATTTATGACAATTTATTTGGTAAACCTCCAAAGATGGAACTTAACATTGATTTCCAAGACTTGGCCAAAAATGCTAAGTGATGGAAAGGCAAACCTTAAATCCCATTTTTGAAGCTCAATTTCAACAATTTGACTTGAAAACCCAAACAAACTTTTCGTTCCATATTATAAAGCACACCTTATACTACAACGTTCATTTTAACATAATTTTATTTGTTTAAGCATATTCACATTTATAAATTCACAAAGAGCCTTAAGCATTAACATGGTTATCATTTCATGGGATTAACTAAACACCTATATTTGCAACATATCATGACAATGAAACATATTGAGCACTATTATGGAACATGTGAAACACTATAAAGCAACATGGGAACCGGGTATATGAAACATAGTCATGCTATTAAGGAAACAATCATTGCTTTCATGAAACATTACTATGCAACTAATGAGACATATGAAACAAAAAAGTGCATTGATGCAACAATGCTTGATGTTTATGCATAATGATGCTCATGACCAAGTTTTAGTTGCTTTTAACATCTGGGATGTTACACCGCCACTCCTATGGTGGTGCACCGCCCCTAGCTGTCCGATGATCTGTTGGAATTTGATCGTTGGGGAGGCACCGCCGTGTCCGGTGCTAGGCACTGCCGCGTTCGGTGCCCTCACAGAAACCAGGAGCTTTGCTCTAATGGCTCTATTTGGCTTGGAGGCTATAAATAGAGGTGGAGCTCATGGGCTTGGGTTGGTTGCTAAGCATCCTTGAGCCTTGGTGGCTTGTGGAGGTGTGCTTGGGAGCCCTCTAACTCACTTGAGCTTGATAGTGATCATCTGATCGAGTGAGTGCGCGATTCTAGTGCGATTGCATCGTGAGGTTGCATCGAGTGGCACTAGGTGGTCATGTTGCAAGCCGGTGGTGCTTGTTACTCGTGGAGGCTACCACCTCCTAGACGATTTGGTGGTGGCCTCCGTTGAAGCACGCAAAGAAGCTTGTGCGGTGCTCTGGAGAAGTGATTGTGAGGGGGATTGTGCTCACTCCGCGGGAGCCGTGAAGAGCAACTCTAGTAGAGTGAGACACGAAAGGCAATAAGTGGTCCGACCAGGTCAAGTGCTAGAGCTTGTGGTAAGCACTCCACGTGGGAGAATGTGACTTGCGGGTCACCACTAGCAAGAGGACCGGTGGCAACCTTGGAGCTTGTCTTAACGGGGACTAGCGTGTTGGCAAGCACGTGAACTTCAGAATAAAAATCACCATGTTGACTTGTCTTCCCGTTGGTTTGCATCCTCGTGACACAAGCTTGTATTTACCTTCATATACATTGTGCTTGTATAGTTGCTCTTCTAATTAGTTAACTTGTGTAGCTTGCTAGTTATCTTCTTACTTATGTAGCATAGAAGTAGCTCCCTTGGGTGGCTAATTTGGTTTAGTAACCTTGTTAGTCACATTACTTAGTTTGTGTAGCTAAGTAATTTGCACTCTCTAATTTGGCATTAGTTGCCTTGATATTGAGCATTGCTAGTGAGCTTAGGAGCTTTGTGCTTTTGCTTACTAGATTGTGTAGGAGCTCCCCCGGATGGCAAAGTACTAGTTGTATAGGTTTGTATGACCTTGCCATTAGAATTGATTAGGTGAGCTCTAGCTAGCCCGGCACCTTTGTTGCCTAATTAGGATCTTTATAAGGTGCTTGTGAACTTAGATAGAGAGGTGTAGTCTTGCCTAGACCGATAGTTTTAATTTCGTATTTGTTTCGGTTAGCCGACGCGATTAATTTTAGAAAGGACTATTCACCCCCTCTAGTCCACCATCTCGATGCTATAGCGGTCTCATCAGTGATGGCACTGCATCAGCGTAGATCAGCAATGGCGGCGCTTCACTTGTGCGGCGGTTGGAGAGCGAAGCGGCTGTGCTGTTGGGGCTAGGATTCTAGGGGAGGGCATGGGCACATAGGAGACCTATTTATAAACACGGTTGATCTTCGGGGGCATGCAGGCCCGGGAAAACGAGTGGCAGCGGCGGCGGCGGCGTTGTCTGCCTTGCATGTACAGAGGTTGGAGATGGGGTCGCGGGTGGCTAACGCGCGGGGCCCATAGGTCAGCGACACAGGAGCGTGGGAAGCATGGGCTGCTATGGCTGACGGGCGCGCTGCAGAGCGGGTGGCACTGGCTGCGCTGCTGCGGATGCAGATGGACCAAGGCCCACTACGTGGGGCGAGCGCGAAAAGGGAGATGGGCCAAGGTAGCTGGGTCTCGGGCCTGTTGGTCGAGGCCGGCTGGTGGGCAGCGGCACTGGGCCTGCTGCGCACGCGGGACGGAAAGAGAAGGGGAGAGGCCGGCTGTGGACTGGGCTACCAGGTGAAGCAGGCTGAAGACGGGGAAGGAAAAAAGGAAAAGAAAAGAAAAGCTTTTCAAATTTCAAAAGGGATTTTGAAATTTTTTTAGAAATTTGGACTTGTTTCGAAATATAATTTTTAAGGCTTATTTTCCAAAAACAAAAGATGTCTTAATCATGGTTTAAACAAATTTTCAAAATTCATTTTTCACACAATAAAATCAATGCAAAGGCTTGAATGCAACTAACAAGTCACATTAACTTTGTAAAAATTTTATAAAACCATTTTTTCTCAATTTAGATTGTGAACAAATAAATAATTCTTGGAAAATTTAAAAAAAATCATTAAATCTTTTATTATGTTTAGTATCTTCTATTCACAACCCAAAATGGAACTTTTGGGGTGTGACGTCAATCGACAAACAAAGAGAGTGTAATTGGAACCTAGGTTGCACAACTCTTTTGTGGTAGAGATAGCAAAACACTTGGCAAACACCTAGTTACACATTTAGATAGAAATCTTGCATAGGTTTTGATAAGTATATATAGAGGTCATTAATTCTAGAAGCCTAACTGACCCCCATTTAGGCGTCATGGTCCCTTACAAACACCTTGGACGGATTGGAGGGATGACAGGAAGAGAAGACATTCAAAGCAATACTCATGGCAATTCACAAGCTTAATTATCAGCTGGCAAACAAAGAGAGTATTTACTATGTGTAAGTTCCTGCTATAGAAATAAAGTCGAACACTCTATAAGTGAAACAAGTTAAGGGGCCAAACATGTGTAAGATCTAGCAAATTATTGTGAATATGGAAAGAATTTGTCAAATAAAGCTAAAGATGACACCTCATTATTTGTAAGCTACTTAGTAACAACTCCAAATGAATGTGAAGTCTTGAGAATTGGAAATGTTGTACCAACAAATGAATGTTGTATTTAGGTTGGCATGCAATAGATAGTAGTACAAGTGAATTTACCCAAAAATACTCTCTTCTTTATATTTCTTTATATAGTGAGAAATAATTTTCCATAAGGTATATCCTTTAATAGGTAGTATTAAGGACAAATTTTATTTCATTCATTTCATTCCAATGGTTTATACAAAAAAAAAACTAGCATATTCATGCCACAAGGTATGCGCTTCATACTTTCAAGTATATATATATATCACACCCCCGCTAGTTCATTTCCCTAACCTCTACAGTAGAAAACATATGAACTCAAAGTGGCCTGCGATTCATCAGCAAGCATCCATGGCGAAAGCTACTAAGCTGTTTCTCAGTAGTGTGATCCTTCTTCTCTACACTAGCCTGCACATCCAAGGTTAGTATTATCATCTCAATAGCATGCATGTATTGTATATACATAATGGGAAATTACATCACCAAGATGTACCAGATTGTCCTTTATTGCTTATTTGTCATTTCACATATGGAATTTACATGTTATGTGCTTGTGACAAACAGGTGCGGGTGCAGCAGAGTACGGTAATGTCACGAAAAACATCGTTGTCCAGTCCATGAAGACACTCGAGCCACTGGACAATGTCTATGCCACTCAAAGAAGGGTAGTCTGTGCCCCATGTGATTGTTGCCCTGGGAATAATTCGTCAAGCTGCTACTCAACGAATTGCTGCCTTGAGCTAGTTTGCAATGGGCCTCATGAACCAATAGGATCATGTATACACACAAGGCTAGCTTGCAACTGTAGCAACTGCCGGTAGTGACTATAATATGCTTCAGTTATATTGCAAGCGGATGCCAATAATGTATGTTACCTTTCAATCAAATATATAAAAATAAACGCAGAATACAAAGGTGTTCCTCTATGGCTCTATAGATTGACACTACTATTTGTTTTAACCTTACAGATAGAGCTGCCGTAATGTATCGCAAACTAAACAAGACTTTCCTGTTTACTTAATAAGCACGAACATAAACTAATATTTCTTACTTTCCAATATGAGATGATATTTTGCTAACAATGTTGGCACGTAAAGAGAAATGACTTATCTACATGGACCATTGCAAACCACGACTGAAACACCATCTGGTCTAAGTCTAGTTAAATGATAACAAGTCATCCACGATATGATTAATGTATCTAACGAGAAATGGAATTATTATTGGCAACTGCATTTTGGTGTAAAATCGGATCTTTTCCCTTCATATACCTTGGGCTTCTGTAGCACTTGGTTTTAAGAACAAAACCAGATACACACCATATGTGAGGCTAAGAAGTCAAATCTCATATATAGCTACAAATAAGGGTAATATCAAAATACAATGCTTAATATATAACGTACTTAGCACAAATAAGATAACCTTAAGCACAAACAGCGGAAGGTGAACTCTGATCTTCGGGTGAAAACTCCATTCCACAGGGACACAACTGACTGGTTGATCACAGGCCTAACTCTTCCAAACTCTAACAATCCAGTACTCATCCTAAGATGTGGGAAAAATAGCAAGAGTGAGCACATGTCGTACTCAGCAAATATACCATGGGGTTCATGAGGCTCAAAAGGTTTGACACAGGTTTACTGCGATAGCTTTTAGTGAGTCATCTTTTTAGCATTGGAGTAGCAACAAGTTATCATAAGCCCAAATAACCTCATGATCATGTAAACGTGAATAACGTATAGCAAGAAACAATAATCAATAGTGAGCATCAATATCATCAGTATTATCATTATCATCAGTGTTTATCATTTATTCTGTAAGGGTCCAAGGCCGCTCGTGACCGTGAGCACGACTGATATACCAGTTTTACACTCTGCACTGTGAGTCGTGATTTACCCTTTTGCCCGAGGTAGCTAATCTCTTGACCCACTTCCAAGGAAGGTCGGCAGGGTTCACTATAAAGTCTTTCAAAGGTTCGTCTAACAAGTTAGGGCCATTAGATTCACTCGGCAAACAGATGTAGAGCCTCCCTTCCAAATGGCACAATGACGCGCAGCCTATACACATAAGGACAGAGGCCGCACTATACCCGATTTGTCAAGTCATTCTTACGCCATAAAGGTTACCACTAACAAGCTAGAAAAGGTCCTTCTATATGACTAAAGTCAGAGTCATATAGCCCTCACAGTTGTACTGTAAGTTTCGGATGTTCACTTACAGATGAGTCCTTATGGAGACAAACTAGAGCACCATAAAAACAGCCCAATATGCTCTAGCCCTCTTAAGCCATGTTGCTATAAAGTATCTTTTAAATGTTTATTGCATATACCATTACTCAAGTTACAGATCATGGTTATTTATCTTGAGCACTAGCATAAATACTACTCAAAGCAATGTTCCATGGGTGTCAAGGTACAAGATACAAAAGCTAGGATATCCTTAGTGGTAATAAGGTAGACACATGCACATGAATTAAGTGTATTAAAGGTGAATAGGAAACAAGGATGATCCCATGCTATACTTGATACATCGGGCCTAGGTGGGGTTGGCCGAGGCCTAATAAATTAAGGTTGTCCGGACCTCAACAATTCTTATGCACACCCACTCGGGGAAAGACCTCATGTCCCTAAAAGACTACTCCGATAGGAGAAGGGTGGCTCTCTCTTTTAAGGTGGCTTCCTCCTCCTAAGCTAAGTAAGGTGGGATTATTCAGAGGCTCACACGATCACCGCCCGACTACAACTAGGCCACTTGGCCCTTTTTTGTTACGTCTTTGCCAGCGGATAATAGTGAAGGATGTCTTCATCATTCCTAACCCCTTAAACAAGGGCCTAGCTCTGATACCAAATGATACATTCGGCCTAGGTGGGGTTGGCCGAGGCCCAATAAATTAAGGTTGTTCGGACCCCAACAGTTCTTATGCACACCCACTCGGGAAAAGACCCAATGTCCCTAAAAGACTAGTCCGATAGGGGAAGGGTGGCTCTCTCTTTTAAGGTGGCTTCCTCCTCCCAAACTAAGCAAGGTGGGATTATTCAGATGCTCACACGGTCACCGCTCGACTACAACTAGACCACTTGGCCCTTTTTTATTGCGTCTTTGCCAGCGGGTAATAGTGGAGGATGTCCTCATCAATACTTGCCTTAAATTCAGATCCTTCTTCAGTCCAAACCTTCAAAGAACACTGCTTCTTGTTCACCACGTATAGCTCACCGACTAGACAAGATCATAAAGCACCACACAAGCGTCCATTCAATCATACACGAAGCAAACAATAGAACTAAATTAGAACAGTACACCAAACATATGAAACAACGTGTGAAAAAGTTTTAAAAATGTTCGACACGTTGCTATAAACACACAGACGCGAGAAGCATGCTAATCGGAGCTACGATGAAAAAGAAATGACCACCATAAGATTCACTCTGTACGAGAAAAAGAAAACTACAGGCTTCATTGATTTTAATAATTATATAAAATATGTATAAGATACTTTAGAGAAATACTTAAATTGAATTAAGTTAAATTATATTATATTTTGACTAAAAAAACAAGATAAAACTAATCATATTCTATTTATAAAGGATCGAGATGGAAAACTATGTTGCTCTTAATTGGAAAACTAATTGCATATAGATTAATATTTTATTTGAACGCATAAATTAAAACATGCTAAACAATAATATTATCGAGAGTTTTTATATTATAAAGGAAACAACTACGAGCTTGATTTATTTTAATTAAGAAAAACCATATTTATGACATTAATTCAGATTAGATAAATTATATTTTAATATAAAAACCGAGTTGAGATTAATCATATTTTATCTTATAAATATTGTCACATAATTTGTTAAACTAGTTAAACTTTATCTTTGCAAAAGAAAAGAAACACGTGAGAGCATCTAAATGAGTTTTATATGAACATGTTTAACCTAAACAAAAACATATTTAATCTGACATTAATCAAGTTAACAGTTATTTACAAAAGATCGATATTATCCTATTTTGCTTTTATTAAAAATGTGTTTAGACTAAGCAGATTACAAATTAAAAACTAATTATAAGCATATTAATTAATCTAATATTTAACTATATATAAAAAACATCTGACATGAAAACATTAACACTACTGCGTAGAGCACAACTATACGAAACTAACGCAACTGAAACGGAGTAAAACAGAATTAAAACGAAGAAACGACAAAAATATTACAAACCAGTGGTAGAACTGTAAATACTTTATCTTCTACCTCCATCCAACTCCTCACGTGAAGCTTAGGGAGAAAAAGAACGAAGGCCTCGGCCTAGGGTGACACAAGAAGGAGGAGAAATATCTAATTTACTACACGAGAGATTTTTCAAACTAGGGGTTCCTTTTACGGTAGTTTTGGTGTGCTTTGCCCTTGGGATTGGTACATATTTATAGGGAGAAAAACTCTCCACCTTCACATCAACTAGCAATATGGTACTAATTGATTTGCACCATCCGTCTTCACTAATAGGCTTAATTAATTATTAAAGTCCATTAGTAAATAAATGTATAGGCCTTTGAGATTTATTAGGATTATTGCACATGGGCTTTGAGCGTTGGGAAAAATGAGAGATTTATTATTTTTGGAATTAATTATTTTCATGGATAAAATAATTCTAGAAAAGTCTAGAATTATTATTTAAGCCGCGAAAAATACTCCAAAAGCTCCGGAAATTCGGAAAAAAATTCCGAGTGACATTATGGAACTTGAGGAAACCAAATAAAGTATTTAGAGCTCTTGATGAGATAATTTAGAGCATCTAAAAATTAGATTATGCTTACAGAAAAGTGAGAACAAGCTCCAGGAAAAGCCGAAAAAATCTCGTGAAGTTTGTAGAGATTGATTGATGGACGAGAAATTGAAATGTGTGATTTGGGTTACAAAGAAAATATTTTAGGAAACTCCCAATGAAAACTTGAGCTAAGAAACAAGGAATTTTATTGAGAAAAAAAAGAAAAAGGCGTGCCAGCGAAGGAAGATCGACCTACTGAACGCATTTTAAAGATTTTATTCACTCTCAATACACAAAGGAGCAACAAGCAAACATCACATCAAATCATATGTACCAGCATGTATACACACAATGTTGCTAAACCCTATAATAAATTTTATTTTAGTGAAAAATATTATTTGTCTATGTTTTCATGAGCACTAAAATACAAAATTAAATTACTTTGCATCTATTTTAAAAAAAGTAAATTTTAGGGTGTTACAGCTTGTGTTGGGCACAAGGTAGCCAAGAATTTAAACCTAGTTAAGTATAAAGTACTGAGAGAAGGTTCGTTTATTCTTTCAGAGTGTCAAGTTGCAAATGGTATGACCTATCATTTCATTCCTCGATACTCTCACCACAACAAACCTGGGGTTCTCAGTGTCATTTAAGTTTTTGTCATGTTCAGTGAATATCTATCTTAATCTGGATTAGTGACGCTTGCATGATAAATATTGGTTTTTCATATTGTCAATATTTTTCAAAATACATCACTAATGATGTTATTGCTTTTTCATATTGTCAATATTAAGATCCTTGCTACGCTGATTGTAAACAGAAGGTGGTAAAGTTTGCACAACCAGCATTTTAGACTTTCTCCTAGTGTGATGTGGGCTTCTCATAGTGTTTTAGCATTCAAAAAACGAAAAGAAAAGAAAAGAAAAGGTTTTTTGAATTTCAAAAGGGATTTTGAAAGTTTTTTTTTAGAAATTTGGACTGGTTTTGAAATATAATTTAATCATGGTTTAAACGAATTTTTAGAATTCATTTTTCACACCATAAAATCAATGCAAAGGCTTGAATGCAACAAACAAATCACAATAACTTTGTAAAAGTTTTATAAAGCCAATTTTTCTTAATTTAAATTGTGAACAAGTAAATAAATCTTAGAAAATTTTAGAAAAATCATTAAATCTTTTATTTTATTTAGTGTTTTCTATTCACAACCCAAAATGGAACTTTTGGGGTGTGACGCCAGCGGGCAATCAAAGAGAGTATATTTGAAACCTAGGTTGCACAACTCTTTTGTGGTAGCAAAACACTTTGCAAAAACCTAGTTACACTTTTAGATAGAAATCTTACATAGTTTTGATAAGTATAAATAGAGATCATTAATTTTAGGAGCCTAATTGACCCTCCTTTTAGGCGTCATGGTCCCTTACAAACACCGTGGAAGGATTGGAGGGATGACCGGAAGAGAAGACATTCAAAACAATACTCATGGCAATTCACAAGCTTAATTATCAGGTGGCAAACAAAGAGAGTATTTACTATGTGTAAGTTCCTGCTATGGAAATAAAGTCGAACACTCTATAAGTGAAACAAGCTAAGGGGCCAAACATGTGTAAGATCTAGCAAATTATTGTGAATATGGAAAGCATGTGACAAATAAAGCTAAAGATGACACCCCATTATTTGTACAACTCCAAATGAATGTGAAGTCTTAAGAATTGGAAATGTTGTACCAACAAATGAATGTTGTATTTAGGTTGGCATGCAATTGATAGTAGTACAAGTGTATTTACCCAAAAATACTCTCTTCTTTATATAGTGAGAAATAATTTTCCATAAGGTATATCCTTTAATAGGTAGTATTAAGGACAAATTTTAATTCATTCATTTCATTCCATTGGTTTATACAAAAAAATAACTTGCATATTCATGCCACAAGGTATGCGCTTCATACTTTCAAGTATATGTATATATCACACCCCCGCTAGTCCATTTCTCTAACCTCTACAATAGAAACCATATCAACTCAAAGTGGCCTGCGATTCATCAGCAAGCATCCATGGCGAAAGCTACTAAGCTGTTTCTCAGTTTTTTTAGAAAGGACGGCAAAAGCTTTGCCGCAGTTTTTATTAGACGATAGAAAAGAAAAAAAAGAGTTTTACAAAAATTTACAAGCCGACAACGACTCCTAGACCCACTCTCTGACCAAGAAAGCAACTAGCAGAGCTATAAACAGCAAAACAACTACTGAAGACCAGGGATGAAAACGGTACGGATATTTTCCGACCATATTCGAGACCGAATCCGTTTAGAGGGGTTTTAATCCGTCCGAATCCGAGTTCAGATATTTAACATCCGATACCGTATTCATATCTGAATATTTAAATCACATATTTATGATGTCGATATCCAATCGTATCCTATCCGTCATTTTTTATACTATCCGTATTCGAATCCGAATCCGAATCCGGACATAAATACGAAAACAAATACGATATCAGTGATATTCGTCCGTATCCGATCCGTTTTCATCCCTGCTGAAGACCCAGACTGTTGGCTGAGAAGAACACAACATTCTAGCGTGGCCCCTAACACAGAAACCTAACCCGCAGCTGTATTTGACGTTGTTGCCATGTTCATCTCATACTGCATAATGCCATCTTTACAAAGAGTGGCAACTTGATTTGGGTTAAGAGATTTTTGTTGGAATTGACGTCTATTTCTCTCCTTCCATATGTTCCACCAAAAATAGATGAATATCCCATCCACATTTCTTCTCTCGTTCTTCTGGAACCTGCGTCTACATCTCCACCAGTGATTGTGTAATGATCCTGCGGTGTTCACCGATTGGATCACTGTTAGCTGTAGCCACTACTTCAAGATCTCACACTTCCTTTGTGAAGGGGCAGTCCTTGCACAGATGTACCGGTGTTTCTAGTTCGTTGCCACAGAGCCTGCACTCTGTATCATTTGTCCATCCCCGCTTTATCAGATTATTAGCTGTTAGAATCTTCTTATGTAGCAAAGTCCATACAAAGAACCGGCATTTGGGCTCCGCTTTAGCCCTCCAAATGACAAAGATTTTTGTTTTGGCAAAAACTCCAACGAACTGAATGAGATAAGCGCTCTTGGTGGAGTATTCCCCATCCTGTGTCCACCTCCACCTCACTTCATCTTCCACTGTTTCATTTAGCTGCACCGCACTAGTGGCCTCCCAGAGTTTGACGAATTCTCTTACTTCTTCAGGCATTGTTGGCGGGAAGATGTGATCTATCCATTTCCGGTTTGTCATCCCCTGTTTAACCGTGATCTTTTTCCTTCTTGTCTTTCCATATAAATGTGGCGCAATTGTTTTCGCCATTTGTCCATCTATCCAGCTGGAGGTCCAGAATAGCGCTTTCTTTCCATTGCCTATTGTCACTGTCGTTGATGCATTGAAGAGATCCCAGTCAGCTTTGTCACATGGCACTTCCAGATTACTCCATGCTCTTTCTGGTTGTTTCCATTTGTACCATAACCATCGCAATCTGAGCGCTCTAGTGAATCTCTCCAAGTCAAGGATCCCCAACCCTCCTTTGTTTTTGGGCAAACAAGTCGTCGGCCAGTTGATCAGCGAGTGACCCCCACAAACCTTGTCCGGTGTCTCCCCTCGCCACAAGAAACTTCTACGAATTTGGTCTATCTTTTTGAGAAGCCCCTTTTGGGCTTGGAATACCGTTAAATGATAAATCGGCAGAGACGAAAGCACCGTCTTAACCAAAGTTTCTCTCCCTGATGAAGATAGGAATTTCCCTTTCCATCCTGGTAGTCTGGCAGCTATTTTGTCAATCAACGGTTGGGCCTCTATTTTCCTTAGCCTCCTTGTATGAAGTGGCAACCCAAGATATTTACATGGGAAAGTACAGATTTTCCTGGGAAATTTTGTATGATGCTCTGAATGGCATCAAGCTGTAGTCTAATTGGGTAAATTTCCGTTTTGCTCATATTGACTTGCAGGCCAGAGCATTCTCCTAAAAAATGTAGAATTTTCTGTAGGTTTGATAACTACATGGGGGAGGGATTTGCAAAGAGTGCAGCATCATCAGCATAAAAGGGGCATCTCAGGTTTGCGGCCTTAGGAAGGACACGATGAAACAAGCCATGTTGTGCCGCACGATCTATGATTTGTTGCAGTGGGTCGATGGCGAGGATAAATAGTAAAGGTGACAGTGGGTCCCCTTGCCTGAGGCCTCTCGCATATGCTATGTTCCGGCTTGGCATACCATTTATCAGGATTTTCGATGAGGAGGATCTGAGCAAATCAGATATCCAGTCACGTCATTTGGTACTAAAACCAAGTGTAGCTAATACTTCTAGTAAGAATTGCCATCCCACAGGATCAAAAGCCTTAGAAATGTCCAACTTGATAAAGAGGGCCGATTGTTTTTTCTTGTGAAGCAACTGGATTACCCTCCGAACATACAGAAAGTTGTCATGGATACATCTCCGTTTGATGAATGCATTTTGCGCATGAGAAACAAGCTCATTCATGCGAGGAGCCAGCCGGGTTGCCAAGATTTTTGTAATCACTTTGGTGAGGCTGTTGATGAGGCTTATTGGTCTGTAGTCCGATATAGCTGTCGGAATTTGTTTTTTGGGAGCAAGACTATATTTGCCTCATTAAACAAGTGCATCTTTGATGTCTTATGATTGTAGAAACCCATTATCGCCTCCAAGAGATCAGTCTTGATTATGTCCCAGCATTTTTTTATAAAAGAGTCCAATATACCCATCTGGCCTAGGAGCCTTCTCTGCCGGTATCTCCTTGATTATGTCAATCACTTCCTTTTCCGTGAATGGTATATCTAGGTCCTCTAGGTTATGCTCTGAATAGCCAATAGCTTCCCAGTCTATCCTCGTTCTCTGAACTCTTGATCCTACTGCTTTACTAAAATATTCTACCGCCACCTTCATCTTGTCCTCCTGAGAGACTGCTACCCCCCTATCGCTGTATAATGCATTAATATATGTCTTCTTCCTCCTAGAATTTGCATGTATTTGGAATAGGAGAGTGTTGGAGTCCCCTTTTTGAATCCATGTAAGTCTGGAATGTTGTCTTGCTTTTGCCTTTTGGATTGCCGCTAAACCTAGCGACTTAACTTTGAGGTATTTCTTGAATTGTAACTCCTCTTCTGTTAGGTTGCGTCTCTCTTGAGCTTTCTCCAATTCCAGGAGAATGACTTCCAGTATGGCTGACTGAAGCTTCCATTCATTGAAGATTGTTCGTCTCCACACTTTAAGCGCCCACGCAGTCCGTAATAATTTGACGTGCATGCGCAGCATTGCGTTCTGAGTGTCAACTGGCTGTTCCCAAGCTTGCTTTTACCGTTTCGGTGAAACCCGGCATGTTGATCCAAAATGCTTCAAACCGGAACCCTCGGTAGAAGTCAAAGGCCGTATCTCCTTGTAGAAATAGTGGACAATGATCCGATCCTAAGGATGCTAAAGCTTGCAAGTCAGTTCTTGGAAAAATTTCTAACCATTCGGCAGATGCTAGGAAATGGTCAATCTTTGTCATCGTCGGGTTTTGTAGATCATTACACCAGGTGAACCGTCTCCCATGAAGTTCCAACAGTGCCAATTGTAGGTTGTCAATAGTGCTTTTAAATTTGTTTAACATTCGAATATTTATGTGTTGGTTGTTCTTATCTTCCGCTCGGTAAATTAAGTTGAACTCTCCCAGCACCATCCAGCTTGCCTCCATTTGTTGCTTGAGGTCCGAGATTTCTTTAAGGAATGCGATTTTTTTCGGTTCAGTCTGCGGCCCATATACACCTGTTATGCACCACGAAATATTATCCTGAAGCATTGTGATCTTTGCAGAGATGGAATGCTTAGTAGCCTGTAAAGGCGCAAGTTGGAAGTATCTCTCCGCCACTGCCAGTAGAATTCCTCCCGAAGTCCCTGTTGCAGGAAGAGCAGCATAGTTTGCCACCAGCTCTAGTCCCAGTGTCTCATTGAGAAGAGTTCTGTTCCAGGTTTCGATCTTCGTTTCCTGAAGACAGACAATTGTAGCACCGGAAGAAGTTATGAGATTTCGCACACTTGCTCTTTTCACCCCATCATTGAGGCCTCTAACATTCCAGCATAAAATTGAACAATCTTTTTGGGCCATTTAACTTGATTAACGCTACTGCAAACCAATGTTGCTGCACGCCAGCCCGCTGAAACAGTCTCCCCCACAACTAAAGTAGGCAGGTTGAAGTTCTAATGCAAATGGCAACAAAGACAACAGGCAACGATAACAGAAGTCTTGCACGATACAAGGGCAGGCCTGCCCGAAGACGGCCACACAGGGCCCAACTAAACCTGTCATGAGGTCTTGCACCACCTTCCTGGACTTGACTGTTGTTGACAGTGAAGGAACTCATTGAGGATAGTCCCTATTGTACAACAGTCCGTGCGCCATTAGGCCGCAGCCATCTTGCGTGCAGCACCCTTCAGCTTGGTACTGCCGGCCTTCCCCTCCATCTAGGTTCCATGTTCCACCTGGTCTTGGATGGCCTCCATCTCCGTCATGATTAGTGGGTTGTCAAGGTGCTGCGAAAAACTTTCAAAGTTAATTTTGCTTGACGATGGGCTCGACTGAGACAGATGCCCCAACTTTTTAGTGAGTAATTCCTGTGCTATCTCCATTGTGTGTTTCCCAACCCTTGTTTGTGCTTTCTTTGTCAGGCGAGTACTTTTGCGCTGTGTGTCAGTAGGAGGTATATGTTCCTCATCATTTGGTATCACATTGTCTGCTGGCTGCGGCTCAGGCAACAGAGGTTGATCGGCTGGGTTTGAGATGGATTGCAGGAAGACATCAACTGGGTCAAGTACTGGTGCATCACTACTCTGAGTTCCCTGTCCCGCTGATTGGGATTGGTTCATGGTCGTCTGGGTCATTTCCTGTGCTATATTCTCTGTTTGTGGGACTTGTTCCTGCGTGTTTTGTTGAGAAGATTCACTTCCTAACTCGGGGACACTGTGGATGTGCGACTCAGTCCCTAACTGGGGATGTAGCTGGATAGACATGACAGCATCTGAAGCAAAGTTCATGCTAAAGCCTCTGGGGGAACTTTCGGTATCGACTGGCTGTGTGAGTGGGGTTGAGTGTACAGCTAGATTGATGTCCACGGTTGGTATGCACGTGTCACACAACTGTATTTGGGTGTCAGCCACGGACCTGACTTCTAACTGGAGCAAATCAGAGTTGGGATTGCTTACAGGTTGAGTTGTTGTGTGGTCGAAGCCATCTGAAGGCAGCTTGCTTTCCCCTGTCATAGCGTACTGTCCAGGCCTGATCCCTGTCTTGTTGTTGATGCTATCCGCCGGCTTTGCCCCCATGGGCCCCTCGAAACCAGCGATAAGGAATTCATCAAGCATGGGGTCAGCAAACAGAAGGAGAGGCCCAGAACGCATTAGAAGGTCAGCTTGAATGTCTTTGACAGGACTATGTTTCTCACATTCAGCAACTGGTGCGTCCCCAAGGACCAAAGCAACTGGATCCGCAAAGGAAACATGTTTGGTGCTCTTACTCTTTGCCATTGGAGCTGGTGCCACCTTTGCCGAGCTCAACATCTTCTTGGGCTCCCACCTGAAGCCCCTTGAGCAGTAGGATCCCCCTTTCCTGTTGTTGTAGCCACGGCCGCACAGGTTGGTGCTGATGCAGTCGGCAGCACTATTGCAGCACCTTGTCACGCGCCCCCAAGCGGACACACTCCTATGTCGCCTGTGGTGGCCACTGCGACCGTCATCCCCATCATCCCGCCTGTGGTGACGGTGCTCATCTCTCCCACGGTCTTCACCTCTGTTGCCACAGACTTCACCATGAACGTCAGGCTGTCCATACCTCCAGATAAATTCCCTCCGTCACTTGTGGTTTGGTGGCCCTCCCCGGGCACCGTCACCATTAAGGAAGGTCAAATCTTCCACCACGACCAGGTGTGGAAACACCTCGTAGAGCAGCGCGTGCTTGAGGCCAGTTGGCTCGTCGTGATGCACCTTCACAAGAGGAAGTGGGATGTCATTGAAGGTGGCTCGGCGTCAGGGTCAGTAATGGTGAGCCACACCTTCCTTGGGATCTTGCAGGGGTCAGCAGTCCATGCCCAGAGGTCGTAGGTCCTTGTTCTCTCACGGCGCCGGGTGTGCTCCTCCACGTAGTGGACAGCACACAAACGTCCCAAAATCGTGGCCGCCACCTCTTCTCCCCATGCGTGTGGAGGGATCCCCTCGATACGGATGTTGACCCGAAACTCCAGCTGGGTCTCTTCAGCTTCCCTTGCAACACTCCATGTGGCAAAGTTGAAGACTGAACCGTCCAAATTATAAGAGCACAAGTACAAAAACAATCACCGAAGTGATCAAATTCTCGCACTTGAGCCCATATAACTCCGGTAGTCCAATGAAATCGCGAGGGATTTCAAACCAACAAACATACAAGCCAAGATCGTAGTGATTCAACATAACAAGTCATATGTTACAACCATTTCACAAGTAATTGAATATACAACGGAGTTCCACATAGTTGTTACAACTTAAGTTCAAAAGTAGCGGAAGCAAAGTAATTTGAAACTAACAACACTCTTATTTCAAATACATGCCAGTATGAAGGTCGATCTCCAACAAAAGCATTAGAGAGAAGATAACTCAGAAGGATCATGCCCGTGATCATACTCCGCCTCTACGGCAGGAGTCAACCAACTCTTGCAGCCGTCATGATACATCACAACCTGCAACAAGTGGGGATAAAACCCTGAGTACGACAATGTACTCAGCTAGACTTACCCGTCATAAACCAGAAATAAAGTGACACCAAGGATCATGCAAGGCTGATATAAAGTGGGCTAGCTTGACAACATTTTGCATAAAAGCTTAATATGGATAAGTAGTCATTAATGCTTAAGCATCAAGTTAATTATCATTAACCTGTTCTCTATATTAGAAACTGTACTAGAGCACTCACTTTATTAGGAGCAAACAATATTAACCATAGCAGGTATAAATTAAGGCAACGTTTCTATCATTATCCAATTAACCATCCGTTCAATTTAATGGAATCTACGTTGCCGCTGCTCAAGTCAAGTGCTCACTAACCGGGAGCGACGGCGATTCGAATCGAATTCCTATCCAGCTGGAGGGGTATTTCTAACACTCACCGAGTCACGCCTGGCGAGGGCTGCTCAGGTCATCTTTCGTACAGTTCAGGAATCACGGGTCCGAATGATGTCGCGACCCCAAGGGCGACACTCTGCCAGGTGATAGGGACTCTAACCCCCCTTGGTCTCACGCCAATGTCCCCAAGCACATCCTTTCTCTCCTCCAAGAAGCAACCTACCATTCGATTCCCGGCCTGAACCATATTACTCGGCTTCGCGGTCGGAACGACTTATCCGGCCAACTAAGTGTTAGACTGCGTTCAACATGACTCAAGGACGTACAGCGAATCGGTCCTTAAACGACTCAGACGGGGATAGATTCACACCCAAGACCTCCATGCCTTGTTGCTTCACTATCGTCATCCCGCCCGGTCTCATTTCATTTTATTAACACATGGTTCCATTCCACGATAGCAATATAGCCAACCGTGCCATATATGAGTATCCCTATATCTCGCAGGTGACAGGAAATCACCTGACTTCTACCGCTTAAAGCAGGGCTAAGCATCTACTCGATCCTAGTCTATGTAGGATTCAGGGATTCATATATCTGGACAAGGAATGATATAATGCAGCAAGGGTTTCCAACCAACTCTTACCACTTAATGCAACAATACTTATAACATATATATATAATTAATTGCTTTGAAGATAGGAGGCTTATAATGCTCCGGAGCTTGCCTGGGATCCGACTCAAGTTAGAGTATGTCAGATGAATTCACTTGGCGAGCATCTCCCAATCTATCACTTGTCCGGTCCTTCTATCTTCGGGATAGATCCACCAACTCCATCTTCGGGTTTGGCTCCACATCAGGTCCTTCACGTGCTTCAGCTAGCGTACCTAAATGAGGTGCAATAATGCATATGTATGAATGCATAGAAGTGCAATAAACAAAGTAATCATGCAAGCATACCAAAGTTCACATAAACCCTAGAGCTAATTAACTTAATCCTCATTAAGACATAACATAGAAGAGGGCAAGCACATCAATCAAGAAACAAGTCTCACAAGATCACAGGGTACCACCCAAGTATCATCCAAGATATGAGTCACACTTCAATACCCAAGCATGACAAAGTTAATCAAAGTACTAGAACTAGAAATTGCTACCTTCTGGACATCAGACCAATAGCTGAGTAATTTAATCATAACTGGAGATCTACAACTCCAAATGACTTGCATGAAGACATTATGGAAAGCTTATGAAATTATCTATATTTCATTTATAATCATCACAGCATGATTCCAAAGTTTATCATGTCGAATTTACATAAACACAGCAACTGATCTAACAAGACAGAGAGCAAGCAATTTTGTACCCCTACTTTAAACAGCTATAACTCCTAAACCACATGGCCAAATGCCACCAAATTTTAACAGCAGCTAGATACATAAATTATCTACAACTTTTTATATAAATAAGTTTCACAACAAAGCACATTATCATGAAGAACTTTGCTAAGTTCCTAAATCTGTCCAGAAACCTCATTTACAAGAAATAATTATTAACATATGTTGCAAACATATAATTGGACAAAACCAACTTTACCAACATGTCACACATGAATAATGAATACCAGAAAACATAGTGTCCATTCCTAAATAATTTCTTTTGATGCATTTTCTTAATTTATTTAGATAATTAGGTGGAATTATGAACACCTATCAAAAGTGCACAATAAATTCTACAAAAATTACAGTGGCCTAAATATGCTCTTGAAAGTCTGCTGTCCAAATTTCAATCCATTTGGGCAAGTATATCAAGCTCTATGAAAAAGACAAATAGTTATTACAATAATCATGTGAGAGCAAGTTAAACTTAACACTCAATATTTTCTGTGAACAAAAGGCCATATTATGAATCAATATGATAGAGAAACATCATACTAAGGTAATGGAACAACATTTTCTATTTTATCATATATATATTATTTATA
Source organism: Saccharum spontaneum (assembly GCA_022457205.1). Classification (NCBI taxonomy): domain Eukaryota; kingdom Viridiplantae; phylum Streptophyta; class Magnoliopsida; order Poales; family Poaceae; genus Saccharum; species Saccharum spontaneum. The sequence continues at coordinate 13,176,946 of CM039609.1, read as the reverse complement.
AGCTACTTATCAAGCTATAAACAAGTTAAATCGATAACTTGAGCATACAATAAGCAATGACCATAAAATTTATATCACAGTACATACATAGCATGACAATCCTACCATAAAAATTTCACATCAATTGGAGCAACACAACTCAAGATATAAAAATAACAAGGAAAACAAGCATTTATTTTCCATTTAACAAGATCTAGGTAAAACATCCTGAAACCCGTAAACAACCTATAAGTTTTATATTTTTCTTAGATAGTGCATATTACTAGAAGACCAACAAAATTGGAATCACTAATTTTGGACTTCTAAAATTCCAGATATTGATGAAAGCAAGTTAATCCATTTTCAAAACCACTTTTCACTAATGAATTTCTACAGCACAAACACGTACATGCATGGCACAACCGATTACCCTAACATGCAGAGCACTTCACAAGGATTCCAACAAAACAAATTGCATAATTTTCGGAGCTACCAAATATGAGATATAGATTTTACAAAATAAAAGAAAAATCTGTAAATTCGGGCACCAAATGAAATCGGACGGGACCCATATGTCATACTCCCATCCGGTCTTCTTCTTCCTTCAGTCATGCGAACTGAGAACAGGCGTCACTGTGAAAACCGAATGGAGGAGGCCGGTTCGGCCTGCCCAAGGGCCACGTTGGGCTCAGCTGTGGCAGGACACGCCCACGCCTGGCACTGGCTCGGGCCACATCGGAGCCCCGCCCCAACGCGGCTGCCGTAGCACGTGACCCTCAGAGAGTCGGTGGCCCGGCCATGCTGACGCTTGGCCCTGCGTGGTCGGGGGTCACGCCCATGCAGCTGCTGCCGGCGGCTGGCCGCGAAAGCAGGAAGCCAGCGAGGACGCCCACTCGGTGGTTGAGGAGCACGACAAGGCAGGCGTGATAGGGAGAAAACAGCGGCAAGAGCTCCGTCTTGTGGCGGCCATGGCGGCTCGGCGTTCACGCTCGGCTCAGAACGAGAAAGGGGCGAGCGAAAGTGGGAAGGAGTGGGAGATGGAGAGCTCGGCCTCAGCCTCTCCCAGTGACCCAGGGCACGGCATACAAGACAGGGAGGAGCAGCAATGGTGGGGCGCGCGCTGTGGCATGCTTGCCACGCACCTGGCCACGCGTCGGTGGTTCAGGCATTACGTCGAGCACGCGGCAAACATCAGCGAAGCCAAGTGGAGGCGCCATGTTGGGCCCGAAGCTGGCCGAATCGGACTATGGGCCAATTATCAAAGTTGTTCACCTCGGTATACTCTACAATTTTCATTTAAGCACCATGGTCATAAGACCCACAGATTAGGAGATAATTCAACCCAAAGTTGGCAGTGTCAATGAGTTAACAGCGATTAGGGCAAGGGTCAAAACTTGATCAAATTTGCGTCAAACTTGATCCAACTTTTTGCATGCCCTTCTCCAAAGAATATACTCCAACTTTTACATTGGGATCAACTCAAGTTACTTAACGAAATTTGGAGAACGCGGAATGCCAATCAAGTTATTACTAATCTCGGACTAACATATTCTAAGTCTGAAAACAGCTTTAGATTCAAACTTTGGCCCATTGTTTGACTTATTTGCAAGCTGAAAAATGGTATGCTCTAAAAGCAAAGTTTGTTGTACACAACTCAATCTACAACTTTTATTAAAGAACCTTGAGCTGGTTCAGCTTAGATCACAATATACAGAGCTCCAAAGTCGAGCACACGAAACTGAAATTTCAGTTTCAGTAGGAACCCAACTGAAACACGATCTTTGAGGCTCTGTAGTTCTTGTACTAGTGGGAATTAGGTCATAGTGTTGTTGACAAAATCATAGAGCTATGTGAGCACTACAATATTGCCAATATGAGCTAGAGCTGGTTCTGCCTAGTTTGGGAGGTAGAGTGCTCCAAAGTAAGCTACTTGAAACTGTTGTATAGTCCAGACTTAGCCAAATTGGCTAAGTGCCAAATAGCAGGTCAAAACTGACTTGGGGTCCCTGTTTGAGCATGTTCCCTACATTTCCATGACTTGACTCTTAAACAAAGTTTGTTCTTTATAAAATTCCCTACAACTTTGTTAAAGGGTGCACAGTCATGCAAAGCTTCTAGGTCACACTTTTGAAATGGTCAAACAAAAGGGTTCTAGGGTCCATACATGGTCAACCATCACTTAGAAGCACATTTAGGCAAAATGATCAACATGAACATTGTTCCATGGAGTGTCCTAAGTGTAGTTAAGGTGTTGTAGAGGCCAAACATACCCACCATGCATAGGTTGCACAAAAGTGTAGGCCTCACATGCCTTGAAACATAGAACTCAAGTGAAATGCTATAGTCATTTCATGTGGTTGTTTCAAGATACATGCTACACATGTTCCACTAGGGTGTTCCACATGTGTCCAAGATGTGTTGCACATATTGCATTTGTATGTTGCACAACACTAGTTCCCATGGGATGTAAGGCAGGTTTTAGTCATAGTCCAAACAAGCATATAACTTATCATTTCATGTGACTTTTTGATTCCAAACTTCATGAAACTTTTTCAGGGATAAATATAGATAGGTACCAAGGTGAGACACATAAAGATATTACAATAACACCATCCAAGCATATATCTTGAAAAGGGGCCTATATGTAAAGCAATGGTGCAACAACCAACTTTAGGTTAGGCTCATCTCTGTAGGTTGACCTTGACATCGTCATCTCCACTCATGTTCGAGCTTAAACCTACTACTTAATTGGTGATAAACACCTGGGGTGTTACAACCCTCCCCCCTTAAAAGAATCGCGTCCCGAGATTCAGAATGGAAGATCTTTTAAGGAAGAGAGACACATTATCAAGTTTCCAATATCTGCTATAGCATTCAGCTAAAAGCTTCAACATCGGTGAACAATTTGACCAAAGGCACTTTCTGATACTTACTCTTCATGGTAAAATTTATCTGAAGAATTTCCTTCATTGACTTCCATGAAGCATTGTTACTTTGGGAGGAATCCCAGATAGCACAGTACTGTATTCTCAATGTACGGAGATCGTTTGGTCCATGAGCGAACCACTAACAAGTATCTGATTCTTTAGTGAACATAGCATGGTCCGTATGAACTTTACATTAGACCAAAATCTTCAGAAGTATACTCGTTGAAATGACTCTATATCCATACAGTTTTGAAAAGTGGTTCTCTACCAAAATGGCTTGAGTACAACCTTCCAAAAGGGTGAGATCATAGACGACAAACATTCTCTGAGGCCATAGGATACTGACTAACCAATAGACAAGGTCTATTCTGGTCGTAATGGTTCAATCCTTCAGATATCAACTAATGGAACACTACTTAAGGTTTCCTGTGTACAGTTCTCTTTCTTTGATGACAACTCTGTATTATCTGAGTCGGTCGAGGGATTAGTGAATGTGATAGCTGACTCTGTCGACTTCGTATTTCTGTCAAATGTTACCTAAGAAGATTCTTTTATCCAAAGACAACAGTTATCTGGGTTGAATCAGATGCAACCTCTTGGGTAAAAACATTTATAAGGTACCAAAGTTCAGTGAGTATTAGCAATTATTGCTAAAGAAGGATATAGCAAGGTCGGGTAGACAACAAAAATTGCAAGTATTTACCAACTTCGGTAATTAACTCACTACCGAGCAAGTTGAGTACAATCCCCTTCGTGAGGCAGTTGCACAGTAAGTTGAGTTTGACTTGCAACATAGTGAAACTAGCTTTGTCAGGCTAACTTTTCACCATGAGGCTTCCTCTTTAGGATCAAACAGCAACTCTAAGCTGGGAAATATGTTGTTTGACACTTTCCAAATTGCTTTTGATTTGCAAATTTACTTGTATAACCCTTGATTGTCCCAATACTTGTTGATGAGAGAACATAAAAAACAAAGCGAAAGGGTGTCCAATAGGATCCTTAAGACCACCTAAGAGATCGTCCAATGGAGTGATGAACAAACCATTTGTGGCACCTAAGGGCACATGGATACTAATTTGAAATTATGTCATGCTTTCTCTAATTCTTCGCTTTAGCTGATAGAACACTTTGCACTATCTGTGTGATTGTCCAAGATGGAATTGACTAGGTCACAATGGCTGTGGAAGATAGGGTATCACTCAAGTTGTTGGCTAGTTGATCAACTTCTTGTTGGTTATTGCTCTGTAAGACATAGCCTTCGTAGCTACCAAGGAGTTGTTACCTAGCTGAAGATTAACCTTCCTACTAGTACTAATTAGTTGTCTTTCAACACTAAAAGTTCCAAATCTTCTCTATTGACCACAACAATTGTGGTTGATGCAGAACAGATGGTTGTCATCGAAGTTAATAGATAAGGGGTCACACCAGAGATGGTTGATTTCGACGGTGTGGTCATTATGCATACAAAGGTTAAGATTTACATAATGTGACGATTGATTCTTATCCAACGAATGACTTGTCCAACCTTAAGTGTTGTGTGTCCTTTCTATCCAATAGGGATGAGATATTTTTCTCACTAGATGGTGGTCGTCAATATTGGGACAACTAATTAGAGTCACTTGTCTACCACCTCTTGCGGTCTGTTAATGTTTATGTCGGTGACATGTTCTTCAAAAGTTATCCTCTTAGCAACTTCAGGAGTAAGCTCTAATACTTTTGGTTTGATATAAGGGTCTTTTTGATACGGTATGGAAAACAACCAAGGAAGAAGGTCACATGAACATCACATCAGCGTTGTTCTGCAATGGATTATGATTAGAAACCATGATACCAGCGCGTGCCGAGCAGCACAACCTTGTGTGTGCACCCACAGGAGGCTCTCGGTTTCGTCGCGGCACCATTAGTTGCTACTCATAACACCATTACTGAACATACACCCGATGAGGAATTTCAAATGACACAGATTGGGTTGTCCGAACAAGCACCATACCAAGGAGGGATAGCAAGTAAAGGTAGTCACAAGGTTTAGAATCAACGAGGAGGTGATCCAAAATTAACACACACCACAAGGGAACATAGCTCAATTCCTAAAGACAACTGAGCAATGGACTCTTGCTTAAATTCTATGCATGACCAGCATCCACCGAGATGAGTTCCAGATAAAAGATTAATAGGAGATTCATTCATGTTGGGCAACAACATGAGATCAAGACTGATAAACATCTCGAGACTGAGAAGGTTGGGGATGGATTAACCAACTTTAAAGCAGAAACCAATATGTCAACCAAAGATTGAGTTGATAAGGTAGATGCATGAATTTACAAGCAAACGATTTACATAACATAGCAGAGAGACGTTACGTCACACTAGCTAACCTTTGGGAATAGGTAACCGGAAGGTCCAACATGGATTTGGGTACGTTCTCCACGACTGGCAACGTACGAACCATGGTCAAAGGCTAGCGTTGATGGAAGTTAACTTGGTTGGTCAGTCGATAAGGGTCTTCACAAAAAGGGTTGCAAAACATCCACAGCTTATGCAAACATATCGGAGAACTAAACTTTGGGCTTTCGGTCAAGCAAAGGCGTGCAAGGGATAACCATCACGTCTACAGGCTCAGGCTCCTAAGAGAGAAAACATAATTGAAGACAACAACCACACAATTACGTAACATGCACGTTGTTCTAGGATCAAGCTATGCGACCCTCGTATGCCCACCGAGGATAAACGAGGTGACAACTAGGGCACTACCTAGATAACAAGTATACATACAACATCACAATCAAGTAGTCGTTTGAGAAAATTCAAATGAATGGGATTAAGCCACCAATACAAGGCACAAGGCTCACCCAAACTAAGCATTTATCTCAAGCAGGAACTAACTATAAGTTTAGCTCAAAACAACGCTAGCTAAGGAAGCCAACTTAGCATATGCCCAGAATCTGGACAGCAACACAGTAGTTACTTGTTTCAACCATAACTGAGGTTATAGACATCCCACAAAGGTGATCCTAGACTTTCTAGAAAGCTTAGGAAGATTACTACACTTTAGTTATTCATACCAAAAGCTAAATCATAGGTTAACATGACCAAAAATGCTAATGTTTCAGATCTGTACCAATATAGACAGAAAACGGACAAGAACTTCAAAAATGCAAAACTGGAGTTCTAGGGACACAACAAGGCTGAGCCTTAACTTTATGTAAAGCTTATTAAGTCGTCTATAACTTTATTATTATCATATTAAGATGATTTTATAGCCAACAAGGCCAAACAAGATAAAGAAGACAGCTCTGCCCCGATTTGGACAGATTCTGTCATTCCATTTTGCAATCTCATAACTAGATATTTAGACCACCACAATTAGTGCTATAAGACATTTTGGGAAGCTTAGAAAAAGTACTACACTTCTTCTAGTATTTCCAATACATGATTCCATATGCACACCGGTCAAACAAACCAAACATTCAGATGTGTTCTGACATGGGCAGATTCTGACAACAAACTTCTAAAATTTATAACTCCCAAACCTTAAGGCCTAGGGTCATGAAATTTAAGGACAAGCCAAATAAGTAAGTTAGCTACAACTTTGGTATTCTTCATAACTACAGAAAACACCATGATGGTCACGAAAGCATCACTACAACATAAAATGTTCTAGCAGCCAACATTCGACAAGCAAAACAAAGTTTGCCTTTGTTCTACTTAACAAGGGAGCACACAAACATATCATCCTAGTAGCTCTAAATTTTTGTTACCTTAGACCAACACGAATTTAATTCATTCATGAGAATCCATAATTACTTAAGTGAGGTCTAAAGCATTTGCAAACTCTCGGGTGAACAACATATCCACCCCTTACCTAAACTAAAGGACATTTATAGGTTCAAGCAGGTAACCATACCTATTTCTAGCAAGGCTAAGTACACATTTTTCTCAAACATTTCCTATTCAAGCAACATGGAACAAAGCATTCATGTCTAACTCCACACAAGGAAGAGACTACATAACATCAATCACAAGTCACTTAATATCGAACAAGGGTGAGAGGAGCATAGCTATGCATAAGGCAATAATCATGAAGATGCATGCTTCGTCCTATTCGTCCTCACAAGATTGCCAACCTAAGATGGTGATCACGTTCTATGTCGGTGGCATAACACGCACTCTCTCGATATATAGCTAGTCGTCAACTACATTCGACTTACGCCTTCGTGGTTAGTGTACCTACAGAAAAGTTTCATTACAGCCCAACATTTCCCCAATATATGGCACACAATGAAAACAGGAAAGTAAAATTCTAAGTACTCCCATGTACATATACCCTCGTATATATACATGTAGCACCAAAACTACCCGAATCATTCGATCACCCACAATTAAGTACCTTCATATTTACATGTGTGTAACATGTAAATAATCCAGTAACCAAAACTAGCTCTCCCCTAGACCGCAGGTTGTACGGTCATGCTCTCACAACTCACACTTACCTGAGCGTAGGTGCGATGTTACATAAAAGTAAACTAGCGACATATATGACTATCTCATATATGAAAGCTACCACCAATCTAACACACCGGGTAGCATAGTGTGGGAGAGTCATCACACATACATACCTTGGCCTGGGCGTAGATGCATAAATGAAAAACCCCAAAGTTAGTACTTACATAAGCCACCTAATAATCCTTATATGGGCATAAGGAAATTGACCACTGGCATACTTAGATTTAGAATTTAGTTTTCACAAACCTATATATAGCTATAAGTTGATAAAACTGATTTTATAAAACAAAACCTTTGTTTTAAATACACATACGACAAGTTTAATGTTGAATCTTGCTCCGATACCAGCTGTAACGGAACCGTCCAAATTATAAGAGCACAAGTACAAAAACAATCACCGAAGTGATCAAATTCTCGCACTTGAGCCCATATAACTCCGGTAGTCCAATGAAATCGCGAGGGATTTCAAACCAACCAACATACAAGCCAAGATCGTAGTGATTCAACATAACAAGTCATATGTTACAACCATTTCACAAGTAATTGAATATACAACGGAGTTCCACATAGTTGTTACAACTTAAGTTCAAAAGTAGCGGAAGCAAAGTAATTTGAAACTAACAACACTCTTATTTCAAATACATGCCAGTATGAAGGTCGATCTCCAACAAAAGCATTAGAGAGAAGATAACTCAGAAGGATCATGCCCGTGATCATACTCCGCTTCTACGGCAGGAGTCAACCAACTCTTGCAGCCGTCATGATACATCACAACCTGCAACAAGTGGGGATAAAACCCTGAGTACGACAATGTACTCAGCTAGACTTACCCGTCATAAACCAGAAATAAAGTGACACCAAGGATCATGCAAGGCTGATATAAAGTGGGCTAGCTTGACAACATTTTGCATAAACGCTTAATATGGATAAGTAGTCATTAATGCTTAAGCATCAAGTTAATTATCATTAACCTATTCTCTATATTAGAACCTGTACTAGAGCACTCACTTTATTAGGAGCAAACAATATTAACCATAGCAGGTATAAATTGAGGCAACGTTTCCATCATTATCCAATTAACCATCCGTTCAATTTAATGGAATCTACGTTGCCGCTGCTCAAGTCAAGTGCTCACTAACCGGGAGCGACGGCGATTCGAATCGAATTCCTATCCAGCTGGAGGGGTATTTCTAACACTCACCGAGTCACGCCTGGCGAGGGCTGCTCAGGTCATCTTTCGTACAGTTCAGGAATCACGGGTCCGAATGATGTCGCGACCCCAAGGGCGACACTCTGCCAGGTGATAGGGACTCTAACCTCCCCTTGGTCTCACGCCAATGTCCCCAAGCACATCCTTTCTCTCCTCCAAGAAGCAACCTACCATTCGATTCCCGGCCTGAACCATATTACTCGGCTTCGCGGTCGGAACGACTTATCCGGCCAACTAAGTGTTAGACTGCGTTCAACATGACTCAAGGACGTACAGCGAATCGGTCCTTAAACGACTCAGACGGGGATAGATTCACACCCAAGACCTCCATGCCTTGTTGCTTCACTATCGTCATCCCGCCCGGTCTCATTTCATTTTATTAACACATGGCTCCATTCCACGATAGCAATATAGCCAACCGTGCCATATATGAGTATCCCTATATCTCGCAGGTGACAGGAAATCACCTGACTTCTACCGCTTAAAGCAGGGCTAAGCATCTACTCGATCCTAGTCTATGTAGGATTCAGGGATTCATATATCTGGACAAGGAATGATATAATGCAGCAAGGGTTTCCAACCAACTCCTACCACTTAATGCAACAATACTTATAACATATATATATATAATTAATTGCTTTGAAGATAGGAGGCTTATAATGCTCCGGGGCTTGCCTGGGATCCGACTCAAGTTAGAGTATGTCAGATGAATTCACTTGGCGAGCATCTCCCAATCTATCACTTGTCCGGTCCTTCTATCTTCGGGATAGATCCACCAACTCCATCTTCGGGTTTGGCTCCACATCAGGTCCTTCACGTGCTTCAGCTAGCGTACCTAAATGAGGTGCAATAATGCATATGTATGAATGCATAGAAGTGCAATAAACAAAGTAATCATGCAAGCATACCAAAGTTCACATAAACCCTAGAGCTAATTAACTTAATCCTCATTAAGACATAACATAGAAGAGGGCAAGCACATCAATCAAGAAACAAGTCTCACAAGATCACAGGGTACCACCCAAGTATTATCCAAGATATGAGTCACACTTCAATACCCAAGCATGACAAAGTTAATCAAAGTACTAGAACTAGAAATTGCTACCTTCTGGACATCAGACCAATAGCTGAGTAATTTAATCATAACTGGAGATCTACAACTCCAAATGACTTGCATGAAGACATTATGGAAAGCTTATGAAATTATCTATATTTCATTTATAATCATCACAGCATGATTCCAAAGTTTATCATGTCGAATTTACATAAACACAGCAACTGATCTAACAAGACAGAGAGCAAGCAATTTTGTACCCCTACTTTAAACAGCTATAACTCCTAAACCACATGGCTAAATGCCACCAAATTTTAACAGCAGCTAGATACATAAATTATCTACAACTTTTGTATAAATAAGTTTCACAACAAAGCACATTATCATGAAGAACTTTGCTAAGTTCCCAAATCTGTCCAGAAACCTCATTTACAAGAAATAATTATTAACATATGTTGCAAACATATAATTGGACAAAACCAACTTTACCAACATGTCACACATGAATAATGAATACCAGAAAACATAGTGTCCATTCCTAAATAATTTCTTTTGATGCATTTTCTTAATTTATTTAGATAATTAGGTGGAATTATGAACACCTATCAAAAGTGCACAATAAATTCTACAAAAATTACAGTGGCCTAAATATGCTCTTGAAAGTCTGCTGTCCAAATTTCAATCCATTTGGGCAAGTATATCAAGCTCTATGAAAAAGACAAATAGTTATTACAATAATCATGTGAGAGCAAGTTAAACTTAACACTCAATATTTTCTGTGAACAAAAGGCCATATTATGAATCAATATGATAGAGAAACATCATACTAAGGTAATGGAACAACATTTTCTATTTTATCATATATATATTATTTATAAGCTACTTATCAAGCTATAAACAAGTTAAATCGATAACTTGAGCATACAATAAGCAATGACCATAAAATTTATATCACAGTACATACATAGCATGACAATCCTACCATAAAAATTTCACATCAATTGGAGCAACACAACTCAAGATATAAAAATAACAAGGAAAACAAGCATTTATTTTCCATTTAACAAGATCTAGGTAAAACATCCTGAAACCCGTAAACAACCTATAAGTTTTATATTTTTCTTAGACAGTGCATATTACTAGAAGACCAACAAAATTGGAATCACTAATTTTGGACTTCTAAAATTCCAGATATTGATGAAAGCAAGTTAATCCATTTTCAAAACCACTTTTCACTAATGAATTTCTACAGCACAAACATTTACATGCATGGCACAACCGATTACCCTAACATGCAGAGCACTTCACAAGGATTCCAACAAAATAAATTGCATAATTTTCGGAGCTACCAAATATGAGATATAGATTTTACAAAATAAAAGAAAAATCTGTAAATTCGGGCACCAAATGAAATCGGACGGGACCCATATGTCATACTCCCATCCGGTCTTCTTCTTCCTTCAGTCATGCAAACTGAGAACAGGCGTCACTGTGAAAACCGAATGGAGGAGGCCGGTTCGGCCTGCCCAAGGGCCACGTTGGGCTCAGCTGTGGCAGGACACGCCCACGCCTGGCACTGGCTCGAGCCACATCGGAGCCCCGCCCCAACGCGGCTGCCGTAGCACGTGACCCTCAGAGAGTCGGTGGCCCGGCCATGCTGACGCTTGGCCCTGCGTGGTCGGGGGTCACGCCCATGCAGCTGCTGCCGGCGGCTGGCCGCGAAAGCAGGAAGCCAGCGAGGACGCCCACTCGGTGGTTGAGGAGCACGACAAGGCAGGCGTGATAGGGAGAAAACAGCGGCAAGAGCTCCGTCTTGTGGCGGCCATGGCGGCTCGGCGTTCACGCTCGGCTCAGAACGAGAAAGGGGCGAGCGAAAGTGGGAAGGAGTGGGAGATGGAGAGTTCGGCCTCAGCCTCTCCCAGTGACCCAGGGCACGGCATACAAGACAGGGAGGAGCAGCAATGGTGGGGCGCGCGCTGTGGCATGCTTGCCACGCACCTGGCCACGCGTCGGTGGTTCAGGCATTACGTCGAGCACGCGGCAAACATCAGCGAAGCCAAGTGGAGGCGCCATGTTGGGCCCGAAGCTGGCCGAATCGGACTATGGGCCAATTATCAAAGTTGTTCACCTCGGTATACTCTACAATTTTCATTTAAGCACCATGGTCATAAGACCCACAGATTAGGAGATAATTCAACCCAAAGTTGGCAGTGTCAATGAGTTAACAGCGATTAGGGCAAGGGTCAAAACTTGATCAAATTTGCGTCAAACTTGATCCAACTTTTTGCATGCCCTTCTCCAAAGAATATACTCCAACTTTTACATTGGGATCAACTCAAGTTACTTAACGAAATTTGGAGAACGCGGAATGCCAATCAAGTTATTACTAATCTCGGACTAACATATTCTAAGTCTGAAAACAGCTTTAGATTCAAACTTTGGCCCATTGTTTGACTTATTTGCAAGCTGAAAAATGGTATGCTCTAAAAGCAAAGTTTGTTGTACACCACAACTCAATCTACAGCTTTTATTAAAGAACCTTGAGCTGGTTCAGCTTAGATCACAATATACAGAGCTCCAAAGTCGAGCACACGAAACTGAAATTTCAGTTTCAGTAGGAACCCAACTGAAACACGATCTTTGAGGCTCTGTAGTTCTTGTACTAGTGGGAATTAGGTCATAGTGTTGTTGACAAAATCATAGAGCTATGTGAGCACTACAATATTGCCAATATGAGCTAGAGCTGGTTCTGCCTAGTTTGGGAGGTAGAGTGCTCCAAAGTAAGCTACTTGAAACTGTTGTATAGTCCAGACTTAGCCAAATTGGCTAAGTGCCAAATAGCAGGTCAAAACTAACTTGGGGTCCCTGTTTGAGCATGTTCCCTACATTTCCATGACTTGACTCTTAAACAAAGTTTGTTCTTTATAAAATTCCCTACAACTTTGTTAAAGGGTGCACAGTCATGCAAAGCTTCTAGGTCACACTTTTGAAATGGTCAAACAAAAGGGTTCTAGGGTCCATACATGGTCAACCATCACTTAGAAGCACATTTAGGCAAAATGATCAACATGAACATTGTTCCATGGAGTGTCCTAAGTGTAGTTAAGGTGTTGTAGAGGCCAAACATACCCACCATGCATAGGTTGCACAAAAGTGTAGGCCTCACATGCCTTGAAACATAGAACTCAAGTGAAATGCTATAGTCATTTCATGTGGTTGTTTCAAGATACATGCTACACATGTTCCACTAGGGTGTTCCACATGTGTCCAAGATGTGTTGCACATATTGCATTTGTATGTTGCACAACACTAGTTCCCATGGGATGTAAGGCAGGTTTTAGTCATAGTCCAAACAAGCATATAACTTATCATTTCATGTGACTTTTTGATTCCAAACTTCATGAAACTTTTTCAGGGATCAATATAGATAGGTACCAAGGTGAGACACATAAAGATATTACAATAACACCATCCAAGCGTATATCTTGAAAAGGGGCCTATATGTAAAGCAATGGTGCAACAACCAACTTTAGGTTAGGCTCATCTCTGTAGGTTGACCTTGACATCGTCATCTCCACTCATGTTCGAGCTTAAACCTACTACTTAATTGGTGATAAACACCTGGGGTGTTACAATCATCTTCCAAGCATTGTTGCTGGGTAGCACGCTGACGCAAACGCCCTTCGGAGAAGATGACCAAATACTGCTCTGGATAGTGCTTCACCACCTGGAAGTCGCCCCAACCCATGCCCAGCTTGGATCTGAGCGCATCGTCCACATGGAAAGGCTCAGTGTCTTGGCTCTTGCGGCTGCTGCCCTCCAGCCAGCAGACAGCCGCCTTGCCCAGCAGAGCATCCCGGCGCCTCTTGGTATCACCAGTGACTGAGACATACACTTTCTCACAAGCCGGCCGAGCTCTTGGGTCTCCGGGGTACGCAGCCATGGCAGCAGGAGCAGGAACGCCCGCGGGCCACCTCCAGATAGGAGCGGCGGTCTGCCTGGGAGGGTGGGTGAGTGGCTAGCTGAGTTGTTTGTGGAGCAGTATGATGATGCAGTTCAGTTGCTTGCTTCACTGGCGCTTGGGTCTTCAAGTAGTACATCGGCGGCCGGCCAGGACATCTGTGTGCGTGATGACCTCTCCCCCTGCAGCGCCAGCACGAGGTAGGTGAACGACAGTCTCAAACTTGATGGTCAGTAGCCAAGCAATTGAAGCATTTACCGTATGCCAGCATTTTGAATCGCTCGGATCCATGACCGCGCCTTGGCAACTGGCTCACGGTGGCCGACGAGGATGCAGCTTGCTTTTCTCGGCGCCACCAGTAGGGGGCTTTAACCTCCTCCCATGCTTCCTGGTTTGCTCTTGGATGCGACGCAGTATGAGGCCGCCATGAAGATGCTCCTGTTTTCGGGCTCTCCTCACGGTCACTGCCCCGTCGCACAGGTGATGGCGACCGGACGTAGGCGTCAGGCCTCCATGGCGTGAAAGGTGGTGACCGGAGTGAATGCTCTGCCGTCCACTTCTCCTTCTCAGCTCTGGTGAACCTGTGCTTGGAGGATGGCTTGGAGATTGAAGGTTGGGGTTCCTTTGAAGCCGCTGCCCGGTTCTTCGGATCAAGCTGAGCATCTTGATTTTTACTCTTCTGGTCGTCTACCTTGGAACCACCAGCAGAGGTAGGCAACCGTTGGGTATTGATCCCTCCGTCTTCAATAGATGCCGCTTGAACCTGATCCTCAGCATTGAACTTTGTGGCATCTTGAATCGGAACTGCCCTCGCGTCTGCAACCTGCAACAGGATGCCAATATCTTGGACCAAATCTGCTAGGATCTGCTCTTCCACGGCAGCTTGCAGCTTGGTCTGGCCTGCATTGATTACTCCCTTCGTTGCATCCTTGCCTTGAACCAACTACGTTGCCGTCGGTTGATCCTTCTTCTCTACACTAGCCTGCACATCCACGGTTTGTATTATCATCTCAATAGCTTGCATGTATTGTATATACATCATGGAAAATTACATCACCAAGATGTACCAGAGATTGTTCTTTATTGCTTATTTATTATTTCACTTATGGAATTTACATGTTATGTACTTGTGACAAACAGGTGCGTGTGCAGCAGAGTACGGTAATGTCACGAAAAACATTGTTGTCCAGTCCATGAAGGTACTCGAGCCACAGGACAATGTGTATACCACTCAAAGAAGGGTAGTCTGTGCCTCATGCGATTGTTGCCCTGGGAATAGTTCGTCAAGCTGCTACTCAACGAATTGCTGCCTTGAGCTAATTTGCAATGGGCCTCATCAACCAATAGGATCATGTGTACACACAAGGCTAGCTTGCAACTGTAACAACTGCCGGTAGTGACTATAATACGTTTTAGTTACATTGCAAGCGGATGCCAACAATGTATGTTACCTTTCAATCAAATATATAAAAATAAACTAACAATACAAAGGTGTTCCTCTATGGCTCTATAGATTGACACTACTATTTGTTTTACCCTTACAGATAGAGCTGCCGTAATGTATCGCAAATTAAACAAGACTTTCCTGTTTACTTAATAAGCACGAACATAAACTAATATTTCTTAGTTTCCAATATGAGATGAACAATGTTGGTACGTGAAGAGAAATGACTTATCTACATGGACCATTGCAAACTACTGAAACACCATCTCGGTTCTAAGTCTAGGTAAATGATAACAAGCCATCCACCGTACGATTAATGTATCTAAAGAGAAATGGAATTATTATTGGCAAATGCATTTCGATGTAAAATCGGATCTTTTCCCTTCATATATCTTGGGCTTCCGTTGGGCACAAGGTAGCCACAAATTTAAACCTAGTTAAGTATAAAGTACTGAGTGAAGGTTCGTTTATTCTTTCAGAGTGTCAAGTTGCAAATGGTATGACCTATCATTTCATTCCTCGATAGTTTAGGAATTTTGTAACCTTTGCTGAAAGGTGTTGCCCGAGGAAGTTCATGACAACCTGGAGTATAAAGGAGAGTGGAGCTTCGGGGCGCTTGCCACTGGTCCTTCGCTGGTCCAGTGGACCTCCTCTCATTCAACTTGAGGTTGTTTGGTGTTCCATGGGATGTCGCGTACCATGTTGTGGTCATTGAGTAAAACTCATTCAAGGATTAATTTTTTTTTCTCTCTCTCTAAAGTAGGAGACTCTGGCATACTCAGGCATATCACGCTTGTTCTCATATCAAGCAATGTAGCTACTAAATTTTGTGTTAGAAAACCAGTACGTTCAAATGGCTAAGGGGCGTGAACAAGTGAGAAATACTCACAGAGAGGTTTTACACCTGCAAAAACTGGTTGGAGGGCCAGCCATGTTTGGCGCGCCGCTCTCCGCTGGTTGCGTGACCCCTTCTCTCCGAATCTCCGCTCGACAGTCGCCATCCGCGCCACCCCAGCTCCGGCGGGCGGTAAAGCGAGCGAGCGCCCTTCGCCATCTGCGCTGCCCCTGCTCCGGGCTCCGGCAGGCGGGACTCGGCTCCCCGCGTCTCCCCTACGGCGAACATGCGCTCGGGTGGTGCGCCGGCGCCATGCTCTTGGGGCGAGCTGGTTGCCGGCTCCCAGCGCCGCGGCTCCGGCTCCTTCTCGTCGCTGGAGAACTCTGCCTCGGAATCGATGGCGGAGCGCGGAGGTAGGGCAAGCGTGGGCCGCTGCGGGTGGCTTGGTCCGTCGACACCAGAGGTGGGCGAAGCAGGGACAGAGGCCCCGAGGGCGGCTGCCATGTCAAACATGGCAGTGGAGCGGGGCCTTTCTCCGTCAGGTTCGGCAAGATCCCACAAACGACGACGACAGCCATTGGTGCACACTCGGATCCGCTCGCAGATCGACGAATCGGAAGATCGCGGTTCTGGTCGCTTCAAGATGACGAGTCCGATGATGAGCCAATCACGACACCGACAACAAATGAGATTTGCGAAGCTGGATGGTTTTTTTTTTAAAACAATGGGAGGGGGGGATTCCCCACCAAATTTCATTCAAATCAAATCTCCACAGACGCGGAGTTAGCAGTATTGCTACAAGAAAGGAAGTAGTAGCGCCAAGCATTCAGGGCAGATACATCCTGATTGCTCCTAAGACGTTTACGCCAAATCACAAGATCGTCGCACACTTCAGTGATGATGGAACGGCTAGACGGATACTCATTCCTAAAAATTTCACCATTTCTGGCGTCCCACAGTCGCCAGAGGATAGTGTGTAGAACGAAAGGCCAGAGCTTCGCATGCAGGTGAGTAGGAATAGCGGCGTTCGAGGCATCAACATCTGAGAGAGTTGTGACACCGACAAGGTTGAGTCTGCTCCAGACTCCGGCACTTGTATGACAATAGAAGAAGGCATGGCGCTTGTCTTCAACGCCAATGGAGGAGCGTTCACATAGGTCATCCTCTAGGACGTGCTTGGCATGGAGGTTGGACCGCGTACTTAGCCGGTCTTTGAAGTAGAGCCAGGAGAACACCTTCACCTTGTTCGGCACACGCGAGCCCCTGCATTGGCCGTCGACATCCTATGGTTCCTGGCTGCATTGAAGTGCTGAGTAGGCGTCTCTTGAGGTGTACTTTTTGCCAGTGAGCTTCATGAGCCGCTGATCTGGTGCGTCACTTAGTGTGATCCCCTACAAACAAAGAAGAAGAGAGGCTAGCTGGGCACTAGCAGCATTAGTGAGTCTAGGGCGCAAGCACAAATCAAAACTCGTTTGGAAAACGCTCTGCACCGAGATATTAGGCCTGGTAGTATGAGAAAAAAGAGCAGCATGAGAGAGACTGAGAGGCCCCTTAGGTAATCAGTGGTCAAACCAGAAGGAAGTGGAGGCACCGTCATGAACATTCACATAGGTGAGAGAGCGGTAAGTAGTGAGTTCATCACTGATAATCTTCCAGAGGTTGCCGTTGGCTCCATTTACAGGCATGTCAAAGGACATCACGCAGAATCCATTCCTTCCAAGAGGCTTCCTCGGTAGAAAAAAATTTATCAATAAACTTCATGAGTAAGCACAGGTTCTGCAATTCAAGGTCCTTAACTCCCAGCCGACCTTGAGCTTTGCTCGCGCGAACACTGTCCCAGGCAACTAGGCATTTGGAGCTGTGACAACTATCTTCCCCTGTCCAGAAGAAAGCGCGACACCGGCGATCAATGGCTTTGATCACGGTTTTCAGGATAGACATAGCGGTTATGGCATGGAGTGGGATAGAGCTAAGAACAGGAGTAGAAAGAACGAGCCAGCCAGCTCTGTTCAGCAGAGAGGCACTCCAGCTGGAGAGATGCTTGTCAACTGAGGAGATTAACGGAAGGCAGTCAGCCACACTTAACTTATTAGTGGACAGAGGAAGTCCAAGGTAAGTTTGGGGGAAGGAGGAGACAGTTGTACCAAAGCTAGCAGCAAGGTCACTAGCTAAAGCATCAGGGATAGTAACCGGGAGGAAAGTAGTTTTGTGGTAGTTGATTGATAGACCGGTTGCCTCCTCCAAAATTTGTAAAATAAGCTTGGCTTCGAGTACAACATCCCTGGAGCAGCATAGGAAAATGAGCATGTCATCAGCGTACTGAAGCACGGGACAAGGAGCATCAGAGATAATGGGATGTTTGAGTGGGGCGGAAAGGGATGGGTGCTGGAGGAGATGACGGAGAACATCGGCGACAATGATGAAGAGATAAAGGGACAAAGGATCACCCTGACGGAGGCTGTTATGATAGTTAATCAAACGACGGGGAACACCATTAAGCAGAACTGAGGTTTTGCCGATTTTCATGAGGGTCAGCACCCAGTCACACCATTTATCAGAGAACCCTCTACAGCGAAGAATCTGAATAAGACTATCCCAATTGACACAATCAAACGCTTTGTGAAAGTCAAGTTTGAGGATAAGAGTAGGTGAGTTACGGCAATAGCAACAGGGAAGGAGGTCAGCAGCATAAGCAAAACCTTCAGCGATGCAACGGCCAAGGACAAAACCGGCTTGGTTTCAAGGTGTCGGATGTATTGGAGGCCGAAGACGAACTGGTATCGGCAAAGATCGAGGTGACTTCGTCAATTTCTAATTTGTTCCCTCGTGTGTCAACCAGAAATTGCCATTGAAGCCTTGGAAAGGTCCATTACCACCACCTCGTGTGTCACTGCCGATGACTGTCTTGGTTCAGAACGCGGTGACATTATCGGGGAAAGAGAGATCCGCTTCCTTCGTTTAAGATAGTATTGCTGTCAACGAAGAGAGAAGAATCAAAATTTTCAATCCAAGATCATGTTGGTAGCCACAATTTGGGTTAGCCGGAAAGGAAGACGACGGTGAACTTTTCGCGGAAGCCAGTGGCAATGAGACCCGATCCAACTGAATTTCAAATTTTGAATGAAAGTTTTTTTTTTTGGAAATGTCACATGGGGATTACTCCCCACCTGAATATATTCAAAAAATGGCCCAAAACAGCTGATATACAAAAGCTTTGAGGAAGAAAAAGCAACAACACAGGACACTCTAGCTCCAGGGCAAAAAGTGACAGAACCACAATAAAATAATGAAGCTCTAGCGAGAGCATAGACTACTACACCAAGGCACAAAAGCATTTTAACGATGCCTCTAGGGAGGTGTATGACGTCGTAATGTAATCATCGTCAGCCAAGCATAAGCTTGGCGAGGCTTTCGCCCGAGCCATGTGCCGAGGAGAAGCAGCTGCAAGGTTCTTCAGTGACGCCTTCAACAAGGAGAATCTCGTCGCTGGCTCAGAAAGACCTGAGCTGAGCTTTCACCCAGAACCTTTGCTCCCATACTGAGGTGGTAGCCGGTCGCCGCCACACGCCGCGGAGCCGTTCAGACTCGCCCGCGGCGATGGGAGGCGCGCACCGACATGGTCAGTTGCCGCCACACGCCGCGGAGCCGAACGGACTTACCTGCGGCGATAGGAGGCGCGCACCGACAGGGCTGGCAGCTGCCACACGCCGCGGAGCCGAATGGACTTGCCCGCGGTGACGGGAGGCACGCACCGACAATGTCGGTCGCCGCCACATGCCGTGGAACCGAACGGACTCGCCCGCGGCGACGGGAGGCGCACCGGCAGGGCCAGTCGCCGCCACACGCCGCGGAGCCGAACGGACTCACCCGCGGTGACGGGAGGCGCGCACCGGCAGGGCCGGTCGCCGCCACACGCTGCGGAGCCGAACGGACTCGCCCGCAGCGATGGGAGGCGCGCACCAACAGAGCCGGTCGCCGCCACATGCCGCGGAGCCGAACGGGCTCGCCCACGACGATGGAAGGCGCGTCCAACGGTGCCGGTCGCCACCTGCGCAGTCGTCACGCTGGGGAAGGAGCGCCAGCTGCCACCACACGGGGATGGCGGATGGTCGAAGACGCGCGCGGTCGGTCACTGCCACACAAGGGCAGTGGGCCCAGGCCGCCGTCTGTGGGTGGGGGTGGGGGGAGGCACCGTCGCTGCCAGGCCCAGGAGAAGATGGTGGAGGGGGTGCTGGAGGAGAAGGAACGGTGGAGGAGGGGCGAGTCTATGAGCGCCGCCGTCTTGACCGGGGCAGCACCGGTGTGGATGGAGACACCGGGATCCAAGCATGGGGAGGAGTCAGTTTTACCCCCGGCGAGTTCCCGGGCGACATCGCCAGATAGAGATGCCCGGGGAGGATGGCCCCGTCGGAAGGCTCCCTGGCCTCCGCAGCCCGGGGGAGCCGCAGCGCCCAGGCCCGCGTTCCGACAGTGTGCTGATGCCCACTGTCGCGCCACCGCCGGAGAAGTCAAGGGCCGCAGCAAGCGAGGAGCTAGGCAGCCGGCCAGCCGCCGCACAGCTGATTGGCCCCGGCCATGGCTGGCACGGCCCAGCCAGGCAACCACTGCCCCATGGACGGCCACGGGCGCGTGCAGCAAGGCCGCCACGGAGCTATCCGCGACCGCACGCACGCAGGACATGAGCAGTGGCCGCTGCCACGGGCTGCAGGCGCTAAACCGTGGCCAGCTCCAATTCCGAGCAGGGAGAGAGCAGATCCGGCCATGGAGGGTCAGGATCCGCGCCACCGCCGCTTGAATCGCGGGATTGCCAGCGGAGTCCATCGTCAGCAGCCATGGTTGAAGAATGGAGAAAACTGGAGAGCAGAGGATGTAGAGCCCTGCTGCTGCCTTCATCGCCATGCACGGCCACCTGCTGGCAGGCTCGAGCAGCAGCAGGGAGGGAGGAGGTGGGTGGGAGGGGGCCGGCGGTGGGTTTGGTTGGGGCGCCGCCCGTGTCGCCCACGGAAGGGACAACGCGGGGGCCGTTTCCGTGGCTTGCTAAGGTTCATGGGCCGGACAACACTGTCTACAAACCGAGTCCAAAACATGAACGTAAAGCAATTTTTAGTTAAGGATGGAAAAACAGAAGCCTGGTACCTTCCGATGGATTTCAAGCTGGCCGACCCAGAACACTCATATCTAATACATACTCGAGAAAACCTAAACCTACAGCACAAACACCATCGCCTCCCACACATAAGCAGCCGCCACGCGAGTTGTATGCGGAGGTCGTGAGGAAGACGATGGAGTCAGGTGCTGGTCAGGATGTTGGGGGCGCGCAAGGTGCATGGTGGCCGTGGCTCGGGTGGAGCGCGAGGCCGTGCGATCGCAGCGCATGGAGGTTCTGGTGGCGCGGCCACTGGAGTTCCTGCTCATGGCAGTAATGGCAACCGATCGAGGAGCTTTTAATCAAAGGTATGGCCGCAACAACCAATTCCACCCTGGTCACGCTAGATGAAGAAGCTACAGTGGGTATGTTAGGGGTTGGCAGAGAGCGCCGTATAGAGGCCATGGTTTCACACATGGACCCCGACACCATGGTGGCGTTGGACGTGGTGGAGAACGCTTTGCTGATGTCAATAATTCTGTTGACCATGCTGCTCCTCCGGCTGTGGCAAACTTGGATGTGCAAGCTCTGCACAGCCAGCTAGCAGCGATGGCGGCAGGTGCAGAGGGGGCTCAATCTGAGCCGGCTGGACCTGATGTCTTTTTGGATCAAAAATCAGGAAAAGCAAAGGTTGTGGAAGGTCAGCATTCAAATGGTAATGGGAAGGATGCAAAGAATAAGTTTTGTTTTCGGTGCTACCTACCACGGCATGACAAGCTTGAATGTGTCACCAAATTGTTGTGTGAAATTTGTGGCAGTACTGATCACCTGACAAGCAAGTGCCCCATTCTGAAGCAACCTCGTACGCTGGCTCATCCGTGTGGCTATGATGTGAGTGGACTTGGTTTCTATCACATACCAGTATACCACATGCACCGGTGTCTACAGGAAAGTCTAAAACTCGCACTACATTTTTTTTCACCAAGATAACTCTGCTTTTATAAAGCAAAAGGTAGCAAAACAAAAGTACGCTGGGGTTACCAGCCAACATGATAGAACCAGTAAGGCCTAACCAGAATGCTAGAAAACGGATACATCAGTTCAGCAGAAAGCAACAGGCCTAGACAACATCTAAATCTCAGAAACATCAGATTGCAGTATCGCATTAGGGCGAAATGCCTTCAGCCAGGCAAGGATGCTGTCGAGGATGTGATCAATTCGCTCCTTGTCCGTCTCCTTGAGTAACAGGCTCCATTTCTGCATGAATGAGACAGCAACGTACATTACATCAGATGGGGCTTTCGAAAAGCTTTTCTCGATTGTCATCTTGTTCCTTGCGGTCCATAAGGACCAAGCAAACCCTGCAAAAAGGAACATTACAGTCGGCTAGGCAGAGGCCCCTTGCCCTGCAGCCAAATGCAGCTGAAATCATCCAACGAAGATGGGCACCAATCCAAGTGAAAAATTTCTTTGATCACACCCCAAACCATTTTAGCCAAATAACACCCAAAAAAACAAGTGGTTAATTCCCTATATCTTCCCATAGAGGCAACAATGAATATCTCCTTTCTAACCCCTTTTAACCAAGCTTTTTGCTACTTGTAATTTATTGTTGAAAGATTGCCAAAGAAAAAACTTTATCTTTAATGGCACCTTGCATTTCCAGATGAACTTGGCGGATCTGCTAGCAACACCCCTGTCAGTCAGAAACCTGTATAAGGACTTAGTAGTGAACTGACCCTTCCTCTCTAACGCCCAACTCACAGTGTCATTATGTTCAAGCTCAATTGTGACTGCCTGGAGCATATCCTGCAATTGCAGCCAAGAATTATGCTCCCGGCTGGATAAGGATCATTTAAAGTCCATCTCCCAGGAACCCTCATCCCAACGATCACTAACAGAACAAGAAGGGTCTCTCACCATCTTGAAAATATCATGGTAAGCAATGCTCAAAGGAACCCTCCCTATCAACGGTCTTGCCAAAACTTACAAAATCTCTCATTCCTAACCTGAAACATGGCCCTCCATTTAAAAAGATGTTTGACTTTATGTAGCCCTTTCCAAAACCGAGAGCTCCCTTTGTCATTAGATTCAAACACGGACTCACAGTTCAAGGTGACACACTGTCTATTCCACAACTGGTGGCATCCCCTACCCTCGATCCGCTGGATGCCGTTGTCACCTAGGTGCTACCGGATCCCATCCGGCATCCGCCTCTACCAGGAACACGCCATCCTAACTGAAGGACCGAAAACGGCGACCAGAGGGGGGTGAATGAGAACCTCAAATTCCTTTTGAAACTTTTGACCACTGTCTCCAGTTCACCGCCAAGAACAAGACACAATGACTGTTCACAAATCTAAAATACTCAAGCCAACTAGTGACAAGAGTATCTAGATAAGTTACAAGAAACTGTAGAAGACCAACACAAAAAACGAAACCCAAATTGGATCTCAGACGAGCAAACCGCAGATAAAATAGTGAGCTGGAAATTCGAGACAGAAATTCACAAGCCTACAACCGGAAATTCCCAAGCCTGCAACACACGCACAGCAACGTAGGGGCTGCTCTCCCTGCAGATCGAATGCAGGCATAGGAAGAAGGCCGCACGGCTAGGAGCAAGCACTCACAGAGCTGAACCTGTCGACTGAACAAAGAGGGCAAAACAGGATGCACCAAAAAATCACTCGTAGGATTGAGACTAGCTAAAAGAACAAGCAATGATTAGGCTCCTGTAGCTTGAGAGTGACAACCCAAGATTTGGAAAGACAAATTACGTTCATGCTTTGGACTTGGCGCTGGACCTGCTGCAAATGATCTGTAAAAGAAAAACACACGCACTGAATCAAGTCAGAGAACGAACTGCAAGCCAGCTACTGACCGATGGTGCACGGGACTAAGTTGCTTGCCATCCGGAGGCCTCACTAGAAACTTGATGCTCCACGAATCAAACCAGCAAATGAACAGGGAGCGGACAGACAACGAACAGAGAGTGACACTTCGACGAACAGAGGAACCGAGCGCTCGAGAACAGAAGAACACACAGGAGGGAGCGAGCACAAGAATCAACAAAATCCGACCCAAATCACCATGATTCGTTCCCAAAAATTGCACAGACCATCACAAAGGAGTTGGTAAGCATACTGTGAAAGATCATTGCCCAAATTCTACCCAAACTCCAGGAAAATCAAATCACGGTCAAGAACACGAAAAAATCCACAAAATCCGAAAATTGCTTGGAACTAGTTGCACGAGAGGAATTGATCCAGATCACTTGGTGCACTTGTACATCTCTCAATAATGCATCATCTAAACCAAACAAACACCAAAGAAAAACTCGAATCAAACAAGAAACGAGAGGAAGAAAGAGGGCGGATGAACAGTAATTCAGGAGAACTAAAATCATACGAAAATCATACATGAGGGATGAATCCAGAGGGTACGAGGAGGATTTGAGCCTCCATTCCCACTCCAAATCACAAAAAATACACCATAAATTTTCAGTTTATGTGACCTCTCTCATGAAACCAGAAGACCTAACTCTAGGTGGAAGAGGGGAAAATAAAAGTGGGGAGAGAGGTGAGAGAAATGGGGGCTCCCTCGTTCTATTTAACAGGGCTATTACACAATCCCCGATTTGTCCCTGGATACAAATGAGCAAACCATTTAGCCCAAGGGCGTAAAGGTCTAACCCGGTCTTCATCTTGATCCGACGACCATCGCGCCTCCTCACCGGTAGCTTCGCCTCGACGCGACCTCCCCGATGCCGCCACGTGCCGTCCGTTCCTCCTCGGAACCTCTGCCCGGGTTTTGAGGCACAAACCCGTAAACCCGCCACCGACGGTTTTGAGGCCTAAACCACCAAACCCGCTCGTGAGTAGTGTACTCCATACGCGTCCTCCGCCTCGACGCATGTCACCGCCATCCTTGACTGGCCGGCACGCCAAGTCCTCCTGAGCCTCACTCGACTCGCATGTCCACCGTCTTGACTCGGTCAACACCGTCACTCCCATGTACACCTGCGCTTGTCGATGTCCTAGATGTCAGCCACCGCGGCTGGTCACTCGGCCTCCTGGTCCCTCGGTCCAAGCCTCACGTCCGCCCTTCACTACTCCCGGTCTGTCGGCACAACACGTCTCTACTTGAGCTTCTCCTCGCCGTCGACCACCGCCTCCGAGCTCCACACCTGCACAACACAAGCCAAGAGACATGTCACACACATAGTTTTCGCCATGGTAGGGTTAGTCACTACTCAACCTACTTCATGGATCACATTGACAATCACTCATCACAAAACGAACACACAAGGGTACTTGTCAACCTTGTGTTCGCATAAACCCATTGCCCGACGCCCGTTCGGATCGAAGCTGACCAACCGGCAAGACGTATCCTCTCGCAATGCCGCTGGCGAGCAAATCCATTGCCACCCTCCACGGTCGGTGCTCCGCCGCGTGAGCCCTGCGGTCCTTACCATGCAAGCTACGCGTTCCAACTTATTAGATCCCAGCACCCACCCTAACACCATCCCCATTCTCGTGTCAGCAGTTGTCATCACGCCGCCGGAGATGCTGCACCGCTGTGTCTGCAACACTGAGAGGCTCCTCACCGCGCACTGCTGTGCCGCGACGCTGCGCTGCCATCCCTCAACAGCACCACTGCGTCGCTGCGCCGAGGCGATCAAAAAAGGCCACAAGCCACCATAATGACAACGTCGAGCAAGAGGACGAGGATGAGCTGCATTTTTTAAGAAAAGGGAATATATTAATGTCCCTGCCTCTGCATGGACTAATGCATATAGCTGTTTCTTATTATATCCTCCAGAACATAGGTCCACGTAATTTCAAAAACGAAGTTTTGAGGCAGAGCGCGCATACACTTCCGGACCTAATTGCCTCATTAAGGATAAAAGTGCCACACATGTCCTCCAGCTGCCAGCCAGAATGCCTTCTCACGCCGGAAACAGCCGCCGCAGTGCGGGACCGTCTGCCACCATACCACGCAGATCATCTCGGCAACTCAAATCTGTTGACCACCATCTCCCACGTTGGCCTCCTCGCCAACTTCGTGGTCGCAACTGGTGTACGGCCCCACCGAACCGTCACCCTCCACTGCCAAGCAGATGCGAGGCCCTTCAATTGCCACGCCAACGCCCTCTTCCTGACCGTCCTCCTCTGTTGTATCCTACTAGGCCTACTAGGCCTCCACCTTCCTCGCCACGGCGCTGGCCGTTGCAGCAGATTGACCGAGCACGAGCTTCCAAAACAATGCCTCCAAGCAGGAATGCGACACCACTGGCGCCACCGTCGCCTGACCAGAAGGTCAAGGTTTTCACCTAGGGAAGACAAGCCACACAAAAAGAAGAGGACTGATCGACTGACACTTTCAAGGAAGAAAACGGCCTCTGAAGACGTCGCCGTCATCGGCCCTAGAGGGCAAAGCTTTCGCCGTGGCACCTCAACCCCATGTACAGCAATGGTCATGGCCTCTCCGCTGCGCCGGTCACCGCATTGTGCTATACAGCAGTCGGGCGCGGAGGAGACCGGCCCTCACTGGATCCGACCTCGTTCTCACCGGATCCGGATGCTGTGGTCGTGGATCCGCGAGCCAACCGCCGGAGCAGTCACCACCATCGTGAGGAAGACAAGAGCACTGCTACCCGGAGCCACCGCCACCAAAACGGCGATCAGCAGCCCAAAACGGCGCCTCCAGCCCCTGGGCCACTGGATCTCCACCCGCAGCGCGTTCACCATCTCGTGGCTCGTAGCGCCGTCCTAGCACAGCTGCCTGCAGTGCCCTCCTGACGCGGCCGCGTGCCAGACCCGCCGCGCCCGCCCGCTTCGTCGTCGCGGTCGCCGAGCTCCGTCCCCGCACAGAGGTGGTCGTGACCTTCCTGGGCGAGAGCCTCATCGCCGCCGTCCTTGGGGGCCGCACCCTCCAGCGGCGGCGAGGGCAAGGGATGTGGTGGTAGTTGGTGGCGGCGGCGGCTAGGGTTGTCGCTCGAGCCGCCTGTGCGGGTGGGCGACGTGGGCGCTATCTGCTGGCCCACTGCTGGCCCTAGCGTTTTTGCATGCTACGCCGTCGAAACAGATAAGTCCTATGCAAATACTCACCAGTGAGATGCAGAGGAGGAATGGAGGATGATGCAGAGGAAAGAGGATGCACGAGCCTGAGGATCTTCATGTACTCACCAGTGAGATCGACTCATAGATCGTTGATGAAGTTCTCATCAAGGATCTCCTTGCAGGCTGCAGATTTGGCATATTGGCGTTTTTCATACCAGGGTGGAAGGAGGCCTCCTATATGGTCCAGGCGTGCAGCTAGGGAAGGAGGTAATCAGAACATCATTTTCCTGATTCTAATTAAATTCCATCCCGAAGTATCATGGTCATGGCATTTTGTGCTATCCAAGAATCTATACAGAACAGTGGGCGTAAAGCAACCTAGCAATAAATCAATAATTCTGTTTAGTATACACATAGGTTTCAATTTATATTAATGGAGGAATAATCACCCTTTAGTTATCAGTGCAATTCACCTCTATAATGCAGACTTGGGGATGCCTCTTCAAGAGACCTGTAGGCATGTTGCACAAATTGGAGTTGGAAACTCGGCCACTGGTTAGCACTTTAGAAGTCGTGTTTCATGTTTTATTGTTAGACAATCTGCTTCACTGAAATCTCAATGAGATGCTTAAAGTAGTTCATTTTCTAGCCTTTTTTCAACCAAGTCTAATGATGAAGAGTATCTTGTAGAGAACCAGTGATGGTAAAAAAATATCAAACTAACATCTTTGTCTCTGGCATAGAAGTTAGTTATTGAAACAAATTCATTTGTTCCAAACGTTTTGTAAGATACGCCATGCCATAGTTTCGGTTCAGTCACTAACTGCCAGTTCGATCTCCATCCTCAAGCAGTCATAGTTTCAGTCCAGTCACTAACTACCAATTCGATCTCCATTCGTTTTTTGAGAGAGATGGTGGTACTATCAATAATTAGCCGCAACCTATATGCAAGTAGAGTAAGAAAAACACCATGGGTTGCACACTTGCACTGAACATCAGTCATCGGACAACGGAAAGCAGATTGATAATTCTAGATCCAAAGCCTCTACATTCTACATGCCTGGCCCTTGCCTATCTCAGCCATGCTACTTCTCAGATGTTCCGCGTTGATCTTTGATCTCTTTGAAGTGAATCCATGTTAATCTCGTCTTCCATGGCAATATACTATTAGATTATATTATTATCTTGGAAAGCTATAGCAATTACTGAAGAAGTTTCTGTTTCCTTCTTTATGATGGCAATATTACTGAATAAGTTGCACTCAACATCAGTCATCTTTAATCTCTGAAACTAACTGCAAAGAATCACACTGAGCATCATCATGCTAGCTGTTGTTATTGTTCACTTCGTTTTTAAGTTTTGGTCTTTCTCCATTATGTGTATTGTTCACAGGGCTTTACAATGCTTCTTTGTATCTGGTACAACGATAAAGAGATGAACAAGCAAACACTTTTAAATATGAAATGGGCCTGTAAGCTATTCTTAAGGCCATATTTCCCTTTTGCGATCTCATGTGTCAAACTGCAACACAATTTTCTAGAGGATTTTTTGGCTCAAGTCAACACATGGGGAACCGTGGAATTATCTTACAAAAATGTGCATGCATAAACTAGCTTTGCAGCTTCTGATATCAGTAAGGAACTGAATGCTGCACTTTGGACAGTTATGTGCAGGGGTAACCTTCTTCGTTTATATGGATGAACATGCACCTATGGCGTGGAGTTCAGTGTCAGTGGCCTTTTCAGCACCCTTCATGATAATTCCCTGTTTCATATCTCTGATTCGTGCCGTGCTGTGCTTTGGGTCATGCCAAAACACTATGCCATGGCCTGCCCTCAAATGGCATGGCCCAGGTCCCAGCTCTAGTTGTTACTCTCTATCTTACTGAAACAGTTTTTTGTTTTTCTCATGTTGCCAATATCATGACTTATTTGAACTTGGTTTCATATTTTCAAAGCCAAACATGCTCTTCTATTGCTTGCAATCTCCATTGGTTGCTCAGTGTTGACTCACAAGTGCCACACTATATACGGTAATGCTGGGTATAGGGCATCCGTCCACCCAAACGAAGCCGATGGTGGGCCAAAACTCAGCCCAACGACCGCTCATCCGCTCGCCCTCGCTCCAAACCGTTATAAAAAAAGAAAAAAAACCTTCTTATCCCTTCCACTCCCTCCTCTCCACCATAGCGCCTTGCAGCTGCCACTTTGTCCTCCTGTCCCCAATGCGAATGCCACTCTACCCTGCTGCTGCAGCGTGTCCCATCCGGCGTCGCTTGCTCGCCCCTGTCATGAGCGCTTCTCACCCCCTCCCGTCGCGCGCGGTGGTGCTGGTGATGCTCACTCCGCCCGTCGCGCGCGCCACCCACCCGGCCAAGCTAAGACCGGTGCTGGTGGCGGTGGTGCGTGCGTCGCTGGTGCTGGTGTGCCCGCCCGACCGTGCCAAACCCGGTGCTGGTGGCGGTGGTGCTCGCGCACCGTCGCTCGCTGCCTGCTCCGACCCCGGTGGCTGGAATCGATCGGCCATGGCCTTCACCTCCCCTATAATGCACATGTATGTTTCAATTGTTCCGGACGTTTCAGATGTATGCTGCAATTGTTCCATTTTGATGTTGCAAAAGTAGATCGGGGATGTTGCATATGTTGCAAGTGTTTCAAATGCATGTTGCAAGCGTTTGAATCTGTTTGCAGGTGGATTTTGCAATCGTTTTTATGTGGATGGTGTATACGTTGCACACATATGTTGCAACAATATGTTTCAAAATGTTTCAGCTGTTTGGTCTTATGTTGCAACAATTGGTTTCCTGTTGCATGTTACAAGTTTTATATTTTGGATGTTTCATGTGTTTTACACATATGTTGTAAGTAAATGTTACAAATGTTTTATCTGTTTTCAGATGTATGTTGCATTCAAATATTTTTTCATGTTGCAAGTGTTTTATGTTGTTCGGTCAGGATGAGCCAGGCGGTAGGTGGACGGCACGCGCGGGGGTGCTGGGGGCGAGCGGAAGGGTGCTCCGGTCGGGGGCGCACCGTGTCCCGGATCTCGAGTGTTGCCGCGTGGAGAGAGCAGCGGTTCTGGAGAATAACCGGCATGCTCAAATACAGGGGCAGAGTATGCCCGTGGGGCGGGGCGAAGCCAGATGAGGGTGGGGTGATGGCGGACCTGGCGGGCTGCGCGGGCGTCTGGACACGCGCACCCGTCTGGAATCCAGGCGCTAGGCATGCCGTACTATATAGCAAACATCTGTCATTATGAAGGAATATTTATGATGATTAGAGCATATACAAGAGACATTCTAAATTTCATGTTCCATATCTTTATTTAGCTATTCACTCCATAAAAATTCTTTCTCCATAGTTCAACATATTCCAACAGACTAGTTATATCTCCAATAGAAAGGAATGGAATTTGGAGCAATGCAAACTTGACACTAGCTATCAGCCTCACATACACTAAAATAGTAAGGCAGGCCGGCTAGCCAAATTTAGCTTTCGAGGCTCAGAGATAGCACGTTGAATAGGATAGCAATCGCATTGGCTAGTCCGTTGGAGGTTAGTTTTCTAGAGTTTTAGCTATAAATAGTAATAGCAAGATAGCTAAAAATAGTAATTCTATTGGACATGCTCTTAGTTTGGAGTGTTATTAGATTTTTGTATGGAAGCATGTCTAAACTGGCATTTTGATACAAAAGTCACTTATTGGCGATAAAAGAGATGTGATACAAAAGTCACTTAAATTGGTGATAAAAGAATTGAGAATAGGAGAAAATTGCGATATAGTTCAGCTAGCTGTGGACCGGAACTCAATTAGGAACTATGAGACTTAGGTTGACAGTATTGGTTTATATATTTGGTGGTATATATATGGAGTTTTTTTTTCAAGAAAAACAACGAACTAAACATATCAGCACCAACCCTTCATATCTTAATTTTAACTTATCAAGAATCCTTAAATAACAATAAACTTTGTTAAATTTTTTAGTGTTCCCGTGCAGCACATGGGCAATCATCTGGTCTCTATCTCTTCTGTACAACATATGCAGAGAATCGTCCACCCGGCTTCGCTCGCCTGCCCGGCTCTCCTGTTCACGTGAGCGAACATGTGAGCCCACAACGCTCATTCGCCCGCACCCTCGATCCTCACCATTGCGGCACCTGCACCCACCCCTCCCTATCTCGCCAGACCACCACCTCGTTCCACCCCTCCCCGTCTCGCGTGGTGGCCATGCCCTGATGCCTCCGCCCCCGGCCACGCTTATAGATGGCCAACAGGCCAGCCCAGCTCAGCACGGCATGGGCACGGGCACGGGCCAGGCACGGCCCGCAGGGGGTTGGGCTGACACGGCATGCCGTGCCTCTCGGGCCGTGCCTCTCCAGGCTTTGTGCCTGGCCTTTGGCCCAAGCATAGCACTATGGGCCGTTATTCGTGCCATGCCAGCCTGCTAAGCACAGCCAAATCTACGGGCTGTGCCAGCCCACAACCCATTGACCTTAAGACATCTCAAAATGCTTCTCTCATCCAACACTTATCAATTTTCACAGATTCACAATCACAATTCACAAGTCAAACTCATTCAAAATCACAAATATAGAATTCCAAACTCAGCCACAAACTGATCATAGTCACAGATTCTAACTTCTAAGTCTCAAACTCAGCAAACTCCAATGACCAAATCCAACCAAACCAAAGACACCATAGGAGACAATTAAGATAACCGAGCTGCTTGTGCAATGCTACCTCATTAAAAAACCTTTCTAGGTAAAACTCACTCTTGTAAGAAACCCTAGAAAGGGAAAAAAGAGTGTAGCACAGCTCTTAATTAAGTCTTAACCATTGTTTAAAGGTCTCACAGTCATAGATGACAAATACAGATAAGAGATAACAGAAACTAGGTTAAACTTTTGTATTAAAAACACACGGATCGCATGATAAGATAACAATACTGTGAAATTAAATACCGACGTTAAAGTGACATTTAATCTAAAAAGCAAAGTTCGTGACATGGTTGATTGCACCAAAGATTATGTAAAAAAAGGTTGTTTTCACACTTAAACACAAACGAAAGCAGAAGTAACAATACAACACACTGGAATAATGGTAGGCAACCCGTCTACTTACCGTTCATGAGAAGTGGAGTTACATGAGACATTATTTACAAGGAAATATTTGAGTTAGCAGATTGATTGAACGGCATATGGTTAATGATCTCGACGACATCATCATGTTGATCCTTGTCGATTATGGTATGGACACCCAAAAAACTCGCATCTTGTTGCATTGATCTCAATCAGATTAGCGAAGGCACTTGAAATAATACCTTTCACCAAGACACATAGTTCAATTAAACCAATCATACAGTGATATTTTGCTACAAACACTTAAACAAACAACTTATGAATCATATGCAGACTATTTCAGAAAAGAGACACAGACTGATATTTAGTAAGAACATTTCGCGTTGTTGGACATACATGTGGAACTTCTGTTCATTATAAATTTATAATAGTGACTCGATAATGTATTTATATTGAAGTCTAAAAGGGGAGGCACCAAGGCAAGTCCTTGGGAAGTAGTCAAACAGATATGACACATATATGCTGAGTGTTAACCAAATGCTAAATATCAGCAAAAGCAAAGCAAGTACTTTGGGGAAATAGTTGCATAGAGCAAGTGTTCACTTCCTGCTGGTTTCCCTACCTTATATGCTCCAATGACGTGCTATAAGCTTAGCGGCGGACCACAATTCTCAAGATCTGCACTGGTATGTCAATGCACTCCATCGGTTTCTCCGATGGAAGCAACAGAGGAAAAAAAATAAGAGATTAATTGAGGAAGTAAGATGCATACACTGTTGGCATGTGGACAGGCCATGATCATCATCTATCATCCAGAGTATGCGTCGGCGGTAGTTGCTAGACCATGAGCCCTCAAGAACCTGAAATAAGACAGAAGCATTAACTATATATCAGATGTTATGTTTTCAGATTGTGGTATAGTCCAAAAGTATTCTCTAGTGTATTGATAGTTACGTGGGACCTCTGCAAATCTGATTGGATACGATGAATTAGGTAGATATACAATTGCATAGTGTGTGTAAATATGCAGAGCATCCACTACATAAGCTGCACAGTACAATAGGCACATATATACATCTAAGAACAGCTACTAAGAAACTAATGTCATCCATTTCAGAAATACTGCAACCCAAATAGTACATCATTAATTATCAAAATGTTCTCATGCAGGAATGGAGCATATGAACTAATGAATCTAAGAAAGACTGGTAACATAAAGCTAATTTATCTCTCACCTTGATTCAACAGTGCCCATATGTAGGGAGATCCTAATGACCATAGTCGACGGTGCCTAGCAGATGCACATACTATATGCAGGCAGGTCCGGATGCCCCTGATGGCATATTTATAAGCTTCCCTGATGCTTGATGATTATCAACAACATTTGATGCTCTTTTAGAGTTCAGACACATTTTGTTCGTCAGGCTTTGTCAATCTATTATGACAATAGGGATACACAGCTAACCATCTACCTATTTCAGAGTTCAGACAAAAATTCAGAGTTCAAGCTTTATTCATATGTTATCAGGTCGTTTAAGAACACAACGGAAAACTGGATGGCATAAAAAAACCCGTGTGAAAAAAAATTCACTAAGCCCTTG
The DNA here is from genome assembly GCA_022457205.1 of Saccharum spontaneum. Lineage (NCBI taxonomy): Eukaryota > Viridiplantae > Streptophyta > Magnoliopsida > Poales > Poaceae > Saccharum > Saccharum spontaneum. The sequence continues at coordinate 13,143,206 of CM039609.1, read as the reverse complement.
TTTGGATATTATCGAATTCACCTCAACCCACATGTATTGGGGTGGATTGAGGTGTAATTTAGTTCAAGGTCCACTCCAATCCACTCCAACACATTTAGATCGATGTGAATCCGACTGCATCCAAACAAGGCCCAGTGGGGGAGACGGATCGCAAGGGGCTTTGGTTCTGCATGAATACTTGGTGGCAAAGTTGGCCCCCGGATCACACAATTAAGAAACTGTAATACTACTGGACCGGACAAGGATCAACTGTATAAGAGAAGTTAGATAGAGAAAGTAAATAGAGAACTTAGGAAAAGAAAAGGGCTAGAAAAATATATCAGAAGAACCAGTTCATCTCTCTTGAAGTTTTGTAAGCACCAAATATTCTGGTCATTTTCCAAAGCATAATACAAAATTAAGCACCTGAAAAAAAAATAGTGCAAAAGATTCATGTAAATAGCTCTCCACATATAGGTGGCAACCATGATAATGCTGCTGCAATGCACCAATCTGTCTTGTATGTATATTTGCATAGTAGTAGAGATGTGTATACTGAGCAAAAGAAAAGTGTCCTCGTAATCAAATTATGGCCATAAAAAAAATACCTATGGAAGTAAGAGTTACTGAGCTGTCTGCAATGTACGCTCTGCCTCACATTCCTCACCTGGTAGGGTACTGTCCGGCAACACGGATTGGCTTCAAAGATAACACCCGCACATCTCGATCAACCTGTACACCATGAAAAAAGAGGATGTGAGAAAACAAAGCAGCAGCACACTCAAGAACACGAACACGATGCACCCAAAAGGCAAATCCAAATATTGTTCAGTTTCAGGTGGGGGTTATAAATACTCCTTGTGGCCGGCCATGGCCACTCTCATTTGGGTGCCATTGGAGAGCCTCTAGTTCATTTGCATCGCATTCTTGCATCCTATGGCACTCGTTGGCTGAGTTGGGCTGATTGTTCTCTTCTTACTCTCAGTGATTGCTGCCACCTTGCCGGATCGATGGATCGGAGGATCATTGAGCAGCATTAGTGATTGTTGCTGTAATACCTTGAATTTTTGCCATGTTCTGAAAATCACTAAAAATTTAAACTTTTTTTAAACTTTCTATAAACTAATAAATGTAACTTGCGTAGGATTATTTTCGTCGCGAAAAAATCCACATAGTAAAAATTATGCCACATGTGTGATAATGTTTTGGAATGTTTGCTTTGCTTGTTGGCACTCCCCTTGAAAATCCATCTTTGAATTTAAATCAAACTCATTTGAAATTATTCCATAAAATTCCTGGGGAAAAGAAAAAAAACATTTCATAAAAGGAAAAAGCCTAACGGGCTCAATCTCTCCCCCCCCTTCACCAGCCCGAGGCGGCCCATCCCCTCCTCCTCTTCCCCGCATTGGGCCGACACCGGCCACTAGGCCTAGCCTGAGTGCGCACCTCCCTCCTCCCTCTTTCTCTCACCGATGAAGCGCCCCCAGCAGTAACCCCTCATCCTTTCTCCTCTCTCGCTGACGTGTGGGGCCCACATATCAGCTCTGTCTTCCTCTAGAGCACGGCGACGAGAAAACCGTGTTGCTGCCGTCTTCTCGACCTCACCGCCACCGCCTTCCTCCTCCAAAAAACTTGATTTTTTTGGCGATTATGGATCCTGAAAGTCTAAGGTCCTGTTTGGATACCCTTATGATTATGGTAATCAGATTATGATCCAAACAAGACCTAAAATCCTGTTTGGATACCCTTATTATGATTATTGTAATCGGATTATATAATCAGATTATGATCCAAAAGATCAATTATGTCCTGGGTTATTATAATCAAATCCTTTGATTACCATAATCTCATAACCCAAGAAAAACTTGATTTTTGGCGATTATGGATCCTAAAAGTCTAAATTGCCCTCTCACCTTTCCTTTTCTTTTCCACTTTGATCTGACAAGCGGATCCGGCCGGAAAACTTGTAAAAGTTTACACGTGTTTATCTCTTGCAGACATCTCCCACGCTTGATTTTTTTCACCGGCGTGAAACATACCCGCCCACCTGTACTCACGGCGGTTACCATCTCCATAAATCACGTCGTCGCCCTATCCGCATTACGCCCGCTGCCCGCGCCTAGTGCACAGGTCTTCGTCGGTCCCTTCACTAGCTAGGTTTTCGTCGAACCCTTCGCCGGCTGCTGGATCTCTCCATCTGAGGGTGAAATCTCCCTCTCCTCAGGGTACGGGTTCCTCGACCATGTCGACGTCGTCCAGGGCCACCACACCCACGGCGACAAGGGCCACGCTTCCAGTGAAGCCCCCGCGCCGCAGCGATGCTACACCCCTCCACCGGCCACCGCCGCAGCGTCGCGGCGTGATCTGCGAAGAAGAAGAACCCGTGGCTGGACCCGTTCGATGACGGGCCCGACGAGGAGTTCGACGACCAGGGCATGTTCTCCGGCGGGAAGCAGGAGGACGACTCGTGGCCACCCGAGGACCGTGCGAACCCGTACGGGTTCCTGCGGTTCCCGCAGGGCTACAACCCGGAGCTGGACAGCCTGGCCTCCAAGGTCCGCGGCGACGTGCGGCGCGAGTGCTGCATCGTTTCGGGCGGCGTGTACGAGAACGTGTTCTTCTTCCCCGTGGTGCAGATGCAAGGAACGGTACCCCGCCGTGCTGGCGTCGACCAGGGGCAAGCAGGAGTACGAGATGTGCAAGAACGTCAGGTACGCCAACGTCTACGACCCTGACGACAACTGGCCGGAGCCCACCGAGTACACGCACATGCTCGGTGTCCTAAAGGTACGTACATACTTGTGCTATTCCTTGTTTGCATATGTTTGCATATGGAACAATTTCTCTGTTCTATGTCCTCTGTTTTATGAGGCACTAACTTGAGTGGACTCTCGCAACATGGCAGCAAGGCCCGGTGGTGATGAAGGAGACATGACATCAAGGCATCAAGCTCGTCAAAGCCTGGGAGATGAGGCATCAAGAGGCTGGTTAGGGACTCTTTCCCTGTTCTTGTTCCTTTGTCTGATGAATAGGCATGTGTTGACAACCAAAAATGTTCATTTTGTGAAGTTGTCAAAATGTATAATAGACTTCACCATTGCGTTTCTCTCATCGAGATGGTCAAAAAACATATATGGAACGTCCAATTTGGAGTCCGGATGAGAGAGTTATGCCTCCAAGAAAATATATAAACTACCGGTACTACCGGTCCGAGAAGATTTGGCGCAGATATGAACTACCAGTACTACCGGTCCTTGATCAGTACTACCGGTGGCTGGCAGAGGAAGGTACAGTTTTGCATGAAAATAAACTACCGGTACTACCGGTCCTTGACTGGTACTACCGGTGGGGACCAGTACTACCAGTGGAGCCTGACCGAAAGTACCGGTAGGTGTTTATTCCGAATCTGACTTTCAAATCTCGAACCGATTTGTTTCTAGATCGGTTTTTGGACGTGGGAAACTTAGAAAATAAACCTTGAAGAGGTTTCCTACTGGGATAAGACCACCCCCTTTATATACATATATATGAGAGGATCGTAGCCAATTAAGTTCTCATCTATCCAATCGTCATACAAACAAATCAATCTACTCCTTTTACTCCTTTCTCTTCTCCTTCAACCTCCATGTTGTTCATCCCTTGATCCACGACCAAGAATGACATCCTAGGCTTGCCGGCCAATCTAGGGCAGTCCGACGATGTCCTTGCCCTGACGGGGTCCCTCCTGGGCGAGAACTTCGACGGTTTCTTTGCTAGTTTGCCTGAAGACTAGCCGGTTCCTTGTCACGTAAGCGCGATTGGTTATCCTTTGGTGGTTTGCTTGTAAACCTCTCCATACTTCACCATGAAAAAGTGATATCTTGTTGCGTTCTCTGGTCCATAGCAGCCCGGGCGTCTAATACCCTTTCTGGTGTGTGATTCGGACCACATCCGACGTCAACACACTTTTTGGTGACTCCGCTGGGGAAGAATTTGCTTCGGCTCTACTTTGTAGCCGATTCTTCTTGCCCTAGCCTTCCTCGCTGATCTATCTTCTTGAGCTCACCATTACCGTTGCATCTAGCCCAAAAGGCCGATCGCATCTGGTTTTGACCCCTTGTGATCTTGTTTGCAATTTTGCAACGTGTTGCGCTTGATATTAAAAAATTCAGCAAGGCGGTTAAGTTCTAAATCATGGAGTACCAAGATGGTTCATCACAAAACTACTACAATTACCCCGAGGTACAACTTGCAAATACATCTTATGATCCTAATGGTTATTTTGCAAGTCATATAAGCTCTCATGTCGGTGTTGCTAGCTGTAATGATACTAGGTATGTTGCATTGGCTGATACTTTTGATAATGCTTCTCATCATACACATAATAATTATGGATATCATGGTCAAGAGCCGATGCATGTTGTAAATTCTTCGAGTTTTGATCCTACTAGCAACATACAACATGTGGATCCTTATTTATCGGCTATAAGTTCACAATATGTGGTTCCACCATATGACATGCCGATGAATGAGAGAATTGGCTATGACAATGCTAATTATTTAGCCAATTGCTCTCAAAATTCAGCACCATATGCCAATGCTTCTATTCATAATTCGCTTCACATGTTACTCCCAACTCGAGCCGAATTAACGAAATTTCAGCAAGATTTTTAAGTGCTAATACTCATAATTCGGCTTTACGTGTTACTAGTAAAAATAGTCAAATCAAAGAAAATTCAGCACCTTATGCAAGGATCAATGCCCACAATTCGGCTTCATACTTTGCTCACGATCAAAGCTGAATTAGTGAAATTTCAGCAAGGCATTTGAGTGCTAAAACTTGTGATTCGGCTCCACATGTTACTAATAATTGTAGCCGAATCAATGAAAATTCAGCAATGGGTGAGAAAATCCTCATCAGGTCTTCAACCATAGCTAAGCTAAAGATAGATGGGATCACTGAAGATTCTCCTCTTTTCTATACTATGGTTAAGGTGAATTCTATATTTGATAAGTTAGAGGAAGGAATCTTTGATACTTCTATTGCTACTTCTCCTCATGTTGGACGTACTGGTGAATCAGCCCTGGCTTTTAGTCAACCTCAATAGGAGAGGATGTTTTACTATTATTTTGACCAGCATGGTAGAGTGATTGCAAAGAGTCAATCCAAATTGGCCTCTTCGACGCCTGAAACCGATAGGGCCAGTTCAGGAGGGGCAACCACTACACCTCCTGGTAAGAGGTTGTCTTACTGTTATTTTGATCAAAATGGCAAGCTTATTTTTAGGAAGAAACCCGTATTGATCTCTTCGGTGCCTGAAACTGATAGGGCCAATTCAGGAGAAGCTACCACTATACCTCCTAAAAAACATGGAAAGTGACAGAAATCAGTTAGACTTGATTTTTCAGGAGCTAAAGGGATTGTACATTTATCTAGTGATTACTACATCATTGATGGAGATCAAACCCTAACAAGTGAGAAAGGAAGGTTGCCTGCTTGCCTAGAATCGGTTGAGTTGACTTTGAAGTCGGCTGAACCGACTCATGTCTACTCTAAGTCGGCTAGGCTGACTTCCCAGTCGACCAAGCCGACTGTCTCTACCACGTGCTCTAAGTTGGCTAGGCTGACTTCCCAGTCGACCAGGCCGACTACCTCTACTGCTTACTGTGAGTCGGCTAAGCCAACTTCCCAGTCGGCTAAGCTGACTGCCCCTACCACCTACTCCGAGTCGGCTAGGCCGACTGCCTCTGCTGCCTACCCTGAGTTGGCTAAGCTGGCTTCCCAGTCGGCCAAGCCGACTGCCCCTGCTAGTGCCCAAGTCGGCCTAGCCGGCTTCCAGTCGGCTAAGCCAACTTTCCCGGTTCCGACAGTTGCTGATGCATCTTTGGATGATTTGACCCCACTTGTTGATTGGTTTCTGAAGACGAAGAGCAACATCATGCAAATCAAGGACATGCACTTCTCCAACATGATCAACAAGGTAGAAGACATAAATATTTTGCTCAAATTCCAATCTGGTCACACTATTTTAATTTCAGCATCTATTAGAGATATCCTTACTAATAGTTGTAATAGACCGATTGAGAATAGCAATTTATTTGTTAATGATAAAATAAATTCAGATTCTATCGGCCAACACATTGTGCCATATGCCAAGGCGGATAATGCTAGTTTGTCAAAGTTAAAGCTTCTCAAAAGCAGCTACAAAGGTGTGGCCGAATGGATTGATGTCAAATTTGATCCATTCGTTTGCCTAGCTTTAAAGCCGACTCCACAAAAGAATCGGCTAAAAAATCAAAGTACACCTTTGACTTTACTTTTTATGATCATGTCTTCAATATCTTGCTAAAGAATAATTTTATTAGAATCATTGATCACAATGCTTTGTCATCTATTCAAAACTTAGAAGAGCTTACATATTGCAAGTGGCATAACTCATCTGATCATAATACTTCTAATTGCAATGTGTTTCGTCGAGTGATCCAATCGGCCATTGATAATGGACGATTGAGATTTTATGAAGCTCAACAGATGGACCAATTGGATTCAATTGGTCTTGATGGCAAACAAGTTTTGAATCGGCTTGCAATAGCCGATTCACTCAAAGCTCAAAGCTCAAATGCCCAAGAGAGAGATGTGGAGCCCTCAAGTGAAGACAAGATTGTTGTCCATGAGTTGCAAATTGAAGATACTCAAGAGGCCAACAATGTTATCATAGTTTCAAAAGACACTCGGTGGCAGGTGAAATCTCTCCAACTAAAGCAAAAGCCGATTGATCTCATTGAGCAAGGGCAATCGGCTAAGGATCCTCCTCTGGAGCATGTCTGTCAAGATGGGGAGAAGAAGGAGGATGCTCATGAAGCTGATGGAGGTAAAGGCCATGCCAAGCTAAAGAATAGAAGGCCGAAGCTTAGATTCAAGGAACTTCTAGCTAAATATGAGAAGATAGCGGAAGCAAATGTCACCAATCGGCTAAAGAAAGTCCAATCATCAAAATTGCCTCCAAAGCACAACTTTCAAGAGTGGAATTGGCAAGGAGATAGATCTTACGCAGGAGCAACATATTCTCTTTTTGAGCAGCCAATTCCTATGTCATATGGACCACAGCCCGCATATTTTCATCCTTATTCATCTTGGGGATGGTTTGATCAAGAGGCACATATTCCATCATATTTTAGGCCACAATATATAGATTATGTAGCTGCTAGACATTTAGAGAGATCATCATCTTGTAAAGACCGTTTTGATCAAAATCGGTCTGGAGCTCAACCAAAGAAGAAAGTGGTAAAGCAAGTTTACCATGTGAAGTATGAGGGTCGAAAGGAGAAAAGTTTAGATCTAAATTCAACTATTGAAAAGCCGATTACATTGCTGAAAAATCCGGCTATTGATGACAAAGAAGTGGAGAAATGATCTATTGATATTCTAGGTGCCAAATCTGAACAAAAGAAGGTGAGAGTGCCCAAAGTCAAGAATGATTTGCCGCTATCCAAAACAAAAATAAAACTGATATGCTCAATTGGTTTACCAAAGTGACAAGAAAAGAAGTTGCAAAAGCTTAGTACAGAGAAGCTGAAAGAAAAGGGCTTAGCATGGGTTTCTAAAGGAAGTATTCAAGCTCAGAAGGATAATGCTCAAGCAAATAGTGCAACAAAGGCAAAGAGGAGAAGAAGATTCAAGAAATAATTGCCAAGTTGGAGATTTGCACCAAATCATCAAAATCAGTGGTCATGGCATCATCCATACTCTCTGCCTATGCTTATGTGGAATTCATCCCCTAGTATGCATGGTTATCCCTTAGCTCCTTATTTTTGATCCTTGGTACGGATCTTTATGTTATGGGGGTTTGCCAAATTATTTTGCTCATCAATGATTCAGAGCTGAAATATTTATTTCGGTTATGCATGTTCTTGTGGATGAATTTATATGGCCGATATTTTGATATCGCCCTTAGTATAAAAATATAGCCGATGAGTGCTTACGACCATCGTGCTATTAGAAAGCCCCCATGAAATTCACTTAGATGGCTTTCAGGTCCGGGGGGCATGACATATGCATTTTGGATTTACTTCATGGATGTGACAATATGATTAATCGGCTTGCAAATAAAACCAAGGTGTTGGCATGATCATTATTTCTCACAATAATATCGTTTGAGGCATCAAGACGATTAGAATTATATTTGCACCAAAATTCAAGCCGAATGTGAATTTTCGGCTTGGCCATATTGCAATTCATGAAGTATGACATGTTGAAACATATAGTGATTCTTTATTAGTGGTGCAACAAGTCGCTGGTATGTTTCAATGTTTAGAAAGATCACTAAGAGCTTGTCTTGATGCTTGCCTTGATATTATTGCCTATTTTGTCGAATTCTAAATTCAGCATATTCTGAGGCATGAAAATTAGAAGGTCAACCTGTTAGTTCAATAAGCATTTGGCTATGACGTCGGTGGGCGTAACTTTCACATTCAAGAAAAGCCGATGCATGAAAATTTAAATTTTTCCGTGCAGGTACAGACGAGTCGGCTAAGCCGACTGCTCTAGTCGGCTTAGCCGACACCCTGTTGGATGCTAGCCAGTCGGCTAAGGCGACTGGACCAGTCGGTTTAGCCGACTTCCCCTATGCAGTGCTCAGTCGGCTCAGCCGACTGGCCCAGTCGGCTTAGCCGACTCACCTATGGTCGACCCGACCAATTTGCCCGAGAAGCTCTCAAATCGGCTTGATAAAACTTCCAGTGATGTTGGGGCCAATTTGTATGATTGGAGGACTCCTTTATTGATATATCTACGTGATCCAAGTGCTAAAGTTGATAAAAGTGTTCGGCGAAGTGCTTTTCAAGTATGTGTTCACAATGATGAGCTTTATCGAAGAACCACCGAAGACTTGCTGCTGAAGTGCTTGGAATCTGATCAAGCAAGAGTGGCTATAGGAGAAGTCCATGAAGGTATTTGTGGTACACATCAATCGGCCCTGAAGATAAAGTGGTTATTGCGTAGAGTCGATTTCTATTGGCCTACTATGATGGCCGATTGTTTTCGATACTACAAAGGTTGCGAAGAGTGCCAAAGGTTTAGGAATATTTAGCTGGTGCCTACTGCTATACTTCATCCTATTATCATGCCATGGCCTTTTTGTGGTTGGGGGCTAGACTTCATTGGCTAAATAGATCCCCCATCTTCCAAGAGACATCGCTTTGTGTTGGTTGCTACAGATTATTTCACTAAGTGGACCGAAGCTGTTCCTTTGAAGAATATGCCACATAAGGAGGTTATTGAGTTCATCACTGAGCATATCATTCATAGATTCGGCATACCCCAAACATTAACTACAGATCAAGGGACATCATTTATGCCCAAGGAAGTGAGGGACTTTACCGAATTATATAAGATTAAGTTCCTCAAATCATCTTCATATTATGCTCAAGATAATAGCCAAGCTGAGTCTAGTAATAAGACTTTGATCAAGCTTATCAAGAAGCAAAATTGAAGAGAATCCAAGGTGGCATGAAGTATTGTCTGAAGCTCTATGGGCACATTGCATTTCAAGGCATGGTGCTACAAAAGTTACTCTTTTTGAGCTAGTATATGGTTAAGAGGCCGTGTTGCCCGTCGAAGTGAATTTGGATGCATACAGGCTTGCTAAACAAAATGATCTATTAGCTATTGTGTATCATGATCTAATGATGGATAATATTGATGAGGTGACTGATGTGAGATTAAAGGCTCTCATGGAAATAGAGAAAGACAAAACTCGAGTTGCCAAGGCATATAACAAGAAAGTCAAAAGCAAATCATTCCAAGTGGGTGAATTAGTATGGAAAACCATATTACCTATTGGGACGAGGAGCAATTAGTTTGGCAAGTGATCACCAAATTGGGATGGTCCTTATAAAGTGATCAAAGTCATGAGCGATAATTTTTATATGCTAGAGACATTGCAACGTGAACATCTCAAAGTAGCATTCAACGGGAGATACTTGAAAAAGTATTTTCCAAGTGTTTGGCAAGAAGCCTAAGTGCTCTCAAAACAATGGCCGATACATGAATCGCTCTTAGAACAAAAATGGCCGATGTATACATCGCCCTTAGTCACCATGCAGCCGATGAGATGTGTATCGTTGTTGTTTGGTTTAATTATGTTTGTTTGATCAAGTGTTTTCAGGTTTATGCATCATAAACCTAAAAACAGGGGGCATATGTTGACAACAAAAAATGTCCATTTTGTGAAGTTGTCAAAATATGTAACGGACTTCATTATTGCGTTTCTCTCGTTGAGATGGTCAAAAAAACATATATGGAACGTCCAATTTAGAGTCCGGATGAGAGAGTTATGCCTCCAAGAAAATGTATAAAGTACCGGTACTACCGGTCTGAGATCACTGATACTACCGGTCCGAGAAGGCTTGGCGCAGATATGAACTACCGGTACTACCGGTCCTTGACTGGTACTACCGGTGGAGCCTGACCGGAAGTACCGGTAGTTGTTTATTTCGAATGTGACTTTCAGATCTCGAACCGATTTGTTTCTAGATCGGTTTTTGGACGTGAGAAACTTAGAAAATAAGCTTTGAAGAGGTTTCCTACTGAAATAAGACCACCCCTTTATATATATATGAGCGAATCGTGGCCGATTGAGTTCTCATCTATCCAATCGTCATACAAACAAATCAATCTACTCATTTTACCTCTTTTCTCTTCTCCTTCAACCTCCATACTGTTCATCCCTTGATCCACGACCAAGGATGACGCCCTAGGCTTGCCAGCCAACCTAGGGCAACCCGGCGATGTCCTTGCTTTGACGGGGTTCCTGCCGGGCGAGAGCTTCGATGGTTTCTTTGCTAGTTTGCCTGAAAACTAGCCGGTTCTTCGTCACGTAAGCGCGATTGGTTATCCTTTGGTGGTTTGCTTGTAAACCTCTCCGTGCTTCACCACGAAAGAGTGATATCATGCTGCGTTCTCCGGTCCGTAGCGGCTCAGGCATCCAATGCCCTTTCTAGTGTGTGATCCGGACCACATCCGACGTCAACAGCATGACTCCTTTAGTGCAGTCAGTTCTATACTAACTTTAATTTTTCCTGGAAGAACATAATTCGGGGCCAATATTAATCTTATTATTCATCTGACTTCAGAATTGAGTGTTATCTACTACGTAACCTCCAATATTGTAATCTGGTATGTATATTTAATGGATGCAGATTTCCTTAAATTACTCTTATTGTATTGTTGCATTTTTTTACTCATATATATATATGGTAAATAAGTTATTCTGTAGCCACCTCTATTTACGATAATTTGATATACTAATTTATGACAATGTCAGTATATATTTACGATAGTTGAATTACTATAACACATGGGGATATTTATCGTAATGTTATAGTAAATCACATAGTAAGGAGTTACTATAATCTCATAAATTAGCATAGCAATTATCATAACTCAAAGTGGCTACAGAATAAGTTATTTTATAGCCAGCTGTAGGGTAATAGTTATATATATATATATATATATATATATATATATATATATATATCATTTTCCCTACACGCACGAGTAGCTACTCCTACCTCCTAATGGGTACGGCAGAAATCCAATAGGGAAGACAGCTCTGTTGACTACCAACTAGATTCTTTTGAATGCCGCCAAAGAGAAAAAAAAAACGGTAACAGATTAGAGTACGTATACATACTCTAGAATATATGGTATTTATATATACTTTTTGAAATGGTAGTATCTGTACATACTTTTTAGAATAGAGTATTTATACATACTCTAGTTTTTAGATGGACGTATGCATTCATACTGAGTATATCCATATACTTCACGTGACAAGAGGGTATGTGTCCATACTAGTTTTTAAAAGGACGTAAGCATTCATACTGAGTATATGCATATACTTTACATGACAAGAGAGTATATGTACATACTATTTTATTACTTTGATAAATACACATACTGTTTAGAGAAGATGGTATGTGCATATACCATTTGTAAACGAGGGTATGCGTATACTATACAAGTTTTTTTTTTAAAAAAAAAGAGTATGCATGCATACCTTCTACAAGGGAGTATCTGTACATGCTTCTGACAGAAATTTTTGATAGAGTATGCTTACATACCTATATACTCTACAAGCTAGTATATACACATACTATGTTTCAGGCTATATGAAAATTTTAATTACAAAATCCCTCCAAATGTAGGGAGAGGCTGAAAAACTAAAAAAAAAGGTATTCCAAATGTTGGGAGAGACTGAAAAACTAAAAAAAGGTATTTGTCCAGAACATACTCCCAACAGTCTGTTCTATTCTGTTCTGTCTAAAGATTAAATTGACAAGAAGTATGGTGAGTCTTTCTGGCAGGCACATTCCGAAGACGATATTCTGAAAGTTTTTGCGACAAATTAGTCCATGAATGCAAGAGAAACTTCATTTAGTAATAAATAGCACATTGCATGCAGGCAGCAGTTAGGCTGGTAACGATTCTTCCTGCATATACCTATTGGAAAACCATTATTTTAATCCTAGCAAGTATCAACTGATACTCTGATCAGTGAAGAAGTATTCAACAATACACTTGTTGAAAAACGTATGCAGAGATACAAGCTATTTCTGAAAAATAAACTCAAAATACGAACACACATGTTGGAGCTTGTCATCTCCTAGTCATATGTATATGAATTGCTCACTGAGCACGAACCTAATTGGAAATTAAAAACAAACGTGACATTAAGTTGTTGGTAGTGGAAATCGTATCATATTATATGGATCAACACAATCTGCAGCCATATTAGAAGCTGGCCAGTAGGTAAGAAATAGAAGAATCAATCTAAAAGATTTGATTTACACAAGCCGGATATCTGGTAATCATTGGTGAGTCTAAAAAGAGTACTGGATGATACTCATCATCAGAAAAAAAGAAAACAAGAAATTAGTATGCTGATATACCTGCTGACCTCCTGATGGAATACCACCATAATCCAATCCTACAATTCTAGTATGGGATCTACAATTCCACATGCATATAATGAAAATTACTACAGCCTATTCCAATCCGCATAACATTTGTGTGTGATTTTTCATTAATCATTAATTAAAGTGAAAAAAAAAACATTTCAACTGCAGGTGTTCAACACAGATGACAGACAGGGGGCTAGGTGCTCTTGATCAGGAAACAAGCAACACGTGTGAGGGATTTGCCTACCGAACTGACTAAAATTAAATGAGAAACACACGAATAGATGAATGTGTATCAGATCGGATTTTTTTTTACCTGCTGGGTGCATGGCAATGTGGTGATGAACCGAAAGCGGGTTGCCCTCCTCACCGAGATAGGGGCCGCCGCCGTCGATGCAGCCGGGAGGGTCGGGGCCGCCGTCGGATCAGTCGTTATGCGAGGAGGAAGGAGGTGCCATTGAACCACCTAGATGGCCACCGTCCGCTGATCCAGATCCACAGCAGCATGGGGAAGGGGCTCACCGCCGGTCGTGACGCTGCAGTGTGGGGGCCACGCCGCCGCAATGGGCCGCAACCCGCGATGGTCTGGCCGCGCCGCCGCCAAGTCACTCTGCTGCTGGGGCCGCCATCCGACAAGCTAGGCCATGTCGCCGACGGGGAGCGTTGTGGGAGCCTCGGGAGGGGCCGCCGCCGACGCCAAGAAGGTGGAGAGACCGCCGCCATCGTCGTGGATAGGGCAGGGCCGCGCTGCCGAGGGTCGGGGGAGAGGCGGCGCCGCGTGCTGCGAGGGCCGTTGGTGGTGGTGGAGGCCCGCCGCCGCCGCCATCGGAGGGGAGGGGAGAGGCACGGACACGAGCAGGGATGGACGCGAGTAGGAGACGGGGGAGGAGGGGCGCTGTTGAAATATCTAGATTCTATTGGCGTAAAAATCCAAACGTATAATCTTTATCGGGCCTACTAATTCCCGACCCGCTAAGAGCGAGCGCGGCTCGTTGGAGCGCGATGGGAAGGGCTAGACCACGTGCGGTAGGTCATAGTAGTTACACATACGTGTAGAAAGGAATTTTCCTATATATATATATATATATATATATATATATATATATATATATATATATATATATATATATATATATATATATGAGCGTGTTTGGTTCACAGATCGAGTCGGTCCGGCATGAGCTCATCCGTCGTTTTTCTCGGAACCGACCAGTCCTGACAATCTTGTGGATTTTGGCTTTGCACAAGCACTACGTGGAATGACCCCGTGACGCATCAGTCGAACTCAACCTGCGAACCAAACAGCACAGGTAGGTTCGGTATTAGGTTCGGACGATTCCGGACGGAGTCGACCCGTGAACCAAACACGCCTTAGTGAATGCAGATTTCCTGTAGTCCAATGTTGCATTGGTAGGTAGACTTATTTTCTTTTATCTGGTAGTAGGTAGAGGAACTCATACGACGGAAGCTTGCTAAAGAGGAAGGAATTGGAAGAATTTGTTCACTTACTCAAGTCTGCCAAAGCATTGCCTATGGAGCCCAAGCCTCCTAAAACTTCATGGTTGGTTCAAGAAAAAGGGAAAAATTTGAGGCTCTTCAAGCATATGCAGTTGATGCATGTGCCGACGAACATAGAAGATTAGCAGGAAATGTAGTATATCAGAAACTTCATGGTTGGTCCACTACCATACACAATATCGTAGTTAAATCTTCAATTTGCTTACAGTACCATGGTCTGTTGAATGTCCAGAAACGAGGAACATAATTTATAATAATTAGCTTAATGAGTATTAATTTGCTCATAAAAGTCTGTAGTCCAAACAATTTTTAATTTATACAATTCTGTATAGAATGAGGTTGTTAAGTTTTCCATGTTTTGATGTTTGTGAAGTTGGTTTTTAATGTAATTGCAGATTCTCAAAGCTATGGGATTCACGAGGACATCATCAGCTGCTCTAAATGTTGGATAGTTCCCTGTGCATGTCAATCTCGACCTTTTCAGGTATGATATCTGACTTCTACCACGTGACTTGATGGTGGCGCCGCAAGGAGAGGGGACGGAGGTCAAAGCTGGAGAGGCCATCCAAAACAAAGTTTACAAATTACAATCGATGAAATGTATTTTTTACCCTATAAATATTTATTTCATGTAGCACGAATGATTATAATAAAAAAAATTCAAATTTCAAATAAATTTTTGTAGCTTCTATAAATATATATATGCGGCTATTTTCTCAGTGCAGTTTCTGAAGAATGGGCCTTTATTGGCACTTAGCAAGCCTAATATGCAGCTTACTACTAGAAAACAATTGTTGGTAGTATTAAGTCGTTCAATTAATCTAATCATGATTAGTCAGCCTTGTAGATGTGTCACTTTCATCGAGGATTGTGACTCGGTAGTTTGGAATCATGAATCCAAAGGCAAATACTTGGTTCAGTCTCGGTATGTGGTGGTGAGTTTGAGAGGTTTTACCCCAATATATACTCCAGAGACTTGGGACATTAGGATCCCCATAGAGTTCAAATTACCCAAGCGTATAACAAGTTTCTGACAAGGGATAATTTAAGTAAAAGGAGACGTGCGGAAGATACTACTTGTTTCTTTTGTTGTGAACATAAGATTGTGCATCATTTATTCTTCTCTTGTTGTCTGGCTAAGAATGTGTGGAATCATTTCGGAGTTCCTAGGGCTCAATATTGGAACAGATTTATGCGAACCTTTAGCTGCTAAGAAAAACATGCTCTTAACAACATATATTCTTCACAAATTCTTTGGAGTTTATGGAAGATGTGTAATGCTTTATGTTTCCAGGGAACGATGTGAAGGTGGTGATAAGAGGAGCTAAGGAGACGTGTTGTTAAAAGCTCCGACTTGGACCAGCTGGAGGCCCTTGAGCGTAGACTCCACAAGAAGCCAGAATTTGTTGGACACAAGCCAACCTGGGAATCCATAGCTTGGGAAAAATGTGAGGATTAGGGTCCAATGCATGGTATAGACACATGCGTGCCGCACGTGCATGTTCACTAGTTTCTAGAAAAGCTCAAAAAAAACTATAGTCGGCTCGATATCCAGCGCTGGTAGGGGATCCAATCCGACGCGCACTTCTCTAGTTCTCAAACTGCTCGTCCGTCCGTCTTGTCTCCTCTCGCCCACTGTTCGCTCCTCTCCTTGCCGCCTCACCAAATCCGCCACACCACGACCCATCGGAGTCCATACTCGGCTACTACCAAGCTGCTTCTGCCGCCTCCCGAAACCCCGCCGCCCCACCAGCCATCTCTTCCACCGTTGTCGATGGCCATCTCGTCGCAAACTACTATTGAGTGGGCCCATGTGGTCAGCGTCTGTAATGGCACATAAGTGCCCGAACCTGTACCGTGTCCGGCAACAACTCTCCTATCAGTAAAACTGCATTGCCAAGGCAGAGGGCTTGCCCTGCTGCCGTCCTCTTTCATACTTCTTCTCGTGCTCACGTCGACGGCGACTTGCCGGCAGCCAAGGGTGTGACAAGTGGTATCGGATTTGACCTATCCTTGGCGTGGGTGACGAGCGCGACGCTCTTCCTCATCGCCCACTACCCGGCACTCCGATGACTCCAGTGGCGGATCCAACAGTCAGACGCACCACCACCATCATCGCAGCCTTCTGCTCTCCCGCAGGTACCGTCTCGATTTCATCACTTCGATCTATAGCTCATAATTCTGGTGGGTAGGTAGATCTCTGTCACATCCTTGAGGTGTTCGACACGAGGTCCCAGAGGTCCCTCCTTTGGGTTGAGTTGGGTCAATGACGGCTTTGGTGTCGCCTACATTGAGATCCACCATCTCCACCATTCTACAATCCCAGATCACCTCGACCAAACCCTACTCCTTCATCCGATTACACCGACATAGTCCATCTACGGCTCGACAAACGACTAGGGGACTACTTCGGCAATCGTGGGTTCGGCAGCGTGAACCATGGTGAGCAACCTCAATTCTGCTCTTTATTCTACATTTGGCACCATTCGGTGAACAATGAGGGTTGTGAGGCACTTGTCCTTGCATAAAATTTTGTAGTTGTTTCGCTAGATTGTGTGTGGTGTGCGGTGGCGTTTGCGGGGGAGTCTCCGCGAACTTGGGTTGCGAGGCACTGTTCTCGTGTTTCCTTGGTTCCGTCTCACTCTGAGGCGGCGGTGCAGGTGACAAGCAACTTTTGGGGAGGGTCAACCTAAACCAGTTGTTTGATTCACTTCTTTGTTCAGATCCTGTCCATTCGTCATCACGGCTCCACCCAAACCATCAAAGCAGACTCAAATTCTGTTGGACACCATGTCCAAGAGTGCTAATGATGAGAAGCAATTCATGGACCAGGTCATGGAACTATCATTTGCTATTTTCAAGAGTCAATGACATTGGTGTGGTTCAGCAACAGCTCAAAACCCAGATGGACATCAGAGGGAAAGCAATGGACAAATACTCTGCAGAATAGCATATGATAGCTCAACAAGTTAAAGCAAATGGTGTAGCCGGCACAGCTGACAATGAGGCATTTTGACAATGAAGATGCTTATGCAGATGATGACTCAGTCCCAATAGTCTTTGAGGAAAAGGAAGAATTTCACAATGTCTTTGCCAAAAACAAGGGACCTATCAAACCTGAATCTTCCAAGACCAAGAAACCACCACAAAGAACAGGCAAGAGAGATGCTTTACCAAGTCAGTCTATGCCCAAGATACAATTCCTAAAATTTGTTGGAACAAAGCCCAAGATTTGGAGGGATAATTGCCAAAGTTACTTTGAACTGTACCAACTGCCAGAAGGCATGTGGATCATTGCTGCTACACTACATTTTGAAGGCAATGCTTCTATGTGGTATCAAGGATACAAACAAAACCACGCATTTGCCAATTGGGCTACCTTTTGTTTAGTGGTCGAGAAGGAATTTGGCTCAGATGATTTCAGATGTGCAATGAATGAACTGTTGGATCTGAAACAGATAGGGATTGTAGAAGAATACACTACAAAGTTCCAAGCTCTTCAGTTTAGTATCACTATGCATAACAATGAATATGACGACATGCTTTTCACACCACAGTATATCAAAGGATTGAAAGAGGAAATCAGAGGCACTTTGGAACCACAAATGCCTTCAACAGTGCAGAAAGCTTCCACTATTGCCAAGATCCAGCAGGGAGTACTTGTAATACCCCTAGTGTTAGTTAGCCTCATAATGCATTCATAATGCATGATCATGGCATGGCAGTACCATAAGCATCGTCATTTCATGTGCATCCTGGCTTGAAACATGACCTTGTAACATTGCAACATTGTAGTTTCTATGTGCTTCCTTTATGTGTTGCTAGGGTTTTTGTATAGATGACATATGTGATGCTATTGTGTGACTTGGGGGCTTGAAAACATCTTTGATATGTTAGTGGAGCAAAATGAGCTAGGGTCTATATTCATGTTTTGACCAAAATCCAATTTGACTAGGTTTGACCCCAGTTTGACCATAGCACTAATCTGCTTTGACCGATTTAAAAGTGGTATCTAGAGACCTTGCATGGAGGTGCACCCTTTACCAAAGTTGTAGCCAATTTATCAAGGAACAAAAGTCCTAATGCTGTAACAGTTTCAAGGTGCTCCACTTTAGGGCTCTGTAGTTACTAATCTAGGCCGAACTAGCTCAAGTCCATATTGACAAAATTGGAGATCTCACGTAGATCTACAAGTTTGCTAATATAACCTATCGCTAAATTGAGCTGGTTTAGGAGTTATTAGGGGGCAAAGTCGTGCTGTCAGTCATCGCGTTTGACTGAATCGGGGAAATCGGTTTCAGCTTTGTCAGAGTTCAGAAGCTCGAATTGAGTTCGATCGTGGCCGGCACCTCGCAGGAAGCTCGTGCCGCGTGGCCAACACGCGTCGACGCCGCACTTTACTCATCTACACGAGATCGCCATGCCACCTGGAGGCCCCAGCTCACTCTCATTCTCGCTTCGCCTCTCCCTTTCTCTTCTCTGCTCTCGGCATAGGAGCACGGGGGCGCTCGTGGCCGCTGCGGCAAGCCGCTGGCTGCACACCATCACCGCCCCGTCGCTCGATGAACCTAGCGCATCCACAGCTTCACAATCGCCTGCGCTATCCCTCGGTCCCTCTTGCTAAGCCAGACGAGCAAGGTGGACCGCATTTCGGCCTCTCCGCCGCCGTCACCGCCTCCGGTGAACCCGTGCTCACGTGGTCAGCCTCCACCGGAACTTGTTCCGCCTCCCCACCTCTCGTTCTCTAGTCTCTAGGTCCCATAGATGGCTGTCCTTAGGTGGTGCCTTTCCTCTCGCCGTGGTTTGTCCGGAACGAGCACGTCCGTCGCCGCCGCAACACCTCACGCGAGGCCAAGCCTCATGGGATGCTCCGCCACCTCGCTAGTAGCTCCAATAGCTTCACCTCGTCATGCTGAATCTGTAGCTGCCCTCGCCTAGGCCAGCCGAACGCTGTGCCGGTCGGCGTGCCACCACCGAGCACCGCCGCCCGCCATTGCCGGCGGTGACCTACCTCGGGCTAACCTCAGCTGTCCCAAGGGACCTCAATCGAATCGCCTGGTGGTGAGGAGTGCAATAGAGAGCTTGGATTCACCGGATTGCTCGCCGCCGACGAGGTTCAGGCCGGCGACCACCGTCCCCTATTTCTGTCCCTATGGCAGCCGGGGCCCGTTTGTCAGCGTGTTCCCTACCCTCCTCTGCTTCCAAAATCTGGCCGCGGGCCGAGCCGCGGGAGTGGGCCGCGCCGGAGTTTTGGGCCATGCAGTCGCATGTGGCTGCGCGCGTCGCGGGCCGCAGAGGTTGCTGGGCCGGCCCGAGTGGGGGGTTGGATTTAGGTTTTGTGAGTTTCTATTTATTCAAATATTTGGTTTATGTGCAAACTTCAAAAATATGTATCTCCTGTTCTAGAGGTCCAAATAAGGTGCTTTAAATTTTGTTGTGCTCTACATAATGTCTAGTTTATTATAAAAATATAATGTGTGCCATGTTTTATGATGAAATAAATAGTTATTATTGCTCTCTTTTCTTCTTGTGGAAAAAAGGAGAAAATGATATCTTTTTTCTGTGAAGCTCCAAATGACATGAAATTTTTATAGTGAATTGCTCATACCATGAATAGCTTATTATTAAATTTTCATGCAATTTGGATGTGGTTTGGTGGAGTTATGTAATTATCTTGTTTGCTTGGATGGATCTTGTGTGAATATTCATAATTTTTTTATAGATCCAGTAAAGGTTAAACTTGGTGAGTGTTGTTCTTATGTTAGAAGGATGCTAGGAAAAATATGAAATCTGTTGTTTGATACTTTTCAATAGGGTTCCTATTTATGCTAGAAATAGACATGCCATCTGTTATTTTTTATATCTCCATATCTGCTTGTCAAAATGAAGCGAAATTTTTATGGTAGCCTCTTGGTAGCATGTAGTTTCCTCTGTAATTTTATTAGAATTTTCTAGTTACATTTTATATGTGATGCCATTTATGCTCATGCACTCTAAATAAATAGAAAAGGGTGATTAGATAAATAATTATGCTAGTGCCATGATTTGATTTGGTGTTACTTAAACATGATCTAACTGTTAGTAAAGTGGGGTAGGTCATTTGTGATGTTCCCAACATTACTTAATATTTAATTGTACAAATCTATCTTTTCTGGACAGAATTGGTGGTTAAGTAAGTTAGGCTATGTTAATGAGGTTTTCATGCTTGGTGATCTATAGCAAAGTTGTTGAGAATTTCATGAACTAGTTACTGGTAAATTTTGGTAGCATTTGGACTTATAGTTTAGAAATGACAGCTGTTCCAAGCTGGGTTCAGTTTTGGAAGTGCTTTCTATCTTTTAGAATAGATTCTGTACATGTGCTATTTTAACTTGGTAAATGATGAAATCATGCTTAGATGTTTATAAATGAAATGTAGAAAATTTCATGAGCTTTCCAGAATGTCCTCTTGCAAGTCATTTGGATTTGTAGAACTCCAGTTGTGAGTTTTCTTAGCTACTGTTGATATTATGTGGTAAATACTAAATTGCTGGAATCTTGTTATGTGTGTGTTTTAACCTTGTGGCACTTAGTGGTTTCTTAGAGGTGTTTAAACGTGTTAATACCACAGAGAAAATTTGCACCTAAGCTTGAAGTGATTTGAATAGAGCACCACATAACTTGGTTTTGTGCTTACGACGTTGCAATGTCATTGCATTCATCTTCACATCATTCATGCACGTCCATAAATCATCATGTCATTTTTGGATGCATACATGAAATTCATTGGATGCATATACATGCAATAGGTGTGCCAAGAATCGTGCTACGAGCGAAGTCCCGCTGGGCGTGGAACCCAAAGTTGAAGTCCGTTCGGGAGCCGGAGGTCCAGTCCGACGAAGCCGGAGAAGACGTGGGAATCGTTCTTGAAGCCGAACCTTGATCTCTCTTCTTTCGGTTAAGGCAAGCCCCGAAGCATTATAAGCCTCCTACTTTCAAAGCAATTATCTATCTATACATGTTATATGTATTGTTGCGTTATGTGATAGGAGTTGGTTGGAAACCCTTGCTGCATTGATAACACTCCTTGTCCAGCAATTCGAACCTTGAATCCTAAGTAGATAGGATCGTATCTATGCTTAGCCCTGCTAAATTAGACCGGTAGAAGTCAGGTGATTTCCTGTCACCTGTGAAATATAGGGCTTTATCAGGTCACGGTTGGCTATATTTGCTATCGTGGAAGTGAACCATGTGTTAATGAAATAAAATGAGACCGGGCGGGATGACGATAGTGAAGCAGTAAGGCATGGAGGTCTTGAGTGTGGATCTATCCCCGTCTGTGTCGATTAAGGACCGAGACCTAGAGCCTTCTATGTCAGTTTGAACGCAGGCCTGACATTTAGATGGTCAGCCTGAGGTTGCCGACCGCGAAGCCTAGTAGCTCAACTCAGGCTGCGAAGTCGAAAAGTGAAAGTCACCTCGGAAGGGAGCCAGAGGGTCCAAGGGCAGGTGAGTTAAAAGTCCTGAGCATCCTAGCCACTGGTATCCCTGAGAACACGGCACTGTTCGGGCCCACCCTGAGTTGTACCAAAGGTTATCTACGGCTGCCTTTAGCGGAGTTTGCCGGGTGAGTGTCAGGAATACCCCCCTCAGCTGAGTTGGAATCGATTCGAGTCGCCGTCTCTCCCGGATAGTGAGAAACTTGACTGGTTATCTCCAGCGTAGGTACACTAATTATAATGATGGTTCGGAATTGATGATAATGATGATGATAGCCTTATTATACCTGCTATGGTTAATATTGTTTGATCCTAATAAAGTGAGTGCTCTAGTACAGGTGCTAATCTAGTTATCAGGTTAATGATGATCAACTTGATTCTTAAGCATATAATGGTTACTTATCTGTATTAAGCTTTTCTGCAAATGAGTCAAGCTAGCCCCACTTATAAGCCTTGCATAATCCTTGGTGTCACCTTATTTCTAGTTTTTGACGGGTAAGTCTAGCTGAGTACCTTCTCGTACTCAGGGTTTATTCCCACCTGTTGCAGGTAGCAGATTCGTACTTGTTGCTGCAAGTATTGTCTTCGCCATGTGGGCGTGAAGACTAGACCATATGGGCATGGTCTCTGTAGTATCTCTTCTGGTATGCTTTTGCAGGATACGACTATGTACTGGCAGTATTGACTCCAACTGGTTTCAGAAATTATGTTGCTTCCGCTAATCTTTACTTTGGTTTTGTAATAAAATTATTTGTACTCCGATGTATGAGATTACTTTTGAACTGTTGTAACAAGTGTTGTGTTATGTTGAATCACTACGATCTGGTTGCTCACAGCTTGGTTTGAAATCCCTCGCGATTTCGTGGACTACCGGAGTTATATGGGCTCAAGTTTGAGAATTTGATCGTTTCGGCGATTGTTTTAGAACTTGTGCTCTTATAATTTGGATTGTTCCGTTACAGTACTAGCTCGCAACAAGGCCAAGTATGCTAGAGATGCCAACTATCAGAAACCTTATAACCCACCTCCAATTGAAGCAAAAGCACCACCGCAACAGAATACTCTGTGGAGAGATAGACAATTGAGAGACTATAGAAAGGTCAATGGTCTCTGTTTTTATTGTGGGGAAAAGTTTGTTCCGGTCATATTGAAACTTGCCCAAAGAGAAACAAACCACAAAACAATGCACTAGTGCTCAACGATCTTGACAGGGAACTGACAGAGGAGGTTCATAATGAGTTAGCTGCAGAAGATACACTTCATGAACAGTTCTGCCAGCTCTCTCTCAATGCCCTCACTAGCACTTGTCACACCCATTTAAAGACCAAATGGAATGCATACTCTTATGTGTGCCCAGAGATCAATCACACATAAGTTAACAAATTATAACAGAAGTATCATCACAAATGTTATTACATCACGATATTTAACACATAGTCTTTACATTAATATAGTGGAAGTAAAAATATAAATCTCTCGTGGTAGCTCCAATCACAGGCACATTGACTGGTTGACTGCAAGTCTAGTAATCTTCAGGGAAGTAGGAGTAGTAGTCACTATTAGCACCATCTGTTACCCATCCGGGATTTTTATCCAAGTAAGAAAAATAAACAAGCGTAAGTACATCTCGTACTCAACAAGTGTAACATGGGGTTCATGAGGCTCAAAGGCATAACATTGGTTTATCAGCATGTAGCTTTTAGTTAGCATAATTTTAGTATATCAATAGCATCAAGATGTCTCAATATAAACAATAAACATATGATCCATGTGAAATGATTGATGAATAGCAAAAACATAACCATTAATAATTATCAACTATTCCATAAGGGTCCAAGGCCACTCGTGACCGTGAGCACGGCTGTTATAACAGTTTTACACTCTGCAGAGGTTGTACCCTTTCACTGTGAGTCGTGTTGCCCATATGCCCGGGTTAATTACTCCCAAAACACTTCCAAGGTGAACAGGCAGGGAAACACTATGAAGTCTTTCAAAGGTTCGTCTAACAAGTTAGGGCCATTAGATTCACTCGGCAAACAGATGTAGAGCCCCCCTTCCAAATGGCACAATAACACGTAGCCTATACACATAAGGACAGAGGCCGCACTATACCCGATTCGTCAAGCCATTCTTACGCCAAAAAGGTTACCACTAACAAGCTAGAAAAGGTCCTTCTATATGACTAAAGCCAGAGCCATATAGCCCCCACAGTTGTACTGTAAATCCCGGATATTCGCTTATAGATGAGTCCTTATGGAGAGTAATTAGAGCATCAAAAATAACCCCATGCTCTAATCCCCTTTAAACATTAATCAAAATCATCTTTTAATGTTTGTTGCATATTCCATTAATCAATTTACATGATCATAGTCCATGTTTAAGCACTAGCCATACTACTCAATCCAATATAATGGGTATCAAGGTATAAGATCAATACTAAGTCATCCTTAACAAGGGAATAGATGCATAATGATATTATTTGCATATTGTGAATAGGACAACAAGGATAATCCCATGCTATATTTGCCTTGCTCAAACTGGTCCTGAAGATCTTGCTCGTAGAAAGACTCTTGATCCCCAACGAATTGCTCACCGTCTATACTCGATCAACAACATCAACAACACACATCCAGAGGCAATCATGCATAAACAAACAAGACTATAATTAGAACAGTACACCAACAGTAAGAAAATAATATAAAAAGTCTTTAAAACGAATCTACAACTCGCTAGGATCACACAGACGCAAAGATCACAAAAAACGGAGCTAAAATGACGAAGTTATGAATTTACGATGATTTCCTATAGAAAAATAAATACTTTAATATAAACTCGAAAATAAATTATCACAAACCTACTGTACAGTACTACCAACATGTAGAGCTCGTAAATATGAACCTAACGCAATTTGAACGGGTCAAATCGGAGTTAAAACGGAGATTCTACGCACAAATTAACATAGTGGCAATTCTGTAAATAAGTGAAAACGTATTTTCTGAAGTTACGCGATCAAAATACGCTTTACGAAAAAGAAAACGTAAACTGAGAATGCACTTTGGACTGCGGGTTAAGAACTTAAAAACTTCAGGGGCTCTTTAGCAAAAGTTCCAGCGAACCGGTATCTTTTAATTCAGGCCGTTAGATTTGAAATGGATGGCTCGGATTGGATCGGAGAGGTCCGGGCGGCGCTCCGGCCGGCAACGGCCCCGACGACGACATCCCGCGGTGGCGCCATGGCCGGAGATGGCATCCCAAGCTATGGTGCACTACCTCGCGAAAGAAAAACACCAGCGAGTAGACTGCATCAACGCGATCTCACCTAGGGCAAAACCGAGGCCGAGGACGAAGCGAGGAGCGCGTGTGGCTTGGAGGGGCGGACGGCTAGGGTGGAGCTTCGACCATGGCCACCTCAGAGCGTTGGAGCTGCGATTTGTGGGCGAATGTGGAGCGGGGAGGTGCGGCGACCCCGTTTTTATAGTTCGGAGGCATCGCTAAAGATAGAAAGGTGAAGATTGAGGAGATGGAATCGGATCGGAGAAGTTTGGAAGGAAGTCGACGCTGCCGTGGGAAGGAAGAAGACGCCTGACGTGCAGGCCCGCGTCGTTAGCGACGGGAAAAGAAGGGAAGCGTGCGAGCGTGCTAGCTGGGCCGGCGGCCGCGGCTCGGCCCAAGAAGGAGCGGGCGCGGGAGGCAGAAGCGGGCCGCGCGCGCTGGGGGAGGCGGGGCGCTGGCGGGCTTTTGGCTAGACCGGGCCAAATTGCGAGAAGAAAAATAAACCCTTTTCTTTTTCTTTTCCAGTTTTTCAAAACCATTTTCCAAAAGATTTTGAAATCCATTTTGAATTTAATTCAAACCACTCAATACAGAATTTCAAATGCAGCAGCATGAATGCTCAATCATGTTTCTACCCTTATATTTGATTTTAAATTTATAAAAATTATTCTTATTCTAAGTTTGCATGCTCACCAAAAATACATAAAAATCATATTTTCCTATTTTTAATTCTTTTAAAATTTTAGGGTGTTACAATTCTACCCCCTTAAGATGAATCTCGTCCCGAGACTCAACTGATGCTTACTCAAACAGTTGCGGGTAGGTTTTCCTCAGATCCTCTTCTCGTTCCCAAGTAGCCTCTTCTGCAGTGTACCGATTCCATTGTACCTTACACATTTTGATTGTTCGACTCCTCGTGACTCTGTCAGTAGTCTCTAAAATTTTAACCGAAAACTCTTCATATGTAAGATCCTCCTTAACAGTGAGTTCCTCTAACGGGATCTGTTCCTCTGGTACTCGCAAATATTTCTTAAGTTGGGACACATGGAACACATCATGTACACCTGCCAAACTCTCGGGTAATTCCAATTGATATGCCACTTCACCACGTCTCTCTATGATCTTAAAAGGTCCAATATATCTTGGTGCCAATTTACCTTTCATGTTGAACCTTTTCACACTCCTCATGGGTGATACTTTCAAGTAAACATAATCCCCTACCTCAAAAGTCAACTCTCTTCTACGAGTATTAGCATAACTTTTCTATCAGGACTGTGCTATTTTCAGATTATCTCTAATCATCCTTACCTTCTTTTCAGCATCCTTGAGTACATCAGGCCCAAACACTTGACTTTCCCCTGTCTGATTCCAGAATAACGGGGTCCTACACTTTCGTCCATACAGAGCCTCAAACGGTGCCATCTGAAGACTCTTCTGATAACTATTGTTATAAGAGAACTCTGCGTAAGGCAAGCTCTTATCCCAGCTAGTACCATATTGTAAAGCACAAGCTCTCAACATATCTTCCAATATCTGATTAATTCTCTCCATTTGACCATCTGTCTGTGGATGGTAAGCTGTACTAAAGTTCAGCTTGGTTCCCAGTGATTCATGTATCTTTTGCCAATAATGAGAGGTAAACTGAGTACCCCGATCAGACACAATTTTCTTATGAACTCCATGTAGACTCATTATTCTTTCCATATACAACTCAGCCAACTTTGTACTACTATATGTAGTCTTTACTGGTAGAAAATGAGCAACCTTAGTCAGACGATCCACTATCACCTAAATTGAATCATATCCTCTCTGAGTCCGTGGCAACCCAACTATAAAATCCATACCAACTTCTTCTCATTTCCACTCGGGTATCTGCATAGGCTGTAACAATCCTGCAGGTCTCTGATGTTGAGCTTTCACCCTTTGACAAGTGTCACACAAAGCAACATATTCAGCAACATCTCTTTTTAAACCACACCACCAATATTTTTCTTTCACATCCAGATACATCTTAGTACTCCTCGGATATATGGAATAAGCTGACTCATGAGCTTCATGTAGAATTGCCCCTCTGATATTCTTATCCTCAGGCACACACAACCTTTTTCCAAACCATAGCGTACCATTATCATCCTTACGGAATCCTAGTGATTTGTCTTTCGCTATGTTCTCCACTATCTCTCTCAACTTTTCATCTTTCAACTGACCCTTGCGGATTTCTTGCTCTAGAGTAGGCTCTAGTACTAATTCGACTGCATTGGTGGTAAACCCTAAGTTCAGATGCTTACATTCAGCGCACAACTCTTTTGGCATAGGCATTACTTGTATTTCATTAGCGTAGCTTTTCCTACTAAGAGCATCAGCAACAACGTTGGCCTTTCCTGGGTGATAATGCACCTCTAGATCATAGTCCTTTATCAACTCCAACCATCTACGCTGTCTCAAGTTCAGATCTGTTTGAGTGAAGATATACTTTAGACTCTTGTGATCAGTGTATATATCACTCTTGTGTCCAATCAAATAATGTCTCCATATCTTTAGTGCATGAACCACTGCAGCTAATTCCAAATCATGGGTAGGGTAATTCAATTCATGCTTCCTCAACTGTCTCGATGCATATGCCACAACTCTACCCTCCTGCATAAGAACACATCCCAAACCCAATCGAGATGCATCACAGTAGATAAAGAAGAGTTTATTCAGATCTGGTAAGACTAAGACTGGTGCAGTAGTCAATCTTTTCTTCAGTTCCTCAAAATTAGCCTGGCACTTCTCAGACCACACAAACTTGGCATTCTTCTCCAATAATGCAGTCATTGGCTTTGCAAGCTTGGAAAATCCCTCTATAAATCTCCTATAATAGCCAGCCAATCCCAAGAAACTACGGATCTCACTTACATTGATGGGTGGCTTCCAGTTCAATACATCTTTCACCTTGCCAGGATCTACTGATATTCCTCCATTTGAGACAATATGACCAAAAAAAGAAACTTCCTTCAACCAAAACTCATATTTACTCCTCTTGGCATATAGTTGGTGTTCTCTGAGCTTTTGCAAGACCAACCTCAAATGTTCAGCATGTTCTTCCTCAGTCTTGGAGGATACCAAAATATCATCAATGAATACCACTACAAACTTGTCCAGATATTCCATGAACACCTTATTCATTAAATACATGAAGTATGCAGGGGCATTAGTCAGACCAAAAGACATCACTGTATACTCATATAAACCATAACGTATGGTAAAAGTTGTCTTTAGTATATCACTGACACGAATCTTCAATTGATGATATCCAGAACGAAGATCAATCTTGGAGAATACACAAGCTCCCCTCAACTGATCAAACAAATCATCAATTCTAGGCAATGGGTACTTATTTTTGATAGTAACCTCATTGAGAGACCGATAATCTACACACATCCTCTGAGTACATCTTTCTTGTCCACAAAAATCACTGGTGCTCCCCACGGTGAAGAACTAGGACCAATAAAACCCTTATCCTGCAACTCCTTAATTTGTTTCTTAAGTTCTTCTTATTCATTTACTCCCATTCTATATGGACGCTTAGCTATGCGTGCAGTTCTAGGTAATAATTCAATAATAAATTCAATATCACGGTCTGGTGGCATACCTGGCAATTCCTCAGGAAACACATCGGGGAACTCCTCCACAACCGGGTCCTCCTGGTTGGCACCATCATTAAGCTGGTTCACTATAGCGGTCTCCTGTTTCTGCACTTTCACCTCAACCTTGATTCTATCTCCCTTTGGCGTTGTCAGCACTACTGATTTATCCTTGCACTGAATCTCTGCTTGTTGTTGCATCATCCAATCCATTCCCAATATAAGATCAATCCCAGCTGTTCTCAGTACTATAGGACTCACTGTAAACTCTACCCCCCTTAAATTGAGACTAATCGGAAGACAGTGATAAGATGCTGGCATGCTTCCACCAGGTGAGTTTACTAATATAGGGTTCTTCATGGCACACAAATGAATTCTATGTATTCTAACAAATGATTGTGATATGAAAGAATGTGATGCTCCAGAATAAAAAAGAACAGTGGCGGAAGTGGAATGGACATCGAACGTACCAAGCATAACTTCTGGCTCCTCCACTGCGTTCTCTTGGGACAAGTGATTCACCCTTCCGGTGTTAGGTGCTAGCTTCTAGTGGCTGCTCTGCCTCTGGGGAGTCTGCTGGTTGGGCTTCTCAGGACAATTGTAGGACAAGTGACCTTCTTTTCCACATCGGAAACACCTGTTGGGGGTACTAGGAGCACTAGTCTTCGTGGGAGTATTATTAGAAGGGCCCTGACGCTGTGCTTGATTTCCATTCTGCTGCGGAGGACGTTGGTTGCCATTCTACGGCTGGAATGGGGGACGTTGCGGGAACTGACCGCGGAAAGGGACCTAACCATGATTCCACTGACCAGAAGGAGGCCTCTGTTGATTGTTCTGCTGAAAACCAGTACGTGGACGAGTGTTGCTACCAGAGGCTTGTCCCTGTAACCTTTTCTTTTAGCATCCATCTCCTTACGCTTGTTATCCACCACGATAGCGCGGTTCACAAGCGTCTGAAAATTAGGATAGGTATTGGACATTAACTGTAATTGTAGCCCATCATGCAATCCCTTCAGGAAGCAGCGCTGCTTATCATTGTCATTAGCTACTTCATGTGGAGCATATTGTGACAATTGAGCAAACTTGTCACGGTACTCAGCTACAGACATTGACCCTTGGGTCAAGTTCCTGAATTCCTCCGCCTTTAGTTCTATCAATCCTTCAGGTATATGATAAGCTCTGAAGTTCTCTCTAAACTCTTGTCAAGTGATTGTGGGAGCATTGGCGGGGCGACCATACTCATACGATTCCCATCAATCCTGAGCTTCTCCCTAGAGTTGTCCAGAAGCAAACAACACCTTCTGCCGGTCATCACATTGTGCAATATTAAGCTGCTTCTCCATAGCATGAAGCCAATCATCGGCTTCCAAAGGATCAGCGGCATGTGTGAACACTGGGGGATGACCCTTTAAAAATTCACCACGCTTATCACGTGGTTGAGCCCCAGCAACTGGCTGATTTTGCTGATTCTGCACCAGTTGTTGCATAAGCTGCGTCTGCACTGCCAACAGTTGCTCAATAGTTGGTGGCGGTGGTGGTGGTGGATTTGGGGGAACACTTCCATGACCCCTGCCTCTTCCTCTTCCGGCCATCTGCCATCCATAAAAATGCAAACTTTAAGAATTTCATGTTATCAACCACTTATAAGATAAAGAATGAGATCTGAAAGTTTTCTGGACGAGTAGCTATATTGACAGTTCAGTATTTCAATCATATCTCGAGCTACAGAAGTCCAAAAGAGGCGTGCTTTATATGGTTGGAAAGCTTATGAAATTATCCACAACTTTTATTCAGACCTTAAGATCAGATTCTGTCGTTAAGTTAATGAAAAATAAGGAGTAACAGAAACTGTTCCAGATTTCAGACTGTGCAGAAACTTTAACTTGTGACAATTATATCTCTCGAACTAGATCAGATAAAAAGATGATTCCAATGGCATTTGAAAAATGCTTAAGTCTAGTTTCTCTCATAAAAATTTCATAAATATTGCACAAACCGTTTTTGAACCATAGCAGAAACATTGCAGACTGCTCAAGAAAACAGCAAGGACAGAAACGTGATAATACCAAACCCAACTATTATTCCCTTGACTATTAAACTTATTATTCTTAAAAATGGAACTTGTAGACATGCCTACAAGCCTCAACACTCAAAACAAAAATCCAACTCACACATAAGCATAGTAATAAAGCAACTAACACACCAAAGTTCAAACCACACGACAGACTCGATGACTCAACTGACGTTACTAAGAACGTTTTTATTACATAAAGGACTCCTATTTCCTAAGGACGTGGCTCATGCTCTAATGTCTCATAAATCTTGGCCATGCCTTGGTTTGCTCGGAGTTCATCAATGGTTGCCTGGCACCTCTTGATGGTCTTCCCTTGTGCCTTCACCATCTCCTCTAACTGCAGCTTCCTCTCCATCATATCATAGACAAGGTTCACCATCACCCGAGGTAGTGGTTCTAGCTGCACTGGATCCGTCATAGCCCATCCAAGGTCGGGGTGTGCATGAGGGAAGTAGCGATGAATGTCATGCTTCATGCTGTTAAAGCGAAGGTAGCGGAGGCCCATACATGCTTCAAAAACGGCATCTTCAATGCTATCCTTCATGGTAGCTCGACGACCCATGTGAGAAAACATCTTGTCCAGCTGGTACGCCCCTTTTTCTTGTTTATGTGTAAAAATACTCGCCCTTGCCTTCCAGTATGTGTCCTCCAGCGGATGAGTGTACTCCCAGCAGACGTACTCCACAGCTGCATGCCAATCAGTTAAGTAGGCAGTGAGAATCCCCACAAGTCGAAGATGAGAGACAGCATTCCCTTCATTCTTGTGGTAGATCTTCACAGTCCACCCCATTGGAGGAGGTGGCACATCTCCAGCAGCTTCATGATGCGGTGGAGACGGGGGTTGCCCTCCTTCATTAGCCTCCTCCTCTTCATCATCTTCAATCTCAATGATCTCCGGATCTTCTTCAGGCTCGGGCTCTTCCTGGGGAGGTGCTGGTGCTTGGATTGGTGCTTCAGGGGCCTGCTCCTATTCCTAGGGTGCTTGCTCTTGTGGCTCTTCAGGTGCAAACAAAGCACGAGGTGGGTAGTATCCTCCAGAGCTGATGCGGGCAGTCTTACGGCCACGAACCATCTACAGAATTTTTAGATGTAGTTAGAATAGAGGCAAAATTTCGTAATAGAATGAGACATAAGAAGCATAAAAAATTTATCAAATAACAAGAGCAAGATAATAAGCATAAAAATAGTGTAAAGAAGATACTAAATCGACCATTTCTAGCTAGGCTTGCGTCCTACAGTCAACAAAAGCTCTGATACCAATTTGTCACACCCATTTAAAGACCAAATGGAATGCATACTCTTATGTGTGCCCAGAGATCAATCACACATAAGTTAACAAATTATAACGGAAGTATCATCACAAATGTTATTACATCACGATATTTAACACATAGTCTTTACACAACTATAGCGGAAGTAAAAATATGAATCTCTCGTGGTAGCTCCAATCACAGGCACATTGACTAGTTGACTGCAAGTCTAGTAATCTTTAGGGAAGCAGGAGTAGTAGTCACTATTAGCACCATCTGTTACCCATCCGAGATTTTTATCCAAGTAAGAAAAATAAACAAGCGTAAGTACATCTCGTACTCAACAAGTGTAACATGGGGTTCATGAGGCTCAAAGGCATAACATTGGTTTATCAGCATGTAGCTTTTAGTTAGCATAATTTTAACATATCAATAGCATCAAGATGTCTCAATATAAACAATAAACATATGATCCATGTGAAATGATTGATGAATAGCAAAAACATAACCATTAATAATTATCAACTATTCCATAAGGGTCCAAGGTCACTCATGACCATGAGCACGGCTGTTATAACAGTTTTACACTCTGCAGAGGTTGTACACTTTCACTGTGAGTTGTGTTGCCCATATGCCCGGGTTAATTACTCCCAAAACACTCCCAAGGTGAGAAAGCAGGGAAACACTATGAAGTCTTTCAAAGGTTCGTCTAACAAGTAGGGCTATTAGATTCACTCAGCAAACATATGTAGAGCCCCCCTTCCAAATGGCACAATAACACGCAGCCTATACACATAAGGACAGAGGCCGCACTATACCCGATTCGTCAAGCCATTCTTACGTCAAAAAGGTTACCACTAACAAGCTAGAAAAGGTCCTTCTATATGACTAAAGCCAGAGCCATATAACCCCACAGTTGTACTGTAAATCCCGGATGTTCGCTTATCGATGAGTCCTTATGGAGAGTAATTAGAGCATAAAAAATAACCCCATGCTCTAATCCCCTTTAAACATTAATCAAAATCATCTTTTAATGTTTGTTGCATATTCCATTAATCAATTTACATGATCATAGTCCATGTTTAAGCACTAGCCATACTACTCAATGCAATATAATGGGTATCAAGGTATAAGATCAACACCAAGTCATCCTTAACAAGGGAATAGATGCATAATGATATTATTTGCATATTGTGAATAGGACAACAAGGATAATCTCATGCTATACTTGTCTTGCTCAAACTGGTCCTGAAGATCTTGCTCGCAGAAAGACTCTTGATCCCCAACGAATTGCTCACCGTCTATACTCGATCAACAACAGCAACAACACACACCCAGAGGCAATCATGCATAAACAAACAAGAATATAATTAGAATAGTACACCAATAGTTAGAAAATAATATAAAAAGTCTTTAAAACGAATCTATAACTCGCTAGGATCACACAGACGCAAAGATCACGAAAAACGGAGCTAAAATGACGAAGTTATGAATTTACGATGATTTCCTATAGAAAAATAAATACTTTAATATAAACTCGAAAATAAATTATCACAAACCTACTGTAC
Organism: Saccharum spontaneum; assembly: GCA_022457205.1. Lineage (NCBI taxonomy): Eukaryota > Viridiplantae > Streptophyta > Magnoliopsida > Poales > Poaceae > Saccharum > Saccharum spontaneum. Next base: position 13,109,501 of record CM039609.1, on the reverse strand, counting down.
AGTACTACCAACATGTAGTGCTCGCAAATATGAACCTAACACAATTTGAACGGGTCAAATCGGAGTTAAAACGGAGATTCTACGCACAAATTAACATAATGGTAATTCTGTAAATAAGTGAAAACGTATTTTCTGAAGTTACGCGATCAAAATACGCTTTACAAAAAAGAAAACGTAAACTGAGAATGCGCTTCGGACTGCGGATTAAGAACTTAAAAACTTCAGGGGCTCTTTAGCAAAAGTTCCAGCGAACCGGTATCTTTTAATTCAGGCCGTTGGATTTGAAATGGATGGCTCGAATTGGATCGGGGAGGTCCGGGCGGTGCTCCGGCCGGCAACGGCCCCGACGGCGACATCCCGCGGCGGCGCCATGGCCGGAGATGGCTATCCCGAGCTACGGTGCACTACCTCGCGAAAGAAAAACACCAGCGGGTAGAGTGCATCAACGCGATCTCACCTAGGGCAAAACCGAGGCCGATGATGAAGCGAGGAGCGCGTGCGGCTCGGAGGGGCGGACGGCTAGGGCGGAGCTTCGACCGTGGCCACCTCAGAGCGTTGGAGCTGCGATTTGTGGACGAATGTGCAGCGGGGAGGTGCGGCGACCCCGTTTTTATAGTCCGGAGGAATCGCTAGAGATAGAAAGGTGAAGATTGGGGAGATGGAATCGGATCGGAGAAGTTTGGAAGGAAACCGACGCTGCCGTGGGAAATAAGAAGACGCCTGACATGCGGGCCCGCGTCGTCAGCGACGGGAAAAGAAGGGAAGCACGCGGGCGTGGGAGGCAGAAGCGGGCCGCGCGCGCTAGGGGAGGCGGGGCGCTGGCGGGCTTTTGGCTGGACCGGGCCGAATTCCGAGAAGAAAAATAAACCCTTTCCTTTTTCTTTTCTAGTTTTTCATAACCATTTTCCAAAAGATTTTGAAATCCATTTTGAATTTAATTCAAACCACTCAATACAGAATTTCAAATGCAGCAGCATGAATGCTCAATCATGTTTCTACCCTTATATTTGATTTTAAATTTATAAAAATTATTATTATTCTAAGTTTGCATGCTCACCAAAAATACATAAAAATCATATTTTTTCTATTTTTAATTCTTTCAAAATTTTAGGGTGTTACAACACTAATAGTACCAACTCATCAGATTAAAGGCTAGAGTTCAAGATAAAGTAATGCTGATCCTCATTGAGAGTGGCAATTCCCACAGTTTCCTTAGCTCCCAATTTGTGGAAATGGCTAAACTGCCAAAGTTGACCAATGGTGAATGCATTATCACTGATAGGAAAGTTCCCAACCTACAGTGGTACTGCTAGGGCCACACCTTGAGCAATGAGATGGTGGTATTGGACATGAATCCCTATGATGCAATTTTGGGCTTTGATTGGTTACAAGCTCACAGCCCTATGCAGTGTGACTACGAGCATGAGACACTAGAATTCACTGAACCCGGTAATTTGGTGAAGCTTCAAGGACTACAAGATATACCACTCCAATTGACCTCCATCTCTGCAACCAAGGTATATAACTCTGCAAAAGGGAATGATATTTGGGCTTTTGTGCTACTGGATTATGTCTCTGAACACTTGCCACATACCACTATGGAGTCAGTAATGCAGTCAGACACCGTACACAATCTACTTAGATCTTACAATGATGTATTCACATATCCTAAAACCTTGCCTCCACAGAGAACATATGACCACCATATCCCTGGTGCTAGGATCGATACCCATCAATTCAAAACCATACCATTATTCCCCACACCACAAGACTGAAATAGAGAGGCAGGTGCAGGAGCGGTTATAGGCAGGCCTCATAGCACATAGCCATAGCCCATTTGCTTCTCCAGTTTTGCTGGTAAAGAAAAGGATGGCTCTTGGCGGTTTTGTGTGGATTACAGGAAACTAAATGACATCACCATTAAGAATAGGTTTCCAATGCCTATAATTCAAGAAATTTTAGATGAATTATCTGGAGCTAAGTTCTTCATAAAATTGGATCTAAGATCTGGGTATCATCAGGTTAGGATGCACCCTAAGGATGAACACAAAACTGTATTCAAGACACATCAAAGGCATTTATCAATTCAAAGTGATGCCTTTTGGCCTCACAAATGCTCCTGCCACCTTCCAGTGTATCATGAATCACATCTTGCAACCTTTTTTCAGAAAATTTGTCTTGGTATTTCTGGATGATATACTGATTTATAGTCAATCCATGGAAGAACATATTCACCATCTCAAACAAGTTCTAGATATACTCAGAAAACATTAGTTCTATTTGAAGGAAAGCAAATGTTCATTTGCACAGTCCAGTCTAGAGTATTTGAGCCACATTATATCAGCTGAAGGGGTGTCTACAAATACTACCAAGATTGAGGCCATGCTCCACTGGCCTGTGCCCACCTCTATGACTGAGCTCAGAGCCTTTTTAGGTCTGATAAGGTATTATAGAAGATTTGTCAAAGGGTACGGTACAATGACAGAGCCTCTCACCAAGTTGCTCAAGTTGAAACAGTTCAGTTGGCCCAGTGAAGCACAAGAAGCTTTTGATAATATTAAAGTGGCAATGACAAAAACACCAGTGCTAGCCTTACCCAATTTCCAAGATGTTTTCACTATAGAAACAAATGCCTACCAAGATGGTATTGGAGTTGTACTCATGCAGCAAGGTAGACCCATTGCATACCTCAGTAAATCATTAGGTGAGAAGCACAAGACATTGTCCATTGATGAGAAGGAATTTCTAGCACTGATTATGGCAGTAGAGAGATGGAGGCACTACTTACAATGGCAGGAATTCATTATCATCACTGATCATAAATCTTTGGCATACCTCAATGAGCAAAATCTTCATTTAGATATGCAGAGAAAAGCTATGACAAGGTTGATGGGCCTGCAATTTAAAGTTTATAGGAAAGGTAAGAAAAATGTGGTAGCCGATGCCTTATCTAGAGCTGCACATCTGATGGCCTTGCAGACAGTATCCTCTGTCCAACCAGCATGGGTGCAAGAAGTGTTAAATTCTTATTCTACAGACTCCCAGGCACAACAGTTACTCAGAAGATTAGCCATCTCTAGCCCTAATTCTCAAGGATACGGTCTGGACAAAGGTCTTATCAGGCACCAAGACAAAGTATGAATAGGGCAAAATTTAGCCTTACAAACCAAGCTTATTGCTGCTTTTCACTCAAGCACAATTGGAGGCCATTCAAGAACAACAGCTACATACTATAGACTAAAGAAGCATTTTGCATGGATAGGAATGAAACAAGATGTGGATGCATTCATTAAATAGTGTTCAATCTGTCAACATGCCAAACATCAGAACACACACCCAATGGGTTTGCTTCAACCACTTCCCATCCCTGAAGGTGTGTGGAGGGATCTATCAATGGATTTCATTGAAGGCTTACCAAAGTCAGAAGGTTATAGTGTGATATTGGTTGTGATGGACAGACTAACCAAATTTTCACATTTCCTGCCAGTGAAGCACCCTTACACTGCGAGCTCCATTGCACAACTTTTCATGGATAATGTGGTTAAGTTGCATGGGCTACCAAGTTCCATTGTCACTGACAGGGATACTACCTTCCTCAGTTATTTCTGGAAGGAGTTGTTCAAGCTTTTATAGAGTCAACCTGTAATTAAGCACAGCATATCATCCACAAACGGATGGACAAACGGAGAGGGTCAATCAATGCCTCAAAATGTACCTCATATGTGCTTCCCAAGATGCTCCCAAGACTTGGAAATCATGGCTATCTTTGGCCGAGCTGTGGTAGAATTCGTCCTTCCATACTGCATTGGGTTGTTATCCTTTTAAGGCCTTATACGGATATGAACCCAATGTGGGGGCTGTTCCTCAAGTTCCATCATCAACTTCTGATACAGTGGCAGATATCATTGCCAACAGAGAACTTCACCTTTAGGCCCTGAAGAACAATCTTGCAAGAGCTCAGAATAGGATGAAATTGCTTGCTGACAAGAAACGCACTGGTTTTTAGTCCTCAGCGGGTGACAGTGTGCTGCTAAAGCTACAACCCTACACACAGTCTTCTGTGGCCAATAGACCCTTTCCAAAACTGGCATTCAAATATTTTGGTCCCTACAAAGTTCTAGAACGAATCGGGTGCATGGCCTACTGTCCGGACTTGCCAGATGGCTCTCTAATACACCCAGTTTTTCACATTTCTCAACTGAAGCCTTTTGTTGCTGATTATTCTCCAGTCTATGATACTTTGCTAGTAACTACAGACCTGGAAGCTACCATTCTACAAGTCAAGGTCACATGGTCGGGACTTCCTTCATCAGTGTCTACATGGGAAGACTACAACGTGCTTAAGCAGCGGTTCCCGAAGGCTCCAGCTTGGGGACAAGCTGCAACTCAAGGAGCGGGAGGTGTCGGGCCTGACGACATGCAGTGAAGACGAAGATCAAGGATGGAAGGCGTTAGCGTCATGGGATGGCGTATTATCTGTTTTACGTTTTATATAAGCAAACTACTGTCGAGTGGGCCAGTGTGGTCAGCGTATGTAATGGCACATAAGTGCTCGAACCTGTGCCGTGTCTGGCAACAACTCTCCTATCAGTAAAACTGCGTCGCCAAGGCAGAGGGCTTGCCCTGCCGGCGTCCTTGTTCCGTACTTGTTCTCGTGCTCGGCGGCGACTCGCCGGCGGCCAAGGGTGTGACAATTGTTTGCTGCTGTCTGCCATCTCACAATGCTACGCGGGGTTGAAGGTAAGATGTTAGTCTGCTACTCTCATATTCTTTCTATTCTTTTTGTATGGGAAATTTCTGAGGTAAATTGTGCTGTGTGTATGCCAGATGGAAAGGGAAAGCATGGTCTGATTCTGATGCATGATTGATCTCTCACCCTCAAATAATAAATCTTCAACTAGTTGGTAAGTTCTTTCTGAGGCTGATGCAGAATAGTGCTGGCTAGATGTCATATTTACTATGTGAGGACACAGTAATCAGTCATCAGGGGCTAGCTACCAATGACTGGCTGTTTCTCTCCAGAACCGTCAATCGGCCATCCAAGGGACATCAACAAATGTCATCAAATTAGCGCCTAAGCACGCTTAGACTACCCGCACTCATGAACCTCTATATTTATCCTCTATACGTCCTAGTCAGCAAGATTCTCTCCTCTATACTCAATTCTCCCGCATCCATCCATCCTCTATATCATCCTCTATCCACTCTATTTACTATAGGACCCACTTGTCGCTTTATCTAAATATATCCATGTGTAATCTAGTTTTGAAGGATTTATTGAGACGAATTTAATGGTGCAATCGAAATTTAATTTGGATTTTTAGTTTGTGATTTATAGCATTTTTTCTCTTTGTTTAACTAGTGGAGCCTGCCACTATTGAGTATGGAGTAAGCACAGTACCACTCTAAATATAGAGTGTGAGAAAGGATAGAGTATCATTTTAGAGTATCCAGTGCAGCAGTTTTTACTCTATATTCATACTCTAAAATTTTAGAGTATCGTTTTAGAGTATCCACTGCGGATAGTCTTACCTCGTAATTGCATTAGCATCTCCAAGAGTTTGCTAAATCAATTTGACATCCATCTAGTTTTGGCAAAACAGGAAAAATTGTGCTCCAACAGTTTGGCATCCAACTTGGCAAATTTTAGCAACTTGGCAAATCTCCCCTCTCCACGCGCATATTTGCGCGCTGAGCACGAGCGCGCATCCGGCTTCACGTGCGGGGCTCTTCGTTTCTTAGCGGGGCTCTTCGTTCGCTTAACGGGGCTCTTCGTTTCTTAGAGCATCTCCAAGCGTTTGCCAAATGAGGTTGGCATCCTTTCAATTTTGGCAAAATGAGAAAATTTGGGGTCCAACAGCTTGGCAAATGAGGTTGGCATTCTTGACAACTTGCCATCCACTGGCCTCGCACGCGCAAATATGCGCGCGCGGAGCGGACTTGGCATCCGTACGTACGAGAGAGGTGGAAGGGCACAAACATAATTTTGTTTCTCTCTCAGGGTTCCTGATGTAAGTTTTTAAGAGGTGGAAGGGCATAAACATAATTTTGTTTCTCTCTCAGAGTTCCTGATGTAAGTTAGATCTGGGTTTGGCAAGTGAATTATACCAAACTTTTGGAGAGAGACTGTTTTTTTACTTGACATATAGTTTTGCGAGTTGGTAAATCTTGTGATTTGCTAAGTAGAATTTGGCAAATTCTTGGAGATGCTCTTAGCGGGGCTCTTCGTTCGCTTAGCGAGCCTCTTCTTATTTTACCAAGTCCAAATGGCAAACTCTTGGAGAGAGTCTGTTTTTTCACTTGTCATATATTTTAGCAAGTTGCCAAATCATGATATTTGCCAAGTTAATTTTGGCAACTCATGTAGATGCTTAGTACTAAACTTACTTTTGGTCTGTAACTTATTCCCCACCGAGTCGTGTACTTAGGCTGGGGAGAGCTGCTATCTGAGACATCACGAATATGATTGAACCCTCTTCTTAGCAGTAGTTGTAGAGGCCGCCGTCGCCATGGAGATCCATGTACTGCTATTTCCAATAGAATTTCAGCTGCTGCCGTGAGATTCTGGGTTCTGAATTCGTATGTTCGTGCTTTTTCTTTGAATCCTTCTTCACTCCTCACAATTGGTATCCAAAGCCACATGTTCTTGGCCAAAATTTTCTCATCCCACCCAAATTCTTCTAGTCCACAGCCAGGCAAGCAGATCGTGTCCGATTGGTGAGGTGTGAGGTGGTTACGGCTCTCCCATGTGAAATCCCCACCCTCCCACCCCGATTCGTGCGCAAAACCCATTTTCCCCCTTCATTAGCAGCAGCTCCATGAACAGCTAGGGTTGCAGAGCAGCTGTCTCTGTGTAAAATTCCGAGTGCTGTGATTGGACCAGACCTGCGGTGGCGACGGTGTGAACCACTCTTCGAGGAGGGTTGCAAGGCAGGTCCTTGCGTAAAATTCCGTGCTCGAATCCGTGGTTCTGGTGGCGGTAGACCACTCTTGCGGATCAATTGGAGAGGGCTCTGCCTGAACCGAATCCATAAGACCCGAAGATGGGGACAACAGGTGATTCTCATGAGGCCACACCTTTTGCAACAGCTCAAGAAGTTGGTGGCATACGATGAACTCTTGACAAAACTTCATGAAGCACAAGAAGAACATAACAAGATGCTGCAGAATACTGTGGACCAAGTAATGGGCTACTTGAGCCAAGTTACTGGACACTCAGGGAGCTCTCCTATGGAAGGCAAAGGCTCCAATTTTGCTGGTAAAGCTGTAACCACACCACACCCGCACACTTCCAATGTTTGGCAAGCAGTATTACACCCCACCTCGTCATAGAGCTCAAGCACAATTATTTCAGCAATCAGGGGATCTCAATAGTAGACATGCCCAACACAACCATTTTGATCCTTACCACTGGTCCACTCAAACTCAATTTCCAACCCATCAGCTTTCCGCTTATGAAACCTATGATCCCTATTCAGATTGGGAGCAACATCCTTGGAATATTTCTGAATTTGAGGACATCCCAGAACCAACTCAACATCCACACCCAGGAGACAAAAACAGCAAACCTGTTAACCCCACACACCATTTTGACAACACCAAGCCCCACACAGTTGAACCACCACAATCCCACATTCCTAAACCACCATCAGAGCCACAATTTAATACCAATTACCAAGAGCCCCATTACACAGCCTACATCAATGCCCAACACAAAGCTGTAGCTCGTGGTCCAAAGCTCAATTTTCCTGAGTTTGAAGGAGACGATCTAGAAGGATGGATAAGAAAAGCTGATAAGTACTTTGAAATGGTGGGTGTCCCTAATGAGGATAGAGTAAAGATTGTTGTTATGTATGTGAAGGGATGGGCTGAATATTGGTGGAGAGGTACAGGTTGCAATGCAAATATTATACCCTGGCACCAGTTTGTCAGAATGCTGGAAGATCGGTTCTATGACAGATCAGCTTATGAAGTGATCGGAGAATTTCACAACCTCAAGCAAACAGGTTCAGTTAATGAATATGTGGACAAGTTTGAAGAATTAGTGGGTTTGGTTAGAAGGAACAATCCCACCCTTCCTGAAGAATACTTCATTTGTAGCTTTGTGTCAGGTCTAAAAGGATACATTCAACACCATCTCCAATTTCATAGGCCAGCAGCTTTGACACAGGCTTACTGGTTTGCTAAAAGACTAGAGCAAGCAAATCCATTCCCACCAAAATATAATACCTTCAAGGTTGTAGCCAAACCACAAAAGCCTTGTACCAAAGAGACTGATCAGAAAACTACACCCAACCCAACAATTGCTGAACTCAAGGCTGAAGGTAATTGGAACCTTGGGTTCCTGGCCATGCCAAGATATGCAAAGACAAGCAACTTTATTCTGTCATAATGATGGAAATGACATGGGTCACGAAGAAGTCACTGTGGTAGAAGAAGGGGTTCTATCTGACAATGAAAATTAGGATACTGACACAATTCCTACAGTCCAAATAACTATGCATGCCTTAACTGGATCCAACCCATCCTCTCATACATTTACTCTACAACTTCATATTGGTGACAAAATTGCAGTTGCACTGGTGGATAGTGGCAGTGATTTTTCTTTCATCAACGCCAAGTTTGCTGTCAAGGCTCATTGTACACTATCTACGGTTCCTCAAATCCAAGTGGCAACAGCTAATGGAAAACCTGGCAACAGCTAATGGTAAACCCATGACCAATCAGACAGCTTGCCTATCTTGCCGATACACAATTCAAGGCCACACATTCACTACAGACTTCAGACTCCTAGAAGTTCAGGGATATGACATCATCTTAATGGCTGATTGGATTTACAAACATAGTCCTGTTGGTTTCAACCTGCAAACAAGACAATTTTCTATCACTAAGGATAGCAACAAGCTAATCACATTTTTGGATGAAAGTATTCCTGATAACATTCTGTTAATTGGGACACGAAAATTATGCCAGCTCTTAAAGACAGTTGGTGCAGTCATGGTCCTCTCTTCTGGTGAAAGCATGTCTCATGCCAACCTCAGATACCTCAAATGGTTCAGTCTCTTCTAACAGAGTACAAAGATGTCTTTGCCGAACCAAATTTGATACCTCCCCAAAGATCTATTGATCATGGATCATGCTATTCAGCTGGTGGATGAGACTCAAGTAGTCCATCAGAGACCATACAGACTGCCTCACTATCAAAAGGACACCTTAGAGGCTTTGATCAAGCAAATGTTGCAGGCACAAATTATCCAGCCTAGCATGAGTCCCTACTCATCACCTGTCATATTGGTCAAGAAAAAAGATGGCTCTTGGAGAATGTGCATCGATTACCGTAAGCTCCATTCCATTACAGTTAAAAACAAGTATCCCATTTCAATCATTGAAGATTTGTTGGATGAACTATTTGGTGCCAAAGTCTTCTCAAAGATCGATTTGCGTTCTGGCTATCATCAGATACGCATGAATCCCAAGGACATTCAGAAGACTGCCTTCTCCACTCATATGGGCCACTATGAATTTCTAGTGATGCCATTTGGTTTGACAAACGCACCAGCCACATTTCAGTCCCTCATGAACACTGTGTTAGCAGAGGTGTTAAGGAAGTTTGCACTGGTCTTTTTCAATGACATCCTGATATACAGTTCTGATGCTCAACAACATATCCTACATCTAAGAACAGTCCTAGACATTCTTAGACAACACAACCTCTATGCAAAACTTAGCAAATACAGTTTCATGCAGTTGGAGGTGGAATGTTTGGGCCATATAATTAGTGGAGATGGAGTCACTACAGATCCTTCTAAAATAATTACAATTCAACGGTGGCCTACTCCTGAAAATGCTACTCAACTGAGATCATTCTTAGGCCTCACTGGATATTACTGGCGGTTTATCAAGGGATATGGGGTAATATGCAGGCCACTATTTGATGCCCTAAAAAAGAATGCATTTGACTGGACTCCTCAACAGCAACAGGCTTTTCAACAACTCAAAAAGATATGTCACCCCCACCAGTACTGGCACTACCAAACTTCACTCAACCCTTTATGTTGGAAGCAGATGCTAGTGGAAATGCCATAGGAGCAGCACTAATGCAGAATGGCAAGCCAATATCATTCATGAGTAGGATATTGGGGATTAAAGCTTCAGCTATGTCTACCTATGAGAAAGAAGCCCTAGCAATATTGGAAGGTTTAAAAAAATGGAAGCACTATGTTGCTAGTTCTTCACTGATCATCAGAACAGATCAGCAAAGTCTGAAATATATTCAGGAACAACGACTTGTGGAAGGCATCCAACATAAATTACTTGTCAAATTGTTGGGATACGACTACAAAGTGGAATACAAAAAAGGGATAGACAGTACAGTACACCACTTTCAAAAATGGCCTACTTAGAGTCAAAGGCAACCTCTTAGTTGGAACAAATGGTCCTCTAAGACAGCAACTACTTGAAGCATTTCGCCAATCTGCCTTGGGGGGACATTCTGGGGAGAGAGCGACTTACCATAGACTCAAATTAGTCTTTTATTGGCCGCAAATGAAGCACCATGTTAAGCAACATGTTCAAGAATGTCCAGTGTGCCAAAAGAACAAGTCTGAAAATGTACCATACCCCGGTTTACTACAACCTCTCCCTATACCTGACATGGCTTGGACACACATCTCTATGGATTTTATAGAAGGCCTTCCTAAATCAAACAGCAAAGACGTAATATTGGCAGTGGTCGACAAACTCACCAAATATGCACATTTCCTCACCCTCACCCATTCGCGGTGCAAGATGTCATTCAACAATTTATGGACAATATCATCAAACTTCACGGTGCACCTACTGTCATTGTCACCGACAGAGATAGGATATTCACCAGCAGCTTATGGCAATCTTTGTTCAAAGCTATGAAAGTTTCATTGAATTTCAGCAGCATACCATCCTGCAAACGGATGGGCAGACTGAGAGGGTTAACCAGTGGAAAATTATCTTAGATGCATGTGCTTCACAACTCCAAAAAAGATGGTTCTACTGGCTTTCTATGGCTGAATGGTGGTACAATACCTCATACCACACCTCCTTGAACATGACACCGTTCCAAGCTCTTTACGGATTTCCTCCTCCTATGATTGCAGAAGTAGTACTGCCGGACTGCCCTGATGATAATGTCAAAGAAATGCTCCAAAATAGGCAATTGGCTACACAGTTGATTAAGGACAACCTTCACAAAGCTCAATCCAGAATTAAGCATCAAGCGGACAAACATAGAAAAGAGAGAATTTGATGTTAGCATGATGGTCTACCTCAAACTGCAGCCATACCGCCATACTTCACTGAGTATACACAAATCCCTGAAACTCCATTCCAAGTACTATGGCCCATTCAGAATACTAGAACGAATTGGAAAAGTTGCTTACAAACTATTGCTTCCGAAAGGCTGTCAACTGCATCCTGTGTTTCATGTGAGCCAGCTCAAGAAACACCTTGGTCCTCATGCTGTCCCAACACCAGATCTCCCGCTCATTGACGCCAAAGGTAACATCAAGGTGGCTCCAGTGGCTATATTAGATCGACGCATGATACCTTGCAACAATGAGCCCATTGTCCAATGCCTCATTCATTGGCAGAACTTACCAGCATCAGAAGCAACTTGGGAAGATGCTCAATTCATCCGCAAGATCTTTCCTTCCTTTCATACTTGAGGACAAGGATGTTAAGAGGGGGGGGGGGGGGGGGGGGCGTCGCGCGGTGTGGCATTGTCAGGATACCAGGTAATCAGTCTTCAGGGGCTACCTACCAATGACTTGCTGTTTCTCTCCAGAACTGTCAATTGGCCATCCAAGGGACATCAACAAATGTCATCAAATTAGTGCCTAAGCACGCTTACCTTGTAATTGCATTAGTACTAAACTTACTTTGATCTGTAACTTATTCCCCACCGAGCCGTGTACTTAGGCTGGGGAGAGCTATCTGAGACATCACGAATATGATTGAACCCCTCTTCTTAGCAGTAGTTGTAGAGGTCGCCGTCGCCATGGCGAGCTAGGGGATCCATGTACTGCTATTTCCAATAGAATTTCAGCTGCTGCCGTGATATTCTGGGTTCTGAATTCGTGTGTTTGTGCTTTTTCTTTGAATCGTTCTTCACTCCTCACATACTAGTGGTAGATGAGGCTGATGCCAACGGTTTTTACTAGTGGCAGATGGGACGATTGAGTGGTCTTCTTATGTCTGCCACATAGATATTAGTGTAATAGTGTGTGAATGCAATTAATTAGCATCAGCTCTGTTTCAACAGTTAAGTATGCAGCTCTATACTTCAACAGTTCAGCCATAGCTTCTTTTTCTTCTTTGATATGGTGTACTGTGCTCTAAATTTAGGTTGTAAATACTTGGATTTCCATGAGTCTAGGTCAGGAGCGACTGCTCAATACTTTCAAGATGGCATTAGCAACAGTAGAAGACATGTAGATAGAACAGGATAATGGGTGATTACTACCTGCTTTCAGTTTGGGACACTATAGTTAGCTTCTATGAAACCAATATTCTTTTGGCAGACGGTTGTCATTTCTACCTGCTATATTTTAATATAGTTGTTTTCTGTAGTTTCTTACTGTAATGATACTCATTTGTTTGTAATCTTTTAATGGATCCAACATCAAGTATGTATAATTTCAGATTAGTCACTTTTAATACTCTGACTTATGATTTGTGAAACTAAACTTTGTGAAGGATAGCTGAAAGTGCTCCCACTTCAGTTTTGTATCAGTGCTAATGTTGTGTGTCAACTATCTTATTTGTACAGAAAGCTCCTTTTTTTTTTCTTTATAAATGCGAGGCCTGTGGTGTGTTGATTTGTTTATGGCATATGCAAGTGATGTATCTTTCCTGTTTATGGTTGCTACCTCAACTGTACAGTTTGCACATAGTTGAGAATATCTAGTTTGCTTACAGACATTCCAAGCATGAAAATGTGCAGATGTGTTGCAGGGTCCAGATGTGCAGTAGAAGGTTGGTTGGCAGCTCCTAAATGTGCTGCAGCAGCATGGCAGCTTCAGGATGTGGTGCGGCAGCGCGGAGGGTCTGCACTGATAGCGCGTGGTGCAGCAAGGGTGGTGAGCATCACCCTATTTACAATGAGCAGCTTTCTGATGTACTCATGGGGATTAAATCTGAACATATATCTTGGGATTCTTTTACTCATGTTTTTTAACGTAACTAATCATTCAAATATGTGTGACACTAACAACTAGCATTGCAGGGCCCAGATGTGGGAGGAAAAAAAAAGGTGCGCAGCTCTCCTGCGCATTCGAGAAAAAAAGGGGCCTAGATGTGTAATATATTAGTAATTGGTATGACGAATCCTGAAATTGTAAGTGCAAAACCTATTTTTTGCTCCCTGAGTTCAAGTTGTGTATGGCATATGGAGTTCTTAATTTGTTTTGGGAGAATGTTAAATGTCTACATATGTTCTAACAACTGGTTTTGGGGTCATCTAAGTGAATAATATATGCATTGTATCTGCAGCTTATAGAAACTTCGAATTTTAATTAGCTAGCATATGCTACTTTAATGTTTCCTTTCACCAAATGGATATAAGGGAATCCTTTTCTTGCAGGTGAAAAGGATCAAACTGCTTCTTCAGGACAAGACACTTTTTAGCTAGATTAGGTAAAAAATATTCATCGACTATCATATGCCTACTTTACCTTTCCTCACTTAATACAAGCATGCATATGGCAACATTTGATTGTTTTCACATGTTTCAGGCCATCGACCATATATGGACTGTTTTAGTGCTTTACAGAAGCAAATTGTGCTACTTGTACAGAAGGTGGGCAATTGTGATACTTGTACAGAAGGTGGGAAAGGGGAAGCATTGTGTTTACTTAAATTTGCTTGAGCTCCAACTGTCAACCTCAGATTTGTCCAGCTGCTGCTGCCATCTCCCTCCAGCCCTCACTTAATTCATAGAAATTTTGAATAGCCGGTAAAATTTTTCCTCTGTGATATCTTGCCTTACATCACTGATAACTGTGATTACGTTCTTGTCATAAAAAAAGTTGAGAGTATAGCTGTTGCAAAATTATTTGCACAATGTTACACAATTGGGATTGGAGAAAACATTCTGTGGACTGCTTGTGTTTGATAAACTGCTAGTCACAACTAGCTGTTTAATTGGTCTATAGAAAATTTGTTATTGCTAATATAACTCTTGTCTCCATCTTTCACGGTTCATGTGCCAAATGTAAATATATTCGGACACCGTCCTATTCAAGTGTTGTATCCTTTAGGCTAGATAAATAGATAAATCTAAACATTCAGAAAATCCATCCCCATCAATCTGTCATTCCAACAGTGATGGCCTTTGAGTAGTGATGGTATGATCTTTTTCCTAGGAAATCTGAGCACTAGTTACTAATAATTTCTTTTTGATGCAGAGTGCAACTGGAGATGGATCCTCTCATGCTTCAGCAAACCTGGACAACAGTGATGTCCATTGAGTAGTGAGGGATGGAAGGAACTTCTGGAGCCAGCATACTTTGTGAGTAATTTTGGCACCAGGGAATGTAGCTTGTGTGGCTGTCTTGGTTGGGCAGCAGCACAAATTATTAGAAAAATCATCTTACTCCCATCCAGAATGTAGCCTATGTTGATTGTGCAACGGCCAATCCATTTTTGCCTTGTTACTGCCCACGCTATGTGCTAGAGTGAAACGCCATTTAGGAAGCTGTAGCTTCATGTTGCTTGCTCCGATGTGTGACTTAGGGAGATAGTAGCTTCATGCTGCCAGATGTATGACTTAGCTAGCAACTTAGGTTCTCTGCTAACTTTGTGTTGCATTCAAGGCAGTTGCTTCATGTATGACTTCGGTTGGCACATGTTGCCAGATGTATGAATTTTAAGGGATGATGAGATGATATATGTATTGAGACTCCTGAATATAACATTTATGGCCTCCGTATGGTTGAATGGTTCATTGATCTAAGTGGATTTAAATTATTTGAATGGGAGGCTGAACATCAGGGATAATTTATGTTGGGT
Organism: Saccharum spontaneum; assembly: GCA_022457205.1. Classification (NCBI taxonomy): domain Eukaryota; kingdom Viridiplantae; phylum Streptophyta; class Magnoliopsida; order Poales; family Poaceae; genus Saccharum; species Saccharum spontaneum. The sequence goes on along the minus strand of CM039609.1, from coordinate 13,094,459 downwards.
TCTTGATGGTGTATATGACTGAAAAATACTTTACTCACTGGTGGGCACAGTTGGGGAAGGGAAAAGGGTTTTCCTAATGGTTGTTCACCTACGGGGAAACCAAACAGGATCTCTAATGGTGGGTCACCGACAGGAAAGGTTTAAAACACTCTCGAGGGGATGCAGCCGACAGGGATTGATTCCCTGACGGTGAGGAGAAAACTGACGCGGAACGTTATCCCTGACGGCTGGCCGTTAGGAGGTTTAAAACACTCTCGAGGGGATGCAGCCAACAGGGATTGATTCCCTGACGGTGAGGAGAAAACTGACACGGAACGTCATCCCTGACGGCTGGCCGTTAGGAAATATTCTGTTATGGGTGACCCCTGATGGCACCTGTCACTGATGGTCTTCCCTGGATAGTTTTCGACACTTTCCGTGTCGGAACAAACCGTCATGGAAAAACTTTGCCTAGGGTACTGCACCTTTCCTTTTCGTTTCCTGTCATCTCCTTTTCTCTCGGCTACACAGACTCGCGGACAGAAAGCATCGCCGCGTGGTTCCTCCCAACATGCCGTTCCTAGCAAATTGGTCATGCACAGTTTTTCTAGTGTCAATAGCAAAAAAAAAAAAAAAAAAAAAAAAAAAAAGCCATGCACGACTCTATGTGTATGTGTATGGCGGCAACAGGTACAACAACCAACGTCAACTCAAAAGTGGCGCCAATCTAAGAATTTATCACTTTAACGAACTAGAATCAACTATAGTTAATAATCTAGGGATCCAAATACTCTTGATTATTATAATCCATAGTCTTAATTATAATAATCACATGTATAATCCTGATTAATCAACTTGTGATCCAGAGCAAATAATTGAAGACAGCCGGATCTGCACACTTACAATGCACGTGTTGTTTATTTATTTGAAGAGAACCTGGCAGGAAATCCATCAGAACATGTGCTGTTTAAGGTTTGGCAGTACAGATGAAGTCTTTCGAAATGGGAGATCCCAAAATAAAAGGAAAACAAATGAAAAAAGGGACCAGGAAGTTACAATTTTCGTTTGGCGACCAAGACCGGAAATGTGAGGCTAAATTGCCAAGTATAAGAGCAACACTAATAATACAACCAGCTGCTGGCTACATATAGTAGTTACATCATCACTATTAATACATGAACCACTTGTGCCTCTCACAAAGTTTTTTTGTTCTTGTATCTAAGCCGACTGTCACTAATGACCACACGTCCAGCCTAAACGGGTCACTGATGACCCTTTATGAGTGACCCGTTCAGTCAGTGCACGTCACTGATGACCCTGTATCAGTGGCCCATTCAGGCAACACGCTTCACTAATGACCCTTCACAGCGACGCGTACAGAAAAACACGTCTCTGATAACAATTTAAAAAAATAAAAAAAGAAAAAGCTTCGATCGCTGTCTTTATATACATCTAATCTAAATAACAAACAACTCCACTCTTTCAATACAAGATCCACTCATTCAATACAAGATCTACTCATTCAATACAAGATTCACAATTTCAATTCCATCCAAATAGGCCAATGGGATGCGAAAAAAGACTACACTGTGCTATAGGGCTGTGGAGAAATCTAAGTTTAGAGTTTTGCAAAACTACTGTCGTGCCGCTGTGAAGATGCCAGCGTCCTTGCTGGAGTCCTAGTAGCCCACCATTATCTGCAAAGTTAAGAAAAACATACACTCAAGTTTCAAACAAAAATGATGAGAACTGAAGATACTAGTACTTAAGTTTTTTAGGAGGGGGTGTGTGTGTGTGTCCGGGTCTATGTATAACTCTTTCTTCTCCTTTTAATGAAATGATAAGCAGCTCTCCTGCGTGTTCGAGAAAAAAAGAAGATACTAGTACTTGCAGCTACCATTCTTCAGCTTGAGATATCCACATATAAGTAGGTACAAACTAGTAAGGTCCCAGTCAAGCAAAAGAAATTACCAAGTAACATCTCATTAGCAAATTTGGATCTGCCAAAATTACAAGCTATCAGTAGTATCCATGCAGGTCAATTTTGCTCCATATTAACATATTCACAAACCACAACTGTGTAAAGTTCATAATATTTGTCATCAAGTAGGTCCTAGCCATTAACTCTTCCCAAGTTCTAGAATAGACATCAGTTGAAGTTCTGGCAACCTCTTTCAGCTTACAGGAGTTAAGCATATTTACTGTGGCTTGCGAACTGTTCCCATAGACAGAACTACAAATAGTAACTTAAAAATTCCAGCTACCTACAGAGCATCATCTAACTGGACCATTTCCTTCTCTTCCAGCAGCCCAGTCTTCTGCAGCACTGGATGTAAAATTGTAGTCAACCTAAAATATAGCACGATCAATGCATCAGATTAACATTTTAAAAATTATATTACCAGGTCAAATTTGCATACCTCAAATTTTCTCATCTCTGAAAACACCAGGTCAAGGTGATCTCCAGGTTCCTGTGCTAGTTATAGCAGAAAATGGCAGAGGAGAAAACCTAGCAGGAACCAACAGAAAGATGAGCTGAGCAGCTTGGCTGACTGTTGGGCAGTAAAAGAAAAGGCAAAACATAAAAAAGAGATGTCCATATTAATATGTTTTATTGCTTTAAAATCACAGCACAAGTAGAGAATGCCATACACCAAGCATTGTAACTTAAAGCAATAAGCATTGTGATTTAACCATTATCTTTGCCATATAATTAGTTGCTCGTTCAATTATGCATTTAGTGCCTTTTCAATAATCAGCAAGGTCGACAATAGTGATATCCAAACACATGGGAAATGTGGGGAACAGCTCTAAAGCCAATCCAGGCACCTCTCAATTATTTATAAAATCCATTTTAAGTTCTAATTTTCTGTTGCTAACAGCTTGTATAGATCCTATGTAGTACATGATTAGCTACAAACTGCATTTCCACTTGCTGCAACTCACTAGCCCACAGAATGATTGGTGTTTTTGTTTCAGAAAGGCTCTTTATTCCAATACAAATATTTGGTAACAAATTCAATTGCAAAGTGAGAGAGAGAGAGAGACAGCAGGAACTCATCGCAGATTTACTGGAATGCAGGACACCAGAGGTTATCAACCAGCTACCCTAACCTACTACTACAAAGTTTAAGTTTCTCGACAAGTCAAACGATCCCAAATTTGAGACTGGGTGCTGCAAAACATTAATACCTACCTACTACTACAGAGCAGCAAGAGAGACCAGCTCTACCAAATGAACTCATCGTCCAACCAAACACAAACAAAATGCAACCCAACAATCATTACTGAAACTAAAAGTAGCAACACTGATATATAACACAATAAAGTATACTACTAGCCTTGTTGAACATTATTAGTCACTCGAGATACTGGCATGGAAATAGTCACTCAAGATACCCGAGCATGGATGACCATCTCCCCTCAGACAACATACTCGCATTTTAAGACCTGTAATAGTTATCAGTGTATTAGCTAGGCATGACAAGATGCATTTGCTGTACAAGCGAGAGAAAATATCTAGGCATCCATTTATTGATCTGGTTAATTTAGGTAAACAGGAATATAGCACCCATAGCCTAGAATTCCTTCTTTCCTCAGAGAGGAAAAATACTGTTCTGCCTCAGTGCAACCTGTAGCTAAGCTGAAGAAACAATAGACCTACAAAAGGGCCTTGACAGAATTTTGCAAAGCTACATGTTAAATACTGCCCTCCAAAATTGGCCATCACCAAAGAAGCAGATGTGTTGAGATATAAAAGCTACCTGATCCTTTTCAAAAAGAGCATCCTAGTCATTTTTCAAATAAAAGCTTCTTGGTATCTGTGTAACTCAGTGCAATACGGTAGTTTAGATCACCAAGCCATATCACCTTAGTGAAACTAACAGTGCATACTTAGTAGGAAAAATATATCGAAAAGGAACATATAACAATATTAAACATGGCACATCATTCTTAATCATTAGGGAACACCACTCAGCAAATGGGCAACAAGAAATAAAAGTACATATTTCTTAATCATCATCCTCAACCACATTGTCTGAAGAATCATCTTTATCTGGTAGAGTCAGATTGTGGTTATTCTTTTCTATTACAGTTAGAATTGACAACTATAGTTGTAGCAGTAGGGATAAACATGCAAAATTTCTAATAGAATTATAGAAAATTCAGGTCAAGCCAGGTCTAAACCTGTCCAATTGTTCTGGGGTTTTGGAAGTTTATACGTGATCCTCGTAAACCTGTCTAATTAGTAATGTATTGATTTGTACAAAAAGCAATCAAACATAGCAATATTCTATTCAATAGCCTTTGTGTACATGCATTCAGTTAAGAACTGTAAGTAACATGAGCTCTAGCCGTTACATCTATGGTTAACCAGAGGCCAGAGCTAAGTTAGATAAGAAGTTCTAGCTTATGCCTTGTTGTACAATATATGTTTCATGCATGTATGAAACACACCGCATATATATAGGAAAATGTAATAGATAAGTCAACTAGAAAATATTTGGGACATATATCACTTGGCTCAAACCTAAGAGGTTTTGACTTATGCCTTACTATATAGGTGTACATGAATAGCTAATTGATTTTGTATTACAGCATGTGGCCTGGCCTATTCATAGTACTCAGATTTTTTCCATGGAAATTGATATTCCATTGGACAGGGCCTGTATGAGGAAATGGCTAAGCTAATTGATTTAGTTGTTATGTCAGGCAAAATTCAAGAAGAAGTCAAAGCAAACCATAAAGGAGTTTTTGACTGGAATTCAGAAATTACTTTGAAAAATCACTAGCCAATTCTTCAGGTTGTTTTCCTGACCTCCAAAGTGGAGCATGATTTAATAGTTGTGGAATGAAGAACTCCATAATATTAGTGAATCCCGATTATAAATTTTTTTGCTAGATTCTGATACATGGGGAAAAAACTCACATGTGCATGAAACATTATCAAAATATTTCCAGCTCACATATCTTATTGTATTGACTAACATAACACATATCTGCCTGTGATGTCCAATTTAGATTCTTAGTGCACAATCCATCATATATCTCATACTGTAAATAAGAAACCAAAGAGTAAATTGTATTGATACATGTGTTCATGTCCCCTTACACAGACTGATGCATACAACACCTAAGACAATCTTATACCACAGCAAAATGGAGGAAACAGTGTGGTCTGTAAATAATTATGACGGTCCATGTATCTAGGAAATTATGTCCCACAGTCACACACAAACTAGTTGTAAGGAGTCATCACAGACTAGTAGGAAATTATTTCTATGCCTATCTCATACAGTTCTGAATGCTTAACTTTATCAGACCATTTGTAAGAAAATGTATCATATAAGTACCATAGCCATCTTTAAGTACCAAATAAAACTAAAATCTATTCTCTAAAGTAACAAACTCTCAGAAGCAATCAGGTCTCTGACTTAACTAGAGTACAATACTGAAACAAAAATGGAACTTCATTATCAGTGAAGAACTTTTGTAAGGGAGAAACTTTCAAGAGTTTTGTGCGTTCAATTTTTCAAGAGTTTTGAAAGAACAAAGTCAGATTTGAGCTTGACAACTAAACTAGCACAAGAGATATGATTCACACACACACACACACACACACAGACACAGACACAGTTAGTAGGAATATTCAGTGAGAAGCATCATCAGGATTAAAAGAGCTAAGCCTATTGCATGTTGAGTTTAACAATACAATTGCACATATTTGTTTACCTAGTGCCTAGCGCCTACCAGAACATGAGCATTCACCAAATGGAGCCTCTTCAAGGCTATCCAGACTTAAAACCCTACACATGTTTACTACACATAAATTGATAAATCTGAATAAACATCTCACGGGAAAATAGCTATTACACTGAATATTTCTACAAATAACTTGGTCAGATTCTCCTAAGTATAAAAAAAATGGAGAAGCCAGTTACAGTGCAAATCTGCATGGTCTGATGTGTTCATATCTGAAAATAACAATAGTTCACCAAGAATTAGCTCATACTACTTATATACTCACGGACTACCTACTACTTATATACACAAAGACTACACACTGATTCATACCCTCACCACACATGAAGCACCACTTATATACTCACAGACTAATAGTAAGGATCCATGTGGCCTATAAACAAATGTGACTGTATCAAGAAAATTATGTCTCACGCAGTTACACATAGGCCAGCTTGCGTCATGTTTTGTCCAAGGTGGATGAGAGAGAGCCGCAAAAAATGCACTCTCACTAGCGATTGTTTCGTCGTCTGTCTCGCACATCTCCTGAAAACGTCTGCAGTATCTGCTTTCACTGGCCCACTCTCGTTTGCTCTTGGTGCGCCGGATCCCTTTTGCTTTTTTTATTCTCTTCTGTGCCAGCTCATCCAGCAAAATCGCTAATGCCATTGCGGACGCCCTAAGGAGACAAATGTGACTGTATCTAGAAAATTATGTCTCACGTAGTTAGGCACAGACTACTAGTAAGGAGTCATCAGAGACTAGTAGGAAATTATGTCTATATGAGCCCAAGAGCCACGCGGATCTGCATGAGGCAAAGCCCTTTGGTTTGAACATCGCACGTCAGATTGATGCAAAGACGACAAATGAGGCCAGGTGGATCATAGTGAAGAAATAGATTAAAATGGTGAGAATTCCACAGCACAGCAGAAGATCCGATGAGCATCAAGGATTAGTTGAACAAAGCGAAAGAGTGGAACCTACCAGCTGAGTATCAGATGAGGAGGATGCCACACGGCTTGATGTTCTCTCCGATGCATCGGACGGCGACGACTTCCCCGACCTTATTGGAGTCCGTGAGTGGTGACCTCCCCACGTCCTAGCCCACGCGCATGTCGAAGGTGATGGCGGCATACCCTGTGGCAACACCCTCCCTCGGGTACGACTCCTCCCCGGACGCAGGGGCCTGAGGAGCCGCACGCTTAGCTTCGCGCCGCCTCTGGACGTTCAGGGCGCTGCCGCCTAGGGAGGAGACAACGCAGGGCAGCGATCATCGTCGACGTGAGGAGTTCGAGCGGATGGAGAGGGTTGGGAACGAGCAGAGGAAAGTTTCCCTTTTCTCGATTTTGTATTTCAGATATGCAAAATAGTTTCTCTTCAGCTTACAACGCACGCTAAATATGTAAACCGGCCTTAGGCCCACAAGTCATAGAGACATAATACATCACAGAATAATAATACGCTTTCCTACTTCATAGACGTAGGGCATGTTTGGATGCAACCTTGGAGAAAAATTGCCTGTGATGTGTTTGGTTGAGACCCTCATTTCGGGCTTGTTTGGATAGTGGACTGGGAAACTTGTGCTAGGCAGATCTAAGGATGTAAATGAAACGGAAATATCCCGAACTGAACCGCATCATTTTATGTATTTTATCTAATTGAATTCACATTTTTGTGTCCAACTTTACCGTTTTCTCTTTCGCTTTCGTATTTCAAATGTAAAAGTAGAAAACGGTTTAGACATTTTCTGACCGTTTTCTACTTTTCTACTTTTAATTTGGAATATCCTGAATTCAAAATTTAGTTTAAACCGAATTTGGTTGCCAATCATTACTGTAGGCAACTAGGCAAAGGCAAGTGTGGAGCACTGATGCCCATTGGCCGCATTATATAGGTAGCTCACCCCGTCGCGCCTCCCTGAGTCGCCGAGGTAGGACTAATCCAGAGGAGAAGGAGGGCTCAGATCTAGAGCAGGACCACCGACCTACCTCGTCGGAGTTGCCGCCGTCGTCCTCATCTCCAGTGGGGGGAGCGGGAGCCAGGTCACTGGGGGCGCGGGGTAGCAGTGGCGGAGGGGGAGAGGGACGGAGGGAGTGCCGGCGGGCGGGCGGAGCGGCTGGCGCGCAGTGTCTGTCATGGCGGTCGAGCGGGCGCAGAAGTAGAATGGGAGAGCCAGCGCTGTGGGATTGCGGCTCGAGGAAAGGATAAGGAGGAGCGAGGGAGGCGGGTGAGTTGCATGGTTCGGCGCGGGTCGGGTGCGTCCGTCTCCATCCGGACGCTTCCGTTATTGGTTTGGTCGGCCTGCTATATGAACGAACACTTCACCACCTCATGCTCGCTTCAGGGGGATCTGATCTACCTATCTAGCACAGAAGCTAGCTACGCACTGAAGGAGTCAAATCAAGATGAGTAGTGTTGCACTAGCGGTCCCGGCGTCGAGCACGCGTACGTCCTCTCTGTGATTCGGAAACCCGAGCCTTTTGCGTGTTTTGATCAACCCGGGGGATCTGATCGATCTTGTGTGCTAGAGCTAGCTAAGCACTCAAGGAGCTAGCGGAGTCAAATCACGTTAGTGCATGCAGTTGCTACATGCTATAGTAAGCACGTACGCGCATGCACAACAGCCACAGGTTCCCTAGCTGCAGACCTTTATTTTGGAGGCAACACTCGTATTTTACCACTCTCATGTTAGTGCAGTGGCTAGCATGCAAGATATGCATGGATCCTAATATTAGGGTATGTATAAGATAAAGGTAAGGTAAGATATATAAGAAAAAAGGATCGAAACAAAAAAAAACTTCATGATTTAATATGAAGAAAAAAAAGATCGAAACCAATAAACTTAACTCTTCATGCATGGTTTAATATTGTAGGGTAAGCAGAAGCAGGTAAGAATGGATTCGATTCAATCGATCCAAAAGAATCATTGCATGCCGAACATAGATAGAGGAGGGTGCATGGTGTGTGGGTACCGGTGGCATACAGGAATATAATCTAATGCCATATGCCATGCCACCTCTTCCCGCTTCGGGAAAGAGGGTTTTTTCTCCCAGTCAGGCTGCTTAATTAGGGCAAGATATGGACGGAGCGGAGCAGCAGTTTCAACGCCGTCCAGTCTTTTCGTTCGTACCACCACACCAGAGCCAGCTTGCTCCAACGTAACGCCGGAGACCGATGAATGAACAGGGGGATCTAATCTAGCAGAAGCTAGGCACTGAAGGATTGCACTAGCAGTCCCGGAGTCGAGCACGTCTCCTCTCTGCGATTCGGGAAACCCCAGCCTTTTTCGTGTTTTGCCAAACCCGGCAACGTAACCCGGCCTCACAGGCAAAGGCAATAGCACCACGTCAGTACGTGCAGTTGCTACTTGCTAGTAAGTTACCGTGCTGCTAGTTAGCTAGTTATAATTATTGTTGCCTCTATCTATGCTGAGAACATGCACACGTTTATGTATATGTAACAGCGCGTAGTATACATGTGATAACAACTGGAATAACAAGCATACATCCATCTAAACTTGCTTCACATGCACATTTGTTACGAGTAGTCCGTATCAAGGGCTAGCAATACTAACACTGGAATCACCATGCATGGCATGACCAAACCGCAGATTTTGGCAAGTTGAAAATGGTACACAAATTAAGCTGGATTTTGCTGCACGTACTAAATATATAAAACGTCTGGAACGGAACGGGTTTTTTATATTCAGTTTATATGAACTGCACATTACCAGTTTTTGGAGACACAAAACACACGGAGAGAAAAAGGTGAGGTCATAAACCAAAAGGCTTTAAGAATATATTAAAGATGTCTAAATGGCTATATATGGTTAAGCAAGATAGCAGGTTCTGGTCATCAGTTGGCCTTTTGCCCCTGCTGTGCCATCTCGCTCTCGCTCCTCTCCTCTTTTTCTCTCCTGCTGCAACCTTGCTTCCGATCCCATCCCACTCCCCTATCCTTTCTTTCCCTTGCGCGCATTGCCTGTCCGGCCGGCTATTAAACCCCCTGCGCTGTACGCAGCAGGGAGGTATCAGGTATCGGAGGAACCAAAGTAGGAGTAGAGCTCCCTTTCCTAGCTTCATTGCAAGTCCAAGAAACTGCTACTACATAGGAACAAAGGTAGAGTAGTATCGTTTTTTCCATCTAGGTTATCTCTTTACATGCTAAAAATTCCAGCCGTATTTCTTTCTGCATCAGTTCTGTGATACATCTTGTGATCCGGTATGTAGTTTCAGCTAGCTGATCGAGATCGATCTCGTTTGAGGAAAGAACTCCCCTTTTCTGTGCTTCGAGTTCTTGCAAGATAATATTTAATAAACCATGCCGGCTTCTGCTGACTACTTGGATGATGCTTCTTTGTTTACACTTGATTTCCGTTTTTCCTGCTTTCTATATGTATGTATAGTATCTGGGCTGTCTTTCCCTCCGTTACTAAGCTTTGCAAGGTTTCAACTTTTTGCTTCTGTGATGTGATTTCTGCTCTTAGTAGCAGGCAGCAGCTCGATGACTACTAGATCTTTCATCTTCTATACATGGGGGAGGAAAAGAAAAAGGCAAGACGCTATATATGCAGTTGCAGCACACATATATCCAGCTCCCGGCTGCTTCTTGCTTTTGTGATGATAATTCAACTTGCCCCTGATTATATTCTTGCCTACCTAAAACTGTCTAAAGCTGTTTGTTTGCTAGATTTTGTTGCTTCTTTTCGCATCTGATCCTTTATCTTCTTCTGAGCGATCCACGAGTTCTTCCAGTTCAAGAAGCTGGAAGAAGATGAGCTTTCTCTTCAAAGAAAAAGAAGCAGCTCCTTATTATTGTCCATCTCATTGCTGTTTGTTGTTGTTTCGTGTTTTTTTAGCTTCTTTTCCCCCATCTACCGAAAGAACGAACTCGTAGATCTGCCAGGCATCGATCTGTCCAGTCGTCAGTTCGTGACATCCGCTTTTTCGTATATATCTTCAGAGTTTGTCCATCTGTCAAATCATGGAAAATTTGTCATCTTTGCGTGTATTCTCTTCTGTCATTTCTGTCGCCTCGGGCGGATGAATTCTTGAATCGATCCGTGTTCCTTCCCTTTACACCCCATGAAATTGTTTGGCGTAGTGTTCCTTTTCCCTTGATCTGCTTCAGAGTTCAGATAATATATATAACTTGAATTCTCTTGCTCTCATGAGAAAACTAAACTTGCTGGCTGCTTTCAGCTGAGATCGCCAGCATGGGGAGGGGAAGGATTGAGATCAAGAGGATCGAGAACAACACGAGCCGGCAGCAGGTCACCTTCTGCATGCGCCGCAACGGACTCCTCAAGAAGGCGTATGATGAGCTCTGCGCTGTCCTCTGCTACGCCATGGCGGCGCTGATCGCCGTGGCCGCCTGTACGAACTACGAACGAGTACGCCAACAGCAGGTGCGACCGCCTTTCTTGCATATTGGTAGCCGGCCAGTCGCCTCTGGTGTGAATGCTTGATTCTTTCAGCTAGCATGCGTGCTGTGTCATCATTAATATTTCATGCTCAAGTGATCGACTTGCCACTGCTAAACCTAAAACCTGCCTGACAAACACAGCACGTTCCCCTCATATAAATTTGACTTTGATTATGCCACTGTTAGTTAGTTTGTTTATATTATTGTTGCCTCTATCTATGCTGAGACAGAACATGCATGTGTGTATACATGCAAAGCACGTAAGTGTGGTGGATAAACAACGGGAACATGCATGCATGTGTGTATCCATCTAAACTTTAGTGCACACTTGTTACAACTAGTCCTTATAAAAAACTAGCACTAACACAGGAATTACCATGCATGACCAAAACGCAAATAAGTGCATATATTTTTTGGCAACAAGATGATACGGCCACCAAATTAAGCTGGATTTTGCTGCACTGATTAAATAATTAATGTGTGTATATAAGACGGTCCTGAATGGATCGGAACGGTTTCTTATTCAGTATACTGCACGACTGCACATTACCAGTTCTCTTGCTGACACGAAACACACGGTGAGAAAAAGGAGAGAATATATATGTATATATGGTCTCTAAATTGCTATTTATGGGTACAGCGCTAGCTGGTATGCAGCAATAGTGGCCTTCTGCTCCTATCCTCTCTTTTTTAGATCTCTCCTGCTGCTGCCTTCCTTCACGTCCCATCCCTTGCCTTGCATATTCATGCACTGCCTGCCTGAGTACTTTGTTATGAACGATGTATAGATATATGAAGTAAACGAAATCAATCACAGCGGAGACACACGATTTACGTGGAAAACCCCTTCAATGCGAAGGGGAAAAACCACGGGCACCAGCCGGCAACAATCTCACTATCTCAAGAGTTTGGGGTTACACGCATGTGGCGGCTTACAAGAGAATCGAGTCTCCACGAAACCCTAGCAAGGGCATATATACGCTCCGGCCCAAGCCTCCGGCGACGGGCCTCCGCTTCGCTTCGTCAGAAGCCCGGCCTATATCCTGGGGTGAATTTGGAACAACTCCAACAAACTCCACCTTGAGACAAATTCATCTTGTATCATAAATCAACCCTTCATCCTGAACACAACAAAGATAGAAAACCACTGGTGCCAACAATAGTCTCTTGGACTATCCAATTAAACCAACTAAGCTTGAGCATAACTCAAACTTAGCAACAGGAACAGGCTTTGTCATCATATCAGCAGGATTATCATGAGTACTAATCTTGCATACCTTCAGCTTACCTTCTTCAATCACATCACGTACAAAATGATACTTGATATCTATGTGCTTAGTTCTCTCATGGAACATCTGATCTTTAGTGAGGTAAATTGCACTTTGACTGTCACAGTGCAAACTTATGCAAGATTCAACTCCACAGAGCTCAGCGTACAAACCTTTCAGCCAAATTAATTCTTTGCACGCTTCACAAATAGCCATATATTCTGCTTCAGTAGTAGACAAAGCAACAACAGACTGTAAAGTAGCCCTCCAACTTACAGCACAACTGCCAACAGTAAACACATAACCAGTAAGTGATCTTCGCCTGTCCAGATCAGCAGCATAATCAGAATCCACATAACCAATAAGACCCTTATCAGTTCTTCCAAACTTTAAACAGGAATCTGCTGTGCCTCTGAGATACCTGAAAATCCACTGAACTGCCCTCCAATGTTCTTTGCCAGGATTAGACATATATCTACTAACAAGACTCATAGCATATGACAAATCCGCTACGCTCCGGCCCAAGCCTCCGGCGACGGGCCTCCGCTTCGCTTCGTCAGAAGCCCGGCCTATATCCTGGGGTGAATTTGGAACAACTCCAACATACTTTACCCCCTCACACTGCAGGAGGAATAGTCCAGGTGTCAACGTACTATACCATGTTGAGCTCGTACGTACAATGTGCACTGTGCGATTGTGCGAACCAAAAATGTACCCCCTCGCGTCAAGTCATAGGTAATAATAGTTTGAAGCATAGAAGAACTAAAGATTGGAAAAAAAAGTGAAACATAATGGACCACACTGATCGTCTGGGTGAAATTTTAGGTCATTCAACATGGAAATGTTTCTGAAAGCGTTTGAAAAATCTAACAAAATTCTAGGCGTGGCAACTGGCAAGAGAGGGCTACTGATGTGTTGCAGTTGCAGTTTCTGCACGACGCACACTTATTATGTGTTTCTATAAACATAAATCTGTTTTTGTTTTTTTTTGCAAAGGTAAATCCATTTTAAATTTGTTTACCAGAAAGCTAGATTATGCCGTTTTAAATCTGGGGTTTATTAAACAATAATATCCGTATTTTAATTACCACTTGAAAGTCTGTCACAAACACTTACAAAGAGGTGAGCTTGACGAGACCTAGTACTCTGCAAGTGATGATTTTTTTTCTAAGATGAGTTAGGATTATGAATATACGTTTTAAGATCTTTGCGCAGAATCCCCGGCCTATTTGAGTTTTTGGAAACCTACAAATAATATCCCGTTCAAAGAAAAGAGATCGCCCAAAGCTATACAATGGTCTAGTCTAATAATTGTCTAAGATATATGATACAATGGTCTAGTCTAATAATTGTATAAGATATATGATGCATGTTTGATGCTTCACATATATCTCAAAGGGCCAGAAACATTTTTATCCGACACTCGAACTTTGAGCTGTTGCACTCACAGCGTTTTGTTGATACGATGTGTGGCTCAGTGGCTCAGAATCAAATTAGAAATGAAAGTTGTTTTATTATCCGCAGCTCTAGTGAGTAGCCAGTGCCTACTGGTCTGGAGTACGTGTCTGGAACTAGAGTAACGGGCTGCTGGCACTCAACGACAGTGGCACAGGGTAGTGGATGCCAAGCTGGGCTCCAGCCCCCCTTGCTCCTGTATTCACCTTTTACTCTCCTAGTATCAGTCGTCAACAGCAGCTTCCGCTGAAAAGGCACGACTCCCGTAGTCCTTTTTGCAAAGCGTACAAGGCTACAAATTGTACCGGACTGCAAATGTATTTTACATTTTTTTGAGGAAAGAAAATGTATTTTACATGAACCCACATATACTGTAGCAACTAATAAGGGCTTTGACAACTAACCGAAAACACAAGTGAACAAGTAATAGGCATATGTGAAATGCAACATCGGCGCACGCGCACCGGCCGCACTCCACCGCGGCAGACACAGGGGGTGCGGGAGGCGGCCGTAGCCCGCGAGAGGGAGAGAGGCAGGAGCGACTAGGGGCGTGATTGCTCAATAATCTTCCTCAAGTCCTGGTGCGTGGCACAGAACAAATATTCGTTTGCATGTTCGTTCATAATAGAAACACATGCACAGACAAGATGCACTATGTGAAATGCAAACATATAAATATTACAAGAAGCTCAATCAAATATTTTAAGGTTTTTTATGTGGTAAAGAGCATAGCTTCTTTGATGTGATATCTTGTTTTTAATTTATTTTATTGGGCATTCGTTTACGGACACAAGTATTTACTAACTACATACATATGCAGCAGGTCACCTTCTGCATGCGCCGCAATGGGCTCCTCAAGAAGGCGTATGATGAGCTCTGCGCTGTCGTCTGCTACGTCGTGGTGGCGCTCATCGGCGTCTTCTCCAGCCACGGCCGCCTCTACGAACGAGTACGCCAACAGCAGGTGTGCGGCCGCCTTTCTTGCATGCATATTGGTAGCATGGTGAATGCTTGATTCTTTCAGCATGCGTGCTGTCATCATTAATATTTCATGCTTAAGGGATCCACTTGCCACTGTTAAACCTCAAACCTGCCTGCCAAACACAGCAGGTTCCCATAAATTTGACTTTGATTTATGCCACTGTTAGTTAGTTAGTTATATAGTTGTTGCCTCTATCTATGCTGAGATATATATAGAACATGCATGTGTATACATGTAAAAGCACGTAAGTGTGATAAACAACGGGAATAACAATCATATATATACTACATCCATATAAACTTGCTTAATTAGTACACGTTTGTTACAGTAGTAGTCCTTATAAAAAACGTATCTAGCACTAACACAGGAATTACCATGCATGATCAAAACGCAAATAAGTGCATATATATTTTGGCAACAAGATGATACGGCCACCAAATTAAGCTGGATTTTGCTGCACTGATTAATGTGTGTATATAAGACGGTCCTGAATGGATCGGAACGGTTTCTTATTCAGTTTATATATATACTGCACGACTGCACATTAACAGTTCTCTTGCTGACACGAAACACACGGTGAGAAAAAGGAGAGGCCAGTAACCAAAAGGCCGGCTTCAAGAATATATATGTATATATGGTGATGTCTAAATTCCTATATATGGAAGCAGATACAGCGCCAGCTGGTCATCAGTAATAGTGGCCTTCTGCTCCTATCCTCTCTTTTAGATCTCTCCTGCTGCTGCCTTCCTTCACGTCCCATCCCTTGCCTTGCATATTCATGCACTGCCTGCCTGAGTGGCTGGCCGGTGGCCTGCTATTAACCACTTTACCCCCTCACACTGCAGGAGGTATAGTCCAGGTGTCAAAGTACTATACCATGTTGAGCTCGTACGTACAATGTGCACTGTGCGATTGTGCGAACCAAAAATGTACCCCTCGCGTAGTCATCACATCATATATAGTCAAAAGTAAAGTTTGAAGCATAGAAGAACTAAAGATGGGAAAAAACTGAGACATAATGGACCACACTGATCGTCTGGGTGAAATTTTAGGTCATTCAACATGGAAATGTTTCTGAAAGCTTTTGAAAAATCTAACAAAATTCTAGGCGTAGCAACTGGCAAGAGAGGCCTACTGATGTGTTGCAGTTGCAGTTTCTGCACGACGCGCACTTATTATGTGTTTCTATAAACATAAATCTGTTTTTTTTTGCCAAAGATAAATCCATTTTTAATTTTTTTTACCAAAAAGCCTAGATTATACCGTTTCAAATCTGGGGTTTATTAAACAATAATATATTTTAATTACCACTTGAAAGTCTGTCACAAACACTAAGGCCCTGGTCTATTTTTTCGGCCCGGTCCCAGGCCTAGGGTCCGTCCGCCCATTTTATAGTGTAAAACAAGTAACATCAATATTCGGGCTGGGCTCGGACCGAGAGGGGAAATGGGATTTATACATCGGCCCTGTCACTAAGGCTCGTGGGTGGGCCAAAACCTAATGGGCTCGGGTCGGGCCAGTGGGTCGGGCTAGGCTCAATTTACTCATGTCTACTATATATTAACCATTTCTAATGCTTTTTTTCCCCTGTCCTTCAAATCAAATTCAGGTGATTTCCTCACCAATGAAGTGGATGTCCTTTCGGAGACTTCTGGTTGGAAGCTTTCTCCTTTGGTCTCTTCTGCCAGTGGAGTCGGTTAGCGACTGGGAGTTCTACTGCGGGAACGAGACCTTTGGAAAGAATGGTCACTATGAGAAGAGCCTGAACAACATAGCAGAGAAGCTGCCTGCACAAGTTTCCGCAGCACCTTTTTACTTCATTGCTATCAGTTCCGCTTCCAAGCCAGAACAGGTATACGCAGCGGGGCAGTGTCGGGAGGACACTTCTCCTGCAGTTTGCAAGATTTGCATCCGTCAGGCGTTTCAGGGTTTAGGAGCACGGTGCCGCTTTAGGAAGGTTGCGGCTATAGTCTATGATAGGTGTAGCCTATGGATCTCAGATAGGGAATTTGTAGATCTGAATTTCAACAGTGTTTCTTTCGTGAGGTACAACTCATCTAGAGCTCCAATTGAGAGTGTTGTTCTCGGAAAGAGCGTTGCTGGGCTGGTATGGGCAGTGGCAGCAGAGACGGCGAAGTCAGCATCCCACTTTGCGACGGCCCAGCAACAGATTATTGGCGCAAAGGGAGCCACTTTGTATGCCTTTGCACAGTGTATACCAAGATTGACACGGAGCGACTGCAGATTTTGCTTGGACGCTCTGATCAGTGCGAACGTTTTTCTTCCGTCAGTAGGAGGGGAAAGCTCAGCGTTGTGGTGCCAGTTTCGGTGGGAGCTCTACCCGTTCGTGACCAGGGTGACTCCTACGCCAGCAGCAGGTACGCTATGGGACAAATTAAAAAAAAATCTTCTATAACACTTTTTCCTCTAACTTCATGGCAATCAATTTGCAGGAAAGCATGGATCTAGTTCTGAACATGATTGGAAACGAGCTTTTGTTATACTGTCTGCAGTAGGTTCTGCGGTGCTTGCTATACTGATTGTTTCAGCTATAGTATGGTCAGTGCAAAGGTGGAGGAACAAGAGACTACAGAGACATAGCTCGACGACGACACTTGCAGGTGAGTTCTGTAAGAAACAAGATTGTTCTGCTCCGTACAATTACCTATGATTATATATATAAGCTAATTGGTCCTGAATTAGGCGAAAGGCTCGAATGCGTGGAGACCACATCTTTAGAAAAGAACTGCCTGGAGACTGGAGAAGGATCGTCTAGCAAGGTAACCTTGTATACATACAAACCGCATATATTAAGGAAAATACCTAAACTATCTATAATTAATATATAGACTGCGTGAATTAATGATTTGAATTGAACCTGCATTCAGTTTCCTTGTTCCTGATGATTCCTGCTGTTTCCATTTGAAAAATACTTGAACAGGTACCGGAGTCCTCTACGATGCTTGGAACTCCAAAGCCAGTGGAAGAACCCATGGGAGATGCCTGTTCCAGAATGGATCTAAGTGCCATCCATCAAATCCTAGTTACAAGACATTACAGAGATGATGAAGGGAGCACTGAGGTAAAATAAATGAGTGCATGCATTTCCAATCTTTCTGCCGTCTTTGTAGGATTTGTGAAATTGGCATTGTTCTCCATTCTGCAGCTATCTTTTGAAGGATGGACACAGCAGGCGAGGGATGTGTTGGGTGCAAGGAAACGTGGAGACTCTGCCTTCGAATGCAAAAGATTTAGGATTGCTATCAATGGTTACAGTGAGGTATATCACTCAAATGTAGCTGTAGCTGTAGAGACCCGGATAATTTAATTTGTTTTGTTCCAATGTAGCTGATTCTTCTTTCCCTGTGTTTGTTTCACAGTTTGTCGATGCGGGGACAACGGTGTCACCGACTGTATTCGTCAGGCGAAGCTTGTGCTACCTTATGTGTGACAAGCCTGAGGCTGCCCTTCGTGATGCAATGCTGGCACAGACGTTCTACCCTGACTGGCCGACAGCATTCTACATGCAGTCAGTAGCCCTATCCAAGATGAACATGCAGAGTGACGCTGTGAACATGCTGAACGAGGCATCACAGCTAGAAGAGATGAGGAGGCAAAAGAGGGCAGAAGTTTCTTGAATGACATCGATTGTCAACTCAGACAGGTGGCATACATGACTTTCATATATACGTAACATAGAAGATTTGCAGTATGTAGTACAGTAGTATTGCAAAAGAGCACAGAAGTTGTTTTGTACTAGATTAGATCAGATCAGATCGATCTAATCTAAGATGAGATGAACCTAACACAGGTCGTGGTTCATACATGATTAGTTCTTTTTCATGATACTTGAAGTCCCCAAGTTGGTGCAGAAGTCTAATCTATTAATGCCTAAGATGCTGAATCAGAGACAATCAGTGCCTAAGTACCATGCGTTTCTGCTTTTCTATGCAACTTCATATTTTCTGAGTTCGTGCTTCATGCCTTACTGCTTTGTGATGAATATAAGGGTTGCGTCAGTAAAAAACTCGACCCGCAAGAGGTAAGACAACCCCAGGGTATTGTGTTTAAGAAGAAGACCTTCTCACGCAGGTCGAGAAAACCCCCGAACCTCTACCCCACCCATACACAGTGGCATCGTAGTAGTATAATTAAATCTAATCATGTTTAACAGTAAGAGATTAGGGTTTACTATTTTCACTCTTACCTGGTAAGTATTGATCTAAGCATTTAACGTTCTAAGCTTTTTCCCTTTTGAGCAAATAAATCACAGATTAGTTTAATCTCTTGCAAAAGGGTGTTCTTCACCATAATTAAGAGGAACTAAGCAATCAGAAGGAGGTGATTCAGCAAATAAGTTTGGTCAGCACCCCTCTAGCTATCCCTGACGCGTGGGGCCATTTTGTCATCCCTCTCCCGCACTCGTCAGGTCCATCCTCTTCCTCCGGCTCCTCCTTCCTATCCGTCCGCCATGGCTGGGTCTCCATGGACCGAGCCCACCGCACGACCGGGCCTATGCGGACCAAGCCAAGCCGCCTGAGCTCCGTGGTCCTCCCGTCCTCCCTCGCCTCTCTGGTCTCTCGTGCACCAAGTCGGCCGCCATTGTTGGCAATCCCTACAACTCAGCCCTCTCTGCTCCCTCTCCCACCCTACAGCGCCACCATCCGCCACCGCCACCGCCATTGCTGAGCTTGGCTTGAGCTCACTGCTCCCTGTGCTCCGACAGCCTTCGGCCTCGTTTCCTCCTCCCTCGAGTCCGCAGAGGCACGACGATTCCGCGACACTGCTCCTTCGCATCAATCCGCACCTGCAATGCCTTTCCCCATGACCTCGCCCGAGCTACCATCCACCTCGCCTCGCCTCACTCCCTCTCTGGCCTACTCCCATCGATGAGGTCCCCTCCATCAGTTCCGTGGTGAGCTTCTCTTTAGTTTGCTCTAGTTCCCGACATCTACCGTGCCCTCCATCTCGGATGCGAGTTCGCGCCGGCGATGCTCCGCCGTACCCAGGCCATTGTGCCGCCGAAGCGGTATGAGCCAGGTCCACAGGACCGTGGACCCGGACCACCGCGCCAGCGCACCCGCGCCCAAGCACACATGGTGCACCGCGCGAGTCGCTTAGCGTCACGTGGCGCCAAGTCAGCAGCGACGTGGATCAACCCGACCGGCCCCGTCCCTTTTGCATAAAAGCCCTCAACGTTTACATAAATCAATCCTCCGTCCACACCACTGTTTCATGAGTCATGCCGTTCTTCTGATTCAGCCTCTTCCTTCCTTGGTTTTTTATACCCGCAGTCCAACAGCCTTTTTAATTTCAGTTTTCTATACCTAATATTAAAGAGGCAAAATTTATCTCCACCCATTTTCTTGGTCCGTCTCACTCTAACTAACTCTGTGAATGTGGAAATTGTCTTTGATCATCTCTCTACATCTCTCCTATTTTATATAGACAGTTAGGAATCATAATCCAAATTGATTTCCGATTCCTAATCTAGTTCCAAATAGGAAAAAAATAGAAATCTATTCCTAATAATACTAACCACGGCAAGTTTCTTAGTTATGGTTTTTTATTTTTTTAGTTTTTCTAGGAACATTCGGACTTTTTGTAACACCCTAATTTTTGTATTATTTAAAAATAGATAAATTTGATTTAAATATGAATTTGTTGTGCCTTCAAATTTAGGGAATAATAAATTTTGGGAAATTAAAATCAATCATAAGGGTTAGCAACTCTTTGGTGCACTCATGCTGCTGCATTTTATTGTGATGAGTGCTTTTGATAAATATTTGAAAGGATTTGAAAATCATTTGGAAATGTGATTTGAAAATGCAACTCAGAAAAAGGAAAAACAAATTCTTTTTCCCGCCTTCACTTCCCTCCATTTTGGCCTGCTAGCCCGATTCCGGCCAGCCCACCATTTCCTCCCCCCGCGCTCCTTCTCTGGGCCGCGGCCCAGCCCAACCGGCCTGCCTCCGCAGCGCCTCCCTCACTTGTGCGGCTGACATGGCGGGCCCACCTGTCGGCGCCTTCCTCTACCTCCAGCCGCAACCTCCGTTTCTCTCGGTCACGATGGCAACCGCCATTCCTCCCCGCGCCCACAACCGCAGAACGTGGGAGCGTTCCTTCCCCCGCGCCCGGCCTTCAAAAGGGAAGCCGAGGCCGACCCCGCATCCGTTGTTGCTTTTCCCCGCTCCCTCTCGCGTCGCTGTGCCCGAGAGAACAGCCGCCCGAGGTCTCCAAGCTCCGCCGACCGCCCCTCCGCGCGGACAGCCTCCTCCGAGCCGTCTCCGCCCCGTTTTTCCCCGCGGTGAGAACCCTCTCGCTCCCCTCTCTCTCCCGGTGCTCACGGTTCATCGAACCGTGGACCGTGGCCCCCGAACCGTGAACTCCGGCGAGCTCATCCATGGTCGGCCATGGCGGGTGCCCCTCGGGCCTACCACCACCCGTGTTTTGCC
Organism: Saccharum spontaneum; assembly: GCA_022457205.1. Classification (NCBI taxonomy): domain Eukaryota; kingdom Viridiplantae; phylum Streptophyta; class Magnoliopsida; order Poales; family Poaceae; genus Saccharum; species Saccharum spontaneum. The sequence continues at coordinate 13,073,154 of CM039609.1, read as the reverse complement.
CCGGGATGGGTTCGCCATCCTCTCCTCTTCGCTCCGGAGCTTTTCTTTTTGGAAATGACGCCCTGTAGCACCCGTGCGAGCCACGCCGGCGAGCTCCACGCCGCTGTAATGGCGGCGCCGCCGCGTCCACCCCCAGCTCCGGCGGCCGCGCCCTTCTTTCCCCTCCTCCATCTATTTTCCACTGTCCATCTCTAGATCAACGCCCTGGTTGGCCGATACCCCTTCGCGGGTCTTTTTGTTAAAGAGACCCCCCGCTTTCATATATTTGAACCCGCAGTCCTCGGCTATTTGGATAAATCTGAGTTTTGATTTATTTTAAATCCGAAAATAGTTTGATCTATTTACAGAATTGCCACTGCAGTAAAACGCTTATAAAATCGTCATTTTAGCTCCGAATCGACCCGTTCAACTTGCGTTAGTTTCGTAATTTTGTATTCTACGCATTGGTGCCACTGATAGACCTGTTAGAAGTTTTTGAGTTTCTCGATTAAGTCTAGTTTAATAGCTAGTTTTGGAACCTTGTTTAGCGCGTAACTTTTGCGTTGTAGCTCCGTTTTTCGTGCTCTTCGCGTCGTTGTGATCGTAGCGAGACGTAGATGGTTTTGGTAAACATTTTATTCAGATTTATTTATTATTGGTGTACTGTTCTAATCGTAGTTATGTTTTGCTTGTATGTCTGCTCCGAATTACGTATTGTACTTCGTGTCGTTCGAGTTCAGACGGTGAGGAGTACGTCGGGAATCCGGACGCGTACGAGGAGCAGCAGGACCAGCAGCAGTTCGTGAACCAAGGCAAGTATAGCATGGGCCTACCTTGTTGTCCTATTCATTATATAACATATTCATTATGCATGTGTCTAATATTGCTCGATTATAAGGACTTCCTAGCAAATTGATGTCCTGTACCTTGATTCCTATGGAGTTTATTTGCATTTGGGTAGAATGCTAGTGCTCTAACTAAACATGATCTACACAATGATTAATGGAACCAACGGATAAACATGATGATAATGGTGGAACTATAGGGTGATGTGCAAATGATGTTGATCATGTTGCCCTAAACTCTCCGTAAGGACTTATCTGTAGGGCAAAAGCTGGGACTTACAGTGCAACTGTGGGAGTTAAATGGCTCTAACTTTAGCTCAGTAGTAGGATCTTTTCTAACTTGTTAGAGGTTACCCGAAAGGGCGCAAGAGGGGCTTGCCACGTTGGGTATAGAACTGTCTCTGTTCAGATGTGTATAGCCTGCGGGAATTATGCCATCGAAAGGGGGGTTCTCTATATCTGCCTGCCGAGGAAACCTCGCGGCCCTAACTTGTTAGAAGAGGCCTATGGAAGGCTTCATAGTGTACCCTGCCTGCTCACCTTGGAAGTGTTAGGGGGTCGACGGGCCCCGGGCATATGGGTAACACGACTCACGGGTAAAGATGCACAACCTCTGCAGAGTGTTAAAACTGTTATAATAGCCATGCTCACGGTCACGAGCGGCCCGAAAAACTCACAGAATAAATGGTTACTTGATGTGCGGATGAACTATGATGATGATAATGAGATCACACTGATGCTTTCTCTTCTTAATCCTAGTAGTGGATCATGTGGGATAAATGGGAGCTTGAGCATAACTTAATAATGATTAACAATGAAATGTTGATCTACTAAAAGTGCTAATTGCAGTCAACCGTGTCTAACCTTTTTGAGCCTCATGAATCCTCATACTATACTTGCGGAGTACGAATGTACTCACACTTGTTGCTATATTGTTTTTGGATAAAAATCCCGGATGGGTAACAAATGACAGTTTCTACGAGGACTTCCCGGAAGATTTCTAGGTTTGGGTCAACCAGTCGTCCTTCCCTGTGGATCAGACACTATGCCTGAGAGTTGCTATTTACTTTTCCGCTTGTTATGTAAGAACTACGTGATGTAATAACGTTATGTATGTACTCAGTGATGATACTTCTGTTAATTTGTCGGCTTATGTGTGCGACTACTCCTGGGGCGCACATAAGATATATGCAATCTATATTGTCCTTTAATTGGAGTGTGACAAATTGGTATCAAAGCTGTGTCGACTGTAGGACGCAAACCTAGATAGAAATGATCGTTTCTAGGAGTTTGACTTTATTTATTTATTTGCTACTACCTCAATCTTGATATTTTATTAAAAATTTTATGCTCCATTCTTTATTCTATTGCATAAAATATTGACTCTGATAATATTTTATATCAAAACTATAGATGCCTCGCCTCAGTGCCGCTACCTACGTCGCCCAGTTCATTCCAGCAGCACCTGCTCCACCAGCAGTACCACCAGTGGAGCCAGAGGTCGTCCACATCTCCGACGAGGAAGAGGAGGAACCCATGGAAGAGGAGGCATTTTCAGTGGCTGCATCTGACGGACCTGCTTCGACCCCCGTGGCTGCACCCATCCCACATGTGGATGCGCCAGTCCCCGCGGCTACACCTCCACCAGCTTCCCAGGCGCTTCTGCACCAACACCAGTGCCCTCCCCAGCTGCATCAGAGGAGCCAGAAGAGATAGGATGGACCACTAGGAACAAGTTTAAGGAAGCTCCCGAAGATGCCCATTACCACAACCTCCTCACCACCATGCTAGCTGATTACTATCCAGAGTTTGCTGCCTCGGTGAAGTACTATTGTGCGGAGCACACGCATCCTGTGGAGGCTACATACTGGAAGACCAATGTGATCATCACCGCCTGGAACAACACCGACCAATCTCAAGATGTTGTGACCACCCATAGCCACCGAGCCAGGCGTGCCAGTGCCTATGACATCATGGAAGATGCTGCGCAGGCGGCATACCTGCATTACCATGGTCGGCGTTTTGAGGACATGCAGAATGATCGCTACCGGTACCTTCCACGCTACGACCCAAGGGAGAAGACATGGGCGGTGTTGGCTCCTCCAGCTTCTGATCCCACCTTGGACACCACAGTGAGGCACCTCAGCGCCATGCAGGAGGCCAACGAAGCACTCAGGGAGGAGCTTCGTGCAGCGCAACAATCTGAAAAATGCCTTCAGAACCAGATAGATGAGATGGCCGTTCAGCTAGGACAGCCTACCATTTACAAGAAGAAGGCTAGGGTGTTCACCATGGTAGATCGCGCTCCTTAGATGCTTGCAGCCCTCATAATGGATGCGTTTTAGATCGAGAGTTGTGTCAAGTTTGTGTATGTTATGTGAACCTTTCGTTGTCTCGTTGGTTGTGTTGTTGAACTTGGATGATTTGGAGTTTGTGTGATTGCTAGAACAGTGTGGGCTTGTCCACATGTTCTTTTTATCAAAACCTTAAGTTAATGTTTGTTTAACTTAGTTGGGGTTTAAATTTCTGCATCACTGCCGTGCTGTTTTTCAGAGCAGTCTGCAATGTTTGTCTCATATCTCTAAATCTCTACGTCCAAAAATTATGAAATTTTTGTGGGAAGAACTAGACTTGCGTACCTCTCATTTCCCACTGGAATCACCTCATTATCAATTCTGGTTTGAGAGATATGCCTGCTACAACCTGGCAAGTCTGTGCAGTCTGTAACCTAGAACAGAAATTGTTTAGCTCAGTTTTTGATGATGTTGCCGTCTGTATCAGTGAAAAAGTTTTATACAAAAGTTGTAGCAGACTCTTTAAGCTTTCCAACGATGTATGCCACGCCTATTTTGGGTTTCTGGAACTCGAGTTACACTCCAGTTTTTGATCTGCTGTTGTAGACACCCGTCCAGAAATTTTCAGTTATGTTATTTATCTTTTGTGAATAATTTGTAAATTTTTGGGAGATCTCTAAAAGTTTGCACATTTGCTTGGAAACAGATGGCCGCCAGAGGAGGACGTGGCAGAGGTCGTGGATGTGGTCGTGGACACGGAGCTTTGGTGGATCCACCTCCGCCACCGCCGGTGACCATTGAGCAGTTGATGGCCATGCAAGTGCAGCTCATGCAGACAGTGATGGACCGTCTCGGTGAGCAACCCGTAGGAGCACCCCCACCTGTACAGGTCCATGACAAACGTGGTGAGTTTCTGAAGGGACGCCCACCTGTGTTCACACATGCCTCTGAACCTATGGAGGCTGATGACTGGCTGAGAGCTGTGGAAAAGCAGCTAAACATTGCTCAGTGCAATGACTTGGAGAAAGTCTTGTACGCCTCAGGTCAACTCCAAGGAGCTGCTCAGGATTGGTGGGAATCATTCCAGTATGGACGTCCAGAGAATGCTCCAGAGATCACATGGAAAGAGTTCACGGAGAACTTTAGGTCCTATCACATCTCTGAGGGACTTATTGAACTGAAGCAAGAGGAGTTCCGGGCTCTCAAGCAAGGGTCCATGTCTGTGGCGGAATACCGCGACAAGTTTGCACAACTGTCGCGATATGCCCCGGCTGAAGTAGCCAGGGATTCTGACAAACAGCGCCGTTTTCTGAAGGGGCTGTATGATGGACTCCAACTGCAACTGATGTCCAACAAATATGCCAGTTTCCAAGAGTTGGTGGACCGTGCCATTGTGATTGATAACAAGCGTAAGGAAATGGACCTCAAGAAGAGGAAGCTCCAGGGACAGGCGTCGGGTAGCAACACTCGCCCGCGAGCTTTCGCACCGCAAGGTTTTCCGCAGAGGAACCAAGGGCCAGTACCCCCAGAAGAACCAGTACCAGCAGCGTCCCCAGTACCCACCGCAGTTTGGTAACCAGAGTCAGCAGCGCCCCCAGCAACAGCAAGCTAGCAACCAAGCGCCACGTCAGGGAGTGCCCAACAATGCCCCAATCAAGAGTGGCACCCCAGGCAACCCCAATGCCTGTTACAACTGTGGAGAGGTGGGACACTATTCGTACCAGTGCCCAAAGAAGCAGAACCGACAGGCCCCGCAGAACCAGCAGAACAGCCAGAGACCCAATGCTCGACCTCCGTTCACCGGCAAGGTGAATCATGTGTCGTCTGAATCAGCTCAGGAGGCGCCTGAGGTTATGCTGGGTACGTTTAGCGTCAACTCCATCTCCGCTACCGTACTTTTTGATTCCGGTGCCTCACATTCTTTCATATCCCAAGCTTTTGTTAGAATGCATAGCATACCCCTGTGTGCCATGAAGGATCCCATGCTAGTAAATTCACCGGGGGGTAGCATGCCAGCAAATTATTGGAGCCCTTCTACTAGTATATTTCTAAGGGGGTAGCTTTCAAGGTAAATCCAATTATTCTGAGAACCGCTGGAATTGACCTCATCCTGGGAATGGATTGGATGAAGCAACATAGGGCAGTGATACAATGCCAGGAGAAATCCGTTGTTGTGACATCTCCAAGTGGTGATAGAATTTGCGTCGAAGTGGAAGTGCAAGCTCAACCTACCGCCACCGTCAATCAGCTGAGCGATGATGCTAACCAGGAGAACCAGGTGGTGGACAAATTCCCGGACGTGTTCCCCGATGAATTGCCAGGTATGCCACCCGATCGCGACATTGAATTCCTTATCGAGCTTTTACCTGGAACTGCACCCATAGCTAAGAGACCATATAGAATGGGGGTAAATGAATTAGAAGAACTAAAGAAACAAATTAAGGAATTGCAAGAGAAAGGTTTTATTCGTCCTAGTTCTTCACCTTGGGGAGCACCTGTTATATTTGTAGATAAGAAAGATGGCACACGAAGGATGTGTGTCGACTATAGGTCCCTTAATGAAGTCACAATAAAAAACAAGTACCCACTCCCTAGAATTGATGATTTATTTGATCAGCTGAAAGGTGCTTGTGTGTTCTCAAAAATTGACCTCCGTTCTGGATACATCAACTAAAAATTCGTGCATCTGACATACCCAAGACAACATTTACTACCAGATATGGCCTTTATGAGTACACAATGATGTCTTTTGGACTGACAAATGCACCTGCATACTTTATGTATCTGATGAACAAAGTATTCATGGAGTACTTGGATAAGTTTGTAGTGGTATTCATAGATGATATCCTAATATTCTCCAAAAATAAAGAGGAACATGCTGAACACTTAAGGTTAGTCTTACAAAAACTCAGGGAACATAAATTGTATGCAAAAAGGAGCAAATGTGAGTTCTGGTTGAAAGAAGTATCTTTTCTGGGACATGTGGTCTCTAATGGTGGAATAGCCGTAGATCCCAGTAAAGTGCAAGATGTGTTGAATTGGAAAGCCCCAGTCAATGTTAGTGAAATCTATAGCTTTTTGGGTTTGGCTGGGTACTATAGAAGGTTTATTGAAGGGTTCTCTAAGCTAGCTAAGCCTATGACAGCCCTATTAGAGAAGAATGCCAAATTTGTTTGGCCAGACAAATGTCAGGCTAACTTTGAGGAGCTAAAGAAAAGGTTGACAACAGCCCTAGTGTTGACCCTACCTGATTTAAGTAAGAGCTTCTCTATTTATTGTGATGCATCTCGCCTAAGCCTTGGATGTGTGCTTATGCAAGAAGGAAAGGTTGTGGCCTACGCATCCAGGCAGTTGAGAAAGCATGAACTGAATTACCCAACCCATGACTTGGAATTAGCCGTAGTTGTCCATGCTCTGAAAATCTGGAGGCATTATTTGATCGGACATAAGTGTGACATCTATACTGACCACAAGAGTTTAAAATACATTTTTACTTAGTCCGAGTTGAACTTAAGGCAACGTCGTTGGCTGGAATTAATTAAAGATTATGATCTGGAAGTGCATTTTCATCCTGGAAAGGCAAATGTTGTTGCCGATGCACTTAGCCGGAAGAGCTATGCCAACGGGCTTCAGTTGACATTTATACCAGCAGAGTTACGAGCTGAAATAGAACATCTCAACTTGGGTTTTGTCAATAATGTAGTAGAATTGGCTATAGAACCTACATTGGAGCAAGAGATACGTAAAGGTCAGTTGGAGGATGAGAAATTAAAGGAGATTGCTGAGCATGTAGTGGTTGGAAAGGCACTAGCTTTCCGGTTGGATGAGAATGGTACTCTATGGTTTGGAAAAAGGATATGTGTACCTGAAGTGAAAGCTATCCGTGATATGATTCTGCGAGAGGCACATGATTCTGCTTATTCTATACACCCTGGAAGCACCAAGATGTACTTGGACCTCAAAGAGAAGTATTGGTGGTATGGCTTGAAAAGGGATGTGGCTGAGTATGTGGCCATATGTGATACTTGTCAAAGGGTGAAGGCTGAGCACCAAAGACCTGCAGGATTGTTGCAACCAATGAAAATACCAGAGTGGAAATGGGAAGAAGTTGGTATGGACTTCATTACTGGACTACCCCGCACTCAACAAGGATATGATTCGATCTGGGTAATAGTGGATCGACTTACTAAGGTAGCCCAATTCTTGCCGGTCAAAACCACTTATAGTGGTGCAAAGCTAGTGGAGTTGTATATGGAGAGAATAGTGTGTCTACATGGGGTTCCAAAGAAGATCGTATCTGACCGAGGAACTCAGTTTACATCACATTTTTGGCGTAAGGTACACAGTGCTTTGGGAACCAAGTTAAATTTCAGTTCGGCGTATCATCCCCAAACTGATGGGCAGACCGAAAGGACCAATCAAATCTTGGAAGATATGTTGAGAGCTTGTGCTTTACAGTATGGTACTAGTTGGGATAAGAGTTTGTCATATGCTGAATTTTCATACAACAACAGTCACCAGAAAAGTCTCAAAATAGCGCTATTCGAAGCTTTATATGGATGAAAGTGTAGAACACCTCTATTCTGGAATCAGACAGGTGAAACCCAAGTGTTTGGACCTGATGTCCTACGCAATGCAGAGGAACAAGTGAGGATGATCAGGGATAATTTGAGAGTAGCACAGTCTAGACAGAAGAGCTATGCTGATATCTGAAGGAGAGAGTTGAGTTTCAAAGTAGGTGACTATGTGTATTTGAAAGTGTCACCAATGAGAAATGTGAGAAGATTCAATATGAAGGGCAAGTTAGCACCGAGATATGTGGGACCTTTCAAGATTCTAGAGAGACGTGGAGAAGTGGATTATCAATTGGAATTGCCAGAAGGTTTATCAGGTGTGCATGATGTGTTCCATGTTTCACAGTTGAAAAAGTGTTTGCGGGTACCAGAGGAGCAGATTTCCTTAGAGGAGCTTACTGTTAAAGAAGATCTCACGTATGAGGAGTATCCGGTAAAGATTCTTGAAACTGCAGAAATAGTTACCAGGAGCCGCACTATAAAGATGTGCAAAGTACAATGGAATCGTTATTTAGAAGATGAGTCTACTTGGGAAAGAGAAGAAGATCTGAGAAAGTCTTATCCGCAGCTTTTTGAGTAAGCATCATCCAATCTCGAGGACGAGATTCTCTTAAGGGGGGCAGAATTGTAACACCCTAATTTTTGTATTATTTAAAAATAGATAAATTTGATTTAAATATGAATTTGTTGTGCCTTCAAATTTAGGGAATAATAAATTTTGGGAAATTAAAATCAATCATAAGGGTTAGCAACTCTTTGGTGCACTCATGGTGCTGCATTTTATTGTGATGAGTGGTTTTGATAAATATTTGAAAGGATTTGAAAATCATTTGGAAATGTGATTTGAAAATGCAACTCAGAAAAAGGAAAAACAAATTCTTTTTCCCGCCTTCACTTCCCTCCATTTTGGCCTGCTAGCCCGATTCCTGCCGGCCCACCATTTCCTCCCCCCGTGCTCCTTCTCTGGGCCGTGGCCTAGCCCAGCCGGCCTGCCTCCGCAGCGCCTCCCTCACTTGTGCGGCTGACATGGCGGGCCCACCTGTCGGCGCCTTCCTCTACCTCCAGCCGCAACCTCCGTTTCTCTCGGTCACGATGGCAACCGCCATTCCTCCCCGCGCCCACAACCGCAAAACGTGGGAGCGTTCCTTCCCCCGCGCCCGGCCTTCAAAAGGGAAGCCGAGGCTGACCCAGCATCCGTTGTTGCTTTTCCCCGCTCCCTCTCGCGTCGCTGTGCCCGAGAGAACCGCCGCCCGAGGTCTCCAAGCTCCGCCGACCGCCCCCCCGCGCGGACAGCCTCCTCCGAGGCGTCTCCGCCCCATTTTCCCCGCGGTGAGAACCCTCTCGCTCCCCTCTCTCTCCCGGTGCTCACGGTTCATCGAACCGTGGACCGTGGCCCCTGAACCGTGAACTCTGGCGAGCTCATCCATGGCCGGCCGTGGCGGGTGCCCCTCGGGCCTACCACCGCCCGTGTTTTGCCCCGGGATGGGTTCGCCATCCTCTCCTCTTCACTCCGGAGCTTTTCTTTTTGGAAATGACGCCCTGTAGCACCCGTGCGAGCCACGCCGGCGAGCTCCACGCCGCGGTAATGGCGGCGCCGCCGCGTCCACCCCCAGCTCCGGCGGCCGCGCCCTTCTTTCCCCTCCTCCATCTATTTTTCACCGTCCATCTCTAGATCAACGGCCCTGGTTGGCCGATACCCCTTCGCGGGTCTTTTTGTTAAAGAGACCCCCCGCTTTCATATATTTGAACCCGCAGTCCTCGGCTATTTGGATAAATCTGAGTTTTGATTTATTTTAAATCCAAAAATAGTTTGATCTATTTACAGAATTGCCACTGCAGTAAAACGCTTATAAAATCGTCATTTTAGCTCCGAATCGACCCGTTCAACTTGCGTTAGTTTCGTAATTTTGTATTCTACGCATTAGTGCCACTGATAGACCTTTTAGAAGTTTTTGAGTTTCTCGATTAAGTCTAGTTTAATAGCTAGTTTTGGAACCTTGTTTAGCGCGTAACTTTTGCGTTGTAGCTCCGTTTTTCGTGCTCTTCGCGTCGTTGTGATCGTAGCGAGACGTAGATGGTTTTGGTAAACATTTTATTCAGATTTATTTATTGTTGGTGTACTGTTCTAATCGTAGTTATGTTTTGCTTGTATGTCTGCTCCGAATTACGTGTTGTACTTCGTGTCGTTCGAGTTCAGACGGTGAGGAGTACGTCGGGAATCCGGACGCGTACGAGGAGCAGCAGGACCAGCAGCAATTCGTGAACCAAGGCAAGTATAGCATGGGCCTACCTTGTTGTCCTATTCATTATATAACATATTCATTATGCATGTGTCTAATATTGCTCGATTATAAGGACTTCCTAGCAAATTGATGTCCTGTACCTTGATTCCTATGGGGTTTATTTGCATTTGGGTAGAATGCTAGTGCTCTAACTAAACATGATCTACACAATGATTAATGGAACCAACGGATAAACATGATGATAATGGTGGAACTATAGGGTATAGAACTGTCTCTGTTCAGATGTGTATAGCCTGCGGGAATTATGCCATCGAAAGGGGGGTTCTCTATATCTGCCTGCCGAGGAAACCTCGCGGCCCTAACTTGTTAGAAGAGGCCTATGGAAGGCTTCATAGTGTACCCTGCCTGCTCACCTTGGAAGTGTTAGGGGGTCGACGGGCCCCGGGCATATGGGTAACACGACTCACGGGTAAAGATGCACAACCTCTGCAGAGTGTTAAAACTGTTATAATAGCCATGCTCACGGTCACGAGCGGCCCGAAAAACTCACAGAATAAATGGTTACTTGATGTGCAGATGAACTATGATGATGATAATGAGATCACACTGATGCTTTCTCTTCTTAATCCTAGTAGTGGATCATGTGGGATAAATGGGAGCTTGAGCATAACTTAATAATGATTAACAATGAAATGTTGATCTACTAAAAGTGCTAACTGCAGTCAACCGTTTCTAACCTTTTCGAGCCTCATGAATCCTCATACTATACTTGTGGAGTACGAATGTACTCACACTTGTTGCTATATTGTTTTTGGATAAAAATCCCGGATGGGTAACAGATGACAGTTTCTACGAGGACTTTCCAGAAGATTTCTAGGTTTGGGTCAACCAGTCGTCCTTCCTTGTGGATCAGACACTACGCCTGAGAGTTGCTATTTACTTTTCCGCTTGTTATGTAAGAACTACGTGATGTAATAACGTTATGTATGTACTCAGTGATGATACTTCTGTTAATTTGTCGGCTTATGTGTGCGACTACTCCTGGGGCGCACATAAAATGTATGCACTCTATATTGTCCTTTAATTGGAGTGTGACACTTTTTCCATTTTTTTTGCCATAGAGACCATCCAGAGAATGGTAGGAGAGCCCAAGTCCTCGTCGACCATGGTTTTTTCTGATTTTTTTTCCTAATTCCGGCAATTATATTTCTTTATTCATCACACGTTCAACTAAATACATAGAATCAGGTAGATAAATAATAATAAAATAAAAAACAAAATTATAGGCTTTGAACTCCATAACTTTGACAGATGAGAAATAAATACTTCTACCAACATGTTATTAATGTATTAAAAGCAAAACTCATATTATTATTACCTGATTTAGTCGATAGTTCAAAATCAAATCGTGAAATTAAGAACTTGAGTAATTTCTTATCTCTAAATATAAATGTGCCTCCTGGAAGTATGCACCCGTGCCATCGCTGACAATAAAACGTGGAAAATCGAGAACAGCCTTCTGTCATAATCCTCACACATAGTAGCCCTTGGTATCAATAACTAATTCCAAGCTGATTTGAGTTACAGATTGTTACGTGTCTTCAAAAGAATTCATAAAATTTGATATTTAACTGTATTAACAAATTATAAAAAATAAACTTAATTATATCTATCTGTAAATATTTTTGTGCTTAGCAATGCGAGAAAAAAAGTTTATTAGGACCTTATTTTAATTTCAAACAAGCTTAATTATATAAGGGAAAAACATATAAATAGGTATGTAGGACTTTTTCTCTCGATGTAACGCACGGGCACGTTTGCTAATATTTATTTAAAGTGCAAAAATAAGTTCTTATTTACAAAAATGCCATCCAACTTCAAAAGCTCATATCTTTCAACGTGTAGCTCCATTTTAGGTGGTTTTTGTGCTCACACGATCGTAGAAACAAGCCCTACACGTCTGTTTATAGTATGTTTTCTTATGGTTGATGTACTGTTCTTAAGTTCCTTTATTATGCTTTGTTCTTGTGTTGCGGTCTATTGAAGAACAGTTGATCAAGGTTGATCCAGAAGTAAATATCATCTCTCTGAATAGCTTTTGAAGGTAAGTGTCCTTGAACATACTTGATCCTACTTTTTGTTTTATTTTGAGCTAGCGTAGTTAGACCATTAGTTGCATGCAGAGTCTTAATTTGAATCCCATCTTAGGGTTTATTAGATTTGATATGTGTTGGTATAAATTAAGTGCAACTAAAATATGAAGGATTCCGCAAGCGCACATAACATACCATTGTAGCATTTTACCAGGAGTAAACCAGGTATCGTTATTTATATTTTTACCACAGAGAAGCACTGGTTAAAGAATCTGATAATTCACAATCATGTATCTACTAACCTAGTAAACCAACTAGACTATAGCAAGGGTAAATGATATATGAAATGATAGGATTTATGTAATATGACACACATGGGATAGGTCACTAAAGATATGCAACTAGTTAACTTGGGGGGTCAACGGGTGAGGTAGATTCCTATGATATTCTTATCACATGGTAAAGGTATACCCAACTATGCTAAAACTTACCACACTCTTGTGCACTTCGGGACGCCACTAGACAGGAGAGAGCACCATAAAGGATACCTCTACTAACGTGACTACGGTCCTACAATTTAAGAACCTGCTTGATAGATATGGACGAGGCTGTCACCTCCCGTAACTACCATACAGCTAGGGAGTAGGGTGTACTCATAGGTAGAGAATCGTGTAAGCACCATGCTTACACAAGGCTCGGCTACCTAGCCTAGTCGACAAACTAGAAGGCTAAGCGCTCTATGAACTAGTACACAAAAGGAATGATAAACTCAACTAGCAAGATATATTCAAAGTAAGCATAGCCATGTAAATAAGAGAATAAGTATAAGTCTTACAGAATGTTGAAGTGAAGATACAAAGCTTTACCAAGCCTCCAAGACTAGATCTGGAACCTTGAGCAAGATCCCAACTCGACCCTCTCTCCTAAGATACTAATCTACTACATTGAAGAAGCTAGACCTAATCCCCTAGAGAGGTCATCCTTTCATGGGACACCTCTCACATTATCCCGGCTGGGAGATAATGAATTAGGGTTTAGGGGGATGCCTACTCCAGGGGCCAGGGGCCTTACTTATATAGCCCTCTAGGAAGCACCACAGCCCTCGGATCAAACCAACCTTGATCTACGATTAATATTCATCCTCAAAGGCGGTGGAGGAATGATCCGTGAGACGGAGCCTAATTGGCTTTGTAGGTGGGGCGGGCGCCCAAGGAGGGGGGCGGGCGCCCCACTTCCGGGCCCGTTTCGCCTCCTGTTTGTTTTCTAGAGCTTCTCGTACCTTCCACATTCCAGAAAAGTTATGTGTAGCCCCTTTGTCTCTATGTAAACCTGACATGTGGGCCTTCTTTGGTTCTTTTCAGCTGACACCCTGTAGAAATAAACATTCACCAAAACTTGTGGAATTCTGTCAGTAAAGCCCCTATATCTAAGTGGTAATTACGTTTAGGTCCCTTTTCATGTTTCGTTGACAGTTAAAATTGACACTTATCTACCGTCAACAACCCCCCAAGCTTACCCTTTGCTCGTCCCTGAGCAAAGATAAACTCAGTGATGGATCAGGAGTTGCTACAATGCTTTCATGCCTCAAAAGTACACATGCGTTCAAACAAGAACTCTCCTCCGGATTGGAACGAACTATCCTGATTTCAAATCCACTCATATTACCTTCCACCATGGGGCTTGTAGCCGTCACTTGGGTCTTGAGCAGTTGAAAGACAGAACGGTCAAGTCAAGCGCTATGTCTCAAGCTCTTTGATCAACTAGTATTCTGAAGTTTTGCAGGGTTTTCAAATAAAACTCAGAGATTCCTATGTATGACCCTTTCACGTCTCTCCTTTATGGTATTTCTGGATCCTCACCAAGGCATTTATGGTGTATGCCTTCTCTCTTCTCTTAAAATATGTTGTATTTTTGGCATTAGGCATAGTAACATTATGCCTTCTCTCTCTCACCCTACTTCTAATAGGCTTATATGGAGCTCATAGGTGGGGAGACAAGGAATTCATACTTGTGAACATTTATTGCATAGTCAGACCATGGATCCAGAGGGACAAGTCCGGCCATACAGTCAAATCAAGATGTGCATGTGTGTGATCCTAAATATGGGCTGAGTGGATATGTAGTGGAAATGATGGAGGATGTAAGATGTAAATGGAAATAAGGGGGTAGAAGAATAATGGTGATCATCTAATTCTACTTTTGCTCCTTGAAGGAAATTTATACCTCTTTTAAACTTTGAAGAACTTGAAGAGAACTTGGGTTGCTGAAAATCTCTCATAATTAGGACCCTTGTCCTTTTATTCTCTCTTTATTTTTCTATTTTTTATTTTAAAGGAACTAAATACGATGGAATAATTCCCAAGTATCTTTTTAGAAACATAGATAAGAGGTAGCCATGGAAATACTGGAGCTTAAAATAAAAGGGAGCTAGCAATGGATGAAAGGTTCTGTTCACTCCCAGTGTAGGAGCAGAATAACTTGTTGGGTTGTGTCTAATGAAAAATATTTAGATGCGTACTTCCAGGGTAGAAGCAGCATAAGTAGGTGGAGTGCACGTGAATCTTAATTTTAACCGCATGACTAATCCCCTAGGGTCAACACAGACTGACCACACTCAACGCTTACAAGCAGCTAAGCTAACAAGTGAAAGTATTTCTTAATCTAGTAAGCATGTATATATGGTTGTGGTAGGAATTAAACTCTCATCATATAGGAACTCATCATGCAGATATTTTTAGTTTTCGAAAGATAAATTCTCCAGAACTCTAGTATCTCTAGGAACAAGATAAACAGCAACTCAAACCTTCCCATATCATATCCGCCAACTACCTAGACTTAGATCAAGCATTCACTACCCACAAGTTTTAGGTTCAGAGAAAATCTTAGATCAAAACAATTGTGTTCTAAAACTTGGGAGAGTTCGAGGTTGAAAACTAGGTACTTGAAAGGAATTACGACAGAGCAACTATTCATCATTTCCATGTAAGAGATCATTCTAGGGGCTCACTTTATCAAGGTAAAACTTTGCACACTCTCCTATATTTATTTAGCAAACATAAAGATCATACATAAATATATAGAAAGGGAAATATTTATTTGGCTTTCTAAAGGTTATGCATCTTTTTATTTGTTACATGTATCAAAGAAGAAATATATAAGTAAATAGATAGGTAAGAAAATACTTAGGTGGATACATGGGGGATGCTCTCCCCCAAGCTGGATGTTGACGTAGTCTTGCTTGATGTAGCTGACAGGCAGTGAAGGTGTACTTCCCTTATCGGAGTGCTTATGATGATGACTGCTAAGACAGTACTCCGACAGAGGACAGATCTTCCTTCTGTCTGTTAGCTTTCTTCGATCCTTCAAATAGACAACAAAGCTGGTGGAACTTGATTAAGTGTTAGTGATAAACCTCTAAGCCTTGGGCATCTAGAACCTCTTGAAAAATGTATCTTTCTAGCAGGATCTCTTTGGCAACATTTTTTGTACTTTTACACTATGCAAGAAATTATAAAGAATGATGAATGCATATTTATTTATTTTTATGCCACCACAGCAAATAGACATATGAGTTTTATGTCACAAATTTATTCACTTGGGGCGTAGCAGTTTTGAGATGCAATGCAAGACATATTTATTTTCTTTTCTAATGCAGATATAACAAAGTAAAATATGCAATAAGAATTGAATATGCTAATGTGGATAAGTAAATATGCTAAAGGAAAAACTTATGCAATGCTAAAAAGAAATATGGATAACTACCAAGTTTACCTCCATGGTGAGGGTTTGACGATTCAAGTCCTCCAAACAGGACTTCTTGTCATGTTCACTCCTTAGGTGCATCATCTTATCCCGAAGGTACAAACCTTGCACCTCTTGAGATGGTAACTCTGAGGAAGGTGTCACCCATGTTCTTTGCTTGTCCAGCAGTTTGATGTGAAACTTTAATTGTGAAAGTTGGCAACATCTTGTTCAGTGTGCATGTTGTAGGTTCAGAACTTCACTTGTAGGATTTGGGAAATCAACTAATCGCCCTTCATTTTTCTTGAAGTGTGTCCTGCTTGCGAAGACAAGATAGAGATCAAGTGCATCTGTCCTATTGGTGGAAAAACACCAACAGAACCATAACCTTATTTATTCTTCTTTAACCTTAGGCACATTGACCATGATGAGATTGATGTGTGTTGTTCATTTTATGGGTGGCAAAATCAGAAGGATGACCATGAATGTGGCACTTAAACACTTTTGTCAAAAGAGTGGAATTGCTTAACCAATGGAAGAATTGTCAACTTTATATTTATGTATCAAACATTTTCATGATTAAGACAATCATCTTCCAAAGATGCAATATTTTAGCTCATTTAATTCTGACTATGAAATCAAGAGAGTGATGTTCATGAACAAGCTTAAGACTTGTTGAGTTAGTCAGATTGAATCAAGCAAGTTGTAACACAAACATGTTTATTCCTTCTTTAAGTGTATACTAGAGTCAAGGTAAAGCCTTTTAAATAATGACCACTTACCTTAAGATGTTACCTTTATCACTAGAGCACCCTGTGATGAAGTGTAGATGCTTCTAGTGGTCCTTCCTTCTTCTAGGAGTTTGCCTTGCTCGATTCACCTCTCTCCTTGACTTGTTCATGAGCATCTTGTCTTCTAGAATTGCACTCCTTCTTTCTCCTTCCTCTTCTCTCTTTTTTTTATTGTGTCCAGACCTTTTGCTCCACTTATTGTTTCTTCTCTGCAGAGGATTAGTGGACAACACATACCCGAAGGAATATACAAACAATGAAAAGGGTAGCGTTGTTCATAGAGCTAAAAGGTCATATTCCATTCTATAGAAAAGTTGTCTTAGACATTTTTATTAGCAAGGAATATTTACTCACCATTACTTCTTCTCTTAAGGATTGATTTTACTTTGTCTTAAGTTGATTTGTGTATATGATATTTATAGAAACATTCAAACTTATAGAGAGAAAGTAATTATGAGTGGAGGGATTGCAAACCAGCTTGCTAGAGTGACGGGGGCTTGGGAGGAGGAAGATCATTGTTGGATCATCTTTTAGAGGAATTGATGGCCTTTCTCCCCCAAGCTTGAGCCTTGCCGTCGCTCGTCGCTTGAATCCAAGTGTGAGTGTTGAATCATCCCTCAAAGTGTGTTGTAACTCCATGTCCTTAGACATTGTTCGTCCTCTGTTCTTAAATCTGTCAGAGAGGGCTCTTGATTCTAGATCCATTGAGCAAAGATCTCTCCTTTGTATTCTACTTTTCTTTGGACTGTCCAATCTAGGAGATGAGGATACAGATAGTTGCATGATCTTCTTTCATCAACCATTCTTGATTTTTTGTTGAGTCTTGGTTGTCAAATTGATGTTCATTGGAGATGTAGACTCGAGTTCTTCCTTGATGGTCTTTGTCTTCTAGCAGCATGGCGAAGAGTTGTTCAGTTAATGATACGCCATCTGTCTTGATGATCAAGGAAGGAGCTTCATTAATATTTGCATGCTGACTTCATCTCCAATGGCTTAGGGACATCGTCTTGCAACCATAATCATGGTCTTTCAAGGCTTGGTTGGTAGTCAGCCCTTGATTGGTGATTGGTTGACACAAGGATGCATGCTATCATGCCATCCTTGTCCTTGCCGCTGACGTGCAAGATGGTATCTTCAAGAACAATGAGAGCAGGTCTTTTGTTGCTAAAATGAGGTGAGTTGTGCCCTGCTCCTCATCGGCATCCTAGCTTGAGTTTTGGGAAGGCTCAATGCTAGGTTGTCTTCAACACTACTTATGACATGTTGCTTTGTTCATCCACTTCCATTAAGTGAGTGCTTTTGTTGTAGATTCTTCGTATGGCACTCGTCTCTTCTTTGTTCATCACTAAAGTGGTGGCTTGTCAAACCAAACCATGAACAGGCACATCATAATATCTTTCTTTCCTGCAAAATATTAGTGGACACATACCCAAAGGATTGCAACAATTTCAAACTATGGGCTATTATCCACTATTTATTTGAATTTCATCTATGCTAATAAAGAGATGGTTTTCGAGTTACTTTAGCATAGGATTATTTATCATGTTTTCTAACAACCCCTTTTTTTGCACTTTAACATGGTTCAAGGCAAAGGTAACTTGCAGCAAAAGATAATGTGAATGATATTTGATACTTACAATTCTTCCTTGGATGATGAATGAGCTGTGTCTTTTGTGCAAAGTTGTTGGAGTTCATCATATGCCTTGCTTCATCTTCGAAGTGAGTTCATCTCTTGACTTACCCAAATTGGATTTGAGAGTTTTTTGCAAGGGTTAGTCCAACAAAATAACCAGTATCTACTAAAGCACATTTTTAGTTCAATAACCAAACTAGACTCCATGTCTTAATTGGGTTAAGGAAGATAATTTAACATAAGCACCACACTTAATTTAAAAAGCCTTTGGAAGGACCCTCGAAGCACTTCCAAACCAAAGCATACTTTTTTTCTCGAAAAATGTAGGAGATCTGTGCCTCATTATATTAAGAAGAAGGAGGGTGTAAGAACCCAGAACAATTACACCAAACACCCAACACACCAACACAAACTCAACACCACGCACACACAGCCTAACACGCCTCAGGAATCAACTGGAGGCCGACCCTAGCAAAACCAAACAGCCCCAGGTACTAACCACTAGGGAGGGGGTAGATAGGAGGGATAATCCGTGAGCCCCTGCCGAGATCCACAGCCGACGCTCCTGTCCAGCCAAGATTAAAGCCCTAGCAACACCAAAGCATACTCTAGTAGACAAAGGTAGCATGAAAGCACTATAGAGATTTACTCAATTAGAGACGAAGGAGCATGATCATGGTGAGGAATATTTTTTTCTTTTTAGATGACATGGATGCATGTAGGAAACTAAACATGCAATGAATTTGATATTAGAAAATTTAAACTAAATGGAGTGAATGCATGAATTGTTAAAAGTAAACATGTAGTGGGATGCAAGAATTAAAAGATAACTACTCATAAATTTAAAGTCCATGAGCAAGACTATCTCACCTTTTCTTGATCATACTTACCATGACTCACATGATAGAATTTGTGAGTGGTGCAGCTTCTAATTTCGTCACTTGAGATGTGAGTTGAATTCTTGTGACGAAGACCTTTTCTTCAACCTACACATGGTTAGAAATAATATATATGTATACGCAAACCTGTGACATGGTAGGGTTCCAGTGTTGATGAATGTTGAATGTTGAGGGACCCTGGGCTCTTCAATTTCTTGTGGAAGCTTGTCTAAAGGTCGAAACGACATCTTTTGTCCTGTCTATTCCACACTCAACAGAACAAGGGTAATCCTACTAAAGCTAGTGATACACTAAATTAGTAGACATCAAAATCATTATCAAAATCTTTATGCCAATTGCTTCCCCAGCAACGGCGCCAAAAATGCTTGTTGTTATAAATTAAGTGCAACTAAAATATGAAGGATTCCACAAGCGCACAGAACATACCATTGTAGCATTTTACCAGGAGTAAACCAGGTATCGTTATTTATATTTTTACCACAGGGAAGCAAGGGTTAAAGAATCTGATAATTCACCATCATGTATCTACTAACCTAGTAAACCAACTAGACTATAGCAGAGGTAAATGATATATGAAATGATAGGATTTATGTAATATGACACACATGGGATAGGTCACTAAAGATATGCAACTAGTTAACTTGGGGGGTCAACGGGTGAGGTAGATTCCTATGATATTCTTATCACATGGTAAAGGTATACCCAACTATGCTAAGACTTACCACACTCTTGTGCACTTCGGGACGCCACTAGACAGGAGAGAGCACCATAAAGGATACCTCTACTAACGTGACTACGGTCCTACAATTTAAGAACCTCCTTGATAGATATGGACGGGGCTGTCACCTCCCGTAACTACCATACAGCTAGGGAGTAGGGTGTACTCATAGGCAGAGCATCGTGTAAGCACCATGCTTACACAAGGCTCGGCTACCTAGCCTAGTCTTCAAACTAGAAGGCTAAGCGCTCTATGAACTAGCACACAAAAGGAATGATAAACTGAACTAGCAAGATATATTCAAAGTAAGCATAGCCATGTAAATAAGAGAATAAGTATAAGTCTTACAGAATGTCGAAGTGAAGATACAAAGCTTTACCAAGCCTCCATGACTAGATCTGGAACCTTGAGCAAGATCCCAACTCGACCCTCTCTCCCAAGTTACTAATCTACTACATTGAAGAAGCTAGACCTAATCCCCTAGAGAGGTCATCCTTTCATGGGACACCTCTCACCTGATCTCGGCTGGGAGATAATGAATTAGGGTTTAGGGGGATGCCTACTCCAGGGGCCAGGGGCCTTGCTTATATAGCCCTCTAGGAAGCACCACAGCCCTCGGATCAAACCGACCTTGATCTACGATTAATATTCATCCTCAATGGCGGTGGAGGCATGATCCATGAGACAGAGCATGATTGGCTCTGTAGGTGGGGCGGGCGCCCAAGGAGGGGGGCGGGCGCCCCACTTCCGGGCCCGTTTCGCCTCATGTTTGTTTCCAGAGTCTTCTCGTACCTTTCACATTCCAGAAAAGTTATGCGTAGCCCCTTTGTCTCTATGTAAATCTAACATGTGGGCCTTCTTTGGTTCTTTTCAGCTGACACCCTGTAGAAATAGACATTCACCAAAACTTGTGGAATTCTGTCAGTAAAGCCCCAGTTGACACCATTTTTGGCACGTGTCAAAATGATCAGAGTGGGCTAATCGGCAGGAGGAAAGTTTCTGTATACGGCGATAGAAGGGTGCCGATGAAAATCAATTTATAAGGGTTGTTGCCGATGAATGGTGGTGACCGATGGGAAGGTAGACTTAGATTCAGAGGCGTTGCTGATAAGATGGAGATGTTATTGCCGATGCCGATGAAGGAAGATTTGAAGACTGCTGCCGATGGAGCCTGTGGTAACAGGAAGCATGCCGATGAAGGAAGATTTGAAGACTGCTGCCGATGATAACAGGTAGCATGCCGATGGAGAGGAGGTCGATAAGAATTGCATCGTAATTGAGGCGGACAGGGAAATAGATAGGTGTTGATTTCCTTTTCTATATTTGTTAGAGTACAATTCATGTAAGAGTCATGTGTTTCCTTAGGTATGGACTCGGTGTCCTAGTCGTGTTTAGTTATATTTCCTTAGATCATGGTATAAATATAGATTGAGGAGCAATGTAATAGATGTATCAATCAATATCAAACCAATTTTACTCCTATTTGCATCTACTTACTTTTCGGTGACTTCGTCAATTTGCGTATTTTTTATTTTTACGAGTTCTCATCGATTCGACGAGCTGCATCGCTTCAGTGCAACCTTCGGCGATCCTCGAGTTCCACGTGAGTACCTCTTGGCCGTGGCTTCCGGGCGTATCGCTGTTGTCAGGACCAAAGTACTCGAATCTTTCATCCTTGTCGATTAACAGGTCAAATCGACTGGCGCGCTTTGGATATCGATTTGGGTATTAGCCCTTTGTGTTTGCAGATCCACTTTTGCATCAACACATCTTTTGGCACGCCTGATGGGACAAATCAATACGATCAATATGTTCAATCCTGAGGTTGATTCGGGGAACATCATCGCGGTATCAAAAGAAGATCTTAAGGAAGATCAGAAGCTGGCTATGGAAAAGGCTATAGAAGAATACATGTAGCTTTGCCTGAAATCGTTCAGCATAAACAAGAGCGGACAAGTCATCCAGAAGCAAGATTTGCCGTTGCCTCGGCAGGTTATCTTTGACTCCAATCCTAGTAAACTTCAAGAGATGATTAATTCTGCAGTAAATCATGCTTTGATTAATCACTCCAATGTGTTGTCCAATATTGTTCATAATGCTGTGGTTTGAACTTTTAAAGAAGGACAAGTGTCACCACATTACGTTGGGCCAGCTTATCACCAACCAGAACCGGCATCGGTCAATACTCCATCGGCTCCCTCAGCCGTTGTGGGTACAGAAGTTGCTTCTTCTCCAGTATCGGCAGGCTTACCTAATATTCAATCTACACCAATACGATCAGATCCGGTACTTTCAGGAGGACGAGTTCAGCTTAATACAGATCTATCGGCATCAGCTATGTCAGGCCTTGTGTCTCAGAATAGCCAGATTCCTGCTAATTGGTGGGGATATGGTATGCCTCCGGAGTCATCTGCCTTCAATCCTGGGTTACCTCAAGTGTTTGACGCAGCAGGAAAAGCTCCTATATCATCGGCTGTTTCACCGATAGCTCAAGTGCCTCAATATGCCACATCAACTATTGTGCAACCAACTCCAGGAGGTTTCCAGATGCCTTTGTTTCAAGCACCCAATACAAGTCCATCGACAAGCTTATTGCCGATGCAACAGAAGGCCCCTGCTATGAGTCAACCTGGGGTGCAGTTCATACCTCAAGCTAGTTATACTAATTATCCAACAATGTCAGCAAATTACCAGCCATCGATAAGTTTTGTACCAATGAGTTCTAATAATGGTTGGTCAGGACATTTACCTGTTCAGCATACAGTTCATCAAAATCAGCAAGTTGCAGGGATTCAACAAGGTCATATGCAAGCTGGTTTTTAAAATCAAGCATCAGCAGCTCAGCCGATGAATCCTTTCCAGCAGGTTAGTGGATCACAAGTAACAGCGAATATGCCGATTGCTGAAGATCGTGTGCCACAAAGATACGTGGAGGGATATCAGCAGGCACCTCCTGTAGAAATTCAGCCAGTTCGTCAGCAGGAGGCTGATGCTTTTTGGGCCGATAAGATAGCAGAAATCATGAGAGATCAGTTTGGGATAAAGCCCAAAGTCAATACTTATTCTTATCGGACTCCATACCCTCCAGCATATGATTTAATTCCTCTCACAAATCGGTACAAGGTACCCGATTTCACTAAATTCTCTTTACAAGATGATACATCAATGATGTAACACGTCAATCGCTTCATTATTCAATGTGGAGAGGCAGCTAGCAGAGATGAATTAAGAGTTCGATTATTTTCATCATCTTTATCTGGATCAGCATTCACATGGTTCATTTCATTACCGCCAAATTCTATTATTACTTGGTCTGATCTAGAAAAACAATTTCATAAATATTTCTTTGCTGAAATCTATGGAAAGAAGCTTACCGATTTAGTAAAATTGAGACATCGTAATGATAAATCGGTAGAAAGCTTTGTGCAAAGGCTACGAGATGTAAAAAATAAGTGCTACAGCCTGATGCTGGATGATCGGCAGCTTGCCGATCTAGCTTTCTAAGGGTTATTGCCACATCTTAAGGACAGATATGCTTCTCAGGAGTTTGAAAGCCTGAGTCATCTTGTACAAAGAATCTCTGATAAAGACACTAGGGTTTTTGAGCCTAAAAAGAATTGGAGCAAAAAAGTATCATTTGTTGAAGAGGTAGAAGATTCTGATTCTGATGAAGAACAAGTTATCGGCTTAGCTGAGTGGGTTAAGAATAAAAAGCTGATATCTTGTCCCTTTGGTTAGAAAGAGCTAGAAAAGTTTACTTTTGACATCACCAAAGCTGACAAGATATTTGATCTTTTGTTTCAAGAAAGCCAAATTAAGGTATCACCTAATCATGTGATCCCATCGGCAGAGGAGTTGAAGAAGATCTTGTACTACAAATGGCACAATGCAACTTCACACAGTACAAATGAGTGCAAGGTGTTCAGGCAACAGTTACAATTGACTATTAAATCTGGGAAAATTAAGTTTGGTAATTCCAAGACCCAGAAGCCGATGAAAATTGATCAACACCCTTTTCCAGCAAATCTGTTGGATGCCAAGGGTAAGACCAAGGTATTGACATCAGAAGCTGCCGAGAAAAACGCATCAGTGGGTCCCCAGCATCGGATAACTACCGATGATGCAAAAAGTAAGGGTGTGCTGGAAGAAAGTAGTAGTTCCAAAAAACCTCCTCGACCTGGCATTGTGATTACCCATCAAGGCAGCAGGAGGGTTGGCGTCAACGTAGGGACCGATATCGACAACAGCAAGAAGAGAGACGTCGAGAAGAGTGGTATCGGCATAAAGATCATTGGAGGTGCCTGTTTTTCATCTATTGCTGGGAAAAAGGTATTAAATTGCCAACTGTTGAAAATTGCCCTGAGTGCAATGGTTATTATGGGGCCAATCGGTCAGAAAGGAGGTTTCAACCTGGCAATCAGGATTTATCTATCAATGAGCCGATCAGAGGCAGAGCATCAGTGCATGATCGGCTGGGGGGCAGACTTAGTGTACATGAAAGGCTTGGTAAACGTGCTGGATGTTTTCCAAGGAATCAAGAGGAGCTTGAGGAGATGGCAAACGCAAGAGTTCCTGATGAAGAAATATTTTACAGGGACCCTAATATACGTCGTGTAGAATCAACTGGGACCTGTTATCAGCCGGTTTCGAAAACTAAGCTTCCTCGATGGTGACCTGAGGGTTTGACAAAGACACAGAAAAGAGGATGCAGCGTGAGCGTCAGGAGGATCTATACCGAGAAGAAAATTCCTCCAATGAGAGGTCTGGCCATCAGCAGTGGCAGGTGAAACACAAAGATAAGGGCCCATCGGCAGATGTTAATATGGTATTTATGTTGCCGATGGAGTTTTTGGCACTTTCTGATGACGAGGAAGAAATTGTTTTCTCCGATCAAGTAGCTCAGCTGGCACTAGATCCAATGATGGTTGTTTTTGAGAAACCTACTGACGATGAGAGACAGCATCTCAAAGCTTTATTTGTGAAAGGCAGAGTTGATGGGCAGCCTGTATCCAAGATACTTATCGACAGAGGAGCTGCAATTAATATTATGCCTTATGTGATGTATCAGAAACTTGGTAAAGGAGATCAAGACTTGACTAAAACCGATATGATGCTGAAAGATTTTGAAGGTAATGTGTCACCGGCTAAAGGGGCAGTATGCGTTGAATTGACCATCGGTAGTAAAACCTTACCGACGACGTTCTTTGTTATTAATGGCAAAGGTGCATATAATCTACTTTTAGGAAGGGATTGGATTCATGCCAATTGTTGTGTTCCTTCTATAATGCATCAATGCCTCGTACAGTGGATTGGGGATAAGATTGAAGTTGTCCCTGGTGATTCTTCTTATATCATCGCATCGGCAGAATCAGATACTTATGAGAGAATCAAATGCATATTAGGAGAAGTTTGGGAAAAGAGTTCCTTAGAGTTGCTGATTATGAAATTCACCGATCCAAGCAGTCGGTTCTGAAGAAGAGTTTTAATGGATAGGTTTGCCAATGATGGAAAATTAGGTCAGGGGTTCACATCGGCTGATGATTTAGTAGAGATAGATATTGGTGATGGCGATAAGCCAAGACCTACTTTTATTAGTGCTAAGTTAGATTCCAAGTGTAAGTAGCAAATAACCAATTTATTAAAAGAATATAAAGATTGTTTTGCTTGGGATTATACTGAGATGCCCGGGTTAGACCGATCGATAGTTTAACATCGGTTACCTATCAAATCTGGATTTCGGCCACATCAGCAGCTAGCGCGCCGATACAACCCTAATATACTTCCTGACATTAAGGCCGAAATAACTAAATTAATTGAGGCAAAATTTATTCGGCAATGTCGATATGCGGAGTGGATTTCTAATGTGGTTCCTATTTATAAGAAAAATGAGAAACTTCGTGTTTGTATTGATTTCAGAAATCTTAACAAAGCCACACCGATGGATGGCTATCCAATGCCGATTGCTGATTTGTTGATTGATGCTGCAGCCGGACATCAAATTATCAGCTTCATGGATGGTAATGCAGGTTACAATCAATTATTCATGGCTGAAGAAGATATTCCCAAAACTACTTTCAGATGTCCAAGTCATGTGGGGTTGTTTGAGTGGATAGTCATGACTTTTGGTTTGAAAAATGCCGGTGCTACTTATCAGAGAGCTATGAATTTTATTTTTCATGAATACATCGGCACATTAGTGGAGATCTACATTGATGATGTAGTGGTTAAGTCTGGGGATATCACAAAACATCTAGCCGATCTACGAAGGATACTGGAGTGCACAAGGAAGCATGGATTGAAGATGAACCCTAATAAGTGTGCATTTGGTGTATCGGCAGGTCAATTCTTGGGTTTTATGGTGCATCAGTGGGGTATTGAAATCAGTAGGAAGTCTATTGATGCAATTAAAAAGGTGGTTGCTCATGCCAATAAAACTGAATTGCAATCTTTGATCAGCAAGATTAATTTTATTAGAAGATTCATATCTAATCTGTCGGGTAGGATCAAGGCTTTCAGTCCATTGTTTAAATTGAAGGCCGATCATGAATTTGTATGGGGAGCTGAGCAGCAGTTAGCCCTAGATGAAATTAAGAAGTATTTAACAAATCCTCCAGTGCTAGTTCCACCCCAACACGGGAAGCCTTTCAGGTTGTATTTGTCAACTGATGATACCGTTATCGGTTTAGCTCTTATTCAAGAATTTGAAGGGAAAGAACGTGTTATTTATTATTTGAGCAGAAGATTGGTGGATGCTGAAACAAGGTATTCAGCCATTGAAAAATTATGTCTGTGTCTATACTTTCCTTCTATCAAATTAAGACATTATTTGTTATCTGCCGAATGTACTGTCATATGCAAAGACGACGTGGTCAAGTATATGTTGTCGATGCCGATATTAAGTGGTAGAATTGGCAAGTGGATTTTAGCATTATCAGAGTTTGACCTACGTTACGAATCGGCTAAGGCAGGTAAGGGGCAGGTTATGGCTGATTTTGTCACTCAACATTGCAATACAGTGGACTCTCTGGAGGTTGCTCCTTGGACACTTTTCTTCGATGTGTCTACATGTGGTGAAGGAGCAGGTATCGGGATTGTGTTGATTTCACCTCAAGGAAGGAAGTATGAGTTTTCATTGCCGATTTTTGCTACATCGACAAACAATCAGACTGAATATCAAACCTTGATAAAAGGGTTAGAATTGCTTAAGGAAATACGTGCCGATGTTATTGAAATCTTTGGTGATTCTATGCTGGTTATAAATCAATTGGCTGGGATTTATGAATGCCGAAGTGAAGTTTTAATTTCGTGTTATGAAAGATGTTTGCAATTGTTGAAAGGGTTTAGAGATTTTTGTCTTGAACATATTTCTCGATTGCATAATGAAGAAGCTAATCGACTAGCTCAGCATGCTTCAGGGTATCAGCCTATCCAGGAAGTGCTAACATCGGTAATTGATACTGTAACACCCTAAAATTTGAAGAAAAGAAAAATAGGGAAAATGTGATTTTTATATTTATTTTTGGTGAAGCATGCAACTATAGAATAAGAATAATTTTATAAATTTAAAATAAAATATAAGGGTAGAAACATGATTGAGCATTCATGCTGCTGCATTTGGAGTTTTGTGTTGAGTGGTTTAAATCAAATTCAAATTTGATTTGAAAATCATTTGAAAAATGGATTTGAAAAATTGGAAAAGAAAAAGAAAAGGAATTTACTTACCGGGCCGCATTCCTCCAGCAGCCCAGCTTCCCGGCCCGCTTCGGCGGCCCAGCTTCCTTCCTTCCCCGCGCGCACCGCATCCCATGGGCCGAGCCGGCCAGCGGCCCGCCAGCCTGACTCCCGCACGCGCGGCCCGCGTTCCGCCGGTGTCGCTGACGCGTGGGTCCCACCGGTCAGTGACCGTTCTCACCTTCCTTTCTTCTTCTTCCTCCGGCCGACGCCGTTTCCATCGTTCCCGATCCGATTCGATCCTCGAATCTTCCCCTTTCCTTAGCTAGCGCCCGCTCTAGACTATAAAACGGAGCCCTCGGCCCTCCCCGCTTCATATTCCACCCAAAGCCGCAGCCAAAACCGCCTAGGGTTGTCTCGCCGCGAGCTCGAGCTCCACCGCCCGCCACCGCAAGCGCGCCGCCGTCTTCGTCCATCCCTTGCCCTCGCTCTTGTCCGGGGTGAGTTCACCGTGCTCCAAGCTACCTCCCGGTGTTTTCCTTTCGTCGAATGGTGCCCAGAGTAGTGTTTTCGCGTGTTCCGACGATGGCGCCACCGCGGGAAGCTCGCCGGCGGTCGGAGTCCGGCCGGAGCGCCGCCGGATTTCCCCAGATCCGATCTGGACCGTCAGATCTAAAACGGATGGCTCAGATTAGAAGATACCGGTTCGCTGGTGTTTTTGCTAAAGAGTCCCGCAGTCCAAAGCGTAATCTGGAAAATACGTTTTGCTTAAATAAAAACGTAATTCGTTTCGGAAAAAGAAAAATACGCTTTCTCATATTTATAGTTTTGCCACTCAGATTGTTTTAGCCGTAGAATCTTCGTTTTAACTCCGATTTGATCCATTCAAATTGCGTTAGATTCATATTTGCGAGCTCTATCTAATGATGTAACTGTACAGTAGGTTTAGATTAATTTATTTTCGAGTTTTAATTAAAGTATTTATTTTTCTATAGGAAATCTTTGGAAATTCATAACTTCGTCGTTTTAGCTCCGTTTTTCGTGATCTTCGCGTCTGTGTGATCCTAGCGAGTTGTAGATTCGTTTTAAAGACTTTTTATCTTATTTTCTTACTGTTGGTGTATTGTTCTAATTATAGCCTTATTTGTCTATGCATGATTGCCTCTGGATGTGTGTTGTTGATAATGGTTGATCGAGTATAGACGGTGAGCAATTCGTTGGAGATCAAGAGCCTTACTACGAGCAAGATCTTCAGGACCAGTTTGAGCAAGGCAAGTATAGCATGGGATTATCCTTGTTGTCCTATCCACCTTATGCAATTAATGTCATTATGCATTTATTCCTTGTTAAGGATGACTTAGTGATTGATCCTATACCTTGGTACCCATTATGATGCATTGATTAGTATGGCTAGTGCTTAAACATGGACTATGATCATGTAAATTGATTAGAGGAATATGCAATAAACATTAAAATATGATTTTGATTATTGTATAAAGGGGATTAGAGCATGTGTGTTGTTTTTTTTATGCTCTAATTGCTCTCCATAAGGACTCATCTATAAGCGACAATCCGGGACTTACAGTACAACTGTGGGGGCTATATGGCTCTGGCTTTAGTCATATAGAAGGACCTTTTCTAGCTTGTTAGAGGTAACCTTTTGGCGTAAGAATGGCTTGACGAATCGGGTATAGTGCGGCCTCTGTCCTTATGTGTATAGGCTGCGGGTCAATGTGCCATTTGGAAGGGGGGCTCTACATCTGTTTGCCGAGTGAATCTAATGGCCCTAACTTGTTAGACGAACCTTCGAAAGACTTCATAGTGTTTACCCTGCCTACTCACCTTGGTAGTGTTTTGGGAGTAATTAACCCGGGCATTTGGGTAACACGACTCACAGTGAAAGTGTACAACCTCTGCAGAGTGTAGAACTGTTATAACAACCGTGCTCACGGTCACGAGTGGCCTTGGACCCTTATGGAATAGTTGAATAATTGTTTATGTTTATGTTTTTGCTATTCATTAATCATTTCACATGGATCATATGTTTATTGTTTACATTGAGACCTATTGATGCTATTGAT
The DNA here is from genome assembly GCA_022457205.1 of Saccharum spontaneum. Taxonomy (NCBI): domain Eukaryota; kingdom Viridiplantae; phylum Streptophyta; class Magnoliopsida; order Poales; family Poaceae; genus Saccharum; species Saccharum spontaneum. The sequence goes on along the minus strand of CM039609.1, from coordinate 13,043,592 downwards.
ATGCTAAAATCATGTTAACTAAAAGCTACATGCTGATAACCCAATGATTATGCCTTTTTGAGCCTCATGAACCCCATGTTACACTTGTTGAGTACGAGATGTACTTACGCTTGTTTATTTCTCTTATTTGGATAAAAATCCCGGATGGGTAACAGATGGAGGTAATAGCGACTACTACGCCTACTTCCCTGAGGATTACTAGTCTTGCTGTCAACCAGTCAATGTACCTGTGACTGGAGCTACCACGAGAGATTTTTATTTATACTTCCGCTACATTTGTGTTAAGACTAAGTGTTTAAATATCGTGATGTAATAACATTTGCCATGATACTTCTGTTATAATTTGTGAACTTATGTGTGATTGATCTCTGGGCGCACATAAGGGTAAGCATTCCATTTGGTCGATAAATGGGTGTGACAAATTGGTATCAAAGCTCTTGTTGACTGTAGGACGCAATCCTAGCTAGCAATGGTCGAAGTAGTGTCATCTTTACACTATTTTTATGCTCACTATCTTGCTCTTGTTATTTGATAAATTTTTATGCTTCTTATGTCTCATTCTATTACGAAATTTTGCCTCTATTCTAACTTCATCTAAAAATTCTGTAGATGACTCGTGACCGTAAGACTGCCCGCATCAGCTTTGGAGGATACTACCCACCTCGTGCCCTGCTTGCAACTGAAGAGCCACAAGAGCCAGAACCTCAGGAACAAGAGAAGACCCCTATAGCACCAGTCCAAGCACCAGCACCTCCCCAGGAAGAGACTGAGCCTGAAAAATATCCAGAAATCGTTGAGATTGAAGATGGTGAGGAAGAAGCTAATGGAGGAGTACAACCCCCGTCCCCACCACATGAAGCTCCTGAAGATATGCCACCTCCTCCAATGGGGTGGACTGTGAGGATCTACCACAGGAATGGAGGGGATGCTGTCTCTCATATTCGACTAGTGGGGATGCTCACTGCTTACTTCGCGGATTGGCATCCAGCCGTGGAGTACGTCTGCTGGGAGTACACTCATCCACTAGAGAGCACGTACTGGAAGGCAAGGGCAAGCATCTTTGCACACAAGCAAGACAAGGGGGCATATCAACTGGACAGGATGTTCTCTCATGTGGGACATCGAGCTACCATAGAGGATAGCATTGAAGATGCTGCTTTTGAAGCATGTATGGGTCTCCGCTATCTTCGCTTTAACCTCATGAAGCATGACATTCATCGCTTCCTTCCTCGTGCACACCCCGAGCTTGGATGGGCTATGACAGATCCAGTGCAGCTAGAGCCACTACCTCGGGTGATGGTGAATTTTGTCTATGACATGATGGACAGGAAGCTGCAACTAGAAGAGATGGTGAGGACACAAGGGAAGACTATCAAGAGATGCCAAGCAACCATTGATGAGCTCCGAGCAAACCAAGGCATGCCCAAGATCTACGAGACATTAGAGCATGAGCCACTTCCTTAGGAAGTAGGAGTCCTTTATGTAATAAGAACGTTCTTAGTAACGTCAGTTGAGTCAGTCGAGTCTGTCGTGTGGTTTGAACCTTGGTGTGCTAGTTGCTTTATTATTATGCTTATGTGTGAGTTGGATCTTTGTTTGAGTGTCTGGACTTGTAGGCATGTCTACAAGTTCCATTATTAAGAATAATAAGTTTATTAGTCAAGGAATAATAGTTGGGTTTGATATTGTCTCGTTTCTGTCCTTGCTGTTTTCTGGAGCAGTCTCTAATGTTTCTGCTATAGTTTAAAAACGGTTCGTGCAACATTTATGAAATTTTTATGAGAGAAACTAGACTCAAGCATCTTTCAAATGCCACTGGAATCACCTTTTTATCTAATCTGGTTCGAGAGATATAATTTTCACAAGTTAAAGTTTCTGCACAGTCTGGAATCTGGAACAGTTTCTGTTACGCCTTATTTTTCATAGACTTAACGACAGAATCTGGTCTTGAGGTCTGAATAGAAATTGTGGATAATTTCATAAGCTTTCCAACCATATAAAGCACGCCTCTTTTGGACTTCTGTAGCCCGAGATATGATTGAAATACTGAACTATCAATATTGCTACTCGTCCAGAAAATTTTCAGATCTCATTCTTAATCTTATAAGTGGTTGATAACCTGGATTTCTTAAAGTTTGCATGTTTATGGGTGGCAGATGGCCGGAAGAGGAAGAGGCAGAGGTCGTGGAAACATTCCCCCAAATCCACCACCACCACCGCCACCAACTATCGAGCAGTTGTTGGCAGTACAGACGCAGTTGATGCAACAACTGGTACAGAATCAGCAGAATCAGCCAGTTGCTGGGATTCAACCACGTGATAAGCGTGGTGAATTTTTGAAGGGTCGTCCCCCAGTGTTTACACATGCTGCTGATCCTTTGGAGGCCGATGATTGGCTTCGTGCTGTGGAGAAACAACTTACCATTGCACAATGTGATGACCGACAGAAGGTGTTGTTCGCTTCTGGGCAACTTCAGGGAGAAGCTCAAGATTGGTGGGAGTCATATGAGTATGGTCGTCCTGCTAATGCTCCTGCAGTCACCTGGCAGGAGTTTAGAGAGAACTTCAGGGCTTACCATATACCTGAAGGGATGATAGAATTGAAGGCGGAGGAATTCAGGAACCTGACCCAAGGGTCAATGACTGTAGCTGAGTACCGTGACAAGTTTGCTCAATTGTCACGATATGCTCCACATGAGGTGGCCAATGACAATGATAAGCAGCGCCGCTTCTTGAAGGGATTATACGATGGACTACAATTGCAGTTGATGTCCAATACCTATCCCAACTTTCAGACGCTTGTGAACTGCGCTATTGTGGTGGATAACAAGCGCAAAGAAATGGATGCTAAGAGGAAGAGGTTACAGGGACAAGCCTCCAATAGCAACACCCGTCCACGCACTGGCTTTCAACAGAATACTCAGCAGAGACCTCCTTCTGGACAGTGGAATCGTGGTCAGGCCCCATTCCGTGGACAGTTCCCTCAACGTCCCCCATTTCAGCCACAGAGTAGCAACCAACGTCCACCACAGCAGAATGGGAATCAAGTGCAGCGTCAGGGTCCTTCCAACAACACTCCTACAAAGACCAGTGCTCCCAATACTCCCAATAGGTGTTTCCGTTGTGGAAAAGAAGGTCACTTGTCTTACAACTGCCCGGAGAAGCCTAACCAGCAGACTCCCCAGAGACAGAGCAGCCACCAGAAGCCCGCACTTAACTCGGGAAGGGTGAATCATTTGTCCCAGGAAACTGCAGTGGAGGAGCCAGAAGTTATGCTTGGTACGTTCTATGTCCACTCTACTCCCGCCACTGTTCTTTTTGATTCTGGAGCATCACATTCTTTCATATCACAATCATTTGTTAGAATACATAGAATCCATTTGTGTGCCATGAAGAACCCTATCTTAGTAAACTCACCTGGTGGAAGCATGCCAGCATCTTATCGCTGTCTTCCCATTAGTCTCAACTTAAGGGGGGTAGAGTTTACAGTTAGCCCTATAGTATTGAGGACAGCTGGGATTGATCTTATATTGGGAATGGATTGGATGATGCAACAACAAGCAGAGATTCAGTGTAAGGACAAATCAGTTGTGCTGACAACACCAAAGGGGGATAGGATCAGGGTTGAAGTAAAAGTGCAAAAACAAGCGACCGCTACAGTGAACCAGCTCAATGATGGTGCCAATCAGGAGGATCCAGTTGTGGAGGAGTTCCCAGATGTGTTTCCGGAGGAATTGCCAGGTATGCCACCAGACCGTGACATTGAATTTATTATTGAATTATTACCTGGAACTGCACCTATAGCTAAGCGTCCATATAGAATGGGAGTAAATGAATTAGAAGAACTTAAGAAACAAATTAAGGAGTTACAGGATAAGGGTTTTATTCGTCCTAGTTCTTCACCATGGGGTGCACCAGTGATTTTTGTGGATAAGAAAGATGGAACCCAGAGGATGTGTGTAGATTATCGGTCTCTTAATGAGGTTACTATTAAGAACAAGTATCCATTGCCTAGAATTGATGACCTGTTTGATCAGTTGAGAGGAGCTTGTGTATTCTCCAAGATTGACCTTCGCTCTGGATATCATCAATTGAAGATTCGTGCCAGGGATATACCCAAGACAGCATTTACCACACGTTATGGGTTATATGAGTATACAGTGATGTCCTTTGGTTTGACTAATGCTCCTGCATACTTCATGTATTTAATGAATAAAGTGTTCATGGAATATCTGGACAAGTTTGTAGTGGTATTCATTGATGATATACTAGTGTTTTCCAAGACGAAGGAAGAACATGCTGAACATTTGAGATTGGTCTTGCAGAAGCTCAGAGAACACCAACTATATGCAAAAAGGAGTAAATGTGAGTTTTGGCTGAAGGAAGTTTCTTTTCTGGGTCATATTGTTTCAAATGGAGGAATATCAGTAGATCCTGGCAAGGTGAAAGACGTATTGAACTGGAAACCACCTATCAATGCAAGTGAGATCCGTAGCTTTTTGGGATTGGCTGGTTATTATAGGAGATTTATAGAGGGATTCTCCAAGCTTGCAAAACCAATGACTGCATTGTTGGAGAAGAATGCCAAGTTTGTGTGGTCTGAGAAGTGTCAGGCTAATTTTGAGGAATTAAAGAAAAGATTGACTACTGCACCCGTCTTAGTTTTGCCAGATCTGAATAAACCTTTCTCTATCTATTGTGATGCATCTCGATTGGGATTGGGATGTGTTCTGATGCAAGAAGGTAGAGTTGTGGCATATGCATCGAGGCAGTTAAGGAAGCATGAGTTAAATTACCCTACTCATGATTTGGAATTAGCTGCAGTAGTTCATGCATTAAAGATATGGAGACATTATTTGATTGGACACAAGAGTGATATATACACTGATCACAAGAGTCTCAAGTATATTTTCACCCAAACGGATCTGAACTTGAGGCAGCGTAGATGGTTGGAGTTGATAAAAGACTACGATCTAGAAGTGCATTATCATCCCGGAAAGGCCAACGTTGTTGCTGATGCTCTTAGTAGGAAGAGTTATGCAAATGAAATACAAGTAATGCCTATGCCAAAGGAATTGTGTGCTGAGTGCAAGCATCTGAACTTAGGATTTACTACTAATGCAGTGGAACTAGTATTAGAGCCTACTCTGGAGCAAGAGATCCGTAAAGGTCAGCAGAAGGATGAAAAGTTGAGAGAGATAGCTGAAAACATAGCGAAAGGAAAATCTCCAGGATTTCGTAAGGATGAAAATGGTACGCTATGGTTTGGGAAAAGGTTGTGTGTGCCCGAAGATAAGGATATCCGAATGGCAATTCTGCGTGAAGCTCATGAGTCAGCTTATTCCATACATCTGGGTAGTACTAAGATGTACTTAGATCTGAAAGAGAAATATTGGTGGTATGGTTTAAAGAGAGACGTAGCTGAGTATGTTGCTTTGTGTGACACTTGTCAAAGGGTGAAAGCGGAACATCAGAGGCCTGCAGGATTGTTACAACCTATGCAGATACCCGAGTGGAAATGGGAAGAGGTCGGTATGGATTTTATAGTTGGGTTACCACGGACTCAAAGAGGATATGATTCAATTTGGGTGATAGTGGATCGTCTGACTAAGGTTGCTCATTTTCTGCCTGTGAAGACTACATATAGCAGTGCGAAACTGGCAGAGTTGTATATGGAAAGAATAGTGAGTCTACATGGAGTTCCTAAGAAGATTGTGTCTGATCGAGGTACTCAGTTTACATCTCATTATTGGCAAAAGATACATGAATCACTGGGGACCAAACTAAATTTTAGTACAGCTTATCATCCTCAGACAGATGGTCAAACCGAGAGAATTAATCAGATATTGGAAGATATGTTGAGAGCTTGTGCTCTACAATATGGTACTAGCTGGGATAAGAGTTTGCCATACGCAGAGTTCTCTTATAACAATAGTTATCAGAAGAGTCTTCAAATGGCACCGTTTGAGGCTCTATATGGACGAAAGTGTAGGACCCCGTTGTTCTGGAATCAGACAGGGGAGAGTCAAGTGTTTGGACCTGATGTATTAAAGGATGCTGAAAAGAAAGTAAGAATGATTAGAGATAATCTAAAAATAGCCCAGTCTAGACAGAAAAGTTATGCTGATACTCGCAGAAGAGAGTTGACTTTTGAGGTAGGAGATTATGTATACTTGAAAGTGTCACCCATGAGAAGTGTGAAGAGATTTAACATGAAGGGTAAATTGGCACCAAGATATATTGGACCTTTCAAGATTATAGAGAGACGTGGTGAAGTGGCATATCAATTGGAATTACCCGAGAGTCTGGTAGGTGTACATGATGTGTTCCATGTGTCACAATTGAAGAAATATTTACGAGTACCAGAAGAACAGATTCCGATAGAGGAACTCACTGTTAAGGAGGATCTTACATATGAGGAGTTTCCGGTTAAGATTTTGGAGACTGCGGACAGAGTCACAAGAAGTAGAACAATCAAAATGTGTAAAGTACAGTGGAATCGGTATACCGCAGAAGAGGCTACTTGGGAACGAGAAGAGGATCTGAGAAAAACCTACCCGCAACTGTTTGAGTAAGCATCGGTCGAATCTCGGGACGAGATTCATTTTAAGGGGGGTAGAATTGTAACACCCTAAAATTTGAAGAAAAGAAAAATAGGGAAAATGTGATTTTTATATTTATTTTTGGTGAAGCATGCAACTATAGAATAAGAATAATTTTATAAATTTAAAATAAAATATAAGGGTAGAAACATGATTGAGCATTCATGCTGCTGCATTTGGAGTTTTGTGTTGAGTGGTTTAAATCAAATTCAAATTTGATTTGAAAATCATTTGAAAAATGGATTTGAAAAATTGGAAAAGAAAAAGAAAAGGAATTTACTTACCGGGCCGCATTCCTCCAGCAGCCCAGCTTCCCGGCCCGCTTCGGCGGCCCAGCTTCCTTCCTTCCCCGCGCGCACCGCATCCCATGGGCCGAGCCGGCCAGCGGCCCGCCAGCCTGACTCCCGCACGCGCGGCCCGCGTTCCGCCGGTGTCGCTGACGCGTGGGTCCCACCGGTCAGTGACCGTTCTCACCTTCCTTTCTTCTTCTTCCTCCGGCCGACGCCGTTTCCATCGTTCCCGATCCGATTCGATCCTCGAATCTTCCCCTTTCCTTAGCTAGCGCCCGCTCTAGACTATAAAACGGAGCCCTCGGCCCTCCCCGCTTCATATTCCACCCAAAGCCGCAGCCAAAACCGCCTAGGGTTGTCTCGCCGCGAGCTCGAGCTCCACCGCCCGCCACCGCAAGCGCGCCGCCGTCTTCGTCCATCCCTTGCCCTCGCTCTTGTCTGGGGTGAGTTCGCCGTGCTCCAAGCTACCTCCTGGTGTTTTCCTTTCGTCGAATGGTGCCCGGAGTAGTGTTTTCGCGTGTTCCGACGATGGCGCCGCCGCGGGAAGCTCGCCGGCGGTCGGAGTCCGGCCGGAGCGCCGCCGGATTTCCCCAGATCCGATCTGGACCGTCAGATCTAAAACGGACGGCTCAGATTAGAAGATACCGGTTCGCTGGTGTTTTTGCTAAAGAGTCCCTGGAGTTTTCAAATATGTAACCCACAGTCCAAAGCGTAATCTGGAAAATACGTTTTGCTTAAATAAAAACGTAATTCGTTTCGGAAAAAGAAAAATACGCTTTCTCATATTTACAGTTTTGCCACTCAGATTGTTTTAGCCGTAGAATCTTCGTTTTAACTCCGATTTGATCCATTCAAATTGCGTTAGATTCATATTTGCGAGCTCTATCTAATGATGTAACTGTACAGTAGGTTTAGATTAATTTATTTTCGAGTTTTAATTAAAGTATTTATTTTTCTATAGGAAATCTTTGGAAATTCATAACTTCGTCGTTTTAGCTCCGTTTTTCGTGATCTTCGCGTCTGTGTGATCCTAGCGAGTTGTAGATTCGTTTTAAAGACTTTTTATCTTATTTTCTTACTGTTGGTGTATTGTTCTAATTATAGCCTTGTTTGTCTATGCATGATTGCCTCTGGATGTGTGTTGTTGATAATGGTTGATCGAGTATAGACGGTGAGCAATTCGTTGGAGATCAAGAGCCTTACTACGAGCAAGATCTTCAGGACCAGTTTGAGCAAGGCAAGTATAGCATGGGATTATCCTTGTTGTCCTATCCACCTTATGCAATTAATGTCATTATGCATTTATTCCTTGTTAAGGATGACTTAGTGATTGATCCTATACCTTGGTACCCATTATGATGCATTGATTAGTATGGCTAGTGCTTAAACATGGACTATGATCATGTAAATTAATTAGAGGAATATGCAATAAACATTAAAATATGATTTTGATTATTGTATAAAGGGGATTAGAGCATGTGTGTTGTTTTTTTTATGCTCTAATTGCTCTCCATAAGGACTCATCTATAAGCGACAATCCGGGACTTACAGTACAACTGTGGGGGCTATATGGCTCTGGCTTTAGTCATATAGAAGGACCTTTTCTAGCTTGTTAGAGGTAACCTTTTGGCGTAAGAATGGCTTGACGAATCGGGTATAGTGCGGCCTCTGTCCTTATGTGTATAGGCTGCGGGTCAATGTGCCATTTGGAAGGGGGCTCTACATCTGTTTGCCGAGTGAATCTAATGGCCCTAACTTGTTAGACGAACCTTCGAAAGACTTCATAGTGTTTACCCTGCCTACTCACCTTGGTAGTGTTTTGGGAGTAATTAACCTAGGCATTTAGGTAACACGACTCACAGTGAAAGTGTACAACCTCTGCAGAGTGTAGAACTGTTATAACAGCCGTGCTCACGGTCACGAGTGGCCTTGGACCCTTATGGAATAGTTGAATAATTGTTTATGTTTATGTTTTTGCTATTCATTAATCATTTCACATGGATCATATGTTTATTGTTTACATTGAGACCTATTGATGCTATTGATATGCTAAAATCATGTTAACTAAAAGCTACATGCTGATAACCCAATGATTATGCCTTTTTGAGCCTCATGAACCCCATGTTACACTTGTTGAGTACGAGATGTACTTACGCTTGTTTATTTCTCTTATTTGGATAAAAATCCCGGATGGGTAACAGATGGAGGTAATAGCGACTACTACGCCTACTTCCCTGAGGATTACTAGTCTTGCTGTCAACCAGTCAATGTACCTGTGACTGGAGCTACCACGAGAGATTTTTATTTATACTTCCGCTACATTTGTGTTAAGACTAAGTGTTTAAATATCGTGATGTAATAACATTTGCCATGATACTTCTGTTATAATTTGTGAACTTATGTGCGATTGATCTCTGGGCGCACATAAGGGTAAGCATTCCATTTGGTCGATAAATGGGTGTGACAGATACCGATGACTAGAGAAAGGAGATTGTCTATTATTTAAAGGATCCATCTAAAAAGGTTGGAAGGCGTATAAGATTCCAAGCCACCTAGTATGTGCTCCTTGACGATGAATTATATTATCAGACTATAGATGGAGTTTTACTCAAATGTATTAGCGGTGATGAATCGAAAAGCTTGATTGGTGAAATCCATGAAGGAGTATGTGGGGCACATCAATCGGCTTTTAAAATGAAATGGATGATCAGAAGGAATGGATACTATTGATCGACTATTCTTGAAGATTGTTTTAAATATTTTAAAGGATGTCAGGGGTGTCAGAAGTTTGGTAATATTCAAAGAGCGCCTGCATCGGCTATGAACCTTATAATTAAACCTTGGCCGTTCCGGGGATGGGCTATCGACCTCATCGGTCAGATTTATCCGCCATCGAGCAAAGGACATAAATTTATTCTGGTTGCTACCAATTATTTCACAAAATGGGTTGAAGCAATTCCTTTGAAAAAGGTGACATCGGCTAATATGATTGATTTTGTGAAAGAGCATATTGTTTACCGATTTGGTATTCCTCAAACTATCACTACCGATCAGGGTACTATGTTTACATCAGGAGAATTTGATGAGTTTGCTATTGGTATGGGGATTAAAGTTTTGAATTCCTCTCCCTATTATGCTCAAGCTAATGGTCAGACTGAGGCTTCTAACAAAGGGATTATCAAACTTATTAAGCGCAAGATTAAAGAAAATCCTAAGCGGTGGCATACAGCATTAAATGAAGCCTTGTGGTCATATCGGATGGCATGTCATGGTGTAATCAAAATAACGCCTTATCAGTTAGTATACGGACACGACGCAGTCTTGCCTTGGGAAATTAAAACTGGCTCTAGGCGGATACGTTCTCAAGATCAACTAACAGCCGATGACTATGATACTCTTATGAAAGATGAGTTAGAAGATGTGGCAGGTCATCGGTTAAGGGCTTTAGTTAGCATCGAAGAAAATAAGAAAAGAGTAGCCAGATGGTATGACAAGAAGGTGAAGGTAAAGGAGTTTGTCGATGGAGATCTAGTTTGGAAGTTGATTTTACCGATTGGGACTAAAAGTTCAAAGTTTGAAAGGTGGTCTCCTAATTGGGAAGGTCCATATCGGATAAATCAGGCTGTTCCTGGCAACGCATATATTCTAGAAACCCTCGAAGGGGTTGTGTTTCCCAAAGCATTAAACAGAAAATATTTAAAGAAATATTACCCTAGTATCTGGATGGATGCATAAAAGTATGAGTGCCGATAACAGTCCTATCGGCTGGAATCATGCAAGGACATCAATGTTTCATAAACTGCCGATGCAATAGACAAGATTTACAAGTTTAATAAAGATTGGATAGCCGATATCGCACGCAGGCGAATCTGATCGGCTTCCTTTATCTCTTTAATGTCTTCATCGGCAGCGCCCTCCACAGGCTTGAGTTTTTTCTTCATCGCCAAGGCTTTGCGAGCTTGGATGTCTCTTTCTTGCTAAAGGGCTTTGATGGCATCATGTAGCTGGCTTTCTTCTTGTTCGGCATGAGTTAGGGCAGCCTCGACTTCTTTCAATTCAGCCAATAGAGCCATCCTCTTTGCCGATAAATCTAAGATTTTCTGCTTAAGTTCGGCACCCGAAGTCTGCAAGTTGTCGATGCCCTTGTGCTTTTCATCGACAATCTGTTTCAGTTGTAGCATCTCTTCTCTGAGTTGAGCCTGAGCTGCTCTATCGGCAATGCGTTGAGCAGCCCGTTGATATTGCAGTTGTCGGCTTTCTAAGTGGGCTGCTGGGAAGAGTGCTTCTTCAACATCGGCAGGGACCTGGACATGGATTGTTTTGAAGATTGCCTTTGCAGAGTCCGAGTCATCTACCAGCTGGGCGGTATCTTGCTGCAGCAAGTTTAGGAGAGCCTCCAACTTGGACTTGATTTCTGCCGATATTGTTCCCAGTGTAAGCGAAGAGCTTGCTTCCTCTCCGTCATCATCAGAAACGTCGATGGCAAAGGAAAATAGACTGTTTGGAGAGTCTAGTTCCTGAAAAGAAGAAAAGAGGTCAGTTAAGGATAAGTATAAATATTATAAATCGGCTAGGTCAATCGGCTTACTTTCAAGGCAATTTCCTGCATTTGACTGGAGGAAGTGGCCTGGAGTGTGCCGTGTGGAGGATCGGCTGAGCTTGCCGATGGGATATTCTCTGTGGTCTCATCGGCAGTTGGCCCTTGAGACACGATGGCTGATGGTGTGCCCTGTGCAGGAGGATTGACTGCTTGCTCAGTTGCACCGGCCGATTCTGGCTGGCTGGGAGGCGCTGGATCAGCTGTTGGGATCGACACGGACTTCTGCCATTTTGGCTATGCCTCAGCATCTATTAAAGCTTTGTGCTTTGCTTGAGCTTCAGCAACGGTTGGTTGGGGGGCATTGGCACTTGCTGGTTGGAAGGTTGGACATCTGGTACACTTGCCGATGTACCCATTTGTTGCTGCAAAACGGGTGTAAGATATGATATTTAATAGATTAAATGTAAAGTTGAAGGAATACCTCTGAAGGTTTATCAGATATGGTGGTGCTTGATGTCAGAGGAATTGCCGATGATGATCCAGCAGTGGTTCTTACACCCTGAAAATTAGTGTTAATACAGTTTGAGATCGGCATGAGTTGAAATAAACAGGGTTGTTACCTTAAATGCTTTGATCAGGGTTGTAGCAGCAGCCAATGGAGTGGCTCTAGCTGTAGCCAGTTTGGACTTGGAAGTGATTGTCTTGGTACGAGTCCTCTAATGAGTCAAAGCAGCCAAGGTGGGGGCGTTGTAACCGATCGGTGATATCGGGGAGACAGGCCGAAGATCGAAGGGTTTCCCACTTTTGCTATTAGATGGAGCCGGGTTGTTGACCTGTCACAAGAAAGTTAGTTGCTGATATATAAAAGAAAAAGGCAGAAGGGTGTTAAAAGAAACTTACTGCATCATCGGGAATGATATGCTCAAGGTCGATCATGTGCCGATATGTATGAGCAGATGTTGCAAATAGTTGTCCCCTCCATTCTTGCCACCATTGCTTATATAATTCAGTAATAAAAGATGATGGCGTCCAAGTGGATAGATCAACATCTATAGCATCGACATCGGGGGAAAGTCGCACTACCCTGCTCTAGTCCGTTCCGCTGGTGATTGTTTCTCTCGGCTTGATCACATCGGCAAAACAAAGTTTGATTGGCACTTACCCAAAAGCCAATTGATGGGATACTGCCGATGGGTTGTAAAATTCATAAGTGATATTGGTGTTTTTCCCACTGCCGAATGTATTCACTGGGATTGCCCTGGGAGTAATTATGGCCATCATAAGTTCATTATCCTGGTTTAGGGTATCATCGGCAAAGTTGAAAAGGAGAAGGAATCTGGTTTCTTCATCAATGTAGGATACCCAGGCCCGATGATCACGAGAAAGACCATTGTAGAAGCTTTGGAAGAATCTGCCGATTTGGTCTTCATTGGCCTCTGTTCCAGGAAGAACAATTATGGCTTCACCAAAATTGAGGGGTGGGCGTGTTGCCAATTCTTCATCTCCAAGTACGTGGTCTTCGGTGATTTCTCGTGGGAATTGTTGGGCAAAGAAGTCCCATTGCAAGCGTTTGTGCATGTGGGCATTTAGCCACATGTTGATAAACCACCACGGGCCTCCTAAGTTGCCGATGGGTTCACCAAGCAGAAGTTTCTGAGACACTTGGTGTAGAAGATGATAAGTAGAGCTCAGAAGATATCGGCCAAGAGGGAACCTTACACCGTTGGCCAAGAGTTCAGCTGCGGGGAGGAAAGCGTTGGTTGGTCCTACTGATCGACCACAGAAAATAAATTTTGCTAACCACATATTCAAAAATGTGGCATGTTCCCTCTGATTAACTGTCCCGGTCCTCCGGTATTCTTGAATATATCCCGTCCAACCGCCGATGTTGCGGGTATTCACTCTATATTCAGATTTCCTGCCATAGATGGAGGGTTCATCGGCAGTTGAAATATCCAGGCCAGCGAGCATGCATACATCGACAAGTGTGGGAGTAGCTGGGCCATGTCCAAACATGAAAGTATTTGTTGTGTCTGACCAGAAATAAGCAGCAGCGATCATCATCGACTCGTTCTTCTGCATGTCGACAATAGATAGCCTAATGCATTGATCTAACTTCCGTTCTGCCCAGTACATTTGCATTGACCCGTTTACCCTCAAGTACCAATCTTTCCACCCTTTGGTGGTTTTGGGCCAGGATCGGAATGTATCTTTCCATAAATTCAGAGAAAAATTCTGGGCTCTAAAAGGGATTCTATTAACCTCTGCGTTGATCAGATTAGTTGGATCTGGGTTGTCCATTGGACCTAGGCATTGGAAGTGTGGCTGATCGGTTGGAATAACTAACTTGTTGCATAGTTCCTAAGTTTGGAGGATCAGAAGAATAGAGAAAAAGAGGAAAAAATTACCAAGTGTATGAACTTGCAAGGACAAAAGGAATCGAGGTAAAAAGTAATGGAAGTGGAACGAACTGTAGGGATGTCGAAGTTGATTGCCATTGTCCTGAGGAAGATGGGGGCACAAACTAGAGACTCGAGGTTGATGATGGAGAAGGTTCTTGATGGTTGAGGTCGCACGGTTGTTCATCGGGGTCGCCGCCAGAAAGAGAAGAATGCCAAAGGTTGGAGTCTGAGGGTAGAAGACGAGCGTTCCGAAGATCTTTATTTATAGGCCGGTTGGAATAGGGGTATTCTGGACTTATCTCTCTGCCACGCGCGTGTAGGTCGAGGTAGTTCATATGGATATGGTAACTATTCACACGATAATCAAAGGATTGTACAGATGATTTGATGGCAAGTAATCATGACTTGGAAGAAATCTCGGCACATGATATTTTAATTCCGAAAGCGGCGGCCTTATTATATTAGGATCTTGTCAATGGATTATTATTTTGATATCTTAACCATAATCGGAGCAAGAGTGGTTGAAGATTGTGCGATATTTACTGAGGAGCGTGAATCGGGACTATATTCGATCAGATTTGGTAACAGATTATGTTATGCTTGGAGGATGAGTTAAGATAATTGGGCGAAGGCAATCGTTGTCTGGAGTGAATTTCGGAGCACAATGGTTTTATACTCCGAAATTGGGGGGCATGTGTTGACAACATTTTTGGCATGTGTCAAAATGATCAGAGTGGGATAATCGGCAGGGGGAAAGTTACTGTATACGGCGATAGAAGGGTGCCGATGAAAATCAATTTGTAAGGGTTGTTGCCGATGAATGGTGGTGACCGATGGGAAGGTAGACTTAGATTTAGAGGCGTTGCTGATAAGATTGGAGATGTTATTGCCGATGCCGATGAAGGAAGATTTGAAGACTGCTGTCGATGGAGCCTGTGGTAACAGGAAGCATGCCGATGAAGGAAGATTTGAAGACTGCTGCCGATGATAACAGGTAGCATGCCAATGGAGAGGAGGTCGATAAGAATTGCATCATAATTGAGGCGGACAGGGAAATAGATAGGTGTTGATTTCCTTTTCTATATTTGTTAGAGTATGATTCATGTAAGAGTCATGTGTTTCCTTAGGTATGGACTCGGTGTCCTAGTCGTGTTTAGTTATGTTTCCTTAGATCAGGGTATAAATATAGATTGAGGAGCAATGTAATAGATATATCAATCAATATCAAACCAATTTTACTCCTATTTGCATCTACTTACTTTTCGGCGACTTCGTCAATTTGCGTATTTTTTCTTTTTATGAGTTCTCATCGATTCGACGAGCTGCATCGCTTCAGTGCGACCTTCGGCGATCCTCGAGTTCCGCGTGAGTACCTCTTGGCCGTGGCTTCCGGGCGTATCGCTGTTGTCAGGACCAAAGTACTCGAATCTTTCATCCTTGTCGATTAACAGGTCAAATAGATTGGCACGCTTTGGATATCGATTTGGGTATTAGCCCTTTGTGTTTGTAGATCCACTTTTGCATCAAAAGCCCCTATATCTAAGTGGTAATTACGTTTAGGTCCTTTTTCATGTTTCATTGACGGTTAAAATTGACACTTATCTACCGTCAACAGTATGTCATCCTTGTAACCAGGGTTTTGGATGGGTAGAAGCCAATGCTTAGCTTACAGTCTTGGGATGGGAAGGTTATAACTTAATATTGATTAATGATCTATGGAACATGGGATGGTAATCTTTTTAACAACATGGTGACTAGGAATCTGATCAGGATGGATAGATTGGTATGATGGTTATTTGGTTTTGATACATAATAGGGTTCCTTGGGTTGGTGCTCGTACTTGCTCTAGATTCTAAGGACCGGTTCATGGAGAAGTAACCTGGCAAAGTAGCGCAACCATGAGGCTGGATGGGCTAGACCTAGCCAAGTAATTAGTTTCCTCCAAGTTATGCTACATCGGGATGGTTTATGTGGATCAAGAGGGGTCCTTGAGGTCCAGAGTTCAAGTCTTAGACACGCAAAGGAGCTGTAAAGCACACAGTTCACAGCTGCTAATGGGCTAAACACAACAAAATAAAGTTTTGACTAAACCAGACTGATCCGAATATGTGATAACCATCCATTCGACGCAAAGAACTCCATGGCAGAACTTTCGAGATGCTGACTAGCTTGAACTAAGGTGTCTCGCTAGTCGTCAAGTCGCTGTAACCTAGCCCATTGGCGAAGCCAATGCATTCCTCTGAATAGAACCTGCAAGAAAGATTTTGGTCTGCATTTATCAAAAACCACTTCATTTTTAGTTAGCCAAATTGCCCATCAAAGAGCCGCTGCTGCAGTTAGAAGCAATAAGTTGTGTTTGGACCCACCCAATTTTGACCAATGGTTGAACATATCATCCATATTTGTAGGTTTTGTTATGCCAAACACTATTTGTACCGTGCGCCACAGGAATTTCGCATATGAACAATTAAAAAACAGATGTCGAATAGTCTCTGGTAAATGGCAAAAGCAACAATTCTTGTCACCTTTCCAATTGGGTCTAGCTAGATTGTCTTTAGTCAAAATCACTCCTTTTTTTAGATACCACAAAAATCCTTTGAAATTTCTTGGGACACTCCTACACCATTGCTAACTAACGCAGCATTCATAGATTTTACAGACAATTGCCCCCATGAATGTAGTGACCAGACAAAAGTATCCCTACCTTCCTGTAAGTTCACATTGCTTAACAAAGAAACAATTTTGTGCCAATCCCTCGAGTTGTTACCCACTAGCGATCTATGAAACGAAATATTTAGTGGAACTAAACTGAGTATAGTAGCCATAGTGTCTTGTTTTCTCCTAACAATGTTAAACAACAAATAATATTTTAACTTCAAGGGCTGCTTTCCCATCCAAGTATCTTCCGAAAATCGAGTCTGGGTACCATCTTTCAACTTGAATGAACCATACCCCATGAACAGGTCTTTTGCATTCATTAGGCATTTCCGGAAATGTGAGTCTGTTGGCTTTTTTGAGCAGCCACCTATAGTTTTATCTTTGATATATTTATTTCTCAACAGCTCTTGCCACATCCCTTGTTCATTGCAAAGTTTTAAAAGCCATTTGCTCAATAGATATTTGTTTTGTATGTCTAGATTCTGTACCCCCAGTCCACCTTGATTTTTTGGTTGGCATATTAAGCTCCATTTCGCCAATCTATATTTTCACTTGTGTTGGTCACTTTGCCAAAAAAAATCTTGATCTAAAACACTCTATCATCTCTAACACTCCTCTTGGGACCCCCAAAAAAGACAGCATAAACATTGGAAGACTTGACAGTAGTGAGTTTATGAGCACCAGTTTGCCTCCCACAGTTAACATTTTTCCTTTCCATCCACTTAGTCTTTTCTCTATTCTTTCCTCTATCATCTTCCAATCTTTGTTATTGAGTTTTCTAAAATGCATGGGTAGGCCTAGGTATCGGAAAGGGTATTTGCCTATGTCACAACCAAACAGTTCAGAATATGACACTTCATATTCCTTTGCTTTGCCAAAGCAAAAGATTTCACTTTGATGAAAATTGATTTTTAGGCTAGATAATTGTTCAAATGTGCTTAATAAAAGCTTTATATTTACCGCCTTTTCAAAATTATGGCTCATAAAAATCACCGTGTCATCCACATACTAAAGGATTGATAGAACATCTTGTACTACATGTGGAATAACCCCTTCCACCTGTCCTGCTTCTTTAGCTCTGGCAATGTGTAGAGCCAGCATGTCCGCCACTATGTTAAATAGTATAGGGGACAGTGGGTCATCTTGCCTTAATCCTTTTCTTGTTTGGAAGTAATTTCCTAACTGGTCATTAACTTTTATATTTATATTTCCACCTTGCGTGAAATGTTCAACCCAATTACACCATTTCTGTGAGAATCCCTTCATCATAAGCGTTTGCTGAACAAAAGTCCATTTGACTTTGTCGAATGCCTTTTTGAAATCAATCTTAAAAATAATCCCATCTTGCTTTTTTTGTGTAACTAATGAATTGTCTCATGAAGTATAATCGCTCCTTCCATGATATTTCTTCCTGGTATAAACGCTATTTGTGTTGGTCGAATGATTTTTTGGGCAATGGTAGTAATCCTGTTTGTGGAGACTTTTGTGAAAATTTTAAATGAGACATTCAACAGACATATAGGTCTGTATTGTTGGATCAATTTTGCATCATTCTTCTTTGGTAAAAGAGTTATAGTTCCAAAGTTAAGGCAATGTAAAGGCAGGATTCCTTGATGGAATTCCTGAAACAAAGACATCAAGTCTTCTTTTATAGTATTCTAGAAGACCTGATAAAACTCTGGTAGGAACCCATCCGGCCCTGGTGTTTTGTTGTGCTCCATTTGGAAAATTGTGCCCTCACTTCAGATTCCGAAAATTGATCAATTAATAACTCATTTTCCTGTTGAGACACTTGTGGAATATCATCAATTTTTGATCTAGAGTGACGGAGGAACTTTCAGACGAACCAAACAAATTCTTATAATATGTGGTGATATGCTTTTTGAGGTCAGCATCTCCACATATTACTCTATTTCCATCTTCCAATTGGAAAATACGAGTTTTACGATGTCTCCCGTTTGCCACTAGATAGTATTTTGTATTACCATCTCCTTCCAAAAGTTGTTTAACCTTCACTCTTTGATACCATTTCAGCTCCTCTTCTCTAAGTAATTCGGCCAACCTTTCATTCAGGACATGTTTCAAATTAACTTCATTATCTTCTAGTAATGTATTTTTGGCCTTCTAGTCTAACTCATCGAGCTTGTTTAAAAGTATTTTTTTCTCCTTCTTATATGCACCACTGATGTTTTTTGCCCACCCTCTTAGATACTGGCGCATCTTTCTTATCTTTTCTTGCCACCTTTCAAGGGGAGTGCCATCTGTATCCACACTTTGCCATATGTCACGTACCATATCACAGAAACCATCCTGTAGCAACCAGCCCAACTCAAACTTGAATTGTGGCTGATAAATTGTGGATGAGCCCCCTGTGTTTAGAAAAAGTGGAGTATGGTCCGATATCTCTCTGGTCAAAGCATGATAGTGGTATGCAGGAATTTGGACTCAAAATCTGTACATGCCAAGACCCTGTCCAAATTTTCAAAGGTCTGGCATTGTAAATGATTAGCCCATGTGCACTTTCTACCCGACATTTCTATTTCTCTCAAGTTTAACGCACAATGATTGCGTTAAATAAGAAAGGCCATTTGTCATTATAATTATCATTATTCTTCTCAAGCTGGTCCACGAATAATGTTAAAGTCACCACCTAAAATAATAGGTAAGGTTTCCTTTGAACACATACGCACAACCTCAGACAAGAAATTTTCTTTATGTTCATTCTACGCCGGCCCATATATTGACACCAAATTAAATTTGAAGTCATCTTCCTTGTTTCGCAACTTAAATCTAATAAAAAACTCACCTCCTCAATTTCACCAATGTCAAAAGTTATTAAATTAATGCCTAGAAGCATGCCACCAGACCGACCATGTGGAGACCTACAATGCCAAATAAAATCCTGACCAGCACAAATATTATTTAGAATCATGCATTATAGGTTGTCGGCTGCGTTGGCAGCCATGGCAGCCATGTCGATGTACTTCACCGTGAGCAGCTCCCCGGCGTGCTCCTCCGCCTACCACGCCCCTAGCTTGGCCTTGAGCCACGCGTGCCCATGTCCAGGAATGCCGGGTCGCCAGACTCGTCATGCTACTGCTGTGGGTCGGGTCTCGGAATGAAGCGCTGTCCGGCGCCGTCGGCGACGACGACCATGGCGTGGCCTTTCTCCCTGAGGCGGCGGTACAGGAACTCGAACAGCCCGCCAGCACCGCGGAGGTAGAAGTCCTTGGGATGAGGTATAGCAGCCGACGTCGCGGCTGCTGATCGTTGCATGCAGCGCGATGTGGCCCGCGCTCCAGCCCATGAGCTTCATGAGCCCCACACCATTCGCCACCGCGCCGCCGGACCTCCTCGAAGATCTTCACGGGCCTTCGCATCGTGCCGTCGCCGCCGATAGCGGACACCTAGTTGACTGCATGTGTCACATGCGAGGAAGGCTGCATGCAGATCGCATGATTGACGACGGGATTCCTATGATCAAGGAGTAATTGGTGATTGATATTTTTTCCACGTACTTTTGCCGGATGCACGACGTGGGGGATGATGCCCGTGCGTTCAATCAGGTAACGTTCAATCATATTCCTGTGATTGAGGAGTAATTAGGATCGCATGCACCCTTCCATTTGCTTTCTCCCTTTCTCCTGGTGGCGTTCAATCAGGTGATCTTAGTTTCCATCTATTGCACAGGTGACATATGATAAGGCGGATCGTGTGGGTCCCGCGTAGAGTGGCATCTTTAGGGAATAGCACCAGGTGGGCCATTGCGGGGCGTGAGTGCATGATGCTGGATTGAGATCGCAAGGGGCGAGTGGCCAGTGCTAGGTGGACGGAATCAGTCCGAATGTTTTAGCTGCAGTGATTACACTTTTGTCCTCGCTTTAAGTAAAAAGGGTTACTGGGGATGGTGGTCTAGCCTCTAGAAGCCATATCTGTTGGCCTAACCCTGGCACTGAACCACCACTATCACACATAAAAAATACATGAGCTACTATGGGCCAAATCTAAACTAGACGGTTGACACAGTAGCATCTTGTAAGATTTAGTGAATAGGATGAGAGAACTAAATAAAATGGAAATGTTGAATGTATCTCTAATAATAAAACCCATGAAAACTTCTATGAAATCAAAATACAACTACCCTAACTGGATACTTAACAATAATTAAAGTTTGCTAAGTAAAAGGAAATATATATATAAATGGTTTCCTAAAAATGCATTCCGAACATGTCTGGCAAGAGATAATCACACATCCAATTTCATTCAATATACAAAGCGATAATTAATTTTTCCATAGTATTGTGCACTATCATACTCTATATATTGCCCAATCTTGGTCCATATTTTCACGAATTCAGAAAACAAAACGTATCAACTAAAGAACTTAGTTCTCTTTCAGTACAACTCTATGGGGAACAGAATGCGCATGGATTTTGCTCTTATTGTGATCCTTTCCTTTCTCTACATAAGCCATGGAGTCGAAGGTGTGTGTAATTGTCCGAATGCTATGAATAAATATTTGCATTGTTGTTTCTTTTGCAGAGTTCTTGCAGTAGGTGACTAAGCTTAGTGCTTGTATACTCGAGCCGTACAATATGTTGAGTTGAATTTTCACTTGTTATCTTGTGATTTTGCCCAATTAGTGTAATTTGGGTTTGCATGATAAACAGGAGCAATGGAAACAAGTAACATTACTGAAGTCGTGCATGTGGAGTCCATCAAGACATTATTCCAATTGGCTTACATGCCAGAAAAAGAAGTATATCAGCGTTGTGGAGAATGCACCTGTTGCCATGGAAGTATATGTACCACCATGGCATGTTGCAGAGAATACAGATGCAATGAACCAGGACATTCTCCAAACACTTGTATAGTTAGGACAATTGGATGTGGCTGTGGAAACTGCCACTAGTCATGCCTTTTCTATGCTCACAAATTGATGACAATAAATTATCCTTTAGTGACCAATGCACCTTTCTTAATTTGATTTGCTTATGATTGTTAAAAGGGAAATCTATATAAAATTTCATCTTTCAAACTGGTATCTCCCTATGATATTTTCTCTAGAATTTTTAAGTGTCCAAAGGAAAATTTTATTTCCCTATAGCTGAGAATCAAACCCATAAGGAAAATTGATTCTCCTTAGTAAACCCATTGGTTTTGTGGGAGGGACAAAACCATAGTACCGAGCATGTTAGTGCATTGTTGTTATTTTTCACTAGGAAACAAAGAGTATTGGATGGCGATCCAATATAGAGTGAAGGACCAAGCAAACGACTAGACGAGGATGTGTGTGTGTGTGGGGGGGGGGGGGGTGGGGGGGGGGGGGTTAAGTGGGAGCCAATTAAAATCTCTGGAGAGAAACTTGTCCTATGTCCCTAATACACCCCATGCGCACCTCAGGAAGAGAAAATCGAGTAACCAAAGCCAAAAGAGTCAAACGGAAGCTAAAACATTAAAGTAGAAGCCAAAGCAAGTGAGGGAAGCACCTAGGAATACTAGAAAACAAGTTTCACCACCCAAAGTTCGGACACCCCATCTTGGCGGAAAAATGACATCTCCTCCCACCCACCCCTCCCCCTCCCTGCCGCCGGTGAGCCATCGTCGTGGTTCCTCCATGGGGTCCTCGGATCTCGCTGACCGTTTGGATTTCTCCCACGGGCGTGCATTTGAAGAGGAGATTAATCGTCATTTTAGCACTTTGGTACACCATTCTCCCTCCCTCAGCTGATGGTTCTTTCCTCGTGCTGGCCACTTTTCGGTGTTTCCTGTTTCGGCTGACTGAGGACTCGGTTCCCTGGGCCCTTCAATCGTGTTTGGGTGGTCGTGCTGCAGGTTTTCATGTTCAATTTCTGAGCACCAATCACTTTCGCTTTTCTCTCTTGCAAACAAGGTGGCTTTCATGTGTACCTGCTCCGCGGTGTGATCACTTCTCAGTTTGATGTCTACGTTCATCTCTGAAGCAATGGTATGCCTAACTGGGAGAGGGAAAAACGCCTCTGGGAAGAGGAACAGGAAAAGGAATGGTCCACTGTTCTCTCTAAGAGTACCGAGCGTTCAATAAAAAACAAGTAACATTACTCAAAAACAAGTATAACCGTTGGGTTTGCATCTCTTCTTCTCTATTATAAGGTAACACTCAAAACTATCCTAGGTACGAACAAAAACGTCCCCCAACTGAGACATCCCAACCATTGTACACCAAAAAAATTGCACCCAAGAATTCAACATCATTGAAATATATGGCTCCTAATCCTCTCTCACTGGCTTCAACTCAATCCGATGGCCAAGATTGTTCCTGTAAAAGGCTTCATCACTCATCCCGCACCCACCCGCCGGCTGGGCGATCTACACGCGCGGAACAACTAGCGATCGAATCTTGCTCCGTTCGGGAAAAAAAAGGAAAAAAAGTCACTGCCTGAAACCCCACCACACTGCACCTAGAGAAGAGCGACATCCTACGCCTCTGACGGGACGTACAGGGCTGAGCGCAACATCCTCACTCCGCGCCGCACTGACGGCCATCCTCCCTCCGCTCCGACACGACGTACAGGGATGAGCGCAACATCCTCAGCCTCCGAGCGATCTCAGCTGAGCCGAGCGACCTCAACCAGAAACGCGAACAAGACGTCCGGCACGCTGCGATCCAGGGCCGGCGCAGTCACGCCCAGGCGGTGGCAGCGACCTCAGCCGAGCCGAGCGACCTCATGCTGAGATGGGAAGAAGTCTGGCACGCCGCGATCCTGGGCCAGCGCGGCCACGTCCCTCTGCGCTGCACCGATTCCCGCGGCAGCAGCCGACGCGCCCACCACGCAAGATCCCCTCGGAAGCACGCACCTTGATGGTCTCATCGACGGCGGGACCAGAGGAGGAGGCCGAGATGGGGCACAAATCGGAATGCAGGTTTGCGGCCAGATCGGACTATGGCTCAAAAATGAAAATGTGATTCAGATTGTAGTTCTGCATTATGATTTCATTGAATATGCAATGATTTTTTATTTATGGTTTAGCTGTTTTGCTTAGTTTGGTTTCTTCTTTTGCAGAGACGGTGCACCACTCCACCAGCGTTCTATCAGCATGGTCGTCGACCTGGACATCAAAACCGCCATTGGCTGTACGATACAAGTTGGACACTAATGCACTGGAGATGGAATCAACGGAAGGGAAGAGCCATGGATCCACTTTAGAGCGTCTTTTGGCTTGGGACAAGAATCTCTACAAGGTGGTCAAGGTAATTTTGTTCCTGTGTTGATGATTCTCATATACAGCATTTGAGCATTAGAACAGCACCCAATTGAGATGTTTGCTCTTCTACTTAATGAAACACATGTCAAGATGATACGCTCGCGAAAAAAAATTGAGATGTTTGCTATGAAAATTATCGGTTGTCACAATCATTACTTTGTCAGTGAAAAATTTTGGGACTATTTAGCTTGACTCCTCTTGATAATGCTTTTGAGGCTACCATTGGGAGCATTCAGGCCTGTTTCTGCTTTGCGCTGCTGTTAATGCTTTGAGGCTACTATTGGAAACTCCAATATAAATCTGAAAAGCACAGTTTGGAATGAGCTAAAAAGCCATACGGACTGATGATGTGCCTGCTTCAAGGATGGAATAAACCCCATATATATGCTTAAGAACACAATTACGAGTCCTGAAGAAATCATCCTGGCGCTTTCCAGAGTCTGTTTGCAGCCGTGAAAAAATGTAATGATAACATCATGACTTGGTATAGTGTTTTCAGCAATGAACAGCAAGAAAACCATCACCGATCAGTTGGAGTTGTCCACTATCATGACTCATGACATGGTGCATGTGCTACCTGCTAACACTGAACCTGCCACCATCCACACTTCCATTGTCATACCCCCATTTCGGATTCTTGGTAGTGAGCACCTGTCAGACGTAGCCACTTCCTGCAGTTTGCCATATAAAGCTGAAGCTATTGGCTTTGTTTCTAATCATTTTGACAACATTAGGTCAAATTGTGATACATATGCAGAACATACTTTTATTTTTGTCAATTATTTTTGCAGCCTTGCTTCGAGACAGTTCCGGATCCATTCAAGCTCTTCTGGCAATGCATGCATGCACTCAAAACCTAAGTAGGTGTACCTGCTTGTTATTATGTGCTTAACTTTTGGCATATCTCATATGACTTGCACTAAGATGGGAGACACCGTTGGATGGTTGTAGTGCTTTAAGCACTAGATTCATAATAAAGAGAAACTGACAAGCTCTTACTCTTACTGAGGAAATCTAAACTAGCATGTAATGACTAGAGTGAAGTTAATGGTAAGGTGGGGCCAGTTTGTCTCTTGTTTATAACTTTGCTATTTATTTAGTGTGGAGGATATCACTTAGTAACTGCAGAGATTGCTCATGAAGGTTAATCTCTGCAGGAGATAAGGTTTTGTTGATTTGGAAACTGTTTAGCAATTATTAAGACAAGCTCTTATTAATGAAGAGAAAATTTTAATCCCTCATCCCGCATGTCAGGTGCTCACATTATTAAGACATGCAAATATCTTGGTTTATAATTACTGGTCTTACATCAATATAATGCAACTCATACTATTATGACCTATAAATTTACCCTTATAAAGTAAGATGGTTGAGATTCGAAGTGAAAATTACCGGCCTCTGATCAATAGGAGGAGGAGCAGGAAGAAGCAGGAGGGCCAGGCGGAGGCGGCCCTTCTCCAGCTCCAGCAAGGGGGCATCTCTGCTTTGTATGTCTCCCTCTGGTTAAGCAGCATACTGACACTAGCATTATTAGGCTAGCTACATCGTCAATGGATATGGATGGACAAAGTGCAAGGTTATATGGAAAAAGTGAAAGGTTATACGGAGCATGGCACAATATATTAGTAAATTCTTGATCTGTTCTTGAAACAGTTTTGGGATTACTGGAAGATGGGTAGCAACAGGCTGACACATCTGTAATAACCATTGATCAAGTATAATAGATTGATTTAGATTTACCATATTTTTCAAATTCGTAATGATAGGTTGTTTACCTAATTTGATGAATGACTGTATAATGTGTTACACTAGATGTCACCGTAGCGTTAGCACGGGCAATATACTAGTGATATATAAATAGGAGTAATGGAATCAAGTAACATTGCTCAAGTCGTGCATGTGGAGTCCATCAAGACATTGTTCCAGTTGGCTTACATGCCAGAAGCTGAAGTATATCATCGTTGCGGACAATGCAACTGTAGCCAAGGAAGAAGATGTTCCGTAATCATGCTGCTGGGAATATAGATGCAATGAACCTGGAAAACCTCAAGGCTCTTGTGTAGTTACGACTAGCGCATGCGGCTGTGCAAACTGCAGCTAGTCATGTCGTTTCTATGCTCACAAATGGATGACAATAAATTATTCGCTTAGAGATCAATGAACCTGTCATAGATTTGTTTATGATTGTTAAAAGGAAATTCTACATGTACAATTAGCTGATAGGTTCGGCGTGGCAATATCTTGAATATATTTCCAGTTGCAGCACGTTTGCTGGAGTTTACACACGCCAGGGTAGAAAAGATGGAAAATAAGGAGACGATAAAACTGGCGGCCATGAATTCAATTAGTATAGTCACGTGCCTGCAACAAGTAAGCATGGATTACTTCATGCTAGAGTTAGTATCAAGGAAATAAAGAAAGGGAGGAAATATGTAGGAAATAAGTTCCGATCATCCATGCATGAAGTGCTGGCGATGGATCGGACTCAGCCGATGAATACTTGTTGCATGCCTCCACAAGTTTGATTCAAGAAGAAAAGACAGGAAGAGTCCGAGGAGGATATTGCACCTGCTGTAATTTTTTTTATAAAGACATTCAAATGAGTGTCGCATCTATATCTGAGGAAAATAAAGGCCTGCACAAAAGATGGACAAAAGACACAAAACGTTCTTAAAAAAATAAGAGTACAACAAAGATCAAATTGGTCGTCTTCTTCCTTTGAACGTCTGGAAACACCCTCGCCAAACAACGCTTCGAAGACCAAAAAAAGTCACTCGCCGCTAACAACGAGATCTAGTACCCACGAAAAAGAACATCTGCTGGATGAAACCTCCTAAGGACGCATGCTTACAATCCTTTACTATCAGAACATAGAGACGGAACCAGGGGAGCTAGCAGGGGCGTGCCCCCCAAGCACAGGTAGATTCATTTAAATACCTATATAAATATTTGTATTTATAGCACAAAAAAGTATTAATTTCACCCATTTTTTATTAAAATATGATGATTTTGGTTAGAAATAGTGTAGATTTTTTTGAAAATTTATTGAAACATATAATTATGTATATTTTATCACGCTAAAAAATACGATCACATTTGTCGCCCCCCCTAATCAAAATCGCTGGTTCCGCCTCTGTTAGAACAGCGTATTGAAGATGACATACTTTGTTGTAGAACAGATCAAAAGAAGAGATCGAGATCGCCACATGAAAAGTCAATCAACTGCTTCCTCTGATAGTCACACCAAAGCCAAGATCTGAAAAAGAACAACAAATCGGACAAGCCAAACTCTCACTAGCCATTCGCCAATGCGAGATCGAACATCGTCGATATAGGGACAGGCTGAAGAGACATTATTCCAAGAAATCATCATGGCCACCACCTCGACAATGATATGAGAAACTAGAACCTGCATCAACAAGGATCCACAAACCTAACTAAAAACTATGAAAGAGATCGGTCCTTGCTCCTCTGTCCACCGATTAGATCACCGGTTAGGAGAGAGGAGGGCGACCGAGCGGTGTCCGTGCACTAGTTGACAGATGGGTTTCAATCCCGGTTGGGAAACCCCTTTAGTCCCAGTTTTTCCAACCGGGACTAAAGCCCATCCTGAAGACAAAAAAATTATTTAAACCCTGGAAATCTCCCTTGCATTGCGTGAGATTCGAATCCAGGACCTCTCGCCTCACGCGTAGCTCGCTTACCAACTCAGTTACACAACACATGTGACACAGTCCTGGGCGCTCTCCTTTTCAATTCACTCATGAGGGACCTTTAGTCCCGAGTGAGAGACCTTTAGTCCAGGTTGATGACACCAACCGGGAATAAAAGGTCACCCTTTAGTCCGGGTTGGTGTTATCAATCAGGACTAAAGGGTCAAGGCTCTTTAGCCCGAGTTGAAAACACCAACCAGGACTAATGTAGACCCTTTAGTCCGGGATGGTAATACCGATCAGGATTAAAGGTCCTGTGACGTACAAGAATTTTAGACCCAGGATTAATGCTCACATTAGTCCCAGGTCCAATTCTAACCGAGACTAATGTGCTAAACCGAAAGTCCTCTCTACTAGTGGGAGGGCAACGGTGGTTGGGAGCACAGCGCTCGTACTCACGTAGCACCTGTAGTAATTGGAATTGGAACATCCGACGTAATTGGCCAATATTGATTATTGAATAGGAAACAGTATGTTGGATCGGACTTTGAGTTTCTAGCGATGTTATAGGAAAGAATTAAAACGGCCGAATCTCTATTGTATAAGAAGGTGGACTCTCTAGGGAAGACTAGACGCCCTATATAAATATAAAGGGTAACGACCAATTGATAACACACAGTCAAATCTATGAAACACATCTACTATTATTTTTCATCATGGATCTTCTAATCTACTATTACTTTTCATTCTTCAATGTTGACAATAGTCATGCTACTTCAACAATGGCGAAGCCCTAGAGCAGTCAGGCCGGCTAGGGTAGCCCATAGCCACCGCATGCCCTGACGAGGTCCCTCCCGGGTGTGTGGGGTGTTGGGTCCCAAGAGATTGACCTCGCCGGCGTGTCTTGCATATCGCGCTCCCGACGAGGCTCCTCTAGCGAAGTGCCCTACACGTATCACGCTCGATGCTAGAGGCACACGGTGACATGTTGTGTGCGAACACTGTGATCAATATACAAAAGGAGAAATTGAAATTACAGTTGTTAAATTTTGCACCAAATTAACAAGTATCAAAAATCTATGCAAAAATCGTCATGCAAGGGATAGGGATCAAAATCAAGGGGAGCCCGTTTGAGGGGGATGGCAAAGACTGTCCTGACCACTCTCGCCATCCACTGGCATGGACGCATGGCCATGGATGTGCCGCGTAGAGGAGACGGGACTTGGATAGTGGCGCCACACGCTTCACATACTTGAGTAAGATGGTAGGGGATCCAGGCTATTGCTGTGAACTGTCATCGGCCACCATTGCCCATCAACCACAGACCCACGGATGAAGATTTGGCAAGAAAATTCATAGCTCACCTCTAGCCTAGGCGAGAAGAGAACTCACAGATCTACCTAGATTCTCTGTCGTGGATCTGACACAGGATGCAACGTGGAAGCCGTTGCCAGTGAGTCAGCCAGTACCAGTGAGCTATGGAGACGCCACTATGGAAGTAAGGGGGCTGCTGGATCTGTGCAGCCTTGCTATCCCAATGCTTGTTAGAGATCTGCATTCAGAGAGATAGAAGAGAGATAAAGAATGACCGGTACTAAACGCTGGGCTATTTGGAATACTACTTTTAGAACAAAAACTAGTGTAAATCACATATTTAGAAAATAGTATGAGCTAATCTATAAAAGTGTGTTTGAAATAATCAGTTAGACTACTAAATTTACATTCGGATTGGACCGTCACACCCGGAAAATAAAAAACGCCTCTTGAGCCCCAACTAAAAAACCGACATCTATCGGGCGCCGCTTCCCCCTCTCCTTCGTCCTTCCTCGCCCGCTTCCAACTGACCCAGCGGTTCTGGCATGGCAGCAGGCCTCAGTCATGAAGAAGATCCTCCACATCCAAAGCGGGATGTCCTGAACCAGATCGGATACGCAGGTGGTGCAACGAGCACAGGATCGACGCCTCAGGCTGGCAGAGCGCATCAACAACAGGGCCGGAAGTGAGTTCATGATTATTGTATCAACTCCATGTAATTATTATGAATTAATAAAATCCTTCCTTTATCTAAAAAAAACAACGAGGCCATCTATGGACGCTTCATCCCACACGCCATCCTCATGGACCTCGAGCACCGGGCCATGGACTCGGTCTGCTCAGGCCCCTTCGGCTAGATCTTCCGTTCTGACAACTCCGTGTTTGGCCAGTCCGGCGCTGGCAACAACTTGGCCAAGGGCCACCAACACTGGTGGAGCTGAGCTGATTGACTCCGTCCTTGACGCCGGCCACAAGGAGGCTGAGAACTGGAGAGCGAGTCCTTCCAGGGTATTTACTCCATCCAATTTCATCTCACGCGCTCTCCAATTATCTTAGCTTTTGGCTCCAATTTCATGCTTTTCTCTGAGTTTTCAGTGATTGCTGCAATGGTAATTCTCAATTGCTCACTCTGATGTCTGATCTCCATAGTCAAATACTTGTCCTTCTTGGACTTGAAATCAAAGTTTGTTTGCAAATTCAGACTGCAACACCCAGATCATTTGAAATGTACCTGACTGTGTGTGTGCGACTGCTATCAGCAGTTTAGCACCTCATATCCAGCAGATATTTGCACAACTGTTTCCCTCCTACCCAAAGAGCAAGTTTACGGTGAAAACTATTACCAATGTATATAGTACTTGTGCATAACGAATTGCAGGTAGAATGCATTTACAGGTGATAGATAATACATCGGCATGACGGTGCAGTTTGGCGAAGGCTGCGCCATGGGAAAGGAGGATGCCACCACGAGGGGTGAAGCCACTGTTGTCGCCAATGCCACTATGATGTTGAAACCGGGCAGTGCTCCGGCTTGAACGCGACGTCGTCGCTGGCGAGATGAGAGCTCCAATCACACACACGCCAAAGAGTGGAATTTGGTGATGCCAATGCTGCAGCTTTTTCGTTGTTTCTATTCCTCTTTATTGAAATTACATGATCACTGAGCGACCGAGACTCACGCCACACCGCCCATGATTAACAAAAAAGCTGGTGTCACCAATCACGCGCCTTAAACCATGTTCTATGTCGTTTAGATGTTGGTGTCACAAATTTAGGAAATTGGTTTTGATGTCACAAAATTTTGTAACATTTGGTTTTAAGTCACTATTCCTTACACCATGCCACATAGATGCCACATAGGCAAATCCCACGTAGGATTATAAATGTCATAAAATTTATTGTGCCTGTTAAAGCCCATGCAGCGAGCAACCTTATAGTGGGTGAACCCCATTGTTGAGGATAAATTTTGGCCTAGCCAATTTCTTATTTTAAATCTTTTTAGGCCCATATCTGAATTCTATTAATTCCGGCACAACCTAAGTTGTTTAGGCTGAGCCCAACAAAGATTTTTGGGCTAACCTAGATTTTTTTCGATGCTATTTTTGGGCCAGCCCATTAATGCAATTGTGGGTGGCTTCGTCTAGTCCACGGTTAGTGGCCTTGCCCCTGATGAAGGAGGCCTCGAGTGGGCCTCTATTATTGTCATTGGTGGTGCCACGCCCATCAGTAGTAGAGCATTCCCTCCTGTAGCATCATGTTACTTTCTTCCGGCCAATATGAAATGAGTTAGGTTGGCGCTCGGGGCTTTCCTAGTTGATGGTTGTATGTTCCTTCACGTGCATCCCAGTGTGGCACCAGGTTGCATTGGGGTCATACGTTGCAATGTCTTTGTGATGTGGCTAACTGGGGTGCGGCTCCGAGAGGCACTCATTGCCAACTAGGCAGCGGCGCACTACACGAGGTCCTTTTAATTTCTGATGGTGTCAGCAGGCCTACAAGGTGGATATGCTTTGTGGAGATGGTCAAGGATCTATATCAATGCAGCTACGTTTTGGCTTGCTCAAGGGTTAATTAGCTTATCATTTTGGATGCCTACACGAGCTGCACGTCCTGTACTGCGATGGTCATCATCATGGCGGTTTCGATGATCGAGTTGGTTCTCAAGGTCGGTATGAACTTGTCTTGACACGTTGTCCTCAGCTTCCATACCCAAGTGCCAATCTTGGTGGCTATCACATTGTTGTTTGGGTGTTTCATCGACTGGGATGGCGTGTTCATGACTTTCATCCACTAGATCGATTGGTGCTGCTATGTTTTGAGGGATGTCATCAGTATTGCCATCACCATCATGGACGTATTGGGAGTTAGCCATGAAGCACACCCTAGAGTGGTAGCGACTCATGACGATCGGGGTGTTAGAGTCCGAGATTTCTATGACATAAGTTAAACCATGGCACAGAGCTCGGAGGTTGTTAGATTGTCAAGATATGGCTCTAGATTCTTGAGGATGTCATCAGCAGGGTCGATCACCGACAAATCTATTCATTATTGAGACACTGGATCCTTACCAAGGCATGCAAGATTGATGCCTTCTTTTTTTGCCTACTTCTAAAAGCTTATGTGGAGCTTAGGTAGGATGAAAATGAAAACATACTTGCATTGCATATATTGTAAGGTCAAAACAAGGATCCAAGGAGAAAAATGTCAGACTCTTAGATCAAGATGTGCATTTGTGCGAAATATATATATGGTAGCTATCCTAATTCTATTATGCTCCTTAAAACATGTCTCTCTTGTTTGAAACTTGGAAAACACTTTTGCCAGAGAACATGGGCTATCTTTTCTTTTCTTTTCTTTTTTTTCTCTTTTTTTTCATGGTGGGCGTCTGAGTACCCATTGTTTTAGATTTCTAGAACACTTGCCCATTTTTTCAATACTTTTCTTTTGCATAGCCACATGTCTCTTTCTGCAATTGAAAAACTTTAAGAAAGACATTAACAAGAACTTAGAATATTTATTCCTAACAAACTTCTTTTTGTGTCTTCTCCCAGTGTAGGAGGAAAACATTTTTAGTGGATGGAAAACATGTGGAGTGTACGTGATCTTGATATTGGGAGCATGATAAATTTCTCAACACTGGTCACAAGATTTGACAAAACTCAATACAAACACAAGTAGTATATGTAGAAGGTTTATCTACCCTATATATGGCTTTGTAGGACACTGCTATACTACAAAGGAGAAGTGTAGCTATTCATTTTGCTTTTGCTTTTTTGAAATAAAATTCTCCAATGACTAAACATTAAGAATCAAGTTCTCTTTATTCTTACTATCTCACATTCCACGACAACTTAAGTGACATGGAGTTCCTAAAATAAGTTTCTAACAGTAGCAAGACTTTTAGGAAAAGCGTTATGTGAGTTTATCCTCAAGTCATGGCTACACAATCTTCCCCTCATGTTTTTAAGTTGTTTTATCAAAGGATTTTCAATTCAGTTCAGAACGGAAAGTGACATATATGAAAATAGAGTGTATTGGGCTCATACCTAACCGTGGACAAAGCGCGAGGCCAGGAGACACCATGGTGGGTCGGCCGACCTAGTGGGGGGTCAGGCGACCTAGCCTAGGCTCAGTTCGGGGCCCGCTTTGTCGTGCGTAGTCCTTGTGTCATTATTTTCTGAATTTTGTGACTTTACAATCGAATTTCGTTCCATCGTCATGGTGTATCTCCCCCACACTTGTTACCTGTTTACTTTTATGCACAACAAGGTGGAGACAAAAAACACACATCTATAGAAAAATAGAGAGTGTAGAGAACAATAATGGTAACCAATTTCATTAATGATAACAATAGGGCACTTTGTTCATCAAACCAAACTTACAATATTCTAACCAACTTAGCTATAACGACAACCCTAACTTTTAGGCGACAAACCCAATGACCTAACTTGTGCCCTATTAATTATTGACCTAACTCTAGCTCTACTTCTTACCCTTGTTAGGGGTATCGCGAGAGAAAATCTCAAATTGGGTTGCTAATTTCTTTTACTCAGTCTTCGCTAGATCTACCCTTTGGTTCGTAGTTAAGATGGTCCTAGCGCGGATGTGATGGCTCTCTTCTATGGACTTAACAACTTTAGTAAGGAATGCAACTTGCTTCTCCAGGTCTTCCACTATAGTCCTTTGACGCTTCGGTGCTTGATCCTGTGGAGGTGGTGGTGCCCTCTTGGGTACTTCTTTCGGTGGAATGAACTTGACCTTCGTAGGATGAGCACGTACTCCATCAATTGTAGGACGAGGAGTGCCAGTAGTGTACTTGGCACAGACAACTTGGCCTAGCTTGTCCAGCTTCACTCCTATCAACGTCTCATTAGCCTTCGGAGGGAGCAGCTTGACATCTTATGACAGCTTGACGATGGGACCCTTCGGCGAAGCATCCTTTAGTAATAGACATTCCGGCGGTGAAGGAAGCGTCGGCTGGTGCACTTGAGTGAAGTAGGATTATCCCTAGCTCTATTGTCTTGGCTTAGGAGGAATGACAGCGAGAGGAGTAGGCTCTAGAACAGGGACGATGGCTTGGGAGTCATCTACTGGAGGTGGCTGGTTGAGATCCATCCCAAAGGGAAGAATTTGCATATCGACCATGGGAACTTTTAGAGGTGTGGAGAGGTTCTATGCAGAAGGGAAGGAAGGCTTTGATGGAATGAAGTTAGAGGCTAGCAGGGGCTTGTTTATATAGGGGGGTTCAACTTGCACCAGGGGTCAAGATTCAACCCTAATGGCTCGTGGCGACGGCAAATGATCGAATCTATCGGGAATATCCAAAATCTACGAGAATTTGGTGGAAGATTCGCGAAGCAAAAAGGCGGTAGCGAGACGGGGCTAGGCTAGGTCGGCCGACCTAGGCTTGGGTTAGGTGACCTGGTCTAGTGTCGTCTTGTAGGCCCCTTTTTCGTGTTGCCTCCTAGCGACTTTCTAACCCAGAAAAACATACCCCCGCGCTATGAATCGAAAAGAAGAGACTTTGGGCCTAAAATTTGGTAAAATGATAAATTCTATTATATCTAATTCCTCAAGACCTTTATTAGGCTTTAAAAAGATTTTGAGATGGTAACCATTTACCTTGAATAACGTACCTTCATCATTTTGAAGTGTTACCGCTCCATGCGATGAAGTACTTATGACTTTGAATGGTCCTTCCCATTTACTTCGAAGTTTTCCATGCCCAAATAATTTCACCCTAGAATTAAAAAGTAATACCTTATCTCCCAGGGCGAAGTCTTCTTCTTTATCCTCTTATCGTGTCATCTTTTGGTTCTCTCCTTATAAATCTTGGAATTGTGATATGCTTTTTCTCGCCATTCATCAAGCTCAGACAGTTGTATCTTTCTTTTTATTCCTGCTGCTTCCAAATCCATATTCCATCTTCTGATAGCTCAGTGAGCTTTGAATTCTAGGGCCTTGTTTAGTTCCAAAATATTTCATGAAAAAACAGTAGATTCCCCATCACATCGAATCTTTGGACACATGCATGGAGCATTAAATATAGATAAAAAATAAAACTAATTACACAGTTTAGATAAAATGGACGAGACGAATCTTTTAAGTCTAATTAAGCCATGATTGGACACTAATTACGAAATAACAACGAAAAGTGCTACAGTAGCATTTCACAAAATATTTTAGGAACTAAACAAGCCCTAGCTCAACAGGCAAGTGGCATGTCTTCCCATAGACAAGTTGGTATGGTGACATTCCAATCGGTGTTTTATAAGTTGTTTTGTATGCCCATAAAGCATCGGGTAACCTATCCTTCCATGCTATTCCCATTTCATTGACCATCTTTTGAAGAATATTCTTGATTTGCTTGTTTGACGTTTCTACTTGGCCACTTGTCTGAGGGTGGTGTGGAGTAGCGACATTGTGACAGATTTCATGTTTTGAGAAATACTATTGAAAGCTTTTATCAATGAGATGAGATCCTCCATCACTGATCACCATTCAAATCTTGAAAATATTATCTCTTTGAACATCTTCTTGGAGCTTTTGGAATCAGTAGCTCTGCATGGCATGGCTTCAACCCATTTAGAAACATAGTCTACTACCACCAAGATGTACTCGTAGTTCTTTGACTTTAGAAATGGTCCCATGTAGTCAATGACCCAAACATCGAAGAGTTCAATCTGAAGGTTGTTTGTGAGTGGCATGGCATCTCTTGAATTGATATTCCCGTGCCTCTAACATTCTCCACACCTTCGGATGAAATCCTTCGTGTCTTCATACATAGTTGGCCAGAAAAATCCACTTTGATAGATTTTTGCATGAGTATGGAATGCCCCATAATGACCTTCATATGGCGATGAGTGGCATCTTTCAATAATCTTGATTCCTTCTTCAGTCGGTACACACCTTTTATGAGTCCATCTGAGTAGACTCTGAAGAAGTATGGCTCATACCATATGTGGTGATGACTCTCATAAATGAGCTTTCTTTTATCCGCCCCTAGTGGTACATATCCTACAACCATAAAATTGACAATATTTGCATACCAGGGGTCGGATCGGGTGATCCAATAGAGCATGTCATCCCACAATGAGTCATTGATGGGCAGCTCCTGTAGATTTTTAAATTGCATTCTAGACAAGTGATCAGCAATAGAATTTTCTACTCTCTTTTTATCTTTTATTTCTAAGTCAAATTCTTGGAGTAGTAAAATTCATCTTATCAAGCGAGGTTTAGCATCTTTCTTAGTGAGCAGGTATTTCAAAGCAGCATGATCAGTGTAAACTATCACCTTAGCTCCTACTAAGTAAGATCTAAACTTATCAATAGAAAAAATAACAGCCAGGATTTCTTTTTTAGTTGTTGCATAATTAAGTTGTGGTCCTGTCAAAGTTTTGTTAGCATAAGCATTGCAGGATGCTTTTTATCTTTTGTTTGTCCC
This sequence comes from Saccharum spontaneum, assembly GCA_022457205.1. Classification (NCBI taxonomy): domain Eukaryota; kingdom Viridiplantae; phylum Streptophyta; class Magnoliopsida; order Poales; family Poaceae; genus Saccharum; species Saccharum spontaneum. The sequence goes on along the minus strand of CM039609.1, from coordinate 13,007,444 downwards.
AATACTGCCCCCACAGCATAATCACTAGCATCACATTTTTTCAAAAGGCAAAGACGAATCAGGGGGTTGAATGATTGGTGCAGAGATGAGTGCTTTCTTAAGAATGTTAAAAGATTTCAAGCATGCATCATCAAATTCAAAGGGAATATCCTTGGCTAAAAGATTAGTAAGTGATCTAGCAATGTGTGAAAAATCTTTTATGAATCGGCGATAAAAACCAGCATGGCCAAGAAAACTTCTAATCCCTCTAACATTTACAGGTGGAGGTAGTTGTTCAACTACTTCAATTTTAGCTCGGTCTACCTCAATTCCTCTTTCAAACACTAGGTGTCCTAGCACTATTTCTTTTTTAACCATGAAATGACATTTTTCTCAATTAAGGACTAAGTGCTTTTCTTCACTTCTTTGCAAAACCTTGTCTAAATTTTCAAGACAATCATCAAAAGTTTTTCCATAAACAGAAAAGTCATCCATGAAAACTTTCATGATTTCTTCAATCATATCAGAAAATATAGACATCATGCATCTTTAAAAAGAAGCTGGAGCATTACACAATTCAAAAGACATTCTATGGTAAGCATAAGTTCCATATGGACATGTGAAAGTAGTTTTACTTTGGTGTCACGCCCATATTTTGAATACACAAAATTTGGAGGCAAACCATATGTATAAAACATATAGAACAAACTGTAAAGGAGAAGTATCATACTCAGTGCCTTATTACAATAGCGAACCATAGTTCATTACATAAATAAAAACATCTCAAGTCTGGTGATCTAGTAAAATACGCATAACACTCCAAGGGCGTCTCCAAGTCCACAGGATCTGGTCGACTGATTGACAACAAACCTAGTTGTCCTCAAAGTAGTCATCGTAATCATTGCCATCTATACCCATTCGGGATTTTTATCCAATAAAGAAAAATAAACAAGCATAAGTACATCTCGTACTTAACAAGATAATATGGGGTTCATGAGGCTCAAAAGGTTGACACTGGTTATACTGCGGTTCGCTTTTTATGTATATGTACTCCTAAGATTAATTAAGTTCTGGTTATGCTTAAGCCCCAATTCCCACAGTAATATCATGAACAAGTAACACATCACCATTAATCATTATCATTAACATCGTCAGTAAAGATTCATATATTCCATCAGTTTTCTGGGCCACCCATAACCGTGGGCACGGCTGTTATAACAGTTTGTTAAACTCTGCGCAGAGGTGTACACTTTCACTGTGAGTCATGATTCTCATATGCCCGGGGCCCGTCGACCCCCTAACACTTCCATGGTGAGTGGGCAGGGTACATTATGAAGCCTTTCAAAAGTTCGTCTAACATGTTAGGGCCGCTAGGTTTCGGTGGCAAATAGATATAGGTTCCCCCTTCCCAAATGGCACAATGACACACAGCCTATACACATAGGGACAGGAGCCAAACTATACCCGAGTCGGCAGACCCCTCTTGCGCCCTTTCGGGTAACCTCTAACATGCTAGAAAACGTCTTCATACTTGACTAAAGCCAGAGCCATATGGCCCTCACAGTTGTACGGTAATTCCCAGCTTTTGCCAATGAATAAGTCCTTATGTAGGGCCAAGAGCATCGTGATACACAAGCTCTCTCACCCTACGTTCATGTTTCTCAAAATCAAGTTTTAACCGGGATTTCATATAATCAGTAGTCATTGTCCTTATTCATAGTATTAAAGTGGAGCGCTAGCAACTACCCATATGCAAGTGTAACCCATAGGTAACAAGGTACAAGATAATCAAAGACTAGAATATCCTATGTTGAGCAAATTGACCCATGCAAATGTCTAATTATATAATGAATAGGACAACAAAAAATATCCCATATTATACTTTCCTTGCTCGTAGAACTCCTGCTGGTCTGGATTATCACAGAAGATCTCGTCCCCCGCGTAGCAATTACCGTCTACTCGAACCACAATCAACAACATGCATTCCAAGATCATCCATGCAAGGCAAACAAGACTAGATTAGAACAGTACATCAACAGAGAGAAATAAATATAAAAGGTTTAAAACACTATTCTACGCGTTGCTACGATCACACAGATATAAAGATCACGAAAAACGGAGTTGAAACGCGAAAGTTACGAATTTACCAAGATTTCCTATAGACAAATAATTAATATAATACTAATCCGAAATTTAAATATTTCAAAAATACTGTATAACAGTACTAACATGTAAAGCTCACGAAAACGAACCTAACGGAATTTGAACGGGTCAAATCGGAGTTAAAATGAGCATTTTATGGCCAAAACAAAAGCAGTGGCAAACTTGTAAATAACTAAAAACGTATTTCTTGAGTTTACCGAGACGAGCTGCGCTTTCAAAAGAAGAAAACGTATTCGGGAAACTACGCTTGGGACTGCGGGTTTTATTCAAGAAGTTTTGGGGGCTTTTTAATAAAAGTTACCCCCGAAGGGGTATCCAGTGATCTGGACCGTCGGATTAGATCCGGACGGCCCCGATTTAAAAGAGGGGGGATGGGGGCGGCTGCCGGCCGGCCGACGGCGGCCACGCGGTGGCGCGCCATCATCGGCGGCGACCGAGCTTGCTGGCTCAAGCAAAAACGGCCCTAGAGGCCACTATTTGCCACCGGATTTGCACGAGACGAAGGAGGAGGTCAAGGCGGTTCTCACCGAGAAGAAAATTAAGGCGAAGGTGGACCGAGGACGGCGTGCGGGCGAGGATGGTTGCCGGCTTAACCCCTGCAAGCATGGCGTCACCCTGTGAGTCAACCGATGGTTCAAGAGGTAGACAATAGGTGCGGGAAGCTTCCATACCACGCGAAGGCAACCGACGGCAAGCCAAAATCATCGGTGAGGCGTCGGAAGAGGAAGACCCGAGCTCGGCAATGAGCTAGGGTTTCCCGGCTTGACTGCGAGCTCGAAAAGGTGAGATGAAATGAAATTGGGGTAGGGGAGGGGTGCGGCTCGCTTTATAGCCCCGCGGGACGTGTCAATCGGGAAGGAATCGAGCTGATTTGCTCGATTTCCGGCGGGGTGAGCAAAAGGAAGGCTCCCGGCCATCCCGGCGGGAGGTAGGAGACGGCTGACGCTGTGGCCCCATGCGACAGTGACGGTGAATGGGGGCCCCGCGTGTCAGCGGCCGAGGCGAGGGGAAACGCGTGCGCGCGGCCAGTGGGCCGGCCCAAAGAGAGGGCGTGCGGCCGGTTTTGATCGGGCCGAAGGGAGGAGGGCAGCGCCCACGCGGGCCTGCGGAAGCAAGGGGGGAAGTGGGCTGGTTGGGCCAGCGGGCCAAAACCAGGGAGGATGCAGAGAAAAAAATAAAGAATTCTCTTTTCTTTTATGAAATAAATTTGTAAATTCATTTCCAAGAGATTTTGAACTCCTTTTTGAGTTGAGTAAAAACCAAACATCACATAATTAAATATGCAGCAGCATGAGTGCAACAACATGTAACTAGCCTTAATTTTCATTTTATTTTCATAAAATTTTATTATTTCTCCTATGTTAAATGCCCACAAATAAGCAAAAAAATTCAAATTTCCTCTATTTTAAAATATGCAAAATTTTGGGTGTTACAAATCTACCCCCCTTAAAGATAATCTCGTCCTCGAGATTGGATGGTGCTTACTCAAACAACTGGGGATATGCCTTTCTCAGATCCTCCTCTCCTTCCCAAGTAGCCTCTTCCTCCGTGTGCCTATTCCACTGTACCTTACACATTTTGATGGTCTGACTCCTTGTAACCCTTTCTGCTGTTTCCAAAATTTTTACGGGATACTCATTATATGTCAGGTCTTCCTTAACAACTATTTCCTCTAGTGGTATTTGTTCTTCTGGTACACGTAGACACTTCTTTAACTATGACACATGGAACACATCATGCACACCAGATAGATGTTCAGGCAATTCTAGCTGGTAGGCCACTTCTCCACGTCTCTCGAGAATCTTAAAAGGACCAATATACCTTGGTGATAACTTTCCTTTCATATTGAACCTTTTCACACCTTTCATGGGAGACACTTTCAAATACACATAATCCCCTACTTCGAAGGTCACTTCCCTCCTTCTAGTGTCAGCATAGCTCTTCTATCGAGATTGCGCTACTCTTAAGTTTTCTCTGATCTTTCGCACCTGCTTCTCGGCATTTCTAAGAACATCAGGTCCAAACACCTGGGTCTCCCCTGTCTGATTCCAAAACAGTGGGGTTTTGCATTTCTGTCCATACAGGGCCTCGAATGGTGCCATCTTGAGACTCTTCTGATAGCTATTGTTGTATGAGAACTCAGCATATGGCAAACTCTTATCCCAACTATTGCTATACTGCAATGCACAAGCTCACAGCATATCTTCTAGAATTTGGTTGATCCTTTCAGTTTGCCCGTCCGTCTGAGGGTGATAGGCTGAGCTGAATTTCAACTTAGTCCCCAAAGAGTCATGTACCTTTTGCCAAAATTGCGATGTAAACTGCGTCCCTCTATCAGACACGATCTTCTTTGGGACTCCATGCAGACTTACTATTCTTTCCATATACATCTCCGCTAATCTTGCACCCTTATAAGTGGTCTTAACCGGTAGGAAGTGAGTGACTTTTGTAAGCCTATCCATGATTACCCATATTGAATCATAACCTCTCTGAGTGCGAGGTAACCCAACAATGAAATCCATACCGACTTCTTCCCACTTCCATTCGGGTATCTTCATTGGTTGTAATAACCCTGCGGGTCTCTGATGCTCAGCTTTAACCCTCTGGCAGGTGTCACACAATGCCACATATTCTGCCACATCTCTCTTTAATCCATACCACCAATACCTCTCCTTAAGGTCCAAGTACATCTTGGTACTCCGGGGTGTATGGAGTAAGCTGACTCATGTGCCTCTCATAGAATTGTTTCTTGGATAGCCTTTACTTCTGGCACACATATGCTTTTTCCAAACCATAGAGTGCCATTTTCATCTATCCCGAATCCTGGTGCTTTCCCAAGTGGTACTTTTGCAATAATCTCCCTAAGTTTCTCATCTTCTTGTTGACCTTTACGAATCTCCTATTCCAAGGTAGGTGTCACTTCTATTCCCATTGCATTGGTGACAATGCCTAGGTTCAACAATTTAAACTCTACACACATCTCTTCCGATTCTGGCATTATCTGGATCTTGTTAGCATAACTCTTTCTGCTAAGAGCATCAGCTACTACATTGGCCTTACCAGGATGGTAGTGCACTTCCAAGTCATAATCCTTAATTAGTTCCAACCACCGTCGTTGCCTTAGATTCAGATCGGATTGGGTGAAGATATACTTCAAACTCTTGTGATCTGTGTAGATGTCATTCTTGTGGCCAATCAGATAGTATCTCCAAATCTTCAAGGCATGGACAACTGCTGCTAATTCCAAGTCATGAGTAGGATAGTTCAACTCATGTTTTCTCAATTGCCGGGAAGCATAGGCCACCACTCATCCTTCTTGCATAAGAACACATCCGAGTCCTTGACGAGACGCATCGCAATAGATGGAGAAACTCTTGCTCAAATCAGGCAAAATCAGTACAAGAGCCGTAGTTAACTTCTTCTTTAACTCCTCAAAGTTAGCCTGACACTTCTCAGACCATATGAACTTAGCATTCTTCTCCAGCAGGGCAGTCATGGGCTTGGCAAGCTTGGAAAACCCTTCAATGAACCTTCTATAATAACCAGCCAATCCCAAGAAGCTACAGATTTCAAACACAATGGTTGGTGGCTTCCAATTCAGCACATCCTTTACCTTGCTAGGGTCCACTGCTATTCCCCCATTGGAGACAATATGACCCAAAAATGATACTTCCCTTAACCAAAACTCACACTTGCTTCGCTTGGCATACAACTTGTGTTCTCTAAGCTTTTGTAGAACCAATCTCAGATGTTCGGCATGTTCCTCTTCATTCTTAGAGAATACGAGTATGTCATCAATGAACACCACTACGAACTTGTCTAGATACTCCATGAATACTTTATTCATCAAATACATGAAATAGGCAGGTGCATTAGTCAACCCAAATGACATGACTGTGTATTCATACAACCCATACCTTGTGGTGAAAGCTGTCTTTGGAATGTCCGAACGTCTGATTTTTAACTGATGATAACCCGAACGAAGATCAACCTTTGAGAACACACAAGCACCTCTCAACTGATCAAATAGATCATCAATCCTAGGTAAAGGGTATTTGTTTTTGATGGTAACCTCATTAAGAGACCTATAGTCCACACACATCCGTTGAGTACCATCCTTCTTATCAACAAAAATTATAGGTGCACCCCAAGGAGATGAACTAGGGCGTATGAAGCCTTTCTCCTGCAGCTCCTTTAACTGCTTCTTAAGTTCTTCTAATTCATCAACCCCCATTCTATAAGGACGCTTAGCTATGGGTGCAGTTCCAGGTAACAAATCAATAATAAACTCGATGTCGCGATCGGGTGGCATACCTGGCAAGTCATCAGGGAATACATCCGGAAAATCATCCACAACACGTTCTAGCTGGTTGGCATCTTTGTTTAGTTGGTTCATGGTTGCTGTTGGTGGTGCTTGCACTGCCACTTCAACACTCATTCTGTCCCCTTTAGGAGTAGTCAGCACAACTACCTTCTCTTGACATTGAATTACTGCATTGTTTTGTTTCATCCAATCCAATCCCAAAATCACATCAATGCCAGCTGTCCTTAGCACAACAGGTTGAGCAGGGAAATCTACCCCCTTAAAGCTATGTTAGCAGAGGGACAACAGTAGGAAGCTGGTATAGTACCACCCGGTGAATTCACTATCATGGTATGCTTCATAGCAACTAAGGGTATGCTATGATTTCTAACAAAAGCTTGGGAAATAAATGAATGCGAGGCTCCAGAATCAAAGAGAATGGTAGCGGGGATAGAGTTGACGCTGAACGTACCCAGCATAACTTCTGGCGCCTCTTGCACAATTTTCGCATTGACGTGGTTCACTCTAGAACCATTAGGTGCCATCTTCTGATTGCCATTCCTGAAAGCATTCGGCTGGTTGGGAAATTCTGGGCAATTATAAGACATGTGGCCTTCCTTGCCGCAGCGGAAACACTTTTTAGCATCATTTGATCCCCCATTCTTCATGGAAGCATTGTTTGGTGGATATTGGCGTGGTGCTTGGTAACCCTTCTGTTGCTGTGGTCGCTGACCAACATTCTGTTGCTGAGGGTAATGAGGACGTTGGCCACCATTCTGTTGGGGGTACTGAGAGCGTTGCTGGTTCTACCCTCTGTTCCACTGGTTAGGAGGGCCCTGGCTTCTCTGTGGGAAACCTGACTGTGGGTTAGGACGGAGACGGGTGTTACTCCCAGATGCTTGTCCTTGGAACCTTCTCTTTTTGGCTTCTATTTCTCTACGCTCATTGTCTATCACAATGGCGCGATTCACTAGTGTCTCATAGTCAGGGTATGTGGTGATCTTCAGCTACAACCTAAGATCATCATTCAGACCCTTGAGAAAGTGTCGCTGCTTGTCTGCATCATTAGCCACCTCATTAGGAGCATAACATGATAATTGAGTGAACCTATCACGATACTCACTCACAGCCATAGACTTCTGCCTCAGGGATGTGAACTCTTCCCACTTAATCTCCATCAGTCCATCTGGGATATGGTATGTTCTGAAATTCTGAGTAAACTCTATCCAAGTAATAGGAGCGGCATTTGCAGGGCGTCCAAACTTGAAGGAATCCCACCAATCTTGAGCTGCCCCCTGCAGTTGCCCCGATGCATACAACACCTTTTCCATGTCGTTGCATTGTGCTATGTCCAGTTGCTTTTCCACCGTGCGCAACCAGTCGTCAGCATCCAACGGATCAGTAGAGTGCGTAAACACCGGTGGATGTCCTTTTATAAATTCACCACGCTTGTCCCTAACATGGACAGGTGGTGGTCCTCCAACAGGCTCATTGTCCATCCGCTGCATCATCGCCTGCATGAGTTGAGCTTGCATCCCCATCAGCTGTTCCATTGTCACTACAGGTGGGTTGGGCGGATCCATGGTGACATTCCTGCCACGGCCTCTACCCCTGCCACGTCCTCTGGCTGCCATCTGTTTTCCAAAACAAATGCTCAAATTTAGGGTTTATCCGATCATAGATCACTTATAAATAATAAAAAGAACAAATCTTAAATTTTCTGAGCGACAACCGGTGACAGCAGATCAGTAAAACGAACATAATTTTAACTCTAGACATCCTTTTAAGGTGTGCTATACATGGTTAGAAAGCTTAAGAAATTTTCTGCAACTTTGGTATTTAACACGTTTTCAGATTCTGTCATCATGCCAGCCGAAACAGAGTATAATCTCAGACTGTTCCAGACTCTCCGTCAGCGCAGCAACCTCAACTTAAAACGGTTATAACTCCCAGACCAGAACAGATATAAAGGTGATCTTGGATGCGTTGGAAAGGTGTCGAAGTATAGTTACTGCTGTAAAATTTTCACGATTTTTGGACTTACCAAAACCGAGATATTAAATAAAGAGCACAGGCTGTTCCAGAAAACAGCAACACTGGAGATAGATAAAGTGAACCCCAAACTTTTATTAAGCATCACTAAACCTTAAAACTTAACTTAAGAGAATCACGGACAAGCCCATGAGTTCTCAGCATTCAAGGAAAAAGTCCAACTCAAGCATGACCACAAAAACAACCCATCACACATATCAAAGTTCATGATCCAAGCAACGACTCGACTCGAACGACGCGACTAACGACTTTTATTACATTAGGGCATAGCAAAACTAAGAGTCATCATGATGCACGTCATAATCCTTATCCAGCTTCTTGTAGAGTGGAGGCTGCCCCAGCCGAGCTCTCAGCTTGTCGATCTCCTTCTGGTAACGCCTCGCGGCCTTGTGCACTCCATGTAGTTCCTTCTGGAGATCTTCATTCCCCACCTTTAGTGCAAGAGCATACCGCACTGTAGCGTCCAAGGAAGGAGAGCTCTGCTGAGGGTCTGTCACCACCCAATCCTTCTTCTGCGCATCATAGCAGGGCAAGTACCTGAAGCGATCTGTCTCCATTGCCTCATACCGTTAGCCATGGTAGTACTCATAGGCCTCCCGAGCGGCGTCCTCCATACTGTCAAAAGCTTCAGCACGCCTGGACGTGTGCCCGTGGACAGTGTTCACCACCCTGCCATTCTTGTCGTCCTTCTAGATGGTGACCGTCAGCTCTGTCTTCCAGTAAGTCACCTCAGTGGGGTGAGTGTACTCAGCACAATAATACTGGATGCCGGTGTTCAGGTCGGCGTAGTAGTCCTGGAGCATGTCGTTGGGCAGCTTGTGGTGGTAGGCCGTGTGAGAGGCGTGCTTGTAGATGTAGGTACGCGTCCACCCAGGCTCCTCTTCAGGTTCTGTCTCATCAACGGGTGCCATCTCCTGCTCTCCCACGGCAGGAGCTGGTGGTGGTGAAGCCGGAGCAGGTGCAGCTGGTGCTGGAGCAGGCGAAGCAGGGAGTGGTGGAGTCGGTGTAGCTGGTGCTGGAGCAGGCGAAACAGGGAGTGGTGGAGTCGGTGCAGCTGGTGCAGGTTCTTCATCAGCCTCCTCATGCCCGGTAATGTTCACTAAGAGCATGGTGTCCTCCTCCATGGGTTCCTCTTCATCATCATGGGCTCCTCTTCATCATCAGAGATGATGACAATCTCCTGGGCTGGCGCATCTTCAGGGAATAGAACACGGGGTGGAAGGCCAGCTCCAACGCTCTTGCGGGCAAACTGCCTGGTGCGCACCATCTACAAAATTTTATTGTTGGATGGGATTAGAATCAATAATTTCATAATAGAATAAAGCGAAAGGAGCATAAAGATTTTAACAAATAACAAGACTAAGGTAGTAAGCAAGAACAAGTAAAGTAATAAGTAGTAAACGACCATTTCTACTAGGCTTGCGTCCTACAGTCGACACGAGCTTTGATACCAATTTGTCACGCCCATATTTTGAATACACAAAATTTGGAGGCAAACCATATGTATAAAACATATAGAACAAATTGTAAAGGAGAAGTATCATACTCAGTGTCTTATTACAATAGCGAACCATAGTTCATTACATAAATAAAAACATCTCAAGTCTGGTGATCTAGTAAAATACGCATAACACTCCAAGGGCGTCTCCAAGTCCACAACAAACCTAGTCCGGATTTGCACGAGACGAAGGAGGAGGTCAAGGCGGTTCTCACTGAGAAGAAAATGAAGGCGAAGGTGGACCGAGGACGGCGTGCGGGCGAGGATGGCGGCCGGCTTAACCCCTGCAAGCATGGCGTCACCCTGTGAGTCAACCGATGGTTCAAGAGGTAGACAACCGGTGCGGGAAGCTTCCATACCACGCGAAGGCAACCAACGGCAAGCCAAAATCGTCGGTGAGGCGTCGGAAGAGGAAGACCCAAGCTCAGCAATGAGCTAGGGTTTCCCGGCTTGACTGCGAGCTCGAGAAGGCGAGATGAAATGAAATTGGGGTAGGGGAGGGGTGCGGCTCGCTTTATAGCCCCGCGGGACGCGTCAATCGGGAAGGAATCGAGCTGATTTGCTCGATTTCCGGCGGGGTGAGCAAAAGGAAGGCTCCCGGCCATCCCGGCGGCAGGTAGGAGATGGCTGACGCCGTGGCCCCACGTGATAGTGACGGTGAACGGGGCCCGCGTGTCAGCGGGCTGAGGCGAGGGGAAACGCGCGCGCGCGCGGCCAGTGGGCCGGCCCAAAGAGAGGGCGCGCGGCTGGTTTTGATCGGGCCGAAGGGAGGAGGGCAGCGCCCACGCGGGCCTGCGGAAGCAAGGGGGGAAGTGGGTTGGTTGGGCCAGCGGGCCAAAACCAGGGAGGAAGCAGAGAAAAAAATAAAGAATTCTCTTTTCTTTTATGAAATAAATTTGTAAATTCATTTCCAAGAGATTTTAAACTCCTTTTTGAGTTGAGTAAAAACCAAACATCACATAATTAAATATGCAGCAGCATGAGTGCAACAACATGTAGCTAGCCTTAATTTTGATTTTATTTTCGTAAAATTTTATTATTTCTCCTATGTTAAATGCCCACAAATAAACAAAAAAATTCAAATTTCCTCTATTTTAAAATATGCAAAATTTTGGGTGTTACATTTGGTCATCAGGATGGATCGGGATTTGGTGATATCCGAAATACCCATCAAGAAAACAAAAGAAAGAGTCATTTGCCAGTCGCTCTAACATTTCATCAATGAAGGGCAACGGAAAGTGATCCTTCTTTGTTCCCTTGTTAAGCTTTTTGTATTCAATGCACATCCGTCATCCAGTGATGGTTCTTTGGGGGATTAATTCATTCTTTTCATTTTTAACAACAGTCATGCCTCCCTTTTTAGGCACAACTTGAACAGGGCTTACTCACTCACTATATGGCATAGGATAGATGATCCCGACATGTAAGAGTTTCAAAACCTCTTTCTTAACTACCTCTCTCATGTCTATGCTAGGGCTCCCTAGATGGTATATTGTTAGGATCTGTAGGGATGCGATGGGTGCAAAGACCAGGACTGATTCCTTTTAAGTCTGGGAGTGAGTAGCCAAAATCTAATCAATGCTTTTCTAAGACAGTTATTAAGCGCAAGGTTTCTTCCTGAGAGAGTTTATCACTTATGATCACAGGAGATTCCTGATCATTATTAAGAAAAATATATCTAAGACCGGCAGGCAGAGGTTTGAGCTCAATGGGAGGTTTAGGTGGATCTAGCAAGTCATCGAGAGGTTTGGGTTCTAATGGATCATCGTCTTCTTCCTTGATGAAGAACTCAGCATCATCTTCAAGGTTGGGTTCGATTAAATGTTCAAGAGATGCTACCTTATCTGCTTTAATTGGATCAGGCTCAGGACATGACTCCGTCTTATCATTTAAAAAGATTGAGTAATGGACAAAGGGAGTTTAAAGTTTTTTTCAAGGCAAATATTCAATTTCCCTGTTTGTCCCTCTTGAATAAGCCTTTCAATTGGTTGTCCTATCAACAGGTCAAACTCCATGATATCAAAGATATAAAAGCTCAAGTGAACCATGGTGTATTTTACCTAGATAGGGAGCACATATAGAATTCTCAAACTTGGGACAATGTGTCCTGAAGGGCTTTTCAAAAGTTCTGTTGTTAGGGTTAATGGCATGTGTTTTAATAAATCATGAGCAAATGATGAAGACATGATATTAACACCCACAATTGGATTACAACGGGCTTCGAAAGGGTCTCTATGAATTTGGCAATGAATCGAGATAGAAGGTGAATCCAAGCGGATCACATCAGAGGAAAGCTCTGATTCTTCTAACTACTCTTGCTTATGATAGACAATATCTCTTTCATAGTCCTTTTAAGGAAAGCTTCCTCAGAAGGATCTAAAGGTTCTTTATGGAGTGATGATTTCTTAGGCTCTTGGGGTTTCCTTGTTGAGTAATAATTCGAGGTGTTTCCATATTCAGTAAAAAGTTCATCCTCGAAATCGAGCATAAAATCAGAAACTGGAGTTTCCTCCTTTTTCGGTGGCTTGAAAATTGAGATAGCAGAGGGTTGTGGTGGATTTGGCAAAGATTTAGGCTCAGCTATCTGGGATTCTTCCTCTAAAGGATTCTCTTCTAGTGGTTCTTCAAGTTTATCTGCTAGAATTTGGTCTAAGATTTCTCTTGCTTTTGGAGCCGAGAGATGCAAGAATGATCCTCTTGAAGCTACATTAAGAGATTTAGAGGTTTTGTTTTTAAGACCCATATAGAAATATTGAAGAAGAATGGGGTCTTGTAAGGCTAAATTTGGTTCAGAGTCTATAAGAGAATTAAAACATTCCCAAGATGTGGCCAGAGATTCATTATCTTCTTGTTTAAAAGATAGGACCTTGGCTCTAAGGCTGACTACTTTAGAGATGGGAAAGAAGTCCAAGCAAAAGCTAGAACATAAAGTTCCCCAATCTCCCTGCTTCTTCTCTATAGGTCGATTATACCATTCTTTAGCTCTTTCCTTCAAAGAGAAAGGAAAAAGCTTCTATCTTAAGGTTTCATCGGACATGCCCTCTATATGGAGACAGTCACAGGTCTACTCAAACTCTTGTAGGTGAAGGTAAGGATTTTTGTCTACCTTTCCTAAAAAGGATTGGTTTTGAACCATTGCAACCAAACACGGGCGTAGCTCATAGACAGGTGTTCGGATGAGTTTTGATGATTCTTTTGGCCTATGACTGGTGCTCGTGGGTGCAGCATATTGGTATATGGGAGTGGAATCTATGGCATCTATAAGGATGAAAACAAAAAGAAAATATCTAAAAGGAAAATGAAAAGTATAATAAATGGTTAAGCTAGGTTCGAAGTAATCTCAGCAACCATTTTTCCTCCAGGGCAATAGCGCCAGAAATGCTTGTTGGTATGAATTAAATGTACACAAGATAATAAGGTCATTCGCAAGCACACAAATAGTATACCAAAGTAGCACTTCACCCGAGAGTATTCCAGGATATCATTATTTATATTTTACCACAGGGAGGAACGTGTGAGAAACTAAGCCTATACTTAAACCCCTGAGAAGCAAGCAAGGACGGAGAGTATAGGGTTATAGAGAAGATCACTAAGGTCTCTAGTTGTAGCATTCGTAAGCTATGTTATGATTGTTCTAATGGGGACATTACTTAAGAAAAGACACTAGCAGAGGATATTTTCCTTAGCAACCAGGTCCTACTAGTCCTATAAATGGGAGGTGGACTATAGAAGATTCAACGAGGTAAAATCACCCTCGTGAGCTACCACCAATCCAGAAAGTATGGTGCATCTATGAGTAATCAATGTCTAAGTTCCATGCTTACTGTTGACGGTCCTTAAGTACCAAATATAGTTATTAAATAAATAAAGAAAAGGATCCAAATGCAACCAACACCTAGACTTAGGGTTTTATCTGACAGAATTTCACGAGTTTTGGTGTTTGTCTGTATCTGCAGGGGGTTATCAGAAAATACGGAGGAAAGGCCCACACGTCGGGTTTACATAGAGATAATAACGTGTTCACCAATTTTCTATCATCTAGAAGACTCCAGAAGCCACGAGATCGAACGGGAGGCCGAACGGGCCCGGAGGCAGGGCGCTCGCCCTGCTCCCTAGGGCGCCCGCCCTGGCCTGAGAGCCAATAAGGCTCCGTCTCGCGGATTATGCTCCACCGACCTAAGGGATCAAGGAAAACCGTGCGATTAATGTCGGTTTGATCCGACGGCCCACGTTCACTTGAGGGGGCTATATAAGCAGGACCCCTGGCCCCTGGAGGAGGCACTCCCTCATTCTCATTCTTCAAACCCTAATCTCAGGAGGAGAGTCTCTGATCAAGCCCTAGAGCCACCACATCAACTAGATCTCTAGTATAGCATAGCTACATAGGATTAGAACTAGAAGGAGTCAATCTTTGATTGGTTTCCGGATCTGTCAAGAGGATTCTTGGTAATTCCTTTACTGTTCTTCATTGTTCATCTTTGTTCTTCAATATTATGAATACAACTTTGTTCTATTTCAATATATTGATTATGACTATGCTCTACTTGTTTATGTTTGCGATTATATTGTTCTTAGTTTATCGTAGTTATACGCTTGGCTTAGTTAGATTGGAATTATATACATGTTTAGGATCGTATAGCGTTTATCCATCGGATCCATGGGTAAATGATAAATATTGTGTAGGCGTGGTGCTTAGACCATATTTATCTACGATTGCACCTTATATGCCGGATCGTGGGGTGGTCCGCGATTGTGACAGCTTCGTTGGTTCTTATATAGTCCCCCTCCCGTGTGTAAGGCAGCCAGAGCAACATTATTACGGGGAGTGATTGCTATGTTTCTCATCTTCCTTGATAATATCACTATGCATGGGCGTAGTCCTTTCTCGCAATGATTGCCAAGTGTACTTGCACTAACTATGATATGCTAGACTTTATAGTTAAGAATAACTTAGGAAATATCCTTGTAGTTCATCCTAATACCATGCTAATGACTTGCTAGAATATCTGTTGAGGTGCTTATCATTATTATATGTGGCTAGCTGATCAGATTAATTAACTTTGTCACCATTCATACTTTATCTATATTTTATGTGACACTTACCCCTGTATGCAAGAGATAGATGAATGCTCTCACTTATACATGCAATGATTGATACTCATTCCTATATTCCATTCCATAATCAACATTGATGTTAGTAATCCCTTCCCAGTGGTAAAAATATAAATAACGATACCTGGAATACTTCCCGGTTAAAATGCTACATCGGTATTAATCTGTGCGCTTGCAGATCTTATTTATTATTTATTTAGAAGAGCAGTTGCATATTTCAATATTGCGTCTCTCATGTCATGCTGGGGATGACAACTTGGCTTAAGTGGCATGAGGGATAGGTTCGGCATTTTTGGCGCCGTTATCAGAATTAGAAAACTAAGTCTACTTTTGGTAATGACGTTAAGAATGCCCAACAAGCATTTTTGGCGCCGTTGCCGGGGAATGTTGATTTACTAACAAGGAATGAATACGGAATTTGAGTCATCATTCGCATCATTAAGTGATTGAGATCATCAATTCTCCCATACAGATTTACCCCTGTATTTTTCCATTCTTATTGTTTTGCAGGGTGATGTATGAATAAAGGACATCTTCCAGAAAATTTTGTTGACAACCCCGAAGCATTAATCAGAGAGGCAAGAGCCAAGCTCAAGAAGTCAACACTTCAACGCAACACTTCATCCAATTCAGAAGACCGCCGAAGTTTTATCCGGAATTTGTCAACAGAGTTCGCAGCCATGGCGAACAAGACAATCCGCGAGTTCTCAGCTCCCACTACGGACAACATCAGCAACAACATGATGAATCCGTTGCAGAAGCATGGGAGCGCTTTCAAGATTACATCCTAGAATGTCCCCATCATGGAATGGAGAGCTGGCTACTTATGCAGACTTTCTATCATGGGCTCATCACTAGTGCTCGTGAGACCATGGATGCTGCAGCTGGAGGCGCATTTCTATCACTCACCATACCACAAGCTACAGCCCTTGTGGAGAAGATGGTGTCCAACCAAGGTTGGAACGAAGAGAGGACTCAAACACGCAAGAAGGGTGGAGGTATGCACCAGCTCAAGGAGGTAGACATGCTGTCTGCAAAGTTAGGCCTACTCATGAAAAAGCTCGATGACAAAGCTGGAGACAAAAGAGAAGTCATGAACGTCTACGACTCTCACATGACTTGTGAGGAATGTGGAGACACTGGACACTCAGGCAATCACTGCCCTGAGATGCTTGAGGATGCAAGGTACATCAACAACAACAACAACTACAACCGTCCTCAACAAAATCAAGGTTGAAATCAACAGAGGCCTAACTACTTAGGTAACTACTCAGGTAATTATCAAGGTAATAACTCTTACAACAACAATAATAATTTTCCACCCCTGAGAGAGTTAGTGTCTAATCAAGGAAAGCTAATGGGTAACTTGTCTAAGAAATTGGCATCCAATGATAAAATACTAGAAAACATAAATAATAGAATGGATAATTTCTCTACTGCCATCAAAAACCAAATTAGCTTTAATAAAATGATTGAATCTCAGTTAAATCAAATAGCTGCTGCTGTTCCTGCTACTAACCCCGGTATACCATCACAACCGGAAGGATTAGAATCTGCAAATCTTGTAGACATGTTTGATGCAGGTAACTATTGGAGTAATCCCGCTGTCGGAGTACATAATGACCTTTTGCCAGTCAAGAGAGGCGATCCAGGATGCCCCGTCATCCCGATCTCCATCGGCATGGTGGACTTCCCAGAAGCACTCTGCGACTTTGGCTCCAGCGTTAACATTATGCCCAGGGTACTCTATGAAAAATTCTTTACATATCCTTTATCAGAAACAACTATGTGTTTGCAGCTTGCAGATCAGACACTAAGCTTTCCTAAAGGAATATTAAAGAACATGTGTGTCCGAGTTGGTACCTCGTACGCTCCAGCTGACTTCGTGGTGATAGAGACCGGGTCTGATGAGAGGTCACCAGTTATTCTGGGAAGGCCATTCCTGAACACCTCGGGAGCTGTCATCTACGCCAGCGCTGCGAAGATCAACTTCAACATCAAGGGGAGGAAGGAGACGTTTTCCTTCAAGAACAAGATTACACAAATCCCAGAGCAACCCTAACATGAACCAAGGAAGAGGACCAACAGGAGGAACAAGCAGAACAAGAACAACCAAGGATGGACCGAATCAGCTAAGATGGTCACTGCATTTCAAGGAGGTCAAGACCGACGACCCAAGTCGCCGTTCCTAATCAAGAAGGACGACCCAGGTATGCCAAGCATTGAGTGCTCAATCAATGGATACTCCTTTCAGAAGGCGCTCTGCGACACTGGATCAGGCGTCAACATAATGGCCACAGTCACCTATCAGCTCTTGTACGGAACCATGCCCTTAAAACCAACATACACTCAGCTCCAGATGGCAGATCAGACATCCCAAAAGGTCGAAGGTATAGTAACCGATGTCCCTGTTAAAATTAACGATCATTTTGTCCATACAGACTTTCAGGTCATTGACATGGGAGACGACGAGTACGATCCACCCATCATCCTAGGAAGACCGTTCCTAGGCACCGTCAAAGCAATCATCTACATTGGAACCGAAGAAGTCCATATGCATTTCCCCTCTGAGAAGGTACGCCGCTACTTTAATGACCCTAACTATATAGTTGAAGATTCTAAGCAGGTCAGGACAAGAAGAAGGCGACGTAACCGTAACCAAAGGAGGCAAACCATCAAGGACGTATGGGCAGACTATGAAGGAGAGGTCATAAGGCCCGAGGATACACAACAGGAGACCGAAGCACCAAGTCGGGTATGGAAAGTGAAGACAGTTACACAAGAAGAGGAGGCACTGCCGGAACCACCGTCTACGCCACCCAAATCCCAAGACAACTAAGAAGAAAAGAAGTCCTGTTCGGAGGACTTAAAAACACCGAACGCCGTGCCAAGAGGTAAACTTGGTAGTTATCATTTTCCCTTTAATTATTGCTCAGTTAATCATGTTCATTCTGTCTAAAAAAATGTGTTGAAAACAGTAAGCCCCATGTGAGTATGCGAGTGGCATAAAACCCATAAGTACATTCACTGTGGTGGCATAAAAAAATAATAATATATTTTTTCTGTTCTATAAAAATGAAAATAAAAATAGAGAGTGACATTTATCAAGGAAGCTCAAACATGATAAAGGCTAGATATTTATGCTAACGCTTAATCAAGTTCCACGAAGCTTTGTTGTCTATTTGAGCTCCACAGAATTCAGGAAGACTAGCAGATGGAGGACATCCTAATCGTTGTCAGGGTGCTGCCGAGATTCAAATACACCTCTGCACCTGCTAGCTACATCAGAAGAAATTACGTCAAGATCCAGCTTGGGGGAGAGCACCCCCATTTATCCCGATAAGTATTTTTATCTACATTTATACCTATGCTTTATTAAAATAAAAAGATGCATAATCATGAAAACCCAAATAAATATTTTGTGTTTATATATATTTGCTTAGTTTAATAAATAAATAAAGTAGCTATGCTAAACTGAATCTTGAAAATAAAACTCTAGCATAGAAATGATGAATAGTTGCTCTGCCTAATTTTCAAATTTGTTCTCTCTCTAGTTTAGACATAATTGTTATAATTTAAAACTGGCTCTAAACCTGAACTAGTGGGAAGAGAACTTGATCTGAAGTCTAAGTTGTTAGCGGATATGATATGGGAAGGTTGAGCTGCTGTTTATATGTTCCTAGAGATGCTAGAATTCTGGAGAATTTTATCTTTAAAAATCTTTAAAATTTTGCATGATGAGTTCCTGTATGATGAGAGTTTAAATTCCTACCACAGCCATATATACATGCTTGTTAGATTAGGAGCCGCACTTTTACTACTTACTGCTTATGGGCATTGAGTGTGGTCAAGCTGTGTAGACCCTTAGGAACTTGTCATGTGGTTAAAATCAAGATTCACTTGCACGTTCACTCATACATGCTATTTCTACTCCGGAAGTACGCATCCACATATATCCACTCATTTCCATCTCCAGATTCACCCAAAATTATTCTACTCATGACCCGGGAGAGAATAGCCAAAAACATTATCCCATTCCTATTATTCCCTGTGAAGCTAATGCTCGAGTTATTTTATCTACTACCACTTGCTATATTTTCAAAAGATGGAGATTGCTCTATAAAAAAAATAAAAACGAGGAAATAAAAAGGAGCAAGTGCTCGGAACCTCGAAGAAAGAAAAAGTGAGACGAGAGGTAAAAATGGACAAGTTTCCGACAGTAGAATTAGGGGTACAAGATACCCACCTGAGAAAAAAAAAATAGAGCATCTCATTCCCCTCAAAAATTTTAAAAAGCAAGAAAGGTATGTATTCCCTCAAAAAAAAAGCATTAGACTTTTGTTATCACCATACACCACTCATTCACCACACATGCACATCTTGATTTGACTTATTGACTTGTTTCTCTGGATCCATGGTTTGACTATGCAATAAATGTTCTGTGAGTATGTATACTGTATCTCCCACCTATGAGCTCCAGATATCAAAGCCTTATTAGAGTAGGGTGAGAGAGAAGGCAATGTCACTACGCCTTATACCATAAATACCACATACTTTGAGAGAGAAGGCATATACCATTACTGCCTTGGTAAGGATCCAGAAATACCACAAAAGAGAGACCCGAGAAAGTCATACAAGGAATCTCTGAGTTTTATTTGAAAAATTTGCAAAAACTCCAGAGCTATAGCTGATCAAGAATAAGAGACATGGCGTTTGACTAGACCGTTCTATCTTTTAACCACTCAAGATGCAGGTGACGGTTGCAAGCCCCATGGTAAAAGGTAAAATGAGTAAGTTTTAAGTCTTGACAGTTTACTCTAACTCAGGGATGAGACCTTATTTGAAAGCATATGTACCATCAACGTTCAAAGGCGTTGCAGCAACTTCTGCTCCATAATGAGTCTATCCTTGCTCAGGGACGAGCAAGAGGTAAGCTTGGGGGAGTTTGTTGACGGTCCTTAAGTACCAAATATAGTTATTAAATAAATAAAGAAAAGGATCCAAATGCAACCAACACCTAGACTTAGGGTTTTATCTGACAGAATTCCACGAGTTTTGGTGTTTGTCTGTTTCTGCAGGGGGTTATTAGAAAATACGGAGGAAAGGCCCACACGTCGGGTTTACATAGAGATAATAACGTGTTCACCGATTTTCTATCATCTAGAAGACTCCAGAAGCCACGAGATCGAACGGGAGGCCGAACGGGCCCGGAGGCAGGGCGCCCGCCCTGTTCCCTAGGGCGCCCGCCCTGGCCTGAGAGCCAATAAGGCTCCGTCTCGTGGATTATGCTCCACCGACCTAAGGGATCAAGGAAAACCGTGCGATTAATGTCGGTTTGATCCGACGGCCCACGTTCACTTGAGGGGGCTATATAAGCAGGACCCCTGGCCCCTGGAGGAGGCACTCCCTCATTCTCATTCTTCAAACCCTAATCTCAGGAGGAGAGTCTCTGATCAAGCCCTAGAGCCACCACATCAACTAGATCTCTAGTATAGCATAGCTACATAGGATTAGAACTAGAAGGAGTCAATCTTCGATTGGTTTCCGGATCTGTCAAGAGGATTCTTGGTAATTCCTTTACTGTTCTTCATTGTTCATCTTTGTTCTTCAATATTATGAATACAACTTTGTTCTATTTCAATATATTGATTATGACTATGCTCTACTTGTTTATGTTTGCGATTATATTGTTCTTAGTTTATCGTAGTTATACGTTTGGCTTAGTTAGATTGGAATTATATACATGTTTAGGATCGTATAGCGTTTATCCATCGGATCCATGGGTAAATGATAAATATTGTGTAGGCGTGGTGCTTAGACCATATTTATCTACGATTGCACCTTATATGCCGGATCGTGGGGTGGTCCGCGATGGTGACAGCTTCGTTGGTTCTTATATAGTCCCCCTCCTGTGTGTAAGGCAGGCAGAGCAACATTATTACGGGGGAGTGATTGCTATGTTTCTCATCTTCCTTGATAATATCACTATGCATGGGCGTAGTCCTTTCTCGCAATGATTGCCAAGTGTACTTGCACTAACTATGATATGCTAGACTTTATAGTTAAGAATAACTTAGGAAATATCCTTGTAGTTCATCCTAATACCATGCTAATGGCTTGCTAGAATATCTGTTGTGGTGCTTATCATTATTATATGTGGCTAGCTGATCAGATTAATTATCTTTGTCACCATTCATACTTTATCTATATTTTATGTGACACTTACCCCTGTATGCAAGAGATAGATGAATGCTCTCACTTATACATGCAATGATTGATACTCATTCCTATATTCCATTCCATAATCAACATTGATGTTAGTAATCCCTTCCTAGTGGTAAAAATATAAATAACGATACCTGGAATACTTCCCGGTTAAAATGCTACATCGGTATTAATCTGTGCGCTTGCAGATCTTATTTATTATTTATTTAGAAGAGCAGTTGCATATTTCAATACCGCGTCTTTCATGTCATGCTGGGGATGACAACTTGGCTAAAGTGGCATGAGGGATAGGTTCGGTATTTTTGGCGCCGTTATCAGAATTAGAAAACTAAGTCTACTTTTGGTAATGACGTTAAGAATGCCCAACACTTACACTATGAATACTACTTCAATCAAGGAGCTACCAAGATTAAAGCACTCAAAAGAGTTGCAAACCGAAAGAACAATAATAGCAATGTTACTTACTCGAATTAGAAGTTGAATACCTGAGAAATCTCAGAAGCAAGCTCCAATGGAACTTGGTCCCATAGGTACAAGCTGTAGAGGAGGCACCGACAGGCCAACAACTCCTCCAAACTCTTCCCCAACACTCTAGATCTATATCTCTAAATAAGACTAGTCCTAATCCTTAGAAGACTACAAGACTAATCTCCTCTTGAATGCTTGGCTCTTGATCCTATCTAGGGTTTCTTGATTGTAGAGGAGGCTCAAGGTTTCTATCCAGGATTGAGGATGCTCTGACCCAGGGGGTAGGGTCCTTCTTTTATAGGCCAGTGGGATGCACCGGAGCCCTCGGATCAAATCGACTTGAATCAACGGCAAAAATAAAAACCCTAAGGTGGTGGAGAACCAACTTGCGAAGGAAGCTGACAGGTGGTACCCACCTGGGTTGGTCGACCTAGGGTGGGGTCGGCCTATCTTTTTTGTTTTTTAGCCCTTTTTTTGAAAGATTCTCTCAAATATGCCCCTAGCAGAAAGATTTCAAAAATAGACCCTACTCTTGGCGCCGTAGTCGTCGGCGCCAAGATATAATGGCATGGTGCTAGGGTCATTGGTGCCAAGCCCCTGGCATCATGGCACTGATGTGGCAGGGGTCTTGGTGCCAACCTCATTGGCGCCAAGGTTTGGCACCATAGATCATGGCACCAAGACCCCACTCTTATCCCACACCACTCTTCCTCCCAACGCCATTCTCATTTTCTTTCTCCTTCTCTTCGGGTTTTTCCTTTGTCCACTTTGGCCAACCTCTTCAATCGACATATTGGACCATGGAAAGTTGGATTTTATTCGTCCATCTTTGAGAGCCAGGTATCCTCTCACCCTTCCTTCTTTATTTTCAATCAATTTGGTAAAATCAAGTTGTATTCTTAATCTATGAAACTTCACATGTTATTGGTTCATGCACTTTTTAAAATTCATATGTACTGTACAACCATAGGATACCTAGGCATGGAAAAGCTAGAAAACAAAGGTATGCGTCGATCTTTTTCATCATATGTTAAACCCTAGGTTTTAGGGTTTATTGTTATTTGTTTTGTTATATTAGAATGGAATTTGTTGAATTGTACTTATGGACGGATGACCGAAAGTCCCTACGTCCCAAAGCCGCTCCCTAGCAGTGTGCCAATACCCATGTGCTTCTATGGCAATCATTGCAAGGTAGACATTTCCGAAAATGAGGCAACGTATAAGCAGAGGTATTGGATGTGTTCCAATTTTGCACGGGAGCCTATAGAGCACCAGCACCATAGTACATTTATTATGAGAAATTGCTATTATTTATTAATTAATTTGTGTCATATGAAGTCTTGCATTAATTGGTTTTGTAACAATTGCCTTTGCTGCAGACCCCTCCACCGCTCTGCGATTTTGAGCAGTGGATCGACACTGAGATCTAGGAGGCTGACATGTGGCTTCTACAAGGCCTAAAGGAGTGAGATGCGGAGCATCTAGAGATATTAGTGAAGAGACGCAGAGAGGAGGCAGCAGAAAAGAAGCACAAGGAAGAAGAGGAAAGGAGGCGTGTTGCTGCGTATAGGGAGGAGAGGGAGAAGAAGCTTGAGCACGTGCGCCGAGCGAAGGCAGCGATGGAGGAGAATCCTGATGCCCAGAAAAAGGGAAAGTGGCCTCGTTGCACTCAGTAGTTGGCTAGTTGTATGGTTTAATCATAGACAATGTGGTCGATGTAGTATGCAATGTGTTTAATGGAATGCACTTTAGGTAAATCATGTACCAAGAGCATGTTCTGTGTTATTTAGTTTGTCGTCATGTACTTCATATGCACTTTAAGTTTTTGGACCTTTTATAGTGTTATCATATATTAGGTTTAATGTTGTTGAGGTACTGAAACTAGTTCTCGAAGTGCACATAAAACATAAGGAGTAGTGACTTGAGCATCAGCAGGAGGAGCGCCCTCATTGTTGGGAACATCTCCTGCAACATAGCCACAAATAGGAGGATATGATAAGAAAAGTGAATGAAAAGAAGAGACTAAGCTACAAACAAAAAATGATGCCTAATTGACACTTACTCGGATGATTCTGTGTCAAAGGGATCTCCTGAGGAGGATCTACCACATCATTGGGGGAAGATTGGGCATCGGGAACGGTAGGCGGAACCTCTGCATCCACATCATGTTCCGGGACGGGAGGGTCAAAGTATGCCTGCTCACCCATTGGCAGGGAAAACCCAAGAGGGATGGGATCAACTAGCACCCGATGCACAACCACGTCCAAACTTTAGAACTAGCTCTTCATAGCCGATCTCACATAGTTCTCCCACTGATCTACACACCCTATTGGGATCATCTTCCTTAGCATGTTGGGAGGGGAATCTAGGTGAAGTACACCATCAACTACGATGCCATCATCTCCATGGCAATGTACCTCCTCCCAAGCCCTTGCAGCCAACTCACTAAATGATGGCTTCTCATTAAATACCACAGGCACACTTTGCATGTCAACAAACTTAACATATCCATAGCGATCTCATTCCACAGTGCCTCCATGATATATGCTCACTAGGTTATCCATCTAGTATTCCATATACAAATACAAACACACCGAGTTTAGTCCAAAGTAGTTTTCATATAGTACCTATCTAATACATACTAACTAACTAGAACCTAAGTAAATAGGTTAACAACTAAGTATATGGATATAATCTAATAACTAATTAGCTAAATCTTACCAAAATAACAACATATCTAACTACATCTAGGTACCTATGTATCTATATATGTACCTATTTACATATCTATATCACTAAATCAATAAACTACCAACGTCGTCACATTTACTATCAATTCACTACTAAATACTACTAAGCACTACTAACTATGTCAAGTAACTATCAAACTAACTATGTCAAGCACTACTAAATATATAACTATTTAACTAACTATTACTAACTACTAACAAAGTTATACAACTAGTTCTACCTTGCGCGGGGTGGGGCGGACAGCATGGGCGTGGGGCAGGGTGGACGGCGTGGGCAGTCGCGCCGGGGCATATGGCCGAGGCAAGACGGCCGGGCCGGGCCGGGCAGGCGGTCGCCACGACCACAGCGTGGACGCCGTGGGCGCGCACAGCCCGGGGCAAGGCGGACGACGCGGGACGGTCGGGCTGGGTAGGCGGACGCCGTGGGCACGCACGGCGTGGGCAGGCACGGCGGGGCAGATGGCCGAGACGGGTAGGCGGATGCCGTGACCGCAGCGCGGATGGCGCGGGGCGGGGCGGACAGCACGGGTGCGCACAACATGGTGCGGACGGCCAGGCGCGGACACCGAGGATGGCACGGGGAGCGGGCGGTCGGGCGAACGAGTTTGATGGCGGCGGCGGGCGCGAGAGAGGAAGAAAGGAGAGAGAGAAAGAAAGAAAAGAAAACAGGCATTTTTTTCATACCAGGGCTTGGCGCCAAGATCTATGGTGCCAAGCCTTGGCACCAATGAGGCTGGCGCCAAGACCCCTACCACGTCTGCGCCATGACGCCAGGAGCATGGCACTAATGACCTTGGCGTCATGCCGTTATATCTTGGCACCGACGACTATGGTGCCAAGAGCAGGGTCCATTTTTTGAAATCTTTCTGCTAGGTGCATATTTGAGAGAATCTTTCGAAAAAAGGGCTAAAAAACAAAAAAGACGGGGTCAGCCGACCTGGGTGAATGCCAGGTGGGCCCCCCTTTTGTGACTCGCCTTCTCATGTTCTCTAGAATCTTCTTGACTTGGGGGCACGGTGGAATATGATTTTTAGTCTAACATGTGGACCATCTTGGGGTCTTTTCCTGTTTAATCCCTATAAAACACAGGTTCACCAAAACTCGTGGAATTCTATGAGTTTAACCCCTATTCTATGTTAGTGATTCCTTTTATGCAGTTATTTTCAGTTAAGTTGACGGTTCATGATGGTTGTTAACTACCATCAATAACAAGCCCCTGCCCCCTCCCTCAACAGATCTTGAAACCCTAATTTATATTTTCTTCATGAGGATCAGAGCCAGCTATCAAGAGAAGATTAGTTCTCTATAGGATCTAGTCTTATGAATATAAATAGCGAGATGGACAACGAGGGAAGAGTTTGGAGGAGGTGCCGGCCTATCGGTGCTCTCTCTATGGCTTGTACTTTGGTGGATCCAAGTTCTGCTTGAGCTTGCTTCTGAGATTACTCTGTTAATCAACTTCTAATTCTAGTAAATAATTGTTTATATTATTCATCAGGATCACGACTCTCTTTTGAGTGCTTTAATCTATAGGACGCTTTAGGTTAAAGTATTAATCGTAAGCGTAAGCGTGGTGCTTAGACTTAGGTTAATCGTGTATGCACCCTGCATTCTGGATCGGTGGTAGCTCACGAGGGTAATTCTTATAGCCTCGTTGAATACTCTGTAATCCACCTCCCATTCATAGGCTAAGTAGGACCTAGTTATGAAGGAAAGCATCCTCTGTTGGTGTCTTTCCTTAGTAATGTCTCTAGTTGAATAGTAGAAGACATAGCTTACCTAAGATTAGAATTAGAGAACCTCAGTTATCCTCTCTATGCTCCTATTTATCCTAACCTTGTTGTTTCTCTTAGTTAAGTTAAACTTTATCCTAGTTACTACCCCTTGTTAAGTTAGACCATAGTTAGTCTCACACGTTTCCTTGTGGATACGATACCTAGAATACCTCCGAGTGAAAACTACAACGGTATCCATGCACTTGCAGATTTATCTGTGTGCGTTAATTTATACCAACAAGCTTTCTGGCGCCATTGCCGGGAAAACGATTGTTAAATTAACTACAAGCCTAGCTTAACCTTTTATCTTTTATTCTTTCTTTTATTTTACTTTTTTGTTTAGCATGGATTCCACTCCTATCTATCAATATGCTAAACCCACAAGCACAAGCCTAAGGCCACCAGAATCTTCAGACCCTCTCATAACACCTGGTTATGAACTGTGCCTGTATTTCATAAAAAAGATTCAGGATCAATCCTTCTTGGGAGAAGGCAACGAAAACCCATACTCACACCTACGAGAGTTTGAACAGACATGTGCATGCTTGCATATCGCTGGCATGTCTAACAAAACATTAAGATGGAAGTTGTTTCCGTTCACTTTGACAGGAGGAGCTAAACAATGGTATAGTCTAACCATAGGAAGTATGCAAGGAGATTGGAAAACTTTGTGTTCAAAATTTTGTTTACGTTTCTTCCCCATCTCTATGGTAGTTAGCCTTCGAAAAGAGGTTCTAAATTTTAGACAACTAGAAAAAGAATCTCTTGACACATCGTGGGATTGTCTCAATGAACTCGTCAATACTGCTTCAACATCTTTACATGGGTCTTAGCAAGGATTCCAAGGAATCCCTTAATGCAGCCTCTAGAGGAGCTTTCTTTCATTTTTCTACTAGTAAAGCAAGGGATATGCTTGATAGAATTAGTGGAAAACTCCCTGCACTAGCATTCATAATGAACTCCTCAAGGAAGAGAAGGACTCATCTCCCGATCAAGAAGAAAAAGTTTTGATAGCCAAATCATAACCATTCCGATCACAAGATTTAGCTATCAATCCTGAACCAACAATACCCCAAAATCCCCCAAGAGAAGAAGGAATTCCACCTTTGGAAATCCCTGTTGAAATTAAGGATGACCTCTTTGATGCTGATTCTGCGAGAACATTAAATTCTCATCTTCATAAGAGACCTTCGAGTGAATATAATTCAAATCCTCTCAAGAAAAGACCTCTTAGAAAGCATCCTTATTCCCGTATAGGACATTGGAAAGAATTCAAGGATGGCATGTCTAGTGATGCCATAGAAGGAGAGCCAAGCCCTTTAGAAGACACTTTTATCCTCTCCCCTTCTATGCCCACATTAAATGTCTTATCTGAACCCATCTCTCAACCCATCCTTGACCCCGATGATCCCTCTTGTGGTATTTCTCCTAAGCCTCATGATGACCCTAGAAATCCACTAAGACAACTGAAGCATAGGAGTCATGAAGACCACAAGGATGACCAAGAAGAGCAACGACAATGACAGGAATATATTAAGAATTGGCTGGAATGTATGAATAACTCATATGCCATTGTTAAAAACTAGATGGACAAGGACGAAGCCTTATGGGTAGAATCCAAACTTGGCCTAGATTCAAATGGTGAGTTTAAGTCAATTTCCTTAATAAAAATGACTCATCCAAGTTTGGAGGAGGCCTTAGATGAGATCAACCCGAGAGACACCAACCCATGGGAAATCTTGGACAATAAAACATTCAATGAATGTCATAGGCATGGAACGATGGAGATAAAGTTTTTGCCTATGGACATCCATGAAGAATCACCCTTGGAGCTTGAAAAGGAAGACTATATCATCGATAGGCATGGAAGCTACATCATGAACATCTCATCAAATTGATGCTCATATGAGAAATCTCCTGAATTAATTGGTCTCTCTACTACCACACATAAGACTTCAACACCCTCATACTTTCTGTTCCTAATGACTTTGAAAGGGTGGTTGTAGATCCATATATTTATTATAAATATTGCAGATCTCATTGTGTGAATCTTGAGATAGATATACGAAGGTTGGTGTCAGAGAGGAAACCACTTCACCAACTTGAAGTGCAATTAGAAGGTTTCCCAAGGATGAGCTTTTGTCCTAAAGCAAGCACTTTCGAGAGATAACATGAGCTTTCACCTTTTTCCCTTGTGAAGTGAGCATAGAAATATAGTTGTGAAAATATTCCTTCGGGTACTTTTGTCACTAACCGTTTCAGGTTTGAAGCGAAAAGAATGAAGGGGGACGACTCAAGGTATGTCCAACCAATTATCAAGCAACATTGAATCATATCCATCCAAACTTGACTTTTTCTTGCAAAATTCAACCTTGAGGGATGGGCCTCTCTGGAAAAAACTTAGTGCCATGCTGCTAATTTGTCACACCCAGTTTCTTAAAGAATAAAATCAGGCTAATCATATGTGTGCCCAGGAAGTCCACACATATGCCAGAATGAAAAAGTATCAGAAACAATGTTATTATATAACGTATACATAGCTATATTAACACTTACATCAGAGTATCGCTGAACGATGACTAAACTTCAGGCTCCATTCTTCTCAGGGACGGCTGACTGGTGGCTCCATATGCCAAGCACTTCTGAAAGACTTCTAAAAACTCCACTACACCTTCATCCTTCTTCTAAGTAGCACCTTACTACACACTGGAGTGTGATGGAAATAGCAAGAGTGAGTCCATGTCGAACTCAACAAGTATAACATAGGGTTTATGAGGCTCAAAAGGCTAGACACTGGTTTGACTGCACTTAGCTTTTAATTGTCTCAATTTTATTACATAAGTAGCATCAAGATTGCATTAATCCCACAATAAACATATGACCAATGTAAATATGAATAACGAATAGCAAAACACATATTAAACCAATAAATGTTCATCTATTCTGTGAAGGTCCAAGGCCGCTCGTATCCGTGAGCATAGCTAGTATACTAGTTTATTAAACTCTGCGCAGAGGTGTACACTTTCACTGTGAGTCGTGATTACCCATATGTCCGGGATCGCGACTCTCAAAACACTTCCAAGGTGAGCAGGCAGGGAAACACTATGAAGCCTTTCAAAGGTTCGTCTAACAAGTTAGGGCCGCTAGGTTTCAGAAGTCAGTCTGTGTGATACAACCAGTCCCAAGGATCCACAGTCTGCTTTTCCCTATTTGCGCCACAAAGGTAACCTCTAACAAGCTAGAAAAGGTCCGCATACTGAGCTAAAGCCAGAGCCATATAATCATCACAGTTGTACTGTAAATCCCGGATGTTCGTCCATAGATGAGTCCTTATGGAGAGAAACTAGAGCACCAAAAATAACCCCATGCTCTAGCCCTCTTTAAACAGTAATCAAAAAGTCATCTTTTAGTGTTGTTGCATATTCCATTAATCATATTACAAGATCATAGCTTATGTTCAGTGCTAGCAAAAGCTACCCAATGCAAAGTCCCATAGGTGAAAAGGAAACAAGATATCAATAGCTAACTTATAATCTCTATGGTTGTCAAGGAGGACACATGCATATGTATGATAATTTCAGTGAATAGGACAATAAGAATGGTCCCATGTTATACTTGTCTTTCTTCTAAAGTTAGCTACTGAGAAATCTTCAGCCTCTGTCTCTGATCTTTAGCTTTTGTTATACTTGTCGGTCCTTAGCTTCCCGTCTTCAGCGCTAACGAACCATGCTTCTTCTACTCATAGCAAGCACCAAGCGAGTCGAGCACACATACAAGCAAATAAGGTAGACTAAGAACAATACACCAATCAAGTAAAAACTTGAAAAACAGCGTGCTAAAAGAGATCTAGCTACTACGGTTACGCCAATAACAAAACTATCGTTAAAAAGAAACGACTATCGGGAGTTCTATACTATAAAAGAAAACAATCAACTAGAGGATATTTTAGTTAAATAAAATCACGAGAAACTACAAATTCAGATTAGTCATTATCATATTTTAAATATTAACATGCATGTATCATTCAATCAAAGTAAACTTTAACCTTTCAAAATAAAAGAACATATGAGAACATCTATTCAATTTGTACATGATGCGTGTTGAAGGAGATCGCATTTATTCATACACAGTTTGACATTATTTATACTAGTTAAACTTTAACTTGCTAAACAATGTACCCAGTGAACACTAAGATGAATGTATGATATATATATCGTGCTTGAGCTAAGCAAATTAAAATTTAAAACATATTCAAGTTGCTATCAGATAAGTCATTCATACTTAATTACAAAGGACTGACGTGATTTATTAAAATACCAAGTTAAATCTAGCCATATATTATTCATAAACATATAAGCAAACACATTTCTTTTATGAAAAGAAAGTAAACAAGTGAGCATCTAGTGAGCATCTAAACTAGTTTTAGAATTATAGAAACAAATTATAATTAATAAAGAGACATTAATTTTGGTACTAATTAAGTTACAACTAGTAAAGAAATATTCAAATTGCTATCGTTCAAGTTAACATTTGTTTATGTAAGACCAAAATTGTAAACCTAAGTTGTAATTCAAAAAGGCATTGAATAAATATTAATGAAATTGCATTCTAAACTGGCTTTATCCGAATCATGTTTAAACTAGACAATTTATAAAAAAATAAATATTTAAGTTGGCAAGTAATTATAAAAAGATCCATATTCTCCTATGTTGCTTTTATTTGGAAACCAGTTTGCGTAATCATTAATCTAATTAATATTTAACTTACAAAATTTAGAGATGTGAGACATGTTAAAAGTTCCTACTAACATGTAACTTATAGTCAGCACAGCTGTACCACAACAAAAACGGAGTTAAACTTAGATTGCTTTTGTTTGAAAAGCTATTAAATAAATATTAATCTAATTAGCATTCAAGTTAATAAATTCATGGTCAAGTGACATGAAAAACATTGATACTAACTAAATTATAATTATAAACACACATGTTAGCATGAATTAAATTAATATTTATTTATAAAACCGTGGTTATATAGTCTAAATTGCTTTTAATTATAAAGCTAGTACAAACATATTAACCTTTGTCACTTTTAATTAAAAGCTATTAAATTAATACTAATCAAATTATATTTTAAATTGATAAATTCATAATTATAAGACATGACAAACATTAGCATTACTGTGTAGAGCGCGACGACACAAATCTAACGTGACTTGAATGACTCGAATCGGAGCTAGAACGAAGAAACAACGGACATTTAAACTTCAATGGCAATTCTGTAAATATCACCATCTTGTACCTTGGACTGCTGGTGCCTGTACGGACGTCGTGACCATGATATGGCCTGTTGCTCGTGCGCAGGGGGAAGAAGGGCAGGGGCTCGGCCACTGGAGGGGCGCCGGGCGCTGGCCTGTAGCAGCGCGGCACTAGGCCTGGGGTCCGCAACCGGAGCACATGACTGGCGGGAAACAGCACGCACACACGCCTGTGCGTGACAAGGCGGCAGCGTCCTCCTGCCGCAGCGGCGTGCCAAGGGCGGCGCAGGTCTGGGGCCTGGGTCTTGTGCGAGTGAGGCTGCAGTGATGACGCACAAGGTCAAGGTGGCCGGAAACGAAGAAGAAGATGGCGTCGTTCATGGAAGCACCTCGCCGGAATAAAAGAGAAGTATTAGGGAATCGATGAACGGACGACGGATTCGCGAAACGAAAGGTGTGCCAGTGAAGAGGATGACGAGACAAACCTCGGAGTGAAAACGGAATTCGCCGGAGATGTTCGAGGTGGTCGGAAAAGCTCGCCGAACCTTCGTCGGAAGTTTGCTGGAACGCAAGCTGTAGATGCAGAACTTCGGCGACGGGTGGAGAGAGCTACGAGCGGCGGCTCACGATAAGAAGGGAGAAAATTCTAATTTACTACACGAGAGATTTCCTAAACTAGGGGCTCCTCTTACGGTAGTTTTGGTGTGCTTTGCCCAAGGGTAGATATGTATATATAGGGAGAAAAACTCTCCACCTCCATATCAACTAACGATATGGTGCTAATTGACGTTGCACCCTCCATCTTTACTAATAGGCCTAATTAATTATTAAAGCCCATTAGTAAATAAATGAATGGGCATTTAGGATTATTGCACACAGGTTTTGGTGGAAAATGAGATATTTATTATTTTCGGAATTAATTAATTTCGTGGATAAAATAATTCTAGAAAAGTTCAGAATTATTATTTAAGCCGCGAAAAATACTCCGAAAGCTCCGAAAATTCGAGAGAATTTTCTAGAGACATTATGGAACATGAGGAACCCAAATAAAGTATTTAGAGCTCATGATAATATAATTTGGAGCATCTAAAAAAATAGATTATTCTCCTAAAAACTAGGAAAAGGTTCCCGACAAAGCAAGAATAATTCCCGGGAATATTTCAGAGATACCTGATGGATGATGAAATGAAATGAGTGATTTCGAGTGTAAGAAAAGGATTTTGGGGAAACTCAGAATGAAAAGATTAGGATCGAGAAAGCGCAAATTT
Organism: Saccharum spontaneum; assembly: GCA_022457205.1. Classification (NCBI taxonomy): domain Eukaryota; kingdom Viridiplantae; phylum Streptophyta; class Magnoliopsida; order Poales; family Poaceae; genus Saccharum; species Saccharum spontaneum. The sequence goes on along the minus strand of CM039609.1, from coordinate 12,974,597 downwards.
GATTGAAGAAAAAGACAGAGACAATACGGATAACTAATAAAAGACATACTAAACACGCTTTAAAACTTTTCACAATCACAACACATAGTCATGCAACAAGCAAACATTACATCAGGCAAGAGACCACTAAATTAATTTGGAAAAGTTTGAAATACCACAATTTTCTATACTAAAATTGCTAAAACTTAAATTAGTCTTGTCAAGTCTTAAACAAATATTTAAACCATTTGTTTTATTTAGTGTTTTCTATTCACAACCCAAAATCAAAAATTTTGGGGTGTGACATAATTTTGGTTGTCTCTACCTTTAAGCCATGCTCAATTCACTAAAAAACAATTATGCTCTTTCATCTTCATTTGAATAAATCTCTATAATGCTTTTGTGCTGCATTTGTTTACTAAAGTATGTTTAAGATTTGGAGTATGTTCATACATCTTTTAAATTAAGCATAGAGCTTAGTTTAGGGGTGCTGATCGTACTTCCAAAGGCTTTTAAATTAAGCATGGTGCTTAGGTTAAAATGCCTTCCTAAATCAAATTAGACATGGTGTCTAGGTTGATTTTTAAGCTGAAAGTATGCTTTAGTAGATACTGCATATTTTGTTGGACTAACCCCTGTACGAAAACTCTCAATTTAATTTGAGGTAGTTACAAGATGAATTCAAATCAGAGATAAAGCAAGGCACATGACGAACTCCAATAACTTTGCACAAGAAGACAACTCATTCATCATAAATGTAAGAACTACATACCTCATTCAACATGGATGAAAGAACTATAAGTACCAAAATTCATTCACTTTGTCTTTTGCTGCAAATTACCTTTGCCTTGAGCTATGCTTGTATAGAACATGATAAACAAAATCTAGGCTAAAGTAGTTCAAACACCATCTTTTCATTAGCATAAAGGGAAATTACAAAAATTCTGGACAAACAACCCATGTTTTAAAATTATACAATCCTTCGGATATGTGTTGTCCACTAACCCTTTGCAGGCACAAAATAATAAGTGAGGCAAAAGATCTAACAAGGTGACAAAAGATCCAAGAGCAAACAGATGGCATGATGAAAGAATGAGAAAGAAATGGTGCAATCTAGGGGATAAGAAGCTCATAAACAACTCGTACTTCAAGGCTAGCCGAACAAGGAAAACTTCAAGCACAAGGGAAGGACCATCACGAGTCATCTACCCTTCGTCATATAGTGTCTTCACACTCTAATGACAAAGGTAGCATCCTAAGGTAAATGGTCATTATTTAAAAAGTTTTCTCCTAATTCTGGTATGCACACAAATAAGAAACAAACATGCTTGAGTTACAATTTCATTTAATCCAATCTGATTAACTCAACATGTTTAGTTCTTTAAACTTGTTCCTAGCATCACTTTCTTGATCCCATAGTCTTAACCAAATAAACTAAAAAGTATACATCCTATCTTTGGAAGATGATGGTCATAATCATGTAAAGGTTGATACATTATGTACAGATAGACAATCCTTCCATAGGTTAAGAAATTCAAATCTTTTTTGCCAAATGAATTTAAATGATACATTCATGCTCAATCTTCTGATCTAACCACTCATGTTACAATTGAACAAAGCACATAATATCAACTTCATCTTGTTTAATGTGCCTAAGGTTAGAGAAGATAAGTAAAGTTTTGGTTCTGTTGGTGTTTTCCCACCAATAGAGCCTATGCACTTGATCTCTACCTCGTCTTATGAATAAGACACACTTCAAGCAAAGTGTGGGGGAAGACAGTCAATTCTCCAAATTTCTATAAGTGAAAGTCCTGAACCTGTCAACCCAAAATCAAATTTAAAAACCAAAACAGGTTTGGCAGAAGAAGGTGACCTCACCATTAGAGGTGTCATCACAAGAATCCTCGTTGGTCTTTGGTGACTCAAATCTTGCATACTAGAAGCGTACCTTGCGAGTTGCTGCTGGAATTTTGGATGATTTAGAATAAAATTAGACTATATAGAATTACTTATATAAAGGGATGAACTATTATAATTAATGTTGATAGATGATGTGGCATGCTGATGTGGACAGCTAAACGCAAGTCACAAGGATGATGTGTCTCGCTAACGTACCTGGATATCATAAATGTATGTGCTAGTGAGTTGAAATTATATATGCTAGTGGACTGCTAAGGTGGATAGCTTGCATGTGGTTAGTGGAGTTTAGGATTATAAGACATAGATAGATAGATTGTTAGTAGGGTTTAGGATTATAATTAAGAGATATATAGATAGATTCCTAAGTCACTTGTTTGGTCTAACTATCCAAATCAACTTGTTTAAGTGATTTAAATTATGTTTTCCCCTCAAGCATTTTCGTAACCTAAACACACATATACATCCATAGCATTCTCATTACTTTTCTCAAGATAGAACATTTTTATTCAGAGGGATATTTTCCATTGTACATGTTCTCCATTGGTCACTAGTTTCTAGATATATACTTCATGGCACATCTATATAAATAAAAATGTTACATTTCATATGACCAATGAGGCTACTGGTCAACAACATTTTTATTTCAATCGAACACATATGCATAATTTTCACACTAATAAAAGCCAAGCAACTAAAAGAAGGCCTTCATCTCATCTTTGAAGTCCATGAGATGCTTCTCCTCCACACACTGTGTCATTATTCGAGTCCCCTTGTTCACTGTAGGTGGAGCCCCAAGAACTGCTACAGCCATGTAGTCTGCATAAGTGAAAGGTATGATATGGTTTGGTACACCCCACCCATAGTCAACCTCAAAGAATCCAAGCCTCGTCCAGTCAGACACAAATAGAACATTGTGCTTGAATGTCAGTTGATATGGGTCTACCTTCACATCGCCCGTGGACCATTTGGCAAACTCCAAAGGAAGCCTAGCCTTCCCATCCCGTATCATCCTAATCACATCAAGCAATCCTCCACTAGCAACATCCTGAGCAGTTGCTGTCACAGTCACTGGATAGAAGCAATTTCCATAGAAGCCCCCATCCTTAGGAAGCACCCGTGTGAGGAGGTGGCGAGTGTTGGCAAAGAAGCAAATATGGACCTTGAAATCTGGATTGTACTTGATTGCCCTGGTCCTAGCTTGCCAAACCTTGGCAATGGCAACATCGAATGTAGAGCAGTATTGTCCATTGGCTTGAAAGTACTCAGTCTTGACATGTGCAATATTGTCAAAAGTCACATCCATAACAAAATGTTTGAACCCAAAGGACTCAAAGGATGGTGGTGGCCCAGGAGGCAGCTTAGGTGGGTTTGGTATTAACGCCCGAGCCCACACAGGTGCTATTTTAAGTTTATCTATTCCACGGGCAAACTCAGAAATTGCATTGATGAATTGGGCTGCACCGAGCCCATCAGCAAGGGTGTGGACTGCGACCAGCCCCACCACAAATCCTCCACAAGCAAATTCTGTGACCTGGTACACAATTAAGTTCCATTAATAACAGATTTTGGTGGCATGAGTATTTTAAATAATTGAGTTAGAAATTAAGTTTAGTACCTTGGCGTTCTGACTTAATGAATGTACTACATGAAAATTATAAAATATTAATAACTAATGAATATAAGATTCGGGAAGTATGCAACATTTTGTAAGTAATTGGAAGTTTGTGACTCAAGATAAGATATGGAGAAGCTACTTCATCATTGTTTATATGTAGTAGTTGTGTGCAGTTTGACTAGAAGCAGGAGACCGGAGTACACACTACCTAAAGCAATGACTTGATACTGCTTCTTTTGCTAGAAAACATGGGGTTATGCACTCAGGACTTTGTAGCTACCACAACTGGGTGGGCATAATTGTACCGTTTTATAGTATCAGCAATTGTCTGGTGCTTGATGTTTGTTCAAGCTGTATGTTAGCTGTGTTTACTCTATGGTGAACCTGACTTAGGTTTGGGTGTATGCTGGTTGTATTGATAGAACAAAACAAGAAAGTCCAGGAGACAAGGTGTACTTAATTTAGTTCAACTACCTCCTGATATAGGTCAACTGTGCCTAGATTTCTAGAGGTTTCGATGTTATATATATCTATATTAAAAAGTCTAATGGGAAATTAATAACACATATTATGGATCCAACGACGTTTTGTTTACTAGAAAGATGCTACGTACTGTTTTGCTCAATGGATTATGAGAAATAACAAGCACGTTGAAAAAGTGAGGTTCAACAAAGCTTGTGCGACTATATAGCTAAACATTTTGTCAGGCGCCACATATATATATGTTCGAATACATGGCCGACACTATATGGATGCAAAAACATGTCTCATTCTAATTCTTACAACTTTTAATTTCTGTGATATAATTAGCATGCGAGACTCCTAGGCCATCACTGGTCAGTTTTTCTCTTACGCAAAAGTTATTACTGGAGAAGACAGAAAAGTCACTAGTGGCCAGTGCATCACTCTCATTAGTTTTGGATGTAAAGGTTGTGATCATGGACTATTTGCATAGTGCCTGGAATTATTACATTCATCTCCCATTCCATCTAGAAGTTGTGTGCCTGCCACACATGACTACATAAAACTGCCAAATTAAGGTCTTGTTGATCGATGTAACGTATTCCCGGTACGCTTTGATTTGATGAAAATTTAATTCAAACAAAACTGTCATTTTTCTCAAATATTCCCTGGATCAAAACAATCACGCAAAGGATATTTTGAAGTGAAAACTGCAGTGCATGCTACTGAGATTCGTCAAGTCAACAAGTCACTGTAGTTCTCTATACCACAGGTACGTAAGAATAACTGGGAATATTGTCTTTCCCTACCAACAACCGATAGTGATGACTAACCATTTGAGTCATCTAATGAGGTCAATATTAGTGCCCATATGGAGTTATTTACTACTTCCTCCATTCAAAATTATAAGATATCTTGATTTTTAGATATATATCTTTTGTTATATACACTATGTCTAGATAGTAAAAAACAATGAATCTAGAAAAGTCAAGACATCAACTGAGGAAAAAACAATGTATCTTAAAAAGTCAAATGTCTTATAATTTAGAACAAATGAGGTAGTAATTTTTTTGAACACAACTTAATTATCGTGTGAGATCAATGTGTCCGTGTGTGCATCCTAGGTATAAGGGTCGTATTTAGCTTCGTGTGAGACATCAGCTAATTCAACTACCAGCATTTTTATGTAGCACGGTGACAAACTCCTGTCAACAACTAACAACACGTCACCCAATGATTTATTTTTTAATTACTTTTTGGTGGTGTCCTAGTGGGGAGGGAATTTCATGTAATGATATGATACTAGAAACATGTCCTCAGCTTGTCAGGTGAAGATTGCATAGGCCTAAGTCACTTTTTTGGACTATTA